>OX439485.1:183558894-184758894 GCA_949320155.1 Melangyna quadrimaculata
CCCCAATGCTTAAATCAAAAATCCTAAATGCCATATTCGAAAATTGAGAATTTAGGAAGGTGTTCGATTTTATATACGTATACGTTTTTCAGACATTTTTAATTTTTGTTTAATTTATTAGTTTGTCAACGGTCGTTGTAGAAGTAATTTTTTAACAAAGTGACCATCAGAAAATAACAAGATGTAAGAAGGATATTCTCCATTATCATAAAGTATAGGTAAGCTAGAACTAAAATAATTATACTTTTGAATTTGAAATTAAGCGAAGCAACGCAGGCACGTGTCTTCTAGTAACAAATCAAATATATATTCTTAAACTCAAAATGAAAATAATTGGCCGAATAATTTTGTCACCTTCATGCAAAAAAAAAATCACTCATACGCCATACATCCTTTTTTTAAGAAATTACCATTGGGATTTAAGATTGTTTGCTCAGTTGACACTATCCAGTAGAAAGCCATTTCGTGATGTCTGAAAATTAATTTATTTTTATCTGACAGCCCTACCCCCAAAAATAATCGGCTTCCATGGACAATTTTTGGAGATTTTAAAATTTAATTTTTTTTAGCAATTATTTCAAGTTTTATCGTAAGTCAATTTAAAGCACAAATTT
The DNA here is from genome assembly GCA_949320155.1 of Melangyna quadrimaculata. Taxonomy (NCBI): domain Eukaryota; kingdom Metazoa; phylum Arthropoda; class Insecta; order Diptera; family Syrphidae; genus Melangyna; species Melangyna quadrimaculata. The sequence continues at coordinate 183,559,509 of OX439485.1, forward strand.
GCTCTTCTTGCTTAAGCTCATCAATGATTGTCACCATACACGATTTTGGTTTGCCAACATTTCGGGAAAACGTCTCTAAGTTACCATGTAACTTTGGGTGAGTTCAAAAATGCAGGAATGCTGCATGACTGCAAAATACAATTGTAAAAAAATGGTACCATTTATGCAAGTTTTTAGTAAAATTTGATGTCATAGTTTGAATTAATGTTTCCTCTCAACAATGACATCAAATTTTACTAAAAACTTGCATAAATGGAACCATTTTTTTACAATTGTATGTTGCAGTCATGCAGCATTCCTGCATTTTTGAACTCACCCTTTATCTTTAAAATGATTAAGGAAAAAATAGGACGTTTTTTGAGGCGAATTATTTTAAATTCTTCTTTGGTCCGACTAGACACCAGAGTTAATGAAAATAACCATTTTTCGAAAAAAAAAAGATTACGAAAAAATTAGTCCTTACCTATAATGCTGGATTTACATGTATCTTTGTCTGCAAATATGGAGAAAAGTAGAGCGGGACAAATGTATGCCAAAACTCTGAGCGTGTGAAAGAGAACTGTCAAGAAGATGAACATGTTCTTCTTCAGATCTTCATTATGGCCATTCCTATAATCTGCATGTACGAAGATCTTCTGCATTTTGGTGTTCCCTCTCTATCCAACAAATGTTGATTTTAATTTTGCATCCCCTGTTTTTTGCAGAAGTCGGACGAAGATACACGTAAATCCACCATAATATAACAATCTGAATGTTTCATCAAAATCGATGGAGCTGTTTTTGAGAAAAATTAAATATCCTCTTTTTGGTATGGTAAACAAAGCACCCTAGATCACTAATTTTTGTTTAGCCTTTAACTTCTTTCTTTTAAGTATTCAATTATTAAATTCTTTAGCGAATTTTGTGAACTAGCCCTACATAATCCATGTGACATTATTTTCAATTAAAAATATACATAAATAATACGCCAGTTGTATGTCTTACTTTGTGAGTTGATTATCATACAAACATAACCTTACAGAAAATTATTTATATTCTTGAACATTTCATCCTCTGTACAGAAAATGCACTTGGCAACCCTATAGCCCATATAAATTCTCCGGGCCAAAGAGAATTTATTAAAATATTTTCGACATTTTTTGTCTGCACATTGGCCATTTGAATTCACTTTAGAAGTCCTTTTCAGAAGTTATTTTATAAATCCTCGATCATTCATTTCGTTCGTTTTGAAATCCATAGAATTTTTGATTATGAACCAATAAAACGAAATCAATCGTTAAATCGGATAAATTTGTTATTCAAAAATACAAATTCATAAACGTACTTAAAGGATCATTTCATTTTTGACAACACACTATTCTGTTTTTCTAAAGGATTGTCGATTCAAACTATTGACTAGCTCCAATAACACAAACATATACATCGAAACTACAGAAGTATAGATAGATACGATTGTAAAGGAAGTCATCAGGATAGAGTGGAGATTTGTATAAATATTTTGCTTACAAAAATATGACAAATAGCTTTTTTGATGATGATGATGACGATGATCCTACAACAACTTGCCGTTCATATCAAACCTTCACCAAAACGACAGACCGCCATCAAGGACGAACCAGGCCAGATGGACGCCGAAGTAGGAGCGTAGATTTATTAATGGTCCTGATGGGATGGGTATTACGTTACATGGTCGGTGTAGGAAGGAGGGAGGCATTGGACAGTGGCTGAAATTAAATTCTGTTTTATCGTGATTTGTTCGACAAGGACATAAATTTAGCCAGCAACCAACAACCAGCTATAAATACAGAGACCAGACTCAGGCTATGGGAGGAGTTGAAATATCCTTGAAATCCCTTCGAGGATGAGTAGGGACTGATGCGGAGTTGATGCACTGGCCAGCCCATAGACAAATGAATAAAATTGAATTTCTGTCCAGAGGAGCGGGTGGATCACAAATTATGAGTTGAAAAGGAATTTATTACATCCAGTGGTGTGCTCTGATGCTGCCTGCTGATGTATATACTGTGCGCTCACCTGGCTTCCAATGAATCATTTGCTCCATCGTGGTTTGGTCGAAATCATTCCTTCCCCATCCCTCCCTGTTTCACCAAAACCCATCTATAGGTACGAATAAAACAAACTGGCGAGTGCCAATGTCTGTTATCAATCGAAGAGGGCTAATTGTTGTTTATAATTGCCCTGAAGATATGATAACTGCTTCTGCTGGGTAATGCGCCTTCCGGGCATATCTCCATTGCTGAACTTCCGTTTGCCATATCGTAATATCCTCCTCGGGACAGACTAAGTGGGATTGGTAAATGAAATTTGCATATTAACTGATGGAAGCAGCAACCAGACAGAGAATCACTATCCAGAGGACGACATACTCTTTATACATAAACACAGAAATGATGACAAATGCTCACCGAATGATAAACCTAAATGGATGAATATGATAGGGTGAGTAGGGGTAGTAATATTTGAAAGACAAAGTGTGAGTGAATTTCGTCCTGTTCTGTTCTTCCGGCCACGTCCAGTTCTTTTCGTTTGAATAGAGGAATTTTAATGTAATTGTATAATGGCATGTGTGTGTGTGTATGTAACACCATCATCATCATCATCAGGAATACGGTTATGTTTCAACATTTTAGAATGGTGATTAAATGGGAAACATGTAATTTACTTTATCAGTGTTAAAATGCAGGGACGATAAGCTACGAGCTACTAAATTACTATAATTGCCATAAATTCTGATCAATTTGTTAGGCCTGGCGAATTGAAATTCCCTTTTGGCAAAAGGCAAAGGCATAAGGGAGTTTCTTAGACCTTTTCTTTTAATATGGGTTGGAGCATATAATTTTGAATTATAAATGGAAGTGTGAAGTTTTTTTTTTTTGAAGATATTTTTGAAATATAGATATGTACTAAAAGAAATGAGGAAACTTAGGTCCTGAAAGTAAGAAACTAAACAAAAAGCAATAACTTAAAATGTGTACCAATATTTGGGTTTAAAGATTATTGCATTAAAGATTTTCTGAACACAAAATAAATGACCCGTGTTAAACTGGGTTAACTTATTCAAGGCGAAGTAAGTAATTACGGAAAAATTTGTTCAGTTTTGCCAATTTAATTTTGTTTAGCTTAATGAGTTTGTTTTTAAAGTTTAGTCAGAAATGTATTTTCAATAACTAACTCGACATCGGTATAACCAAAGTCAAAACTTTAGGAATTAATTACCTTTTAGTAAAATGTTGGCAAGTTTTAAGTTGCCGTCACACACTGAAAGGAAAGTACTTTCAAGAGCAAACAATTTTCTAAAAGCAAAACTTTCACAGTGTGACGACCCGAAAAGTACTTTCCTGAAAGTGTTTCTGAAAATGATTTGCATTCTTGAAAACGCGTTCAGAAAAAACACTTCACAGTGTGACTAGTTCCTGAACACGTTTTCAAGGAAGCAAATCACTTTCAGAAAACGCTTTCTGTTTTCAGAAACTGTTTGTGAAAGTTTTTTGCTTTCTTGAATTGGGTTATTAAATCAGTTGGGAACTTTAAACCCTTTCTGGTGGAACAAAAATCTACAATGATCGTTATGTGATAAAGAAAGTAGGTCATAAGTCCACAATTGTTTTTGTGGTAGGGGTAAAATTGTGGTAGTACATTCGCTAGAAATTTGGAATGGAAATTGTGAGTGTGCTCAACAATTTTCGCCATAAAAGTATTGTCAAATGCACGAAAGCGCGCACACAACTAGTAATGTCAGATGCAATGACCAAATCCGCAACCCTTGACTTGGCGTACAGTGAACGGGACAGACCGAGGACCAACAGTCCAAGTGGTGCTTTCACTACAACATGAAATGGACCAGGAGCTTTAAGTCCATCTAATTTCTCGAGTGTTTTCTTCACATCATCAAATGGCCCAGCAGGATTCTCAACAATCACATGCAATGTTCGCGCTTTATAGAACGCTAAAAATCGGAAACGATTGATTTTTGTTACCATGTTTTCATTTTCTTTTATCCATATCATTCTCACTTTTGCTAAATTGAATAAATCCTAAATAAAAATACTTACCTACTTGCAAATATTCTGGTGCTGCAAACTTCTGGAACAATTTTAGTGATTGGGATTGCTGGGCGGGAAATACGAAACACTTAAGAAAGTGTGTTGTAAGTATCGCCATATGCAAGGTGTTTCAGTGTCACAGCTACTCTTTCCCCTTTCGCTGATGGGCACATGCCATGTTGTATTTTGTTTTTCAACAAACGGGCGTACTTTGTTATACAAGAAATTAAACTGCTTCTCCGAAACGTGAGCAAAATTATGGTTGAACTCGTCTTCTTCTGGTCGCAAATCTCTCATGAGCGTTGCGTGGTACTGATTTCACCACCATGTTCCCAAAACGGTCGCACCCAAATTGACCTACGATTACCCGAATTTAGCTCAGTAACATGCTGCGAAATCCGTAGGACAATTTCCATTATATATTATTGCCTATATACGTACAAATACGTATTCCAAAACTGCTCAAATATCACAACCGTTTACACACAAAACACTTTCAGAAAGCAATTTCAGAAAACGCTTTCGCTTTCATTGTATGACTGCATTTTCAAGAAAATTTAAAAATAGAAATTTTCGAAACGCTTTCTGAAAGTATTTTCATTTCAGTATGTGACAGCTCCTTTATGCGAATTTTGAGAAGCACAATATTACATAGCTTTACTTAATTAAATACAAACAAAAATGTACACCCTCAGTACAGAGATGTAAAAGTAAGATCTATGTACTAATGTTTGCATGGGAATTACCTTAAAAGCTGTACTCACCGAGAACAGTTAACATGTGCTGGTAACATTTCAGTAAAAATATATATTTAATGAGCACATATATTTTTTATGTAATGCAGAGTCTATCCCTATTCAGTACCTACATATTAGTTCTGTAATGATTACATAATTATTTGTTTAATAATTTCATTCTTATATCGCCTATCGGACGAAATTCGACCTTAAACATTTTTTACCCTTCACGGTAACGTACGCTCATAGTTCTTGGTTTGTGCACATCTGTGAGACAAAACTTTTCTGACAGTACATAATTCATGTAGTTCCGTTGAGTATTTACGGAGAAAAACGCTGGACAAATTTTGGCCACCACGGATTAATATAAAGATTATGGATTTAATGAGTACAAATTATTATTTATGTAATTATTCCATTTTATTTATGCAAAGATTAGAGTACATATTGTTTATGTAATGATTACACAGTAAATACTATTAATGTAATGAGTACAAATTATTTATGTAATGAGTATTTGAACAACAGCCTTCTAATCAGCCAGTTCCTAAAATGATTATTTAGCCGGATTCTTCAAAGTTTTATGAGAAATTTGGTTTATTTATTTTTTACGAGATGGTTCTAGGACGGCAAAGGCACCCAAAAAACAATTATTTATGTAACGTTATGATAATGGGATATAGTGAGTCAGAGATGAGCGTAAATATAATTTAATTGACAACCTCATCCTTAACTTAAAAAAAAAAAAAAAAAAACTTCTAGAAAAGTGGCAACCCTTAAAATCTTACAGATTGTGGCCTTATTCAAAACCAACCTCCCCCCATATTGCTTTTATTTTTCCAATTTTTCGATTACGTGCAGGAGCCTATTTTTTATAATCATAGCAGCCTTATCTTATCAGTCAGTCAGTGAGTCAGGGATGAGCGTAAATATATATAATTTAATATCTTGAAAAGTAAAAATCCTAGAACCATCCAGTTTTCAGTGTTGGACTAAAATTGATAAGGTCATTGAATTTTAAAAATAAAACTAGTACTTAATTGCGTACATTTTTGAAAACAAAAAAAAATATTTTAAATTTTTAATTGCCAGTCCCGGGATTGCGTCCATCGGCGGCGGTGGCGTCATCTGCCAATTAGATGGTCCATATCCTTAACACGAGTTATTTTTTTATTTACTAGTTTTCTCGTAAATCTACAGCATGAGGGATTTCTATTAAATTCTATACCGAAAAAATTTGGTTAACCCTAAAAGTTTTAATAAGGCACACAAAACTAACCAAAACAAAAATAGAAATACTAACAACAGACAAACATATTAATTTATATTATGTTCATGATAAATACACAAGCAAAAAGTTGGCTGAAAATTATACAAATAAAACTTTGCCACAAAATTACACTTTTCGTTAACCCCAGTACTCCAGGCTGCTAACATACCAAGGAAACCATTTCATATCTCATTCCCTTTTCGCATGTACGTACATAGGTACATAGTTAACCGAATGCTAAACCCCAATCGCCCAGTAAACTCCATCAAGCGTATATAACGTTCCGAATGACCGTAATTCCCTTCAGTGATTTTAATTTCACTGGAATTTATTAACAAAATTATTATGTTCTGAACTGTTTTGATAGAGCTCATTCACAATGAAATGCCACCACAAAATATTTTGTAAGGCTTCCAGTCCAGTCCAGGCGGGAACCCCACTTCACTCTGTAGGACTGACCGTCTGTGACCAGGCCATCATTGCTGAAATTTACATATTCACATATTTTGACCCCTTTTCGCGGGATGGCGTTAGGGGCGGGCGGTCGGCTTAAAGGAAGTGAAATGACCTTTGTCACTACGGTGAGGCGACTGGCGCGGCGGGCGGCCGGTGCGGTGGTTGTATCCCGCAGTGTGACAATTATTCAGAAAGTGGATGTCATGCTAGTTTGGAACAACTGGCATACACACTTTCAGTGGTCTGTCCAGAGGCTTTTGTCGCGTCCTGTCGCGGGTGATGGTAACATCAGGACTCGCAGTATACTCGGGAGCGTCACTCAAATCAGCTCAACACCCTTAACAAAATATTTGCGGTCTTAGTGTGGATTCAATTTGGGGTGTGGTCATTGGGGTTGTTTGGTGGCGTGTACATTTCATTACGATTAGACAAGCGTAAATGGACAAAGTTCTTCAATTCATGGATGAATATATCCTTCCATCCTCGTGGTGTGTTCTGTGACTACTATCCCATAGTGTCCAGTGTCCATCGGTCTGTTTATATTTCACCAGCGGGCTCCCTCTGGGAGGGAGAAGATTATATTCAGTGCCCAGGGCTATACCTCTATATATTTTAATTTCCATCGTGGACGTTTTTGGATGCAAGGAAATAAGTTGTATTTGTATGTGTGTGTGGACATTAAATGTCAACAACGCATTTTAGTGGATTATGCAGATGCAGTTGTTGCTCCACTGCTCTGCTTCTGGTGTCCTGATGGCCATTACGGACATCATCGCATGAGAGTGCTAGGTCCTGAAAAAACATCAATTAAATGAAGTGTTTTTGGTTGTTTCGGTGGAAAGAGTTATATTTATGCAATTGTTCGCTCAAGTGTAGATACACATGTTTCGCTAAAATTTATTATGTAGCTCTGAATACTTGTAGATCTGTAAACATTGCAGCGGTAAAGGGAGGTATCGTATAGCTAGCCTTGATGAGTTTGATGGAATAATTTTTTTTTTTGAGAATTTGGGATGAGTTAGAAATGAATTGAAAAATAAAAACTTATTTTAGCATAAAAGTTTTTGTGAGTAGTTATTATTTTGCCTAGCTACCTACCAACCTGCGTTTTAGTTTGTTTTTATAACACTACCCGAACAAAATTTAAAAAAATAGATTTTTTCTATTTTAGTTTCAAGAATATAAAGTGGGTTTTTATTTTAAGGTTACTTTTTATGTATAGAAGTAAACACAAATTTAATTGTAAATAAATATCACTTCGAATGGTGAAGGTGATAATATGTAAATAGTGAGGAGTAGGTTTAAATCAATTTGAAATTCGCACACTATTAATAAATTCAAAAATTTTCATTTCATTTCATTTATTTATTTCAAAAAGTGGTAGTACAAGAAGAATATAATAATTCTTATAATTAGTACTAAATAACTGAAACAAGCTCTTCAAAAAGAGTTACAAAATTGAGGAAAAACAAAAATATGAATATATATATACAATACATATGTATATAAATAATAAAGATTGGTATATGAAAAAAAAGCAAAGTTAAATGACAATAATTAGTTAAATACAATTATGTAGGTATATACAATTTATGAAAAATCTAAGTTATTCAAATAGCATTTTTTATATGCGACTTAAGAAAAGATAGTGTTGTTATCTGCGATATATACATACAGAGCTTTTTTGAAACTTGGAAGCGTACTACACTGCCGGATTGAAAACGGTAACGAATTCCATAGCCCAATAGAGTGGAAGAAAAACAATCTCTTGCTTTCTAGATAATTGAAAGAAGGGACAATAATACTGTTCGTTCTGGCAGAAGAAGCAAAATTATTGATTATTATGTTAAAAACAAAAACACAATTTTTAAAATTTAAAAATTCTTTTTTTCTTTAGCTAAAAACAGATATATGATCATATCTACGTAAGTGAAAAACATATCTAATGGCGGTATTATATGCGACTTGAAATTTTCTCATAGAAACTGAATCTAATGTACTATAAATAACAGCACTAAAACTAAAAATCGGGACTAAGAGACTTTTAACAAGCCTCAGCCTAGTAGCAAATGGTGTTACTGATGAAGATGCATTTAACTGTCTAACTCCTGCATAAATTGATCTGACGATCAAGTTCACATTATCCCTAGCAGAGAGTTTCCTGCTAGACTTTTTACACTTTTAACATACGGTTTATCTTTTTTCATTAGCTGAATAGGAGGAATTAATGTGGTATCAATGTTGTATTTCGAAAATATTATGCCTTGGGTCTTTTCCGGGTTGAGTTTGAGACGATTTACTGATGCCCAGTCAGCAATAGATTGCAAGTCCTCATTCAACCTATAAACACAGTCTTCTATAAGCCCAATGGGGCGTGATAAGTAAATTTGCTCATCATCGGCGTAGAGGTGTAATGAGACGTTTTGACAAACAGATGGCAAATCGTTAATAAAAAGGGAAAATAAGATGGGACCCAGAACTCTGTGGAACTCCAGTTTTGAAGGTCAAAAATTCTGAGCAACCTCTGCTTGTGTGAACACTTTGAGTTCTTCCAGTCAAATAGCTCTTTATTAGTTTAACAGAGAGGTAATCAAAACTAAACAGATTCATCAGTTTTTCGCATAAAATTTCAAAGTTAACACTGTCAAACGCTTTAGAAAAATCGAGAAGACAAAGTACGGATAAATGGTTTTTGTCAAATCCCATCCGTATGTCATCAAGAATTTTGACTGTCGCAGTTTGACAGCTGTGATTTTCTCTAAAACCGGATTGAAATGAGCTTAGTAAATTATGAACGGTTATGTGTTTATTAATTTGTCCACGTATAACGATTTCAAAAATTTTAGAAAGGCATGGTAAAATGCAAATTGGTCGAAAACCTTTAGGACCTTTACATACTGACTTCTTTGGCAGAGGAGTTACTTTGGCTTTCTTCCAAGACATTGGAAAAGTAGAAGTTGTTATACATGATTTAATTATATGCGTTAAAGTCTGAATAATATGAGGCAAAATCAATTTGATACATTTTATAGGCACTCCATCTACTCCAACTGCATTAGACTTGATATGTCTTATTGCATTTAAAACCTCTGTCTCGGGAACACAATTGAAACTCAATAAGGAATGATCAGTCGTTCTGTTAAAAGTAGTTGCAGATTCGTGTATTTCATTATCTGTAGAGCTATTCGACATTAAATGCTTATTTAATTGCATTGGTTCAAATTCGCACACATTTGTATTAGATTTGGAAACTATACCAAATTTTTTTATATTTTTCCAAAGAACACCACTAGGCAATTTTGTATTTAGTTTTGAAGAAAAGTACCTGGCTTTAGCTTTTTTAACTTCACAGACAACACGATTTCGATTTATTTTAAATAAATTCCAATTTGTCTCACATGTTCTTGGAACAGATTCATAATCATCGAATCAAAACGGTCGACTTTTAGATCAACAATTCCACGGAAATGACACACAATCCTGTATCAATTAATTTAACTTTATATTTTTATAATTGTGTCTTTATCTTTATTCAAGCATTTGTTTCTGTTGGTCGAAGGTTAGTTTGGTACTTACTTTACTTACCTTTGGAAAATTTTTAAAAGATTTTTACAAAATTAATTGACAAAATTGACTTTAACATTTTACAAAAATGAATTATATTAAGTGTATTACTTTTTAATAAAACGCACAACTGGCTGAGACGAAAATGCCTCCGTATTTCATAGCTATAAATAAGCTTTGTTTTAAGAATAATGTAAGTAGGGGTTTATTTATTATATTATATATATTATACTATAGAAAACTTGAAATAGTCAAAGGCATATACCTCTTTTTACAATGTGTTTCAATTTCGAAGCTATGTTTAAAAATTACCCAATATTAAAACTCAGTGAAAATTTTGGTAATTTTCACCAGTAGCTACCATACAAAATACAAACTAAAACTATGCCCATAGTTCGGTGTTTTTCAAACTTTTTTAGTCCGCGACCCCTTTGTTAGGTAAAACATTTTGGCGACCTCCGCATTTATGATAATACCTAATACTTTTTCAGTTATTTAAAAAGCGACATAGGTACACTTGACTCTTTCATACCCAGTCTTATTTTATTAAATTTTACTTATCCGCGATGAAGAAATGTAAAATCTAAGAAGAGAAATAGGTTCAATTGGAAGATGATTTAATTACGTCCCAGAAATACAACCAAGATTTGAACATTTATTAAAAAAAAAAAAACACTAAAAAATATTGTGTTTTAATTTTTTATTAGTAACCCGCTTGGAAAAACAATCTAGTTTTCGAAAAAGCACTAGAGAGTCTTACATAGATACTTGTAAGGCACTAGCAAGATTTAGCAAGGGCTAAAGCACATACCGTGGTAATTACGAACCCTTTTGCTTCGTCAGGCAAAAAAAAAACTGGCTTATGTGGGACTTGACCCCGCGATCTTCTGATTGTCAGTCCAATGCGCTACCCACTGAGCTAACTCGTAATATAAAAATTCAACGTCGAGGGGGTCGTGACTCACAGTTTGAAAAACACTATCATAGTTGATTCATTTAAAGCGATAAGTGTCACAACCGACACTAAAATATAACTATTATTTTCAGCAATAAAAAGAAAAGAATGTGGGAACTCGTGACAAAATTTAATTGAATTATATATAAAATTATACCTGCTAAGCCCGACTTATTAGTTCTATACTAAAAATGTAGTGAATTAATTTCGACACTAGGACAATTTAAGTATAACACTAGGTGAAAGTGACGTTTCTGTAAAGTTTTAATACGATTTCATGTTTAACCACCTGTGTTAAAATTTAAACTGTCCAAGCCTGATTTTAATTTATAAGTGTTGCACAAGCGCAAGTAACATCTGTCATACTTTTTCGTGATTGATTAATGTCCGTTTAACTTGAATTTTCTTAAGGAATTGATGCTAAAGTCAAACTATTTATGTGTAATAACTTTAAACCTTTCGGTACGGATGTGGTACAAGTCCATATAAATGTTCATTGTCTTGTTCCACATCCGTACCGAAAGGGTTAAGTAAAAGTTAGACAACTAGGTGTAAGTTAAAGTTAAGAATATATTAACTAGTGACATGCTTTCTATAATTTGTCGTTACACGTTTGCTTTTTAATACACAATCCTGTTTTTGTTGCTCATAGGATGCATTGTTTTGCTATTAATTATGGTGCTTATAGGATACATAAACATAATTCCACGGCAACATTCTCCATATGCGTATTCAACCATTTGTTTCTTTTTTTTAATTAAAATATATTATTTCACTTATCAGTGCGTTGAAAGAAAAACATCACTTTCCAAGAGTAGATATTACTTACATACATATTTATTGTGAAAAATACGATTAAATTTTATTGTTACAGTATTTTACGCCATTAGGATTCCATTTAGTAAATTATGTTCATGTGTAACAATCAAAATTGGCCACACCCATACAAATAACCTGTCACACGCGCACAATTTCAAACTTAAATGTTTTTCATAATTTTACTTCCAATAGATACATACCTAAAATATCTTGGTTTCATGTCAAATTATGGATTCAAAAAAAATTAAACTCGAGATTTTGATCAAAATAGCTTTGATAAGAAAGACGAAAAAAGTGAGTCTCGCAATTCTGTCTGTCTACATATCCTCACAGCTACAGACTAAACGGTTGGATGGATTTTCTACTTACCAAACTAGTGTTTTTTTTGTTTGGGTAATATGCCTTCACACGTTTCTAATATTATTTTAAGGACCAATTATAACGGTTCCATTCACGCAATTTTTCAGCCATAAAGGAAAATCTTGTTTTCTCTTGTTCCTACGATTTTGATTAAAAAAACTTCCATATATTAATTATTTTTTAATTAATTATTTTTTTCGAAAAATTGTTTTTTTTTTTTGAACTCCTAGTAGAACCTCTTCATTGGTTTTGATAACCTTTTCAGTTGATTTTTTGGATCGATGAAATAACTCCCTAATAAACTTACTCCCCAAGTCCCCAAACAGAAAATGTAATTACTTATTCCCCAAAAATGTGACGAGGAGTTTTGTTTATAAAAAAACACTCCCAAGAATTAATTCAGCAAAAAATTGAGCGATTTTATTGACTTTTAAAACCGAAGTTAAAAAAAAATATGTCTTACCATTGACAAAAAAAAAGACTAAAAAGTGCAGTTTTTCAAAATTGAATATTTTAAAATTCAGTTTCGAAAGCTCAGAAAACAATCAAAACATTTTGCAATTGAATTGAACATTCCATCTTAGCCAGAATCGACTCCAGAATGAAGATCTTACATTGTAATCATGTGTCTACCAAATAATGGTACAACAAAAACTGTTAGAATTTTGTTCATAGTTTAATTTGGCAGTTATTTCATTATGAAATAACTCCCCAATTTAAAAACAAATAAGTCCCCAAAAAGTCATAAGCAACTATCCAATTTTGAGAAGAAACTCCTCCTCACCATACCCATTTTTGGGAGTTATTTAATTTTCATTTTGGGGAGTAAGTTCATTAGGGAGTTATTTCACGAAACCGATTTTTTTTATCTTATGGAGAGGTTTCTTAATAATTTATAGGTATAGCCCTTTTTAATTTTTTTAATTTAAAAAAAATCCAATTTTTTGAAAACTCAATCTTTTAAAAACGACTGAATAAATTTTTTTGAAGCTTTTTACATAATGATTTTATAACATACTTGAGAAAATCATGTTCCTAAAACTAAAAATAACGCTATACAAATATTAAAAAAAAACATTAATAGTCATATTATTGACTTTTTTCAAAACTAGTTTTACGTCAAAACTAGTTCAATAGAAGTTTCAAGTCCCAGGTTTTCGACAAATCGGTATTATGAACTTAAGATTTGGTATTGTAAACTCAAAATATTCAAACTGGGGTATCAAAACATTCATAAATAATACCAATATGTATAAAACTTGCAACTTGAAATTTCCATAAAACTAGTTTGGCTTTTAAACTAGTTTTGGAAAACTCAGAAATATGGCTGTAAGAAAAATCCAAATTTTTCTCGAAAACGGCTCAAACCATTTTTAATGATAATACCAAAAAAAGAGTTTTTCATTCGAAAGAACCCAGTACCTTAGGTGTCATAGTAGGTATCAATCTTTAACAGTGTTGGACGTAGAGGGTGTTGGTTGTTCAATTCGGTACATATAATTCCGTATTATTGTTGTATTACAATAGAAAATCTCAAGAAAAGACCACAAAAACTGCAAACAAAAAAAAATCAACGATATTTTGTATTACTTTGTTTTTAAGTTTAAACCTTAAAAATATGTTTTTCAAACAATTATGGTAATTCTTCCCCCGAATTTCCACTTACATTTACATGTTTTCATTCGCTTATGTTTACTACGTGGAAGGTAGATGAACTTCTTAACTATCTCCAATATAAGCTGCTATCAATAGTGGCATTTTGTTCGTCTTTTAAAATTCTCTGGCCTTTTAGGAAATTTGCGTCAATGCGAAAATCTTTAAAGTGGAAAACACAAATCTACTATTGTGCTAGCATTGAGTGACGTCTAAGGTTGAACCATAGGAATCGCTTACAAGCTATCACAATGCAACTTTCTCGCTCAACCTTCAATTTGAAAACCGCAAAAAAAAAAACAATTCCAAAAGTTGAAATATTTTCAACTTAAATCAGTACATATGTTGCATATGTATGCGTGGTATTAAGGTACACTAGTGCAACTTACTTATAGATGTCGGTCAAAGTATACAATCTAAGCTATTCTAACGTAACACACACAACGCTAACACAAAAGTAGCTTTGTGTTTTCCGCTTAGGTCGTTTATGATTGATCTATGTACCTTAAAACAAATTATGTATTACAGAATTAAGTAGACTAACAAATTTTTAAACAATGGCATGGGAGAGAAGATTCCGATCAAAATTTCATGAAATATGTACAGTGGATTACATCTCATTCGAAACAGTGCCTGGTTTAAAATTTAAGTTGCAATAACTTTAAAACCAAAAAGATAATATTTTGAATAAAAACACTAAGCACTTCACCACTGAGCAATAATTTATTTAAATTATTGGAGTTTAACATTTAAAGCAATTAAAAACTTAAAACACTATTAGCCAAGTTTTTTTAATACTCATTAATTACTCACTTTTAAATTTTATAAGCAAAACAAAAACAAAATAAACACTGAGTAGTCTGATTTGTTTTTGCTTTGGGTTTAAAATAAAAAAGTGAGTAATTGAGTATTAAAATAACATGGCTTATATTTAATTCCAGGTCACAGCTTGTATGTTAAATGTTACTGGTTTCTTGACATTTAAATATTTTTTGGGGTATTTCTATTTTAGCCGTGCAACTTATTGGCATGAATTTAATAAGGTCCTTTGTGACCTCTGGGGTAATTTTCGTCAATTCTTCCGAAAACGCATTTTGGGTAATTTTTGTGAGTTTGCAAACAATGCTCTCTAAAAAAACCCCTCAGTTTTCGATCACACTAATTTCATGTGACTACCCTGTAAGTTTATTGAAGTAGGTACCAATAACGCCAATTCACAATGAATCAGGTTTGCACAATTCCTTGCTTGTGATTTGGTTCATTGTCCTGGTAAAACCGTGCAGATAGGCGAATAAGATTAAAACAATAACAACACAGTTTATTTGGTTAGGTACGCAAAACCAATATTTAAACCACAAACTTTAAGTAAATTTAAGTTTTATTCTCGATGACATTCTCTGAACAAATAAATTTCCATGTCAGTTGCTTCAAATATAAATGGAAAACTTCTGCACTTCGCTATAGAAAATGGAATAAAGAATCCTTGCAAATCACCAACAAACCCACTCATTCAAAAAATTAAGTGAAACAATTCTTCACTGCAAAAAGTGTACCTCTACAGCGTCTACACACACCAGTCTACATGATTAAATCGTTCCAATAAAAAAAGCAACTTTCCGTTTACTTATTCTTGCAAAAACCACACTCACACTTTACTTTCTTGTATACAAAAATTTTTCTTTCACTATAGTTTGCACTATACAAACTATACAACCCGAGTTATCCCGTTCCTGAAGCCATTCCCAGGCGTATATGTAGCAAACCCGTTATAACAGAATATAGAAAAGGATGTTTTAAATTATTAACTTTAATCGCTGTTGCAGAATTCAAGTACCATGGTGGAGGTGGTGGCTTTGCCATGTCAGATAGAAGCTGTACAAGTGCACAGTGATGGTGTTTCTCTCTATCACTTTACATGCAAATGGATGATTGTGTTGCATTATAACTACAATATAATGCATCATCACTAAGAATAACAATGTATAAAGGATCTATGCGGGTAAATTATTTAACAGTGTGCATATGTTCGCTTGTTCATGTTCAGTTCATACTTAGATTACAACTCTTAAAGTGCTCAATATGGGTTAGGTTTTTTTTTTTTCTGGAACGAAAGTTCTTTTTTCCGGAAAATGTGTAGGTAACATTTTTTTTCTTTTTGTTAAATTTGTTTTAATCTCATGTGTTTTACAAGATGTTAACATGATGACTGAATGAAAGAAGGATATTTTGTAACAACACACACATCACACATTAATGAAAGTAATTGATGCGATTAACAACTCTTAATGGGATTTTTTGGTTTATTATTGACGCGTGGGCTTCAAATCACTGTCACCAATATGGGAGTTGTTGATATCTCACCACAAAATGTCACAAAAAAAAAACGACAAAAAAAATCCAATAACATGACAGTGCACCATCAACCTCAAAAAAACACCCACATTAGGTTTTCATCACACAAAAATTATATACAAACAAACCGAGAAAAAAAATAAGAAAATTGTCTTCAATTTTATAGCATCGAAGCAATAAATAAGGCTCAGTGGAGAATTTAAGGACTTTGTCTTCTTTATCGCATCCCTCGGGGTGCCTATCTGCCAAAAGACTTTCCTCGCCATTTTTTTTTTATTTTTGTTGGTATTATTTTGTCCTACCCCAATCAGTGAATTGGTTTCTTTCTCGTTTGTTAAACACAATAAACATCACCATGCGCCTAACGCCTTCAAATTCTTGTTGCGAAATTGCAAGGAGAGTTCTCAACAAAGACCATCCTAAATCTTCCCCTAATCGCCCGTTGTTGTGTAGAATTTTCTTTAAAGGGGTTGCTTGCTGCCAGAGCTTAAAGTTTATTAAAATAAAAAATAAAATAAAAATAAACGAAGAAACATTATTTTGGCCCCCTTGTCATAGGGCGTGACAAGGATACCATTTGGTGGATAATTTCCAAAGTGTGTATAGATATATGTATATATGAACAGTACAATGAAATACCCGCTATAGGCACAAACACAATTCCTTAGCCCCCAAAAATGAAAATTGATTAAGGATCGAAGAATGTAATTATTATGCTTTCTTGCCTTGGGTTCACTTAATACATTCATACACACATACCTACATATTTCTGATGGCAATCCCCTAAGCGGGCATCATACCCAATTTATCTGCCATATAATAATATCCGAGGGGTGAATTGATTTTTAGAGAATTAAGAATTTAAATGGGACAAGGAATTCAATTGGGGTCGTCAGCTTAAGTTGACTGAAATAATGTCCTGCCTGAACAAATCAAAATTGGCACATCCTTTTGGTATATAGGTAGGTAGATATACCTATATAGAGAACTTTGAATTGGTTTTAAAAAGGATAAACGATTTGTTTTTGGAATGATTGATGGCCACAAATATGATTTTATGGTAGAAATATTTTGTGTGTGTGTTTGTTCTTTTTTTGTTCCTTTTTTTTAGTTCAAGGACAATGAAAATGTGAATGATGATGAACATTTTTAAAAATAATTTGAATTTGAAATGACCTTCAACTATGCGCTGTGCTGTGATGTGCGATAGATAAATGAAGAAAGTATTTTTTAATCTAGGTTAGAAAATATTCATTGCACCATTTTTGTTTGTTTTGATTTCTATAAGAAGTTTCTGATTGAATTTTATATAAACATAAGGCGGAATAAATTCACTTTTGTTTTAAATTCCTTAAAATAAGAGTAGTTGTGGGAAATTTAGAATAGTCAAAGCAAGGCGTTTTAATTAAAAATCACCTGCTGCCACGCCCACTTTTCTTCTTTTTTATTGATAAAACGGCCCCACTGGTTGGTTTATAAGAATGATAAGAATGTAGAAAGTTTTTTGTCAAAGTCCGCCCAGCGTCATGCCCACTGTTCTTACAACTTTGTTACTGGATTCAATTTATGGAGCTTTTTTTTCTGAGCAAGATAATAATTGCGTAAGCAGTTTAAGTCAAATTCTAAAACTTACTGCCACGCTCACTTTCTTTTTTGATTTCTGGGAATCGACTCCAAAAGCTTGTAGAAATACTCAGTTTTTTTTTTTTTTTTTTTGTGAGTGATACAAAATTAGGAAACAGTATTTGCAATATGCACCCACCGTCACTCCTATTTTGTTTGTATCTTAGTTTCTTGGAAACGGCTATGATTTGGATAAAATTATCAGGGCTTTGTCGCAAGGGAAAGATTCAAATTAATAAAGTGGTTTCAGTAAAATGCACCTAGGAACTGCACCGCCCACTTTTTTTTTTTTTTTTTTTGGTTTCTCTGAAAAGGCAAGCCACTTCAAGTTGGATTGAATATTCGGAGTGAGAAAAAGGTATAAAGTGTTGTTTGTTTGTTATATCCGCCACTGAAATACCTTCTTTCCTTATGTCTTAGGTTCTTGCATAGGGTCCTAATGATTTCAACGGAACTTTCAGAGTTGCTTTCTTATGAGCCACACAAGAACTAAGAAAGTGGTTTTAGTAAAATTCTCCTACTGCCACGCCCACGCCCACTTAATTTTTTCAGAATCCGCTCACAGACATGCTCACTTTCACTTTTAATTTCTCAGAAACGGTTTCAAATTTGGTTAAGAATCTTGTCGTCATTGTCATATTTTCACAAATTTTTTTTAACGTACACAAGAGACTGAATCGATCTACAATATTGATATGAACATATTGTCAACACACATATATATGTAGTGTATGTATGTACATGTACAGGTACAAATAAGTAAAATAACTGTTTTTTCCTTTCATTTCATCATTGTACTGAGCTCCGTCTTCCAAGCCAGTGTAACGCACATAAAACTCGGGTCTTAGCATCAAGGGCATGATTTCTATATTTGTGGGGATGCTCATGCTGGAGGTGTCAACCGGTTTTCAACAAAATATATTCTGCTGTACCTACTTTTGCAGACGTGCAAATTTTTTATTAAATTGGAAATCACTTAATGCAGAAAAATCATTGTTAATTCTTTCTTTAAAAATTCGATGATGGCGTACTTCACTTCGCGAAATTGCACATCAAATTCATTATCACTTTCACTTGAAGACATAATATTAGAAATTTTTTACTGAAATTGTCACTTCACTACCGAGACTCAATTGCCTGTCACAATGTCAATTACATACCGGCAAAATTGTAATATGTACTTTTTTATCTGTTCCATAAAAAAATTGTCACTACAAATTTGTCGGGAAATTTGTGACAATTTTCAAAAAATCCCTGACAATTCATTATCATGACAAATTTTTTATGATCCGAAATCTTGATAATTGGGTAGGTTCAGAGAATTTAGGGGACTTGCAAGTAAGGCAAATGTCTAGACTGTAATTGGTCAGCTGTCGAAAAATTGTTTCAAATGAAGGGAACTTTCGACAGCTGGCCAATCACAGTCTATAATTTTGCCTTACTTGCAAGTCCCCTAAGTTCTCTGAACCTACCCATTGTCGCAAATTCCCCGACAAATCTACAAAATTGTCAATATTATGGGACAGAATGTAAACCATTGTCAAGTCGTCATTTACAAATTGTCACCTGTCAATGTTTATGAAACAGGGCCCTGATATATCTTTTTGCAAAGCCAGAAATTCTTTCTTTTATTATCTCTTCAAATAAATTTGTTTTAATCAACAATTTTGGAAAAATTGATTTTCAAACTCAAAATTTTGAGAAAAAAAGATTAAAAGTAAATGATCAAACTATTTTCTTTTTTTTTTTTTTTTTTTCAAAATTTAACGTTATTAAGTATACTATTCTCGTTTTAAAAATTCAATGCTCTTATCAATTTTTAGTCAAACACTAAGAACTAAGAACGCACGAGCAAAAATTGCAAACAAATACAAAAAAAAAAGTTATTTTTAAAAGGATATGTGTTCCCCAATTTTCATCAAACATTTTCCTTAAAACTTTATTTCTTTCTGATATGCCTTGCGCAAACCCTTGCTCAAAAAAAAGTTATGAGCAATTTTTTTAAAGTTAGTTTTTTGTTAAATTTCTTTGCATTCATTTTTTTATAAATTTTTTTTTAACCACCTAAAGAAAATCTAATTTCTTACAAAAAGTGTCTTAAGTTAAGCTGTCGAATTTACAGCCCAGTTCTGCCATTGCGAGGCTCACAGGTCACAATTTTCTCTGAGTTTGGTTTTGTACAAGGCGGTCACAATTTCGTATTCTGTGGAAGCCCTCATAAGCAACCTCACAAGAACAATAATTTTTTAGTTTTTTATGAGGTAAGTTCATCTGGAGTTATGAGGTGATTGTGACTTGTGAGGCATCAGTGAGGTTGCCAGAATAAGGCTGTTAGCTTAGTTTTCGAGTTATACAAAGAATATTAAAAAACTGCCAGTGTTATCATTCTCTCAGAAATTCATGGATGAATTTAAGCGAATTTTGTGTTTTTAGTAAACTAAAGTTCCACACAAACATTTTCAATAATAAAAACCCATGAACGCAATTGTTCCTTACTAAAAGGTAGGTTTATTCGCAGTAGCCCATTTGGGTGAAATTTCCATTTTATTATTTGGAGTAAAAGTAATCTTGGGTCATATTTCCAATATCCTCCATACAAAATATTTGTTTGATATTTTGTCGCCCGAGAATTGGTTTGTTCCATTCGCCATTGGCACTTTTTCGAGAAAAACACATTTAAAGGTTTGCGTACTTGGTGCTCCAAAACTGTGTGATAGGATTTTTTTTTATTTTTTTAACTGTAAGTTAGTCTTATGAGGATTCCACCTACCAATTTTCAAAGTGTTTTGCCAAGCTATTAACAAGATACGTTAATTAGCGTAAAAGTCCACTTTTTTGACTTGTGTCCCACCTCCTACATTTTAAAAATTATTTTTTTTTCTATACACGTGGAACACAAAAAAAATGGATATGGCACAAAGCAATTCTCATCAAATGTATATTTGAAAGGCAAGAAAAGCATGGAGTTGGATGACAAAATTTGAAAAGAAAATCGATTACATCTCTTTTTTCAATAAAGTTTTTATTTAACAAATCCAATAAACACTTAAAATTCTTCTTAAAAAAAAAAGAACAAAACTAAAATTAAAGCGGTTTTACTGCTTTGTTTACTTGTTTTTGGGATTTTGCTGTCACAACTACTGTCAGCAATAATTCGTTATCAAGCATGCTTTATTTGAAAAACAAAAAATATATATATTTTATATCCTGCATTTATTTAAATAAATTTGAAAAATAAGCAGGTACTTACTTGATACCGCTGGCCACAAAACGAGGTTCAGATGAAACAGTGTCCTTTACGAAAAGAAAAATCAAAAACATCCGTGATCCCATGTCCTTTCACCTTAGCAGTCAACTTCAAGCCACAAATAGCTGATTTCATACAATCGTCTCAGAATTCTACACAACTTCAATGGAGGTGGCACAAGCCAATACCAAAATTTTGTTTGCGATGATTGTCCCACATACATAGCATTTCTTTAACAAAAGTACACGTAGGATAAACCAATTCTCAACTTTCTTAGTATTTTCTCTACCTCTTGTCGCCGTGATATGCACGTGGAACAAAACAATTCTAACAAAAAAACTGCGAAAATTGTATGGAAAAGTTGTCCCAAACGCCAAAAAATGGTTTATGGCACAAAACAATTCTAAAAACTGTTGATTTTGGTGGATATGGAACAAAATCGATGTTCGATATCTCGGGACTTGGAAAGACATAGCGAGAATCGGATCATAGATTAAGAAAGAGCATACCAAATTACCATAGAATCCATTCTTAACTCAAAAACGACAAAAGTGGCGTATGGAACAAAACAATTCTCAGGCGACGATTTCGATTTGGGCGCCCACTTTTACTTAATTTTTCTCCAAAACCGACTGCACAAGTTGTATAAAATATCCAGAGGTAGTTTTTATCATTGAGAAAAAAATGTAACCACTCAGAAATAACGGCTCTTATGATTTGGATTAATTGTTCAGAATCTTAAGATTTAAATAATTAAGAAACTGCTGTTAGTAAAGTTCACCACTAGGTACCCCGCCCACTTTTCTTATTTTTTGAGTTTTTGAGAAAAAGCTGTAACAATTTGTATAAAATTTTCACAGATTGTTCTTATGAGTTAAAACACCAAACTATGAAGAAATTAACTAAGGCTCCAGGTCGTCGGTCGAGTTACTGACAGACAGAACTTAGGAGCAAAAATGTACCTGTTCACTACAATCGTAATGTTAGGTCTGAATACCTAATTCAAAAACTGCCCTATAGAAACTACACTACATACAAATATATCTCAGGTAATTTTTGGCAGCTGTTAAAAGAAACTTTATGCCATGCCCATCATGATACCTTCTTATAATATGACTTATTTCAATCATATTTCCGTATGCAAATCCATTATAAAACCATAATGTTCTTGGCTTACATATCATCTTAGGTTGTCTTAAAAGGATAACTTAAAGATTTTCTGATCCCTAAGGATATTTTCACAAACAAAAATTATCTTCCAAACTGCCACAGGCTCTATATAGCTTTGTTATAAGCAGACACAGTTTCGGAAGGTAACCTGTGTATGCACCACACTTGACAGGAGTGTAGGAACCTACAACAGAATTTTAGCACTGAAAAGTGTAACTACACGAACACAATGAAGAATCACATTTTCTGCCAACGCAACTTTACCCACCTTCAAAACGAAAACAAAAAAAAATAAACATACCTTCCTCGGAACAAAAACTATAAAAAAAAAATCATTTGTACAGAGAATTTGAAAATGTTGTTGTTGTTTCCTTAACCATAGATAGATATAGTACTCTACGTTGCCGAAGATAGCGTGCGGTAATTGTGCGGCATACATTCCACACCATGCACCCTAGAGTGCAATAAATAATTAAAAGTTGTTATATTAATTTGCTGCTGGTCGGTTGTTGGCCGTTTAAAGGAGCGCCAACATTCAATGAATCATAAAATCAATTAATTATCAATTATCGCTCTCCTTCTTGTGCAATATTTTTTTTTTTTTTTCTTTCATTTTTATTTATTTCATTTATTTTTCTGTTCTTTTATTTAATTCTCTTTTGGAGTAATTTTTCTTAATTTGCCGGCAGGACACAGGATTTTACTTCTTCTTGTTTTAACCAACTGGACGTGGATCAAAAGGAATGAGATTTAAAGGGTGCTCGGTGCTCGTGCTCAGAGGGGATAGCCCTCCAAAAAGTAGGAAACGAGTATACTTTGTTGGTGCTGGCTATATCATATAAGTATATATCTAGCTAGAGAGTAGAGTGTATATACAGTTAAACCGAAGACTAAGTTTTCCAAAAATGCCTTACCGACCACAGAATAGCTATATATATGGGTACTCTTATAAGAAATTTGCTTTTTGGTGTAAGAGAGAGACCATCAGTTGAGAGAATTATGGCTTCACATGTATTTATGTTGGAAAGTTGAAAGTTTTGAAGAAAACTTTCAGCTTGTGGCATGGCGGTCGTTGGCAATTACTGAAGATATACCCCATAAGAGAAGAGATTTTAAGAATAAGAAGACATTTTTTATTTTTTGTTTGGCAGAAAATATGGGTGGGTCTTTTTGTTCTTAGTTAAATTACCAAAATAAGTGTGTTTGGTAATTTAAATTTTCGTTTTCAAAAAAAAGCCTTTTAAGGATGTTTGTATTAATATTGGTGGGTTCTACCATTTTATTAATTATAGGAAGGGTACGAACTCATAATTGCTCAGGTTATGAAAGGAATTCCATCAGTATACAAAGCACCTCTTAAACTTCTTATAAGTAGAATCACATTTTACATCAGAGCAATAGTTTCAATTATAAAAATTATAGAAAGGTTTTCCCATAAGCCGAAAAATCAGAAAATCCAAAATTCCGTTAACCCAAAATCGAGAAAACCCACTTTACACCAAAAATTTCAAAAGACCACAATCCAGGAAACCCTAAATAATTTTAATTCATAATTGAATATTTTACTTATTAAATACATCAGTCGTTTAAAAAAAAAAACAAAATAAAGTTTTTGGGAATTTGTAATTGGGAAACGAATTTCAGGATTTTAGATTTTTTTAGCTTTTATACACGATTTTGAATTTTCTGAATTTTGGAATTTAGGAATTTTGGAATTTGTATTGTAATCCCAACACAAGTCCGACTGAACCCCAAAATCCCGAAAACATAAATTCCCGTTAACCCAAAATCCAGAAAACTCAAAACCATTAAATCCACGCAGAAAACTCGAAATTTCTAAAGACCACAATCAAAAAGACCCAAAACCCCGAAAGACCTCAATCCTTACTTACTTACTTTACTTTTGATGGCGCTCACAGCCCAGGATGGGCTTCGGCCTCAACTAACAAGCCCCTCCAGCCAGCTCTGTCCCTAGCTAGCCGCTTCCAGTAGCGCACACCGAGTGCTTTGATGTCGTCATCCACTTGTTTGCGCCACCTGTTACGGGTTTTTCCTCTGCTGCGTACCACATCGGGGTTGGATTCGAAGACTCGAAGACCTCAATCCAGTAAACTCAAATAACCAGGAAAGCTAAGACCCCGAAAACCTATGGGGTAAAGGTATTATTGCAACTTATCATTGCTTGTTGGTGCTTCTCATTTTTCATGTATTTAAAAAAGACAAAAATTATGAGCAAAGTTTTCATTCTTTTTTATATTTTTTGGGGATTTGGAGAATTTTTTTTTCGTTTACAGGATTTTGAATTTCTGGATTTCTGTTCTTGCGATTGTTATCCCAATCCAATTTTCAAACTAAGCTGATTATAAGTTTGGATTTAAAATAAATATTTCACGATTGACTAAATGTATTGGGGTCACACACATAAAAACAGAAAATCCGAATATACCGCAAACCCAAAATCCAGGAAACCCCCAAAGTACCGAAAACCAAAATCATAGCAAACCCATTATTCCAGATCACCACAATCCATAAGACCCAAAAACTCAAATTACAGAAAAGCAAAAATCTCAAAAACCTAACGGTTTTTTAAATTTGAGTCGTTTGAAACGCTAAATTAATGATTATGAGCGAATTTTTTTTTATACCTACAGATATTTCTTTGGGGATACTTATTTTGGGAAACAATAATTTCGGGATTTTGGCTCTTTGCACTGCGGGATTTTGAGTTTTCTGGATTTTGGAGTTTCGGGATTGTAAAATTTCGGAATTTTGGTTGTTGGGATTGTGATAATCCAGGTCCGACAGCATCCCAAAATACGTTAACCTAAAATTCATAAAACTCGAAATTCCGTTAACCCGTTTACCCGTCATATTTCTGGAAAATTCTATAATTTTCTGGAAAACCTAGAGACAAAATTACAGAAAACTCGCTATAGCCATCATTGACCAATTTAGTCTTTAAATTTACGGAGTTTAAAAATCTACATAAATGTATATCAATGACTGTAAGTAAATTTTTGATTTTATAAATTTTTGTTAGTATTTTATTCGGGAAAAAGAATTCCAGAAAACTGAAAAACCGTGATCCCAAAAACACAAAACCCCATAATCCCAAAACAACCAAAGTACCTTGAAACTCATTACATAAATATCGCCCAGAGGTTTATTGAAAATCTCGGGTTAACAACGTGTATTGATATTTTGCCCTACTGCTTTAACCATGCATATGTATATAAAATTATCTTAAATTTGAAAATCGTACCAGGCTTATGAAAGCTTAAAACATTTTACCATCACTGTGATCGGCCCTACCCTCATTTTTTTTTTAGGCCAGGAAACTCAACAACATTTAAAAACACTTTGGTCGAAAACGGCTTTTTTTTTGTATATAAATATCCAACTTGTGACGCATTCAATCCCTATCTTTCATCATTAAATATTTTTGCAAAGAATTGTTCTCCATGTGAGTAAAATATATCAAATTCTTGCGTCAGATTATAAAGCCCACACATATGTTTGCTTTTCTGCAAAGCTATTTTGATGGCTTGTGTACACAGAAGCCGGTGACCGGTTGCACTTATTCAAGTTTTGCGTTGGTTCCGCGGTTCAAACCATTTGGCATTGAAAATATGGTCAAACTGACCATATACAAATCTCTTTATAATATAATCTTGAAAGTCTTATTATATCTTAATGTTATAGTGGTATAGGTACCATTGCTGAATAGAAACTCAATGACAGTATTTACAACAATAAATGAACTAACTAGTGCAACTTGTATTTACATAATATAAATGCATTTTCGTCTAGAACCTACACGTGCTGTTTATTGATTTCCATTTGCATTAGCATATATGCTAGTTCAATGTACCAAGACAAAAACTCCCAAGTCTGGGACTATAAAAATGAGTATTTTATTGGCTAACAGATACCAGTAACGATTCAATCGTAGTCCAGTTACAACTGAATTAGTCAACTAGCTCCAAAGAAACCAGCAACATGAAGGTAGGTTTTAAAAAGGAATTAAGAACATTTTCAGTTCTTTATAACCATTTCTATTTGTAGTTCGCCGTATTCACCGTAGTCGTGCTTGCCTTGGTCTTCCGTGCCCAATCTTCAGTCATCCCAATTGGGTTGCAAGGTCTTGGTCAAATTCTGTCATTATCAGGACCTCTTGGACCCGTTGTCCTTCCTGGTGGAGCAGTTTCCATTCAAGGTTCAATCATTCAAGGACTTCCATCCAGTGTTGCTGTTCAAGTCCCAAATCTGGTTTCGGTTGAAGGTCTTCCAGCTGCCATAACTGTTGCACAATCGCCAGTGCCCGTTGCCGTTCCAGCTCCTGTTGCTGTTGCCAGTCCAGTTGTTGTTGGTGCTGAGGGTACTTATGTAGCCAAGACACGTGGTGCCGTTCACGTTGCTCCTCTGGCAGGACACACACAATCTGCCACTTCAGTTAATCTTCAACCAGCTCCAGGAACTTTGTAAATACTAAAGAGATGATAATACAGGAAATGGAACTTAAATCTGATCTTATGACGGAACTATATGAAAATGTCTCAATTATTCAATGGTGTTCGTTTTTGTATTGCCATAGCATTTTTGTAGAACAAATTGTATTTTTGACGTCTCACATTGCTTTGCTAATAGTTCTTTAATATAAAAGAAAAGTAGTTTTTTTTTAAATAAATAAATGCAACTTAGACTTCTAAGGCAGTCCCAAAACAAATATTTTGTTTGGCTTTTCAAATTTAACAGGGCTGTGTAAAAAATAAATGTTTACTCTTAAAGGAAGATCGGTCATCCGGAAATTTGTTGCCAGCAAGATTCTGTTGCAAGCAGATCCAGGGAAGTTAAAGTAAATTAAAATTTTAGATTTTCATTAAAAAATTATATTCGTTTATTTGGTCCAAGGGCATTTTATTTAAGTAAAGTTTCTGATATCCCCGAATTTAACAAAACAGTCAGTCTACACTGGCCTTGGGTGGGTTAAAGAAATTTCAAAAAAATATTTTTGATTAGGTAGCTATTCACTAAAATTTGAAAAACCTTAGGTAAAATTGAAAGATGAGGTGCATAATTGGGTACTTTCATCGGATTTTGAGAATTCTAGTTTGAACTTTAGAAAAAAGAAATTGTTCCCTATTTTTAACGTTCATGTCACAATGGTGAGTTTTTAACTGTGATTTTTTCAAGACAAACAAAATATTGCAACGATTTCTGATTAAATGCAATATTTTTTGACAATCTCGGCATATTCGTGAATATGCCGAAAAAGGTACTTGCTATCAACAAAAAAAACTCAAAATACTATTCCATTATTCGCATTTTTTGCCAAAAACCAAGTATGCAGTATTATATTCTTATTGCTTTTCTAGAGATTACATACACGAAGTTTAATCAAAATCATAAGAGCTTTTCTCGAAAAAATTTGATGCAACCGAAATCTACAAAAATGTATGCCAGCTGCTTGCTCTAGATGAACTTGAACAAATTCTTCCTTCAGGATTCAGAAAATCACATAAAAATGCTACACACGAAATTTAAATCAAATCCGTCCATTTGTTCAGGCTCTATAGCTCGATGTTCATCACTACTTGACGCGACCTACGCCCATTCAAATAGACGCACAGATAACCAGACCGTGACGGACGCTCTGCCGAAATTCCCTTTTTTGGAATTCTTCATTGCCGAGTTTTATCAAAATCACGAAGTTGGTTTTGTATAAGACGCTTTTTGACGGAAATTTTATATTCTTTAAGGTGAAGGTGATTTTATCCTAAAAGTAAATATTTGTGTGACTTTTTGGCAAAACAAAAAAAAAAATGAAATTGGGTTTTTGTGTGATAACACACTCGCAGTTAGGCTGCATAGCTTTCGCTCCGTAATTTATATTATTGAATGTTTGATTTTTCAACAACCACTTGAGTGGTTGCTTGTTGTCTCAATATGCAATTTATAAAGACAAAACCTTACATTGGATGGGCATGATCAGGTGACCTCGGTGGTGCAATGCGTAGTGCATAGGCCTTAGAGGTAGCTGGTCTAGGTTCGATTCCAATTGACGGCACTAATTTATAAATTAAAATTGAACATAAAGTCTAAGTACCACTGAAAGGAATCTGATGATTGGTGTGGCAGCCATGAAATTGCAATTATTCCAGCCAAATACAATGGTGGTAGTCCACTCAAGTGGTTGTTGAAAATTCAAACATTCAATAATATAAATTACGGAGCGAAGGCTATGCTAATTTTAAGGATTTTTACTATTTGGGCTGTATTCGTAGGAAGTATCAAAGTTGGAGTTCGGATTCAGCGACCACTTAATCATAAAATAACGACGAGTGATAAAAAAAATCTTATTTTTTTCCTGGCCAAATAACCGTTTGACTGGACTATAATACGCATTTAAAATTAGATAAGCAATAGTTTTTGTTTAGGAACAACTATCTTAGAAGACCAGGTTGCATTGATTTATTTAAAAAATTATATTAAAATTAAAAACTATTAACAAAGTTCCACAAAAATACTATAATACCACCGAAATTGTTATTAAGAACCTACAGCAGGGGGAGCACCATTAAATTAAATGACTGAGATATTTCCAAGTTTCATGTCAAGATCTGTGATTGTTTGTTTTATTGCCTCTATATTTTTACAAAGTTCCTGGAGCGGGTTACAGATTAACTGAAGTGGCAGATTGTGTGTGTCCTGCCAGAGGAGCAACGTGAACGGCACCACGTGTCTTGGCTACATAAGTACCCTCAGCACCAACAACAACTGGACTGGCAACAGCAACAGGAGCTGGAACTGCAACGGGTACTGGCGATTGTGCAACAGTTACGGCAGCTGGAAGACCTTCAACTGAAACCAGATTTGGGACCTGAACAGCAACACTGGATGGAAGTCCTTGAATGATTGAACCTTAAATGGAAACTGCTCCACCAGGAAGGACAACGGGTCCAAGAGGTCCTGATAAAGACAGAATTTGACCAAGACCTTGCAACCCAATTGGGATGACTGAAGATTGGGCACGGAAGACCAAGGCAAGCACGACTACGGTGAATACGGCGAACTACAAATAAAATTATTTATTGAAAACTGAAAAAGTGCTTAAATCCTTTTTTAAACCTACCTTCATGTTGCTGGTTTCCTTGGGAGTTCTAATGACTATTTCAGTTGTTAACTGGGCTAAGATTGAATTGTTACTGATGCCTGTCAACTGACTAAACAGACATTTTTATAGTCCAAAACTTTTGTTTGAGTACGTTGAACTAGGTTATGTTAAACCAATCGCATCATAAACAACAATGATAACATAAATCATAAATAATACATTTTTAAAGCTTTTAACATAAATCTGTTATTATTGTTTCAATCTTGGAGTATACACAGCTACAGAAAATTGCATTTGAGTGAAGAGTATAGTAGCAAAGATCTTAAGAATCAACTTTTGGTTAGATTTGTCCAATGTCCAGTTTTCACTGCTAAACTTGAAACTACTATCTGTGTCAGTTGAATAAATAGAAACCGGCATTTGCTTACAAGCGCATTCTAATTAAACTTTAGCTAGAAAAGCAAGTGGGTGGTGGGATATAAACTGATGCAAGAATTTGGGATATTACTTCCATAAGAAGAGTATCTAGAATTGTATAATATTAACACCAATAGAAAATTTAATGATTTGTTCCTTTAAAAAAGGATTTAAAATTATGTTTTCAGCTAATGTACACCTTAACAAAATTGCGTATTCTAATTCAATTAGAAATTTCAGAGATTCACTTACATGAAATTTAATATTATTTTACAAAATACACTTTCATCCACTCTTACTTCTCAACTAGTGTCACCGTGAAGGAGTGAACTAAGATCTAACTCAGGAGTTTAAAATTTTTATTAATAAAAAGAATTTTTATTGAATAATAACTGATCGCTTTTTTAGGAAGAAAATATTCATTGATCAAATGCAGAACAACAAGTTTTTTTTGGATTTTGGCATTTTGTTCAGACTTTGCTCAAGTTTCCCTTATGATAGCACAGATTTTCACACGCGAATACTTTTTTTTTGTGTAGATAAATTGTTCAAATTCAATTTAACAATTTTAATATGAGCAAACTTTTTTTTCTACATTTGATAAACATTTACCTAAAGTTCGGAAATTGTATTGAATATGCATAAAATCTACTAATTAAAAAAATTATATTTTGACAGTTCTACTACTTGGCTTGGCTATGGTTAGTGTTGTGTGATGTGTGGATATTTTTTGTGATTTATTGTTGGGAAATTCTTTGTAAATTCGGATGACTTTTTTTCGATTTAAATTACTATGGGTGGCCCGTTTTGCAGTTCGCGGTATCAATTAACTTAAACTCCCCTTTAGGGTGCTCTGTCCCGATCACGCGAATCCGTCGCTCCGCTTTTGTCAGTCCGTATGTTATCAAAATTGTTCAAAATTTATTTTTAAAAACTAAAATTTAGTTTTTGAACTTTATGTTAAGTAATCCCAAAAAAGTCCCAAAAAATCCCAAAAAAAAAAATACACATATCACAACACTAACGATAGCAAATAAGTATACCCTCATGAGTTTAATCACATTCAAATTATGCTATATATTATCTACCGAATAAAATCATCCACGTGTGAAAATTCGTGCGCCCTTAAAAGAAAATTGAGCCGTTCTTAGCGACTATATATTTTTCAACTAATCCTTTCCTTATATTGAATTTCCTTGATCATAGAGGTTTAAAGGGTTCGAAAATATATACAAAATATTCTTCATGTTTCAAGCCCCTATCTTAATACTAACCCGTGTCACCTTGCAACGAGATAAAATGTATAGCGCCCCTGCTCCTGCCCCCTAATTTAATGTCTGCAAATAAAACGCTGTCAATCGCCCCTAGAAATATGAACAGAATTTCTCGCCTCAAAATAAATCGAAAGTAAACTCGCCGTCTAACTTTTTGGTTGTTCAAAATTTGCGATCTCATTTTTCTGTGCTCACTGATTTTCAATTCCACAAGACGTCTCTTAATCTCTCTTTCGAAATAATATATACTAGTACCGCCCAGTGGTCGAAATTCGAACATTCACTCACTATATACTTCAATAAAAAAGATTCTAACCCACTGAAAACGTACATGAATTGTTGTTGTAATGTCCTCATTGCATGCCCAAAGCACACACACACTGATCATGTAATCGTTTCTACTCTGGCATCTGGCTGCGTCGTTGTTGTTTTTTTTTTCGGTTTTTCTGTGTGCGTGCTAACACTGCACACGTTTATTGGAAGCAGAGATGGCAAAAATGCCAATTTTTTTGATTTTCTATATTTGTTACGTCTGCTACATAAATAAGGTAGTAAATGTAGTTAACGTAGTTAAATGTAGTAAACGTAGCGTTAAACGTCAAAATGTAGTAAACGTAGCGTTAAACGTCAAAATGTAGTTTGGATTGTCATTTCAAAAAATATTTATCGACATTAATATTACTCTTAAGAACATGAACGATAGAAATAAATCGGATGACTATTCAATTTGCATTTTTCTTTTATTGAATTTCAAAAACCTTATTATAGCCCATTCATGCAAACACATTTGGTTCTTTTGCCATTTAATGATGTGTGCTCGTTAATTGTTTTCAAATTATTTTTGAAATTTAACGTTTTATGTGCAGGTAGCACACGTTACAAATGTAGGTAGTAAATGAAACAAATCAGGCGTGTAGGTACTCAATTGACTACGCGTAGTTAAACGAGTCTATATGACCTGAGGTTATCTACTTCGCCATCTCTGATTGGAAGGTTGGAATGTTGAATTCGCCGCACAAATGAAAAGTGTCGGTGGTGGGGTGAGTTTGCAAGCGCGGTCACGGTTGTAACACCGAAAAACTATATAAACTATAATTTAACTGCCTTAACGGTGAAATATAAACAAAATAATTAGTATGACATAGAGCGTATGTGCATATCTTTAAAAAAAAAGCAAACGAAAATATAATATGTTGTCATTAAGATATTCAAAGAGGTGCGGGTAGAAATCACCTTTACGTATTAATATAATCATAATAAAATACGTATTAAGATTAAGTTTGGAGCATTAGTTTTTTTTTTTTTTTTTTGGAAATTTCGATCCTACATTTTAAGTCGTCAAAGGATGTTTTAACTTCACTTTTTAATCACAACATATCATTTTAACGAATTATTTTTTAATAATATTTCTTATGCTAAAGGAATAAGAGAAGAGCAAATTCTTGCATCAGATTATAATAACCCCACGTGTTTCTAGTTGAAGTAAAATTACTACTCACGCTTGTATAAAAAAAAGCCGGTTCCAGTTATTCAACTCTTACAAATATAGTAGTTCCGTGGTTGAAGCCTAGATTTGGCATTGAAAATGTGGTCAATCTAGGCCTGAATTAGTCTTATTTTGGTTAGTAAAATACTTGCTACCTCTTTTTTCACCATTGCAATTCAACATATACACAAAACAAAAGATTTGTTTATTAAAAGCTTTATATAGGAGCAATTAAAACATACATACATATGTTATCTGTTTTGTTTATGAATGTAATTTTATTTACATAACCTAGTTCAACGTACTCAGACAAAAGCTTCGGACTATAAAAATGTTTGTTGTGTCAGTTGGAAGGCATCAGTAACGATTCAATCGTAGCCCAGTTCACAACTGAAATAGTCATTAGAACTCCCAAAGAAACCAGCAACATGAAGGTAGGTTAAGAAAGGATTTAAGGACTTTTCAGTTTTCAATAAATAATTTTATTTGTAGTTCGCCGTATTGACCGTAGTCGTGCTTGCCTTGGTCTTCCGTGCCCAATCTTCAGTCATTCCAATTGGCTTGGGTGGTCTTGGTCCAATTATTTCACTTTCAGGACATCTTGGACCCGTTCTCTTGCCTGGTGGAGCAGTGTCTATCCAAGGTTCAATCATTCAAGGACTTCCATCCAGTGTTGCTGTTCAGGTTCCAAACCTTATCTCCTCCATTCAAGGACTTCCAGCTGCCGTGACTGTAGCACAATCTCCAGTGGAAGTTGCCGCCCAAGCTCCTGTTGCTGTTGCCAGTCCAGCTGTTGTTGGTGCTGAGGGTACTTATGTAGCCAAGACACGTGGTGCCGTTCACGTTGCTCCTCTCGCAGGACACACACAATCTGCCACTTCAGTAAATCTGCAACCAGCTCCAGGAACTTTGTAAATGGTTTAGAAATGGAACTAGAAAGACTTATCATGCTTTTCTAAGCTGTCTCATCGTACTTTTTAAAATGTACTGTTATCTTATAACATTTTTACCAAAATTGTTTGCGGTATATATAATTTTTCTCTACAGTGATATTTAAATTATGTAACTTTTTGAATAAAACAATGCAAAACGGCCCTCAAATAGTCGCAAAAACACAAAACTAGTTTCACAATTATTTAATAAACATATGCATAAATAATTTTCAAAAGGAGGCTATGTTCTTCCAACCCACTCTTGTACTCCCCCTCCCCTCTCGTCATTCTTTTGATTTAATTAACTTTGAAATAAATTATTCCTACAAAACACAAAATTCCGAAGGAAAAAACTTTCACTATGGAGAAAGTTTTAAAAACTCCTCTCAAATGGCGAAGTTACAACATCAACCAAGTTGCCTCTAATGACCCACAACTCTATATACGCTTATGGACTCTGACTGTTTGGTTGATGCAATGATGCCGATGCTTAAATTAACAACTTTCTGTGTATATGTATATAGCTTTTTGTTTAAAACTCGAGGGCATAATTAAGAAAAAGGGTTTGCCACTTAAATTTTAAGTTTAATTAGCTTTTCCTTCTTGTTTTTTTTTTTTTTTTTTTTGTTTTCTGTTTGGTTTTTCATTTTTCGATGGCTTATTCGCCACTTAAATGAGTTCTTGCCACTAAATTTCTTCATTGAAACCATCTAATCAAGTGGCGTCGAGCGTCGCGTCGACGATGACGACAACGCCGACGGGAGGACGGTTGGTTCTTTGGTTCAGTTTATATACTTCAACGGAACGGACGGACGCGCTGCTCTGCTGCTGCCGTCAGACATATCCTTGTCACTTTCCTGACAAAAGCAATTTCCTTATGCTTTATTCTGGGGCAATATGTGATGTGGTATCTATGTTGTATAGTGTGATATGTGTGGTCTTGTGTCACTATGAACACACAGCGAAAATTGTCGCCGTCAAATTGCGTGTCATGCCCTCGGCGACAGCGGGTGGTGGCAGTGGTGTAGTGGGCCAAACTATTTCAGAAGTGGCAAATCATATTTGTTGTGTTGTGATGTGGTCGACATCGCGTATGACAAGTATTTTCATGGGATAAAATGGAGTTCCTTCTAGTTTGTTTTTTTCCTACAATATTATTTTTGGGAAATTTCAGACAATCTCTGAATTTTCAATTGAAGTGTTGTTGGCATACCACTGGACTTGATGGCCATGAAGTGAGTGGCATTGGCAGCTGATGATGACACTTGGTTGCTGTTGTTTTTTGAAGAGTTGATAAATTAGTCAAATTCTATAGCACTATTTTGTGTTGATATAGGGAATGAATATTTCAAAATACCTTTTTTTTAAGGTAATATTTAAAATAATTAAAAATATATAAATAAATAAAAATTAAAAAAAATTAATTAATAAAATTCTAAAATCAAGTCCAAATGCGATTTAGTAATTCTTGATTTATTTTCGAATTTAATTTTAAAAACATTTATTAACTCCAGCATTTCTTCACTTTAAATAATTTCCTGAGAACTCCGTCTTAAATCATTTTTAAGCCGTGTTCGAAGGGAAAATGTTTGGAAAAGCATTTGATTGTTTTCATAATTTCTAAGAAATCTAGATTGGATCACGTGTAAGCGATCACACCATCAAGCCATCACTGGTCTCAAGAGTTCCTCATAGATCACGATCTTTATAGTCTTTTGCTTTAGTTCAATTCAGTTTTTAATCAATTGGTGCAGACTATGATAAGAGCCCTATTAATGTAGAACATTGGACTGTCACGCCAGAGCTCTTGGGAGCAAATTTCAGCACTTTTCGCCTAAAACCCAAAAATTTCATCAGGGATATCTACTGTAAGTGACAAGCTCTCCAAGCTTTTGGGGTTTAGCAGACAATCAGGCCTACCAACTTACAATACCCATAGGGGTTTTTATTTATTAGCACTAAGTCTTTGTTCTTCCCCGAGCTGTCAAGTCATTGGAGAATGGGAATTTTTGGGTGTGCGCGGCCACGAATGAAATTAGTCTCAAATGAAAGGTCTGCTACAAGGGAGTAACTTTCAATATGGCTGTTTCGTAGCAGTGCATTTAGGAAAGGAGATATGAAGATATTTTCAAATGCATTTTTAAATGCATTTTTGGGCCAGGTGGCGTTTTCAATTACTATCTGATACTTATCCTGATTTGAAAACGTCTAATGACACAATAAGTACCAGGTCAAGATATAGCCCGCGGTAATTTTACTAAGCTCCTTATACGAGTTTAGAAGGCAACAGTATAAGAGTATCTAGTTCATCAAAGCTTTTTAAAAAGAGGGTACCAACCGATTCTTTTAGTACAATCATTAACAAAACCGGTGGCGGTTTTTCCTTTTGCATTTTGGTCTAAGTTAGGTTAGTAAGGTTAACAAGGTATTTACAAGAATGGAGTATCAAATGACAAAGCTAGATTGCCCTCTTTATACGAATGTAAGGCTCAAACAGGCTCCGGTCTAAGAATGTTGGGCCTTTTTTGAATTTTCTAAGAACACATATTTCTCGTACTAATGTGAATAGGCAAAGACCAACTTTAGGAAGCATCACTGATGTCCATCCCAATTTTGACGATTTTCCAAATCTATCAGAAGATGATTTTGTTCTATTTGCTCTGGGTACGTACCAAGTGAAGATAGCCCGCGGTTATTTTGCTTAGTACCTTGTACAGGGCTGGTATAATATTGAAGTGCACCGAGGACAACAAGTAAGACATTTTCCGAAATATACCGAAGAGCAAGACATTTGGTTACAGCGCGCAACTACAGTGGGATGCTGAGCGCATATTATGTGCGTTGTTTGGTATTACGGCTGGGCAAGAAACCAAACCAATGATATTCGCTTTGCAGCAGCGGAATTAATTACGATTATAGAGGATGATTCGGCCTACTCATTTTTAAAAAACATTTTATAAGTATAGAATATTATACAAAGTATGGTAATTGTAGTATTGTACTAATATTTAATGTTTTATGTGCTTTGTTTATAATAAAAATCTTTGAGACTGATGTCTATAACTGTTATTCCACTTTCCTTTTCTATTTTTCCTTCACATTAGCCACAATACTGACTAAAACTCCATTAAAGTGGTAAACACAAAAATACATTTTATCCTAGATTGAAGTACACCACAACGAAAAAACTTCTACACTGTACTTAAACGACCAAACCACATCCAAAAATAATAGAACCATTCTGGCCGCTCGCACCCACTTTTCATACAAATTTTCAATGTTGAGAGATTTTGAAGAAAAAACAAATGATTATTTTGATGCCAAAGTAAAGCTATTTGACTTAATAATTATTTCTAGGTAAAACGAAATTCAATTTGGCACAACTTTTCTCATAAAATGACTTTTAATTTTTCAATGATGAACTACCTTACCAATGATCATTGGAAATATTAAAAGTTACGTTAATGGGAAGATGTGGGTCAAAATGAATTTTTTTTGGAGGAGAAATAATTTTGAAGTCGTAAGCTATATTTCTGCATTAAAATATTCAATGATTATGCTTTCTAAAGGTCTCAAAATCAACACCTAACTATTTCAGTGATGGTTTTAAATGATAGCTATAACTGGGACCTTAATAAATATATTTTTTATTTAATGAATTTATTCGATAGACTATGCATATATGGTGTAGGGAGATAATCTCAAATCCCAAAATTGCAAATTCTATAGGTCCAAATGCCCTTAATTCCGAATGCGAAAATCTGATATGCCGAATTCTCGCAAGCGATGTATAATAGCAACAAAAGTACTAAGCCATTCGGGATTTTGGCATTAGAAATTTTGGGATTCGAGACTTTGGACATTCAAGCTTTCGTCCCTAACCCCTTAATACGCTATCGATTGCTTTTTCAACATTTTAAATGTTCGTGTGACTATGATTTTTTTAGCGCTTTTGGGGATTGATGTCATGTTGAAATTGCCACAGGGGAAATAGATGCAAAATCAAATATTTATACTGAAACCTGGACTGCACATACTTTCTTTGTCTGTCTTGAGTTCTTATGCATCGACTTTATCTAAGAACTCTGATGATGGGTATGAAGTTCGGAAGTTTTTGACGACCGCTTTGTTTGGGCATATATTATTTCTGGTGATTGCTTCCGGAACTGGTAGCTTTCTTTCTCTTCAAAGGCATCATCAGTTTTGGCTAAGTTGGTTATCTTTTCTAAAATTACATAAATAAAATAAATTGGGTGGCGCAACGGCTCGTGGAGGCTCAGGGCCTAGTGACTAACAACTCACAACCATTCCTGTGTGCGCGTGTCGAAAGGATTGGAAGGGACCTACGAATATGCCGAATCCGAACAGCTAGACACGAAGCACTTATTCATGACAAATAATACTCCCTTTTTTAAGTGGACGAGGCTGGGAAGTAAACCCCCAGCGTGACAGTCCATCGCACTAACCATTATGTTAATGGCTCTAGAATTCCATGTTGAAGGTAAATGATGTTGACAATTTAAATTAGAAACAGTGGAATAGTTGTTGTTGGCTCTGTTAAGTCCGCTTTTTGGATCATTTGAAGTGGTTTACTTAGCCGCTATGCATGAGTCTAAACACAGAAAAAAAACGCAATCTAAAATCAACATGAGAAATTATTGATTTCGAAATTTTCATTCATTGGATTTAATTTCAATTTAACACATTTTCATTTTATTTTATTTAATTTTTTTTTGTTTTTAACTCAAATACAAGTTAACAAGAATTTCATTTTTAATTAATCCGTTTTCGCTTAGTTTTAACTTTGAAGTTCTGTTAAAATAGCATGATTCGTATATAAATTCCAAGTTAAAAGTAGTTCATATTAAAAACAAGCGTTTTTCAGGGGAGAGTACGATAACTTGGGCGCCGAAAATTGATAAAAAAAAAATTAATTAAATTAAAATAGTAGTGTTGGTAATTTTTAATTTTCTCGAAAATTAGAAGACATATAATCATTTTGTTTTCGTTTTCTGATTGAGAATTAATATAAGCAACGATTTCTAAGAAAAAAAATATAATATAAAATTTCAAAGTTTTGAAAAATTACACTTTAAACATTTTTTTTATGTTTTTTGTTCCCAAATTTTGAGTTTGAAAGTAGTTTTTTTCAAAAACTATGGATAGATTTCACTTGATTTAATAACTGGATAATAAAACAGAGTATTGACTTTCAAAAAAGATATAATACTTAATTGCAGGTATTACGGGTATTTTGAAATGATTTTTTTTCCATTTTTAGTACTTTTTTCATTAAATTGCCCCTCCCACCCCAAAAGGGGGAAGATAGACAATAGTAAAAAATGTATACCGATAATAATCAAAAATGCATATAAAAAAAAAAAACAACATCATCATTCAGTTTGACAAGCCCGAAGATAGAATATTATTCCAAAACGCGTTTCCAATAACAAAAATAAAGTTGTGTAAAATAAGGACTGTTATTAAATAAAATAACTTTTATTATAATTAGGACTGGCCACGAGACGAGACTCTGCGAGACTTTTGTAAGTCTCGTCTCGGTATCGTTAAAATTGAAAATTTTCAGTCTAGTCTCGGTCTCGTGTCGGTCTCGTATAATTAAGTCTCGTCTCGGTCCCGTCATGCGAGACCGAGATCGAGACCGAGATTTTTCTCGTCTCGTGACCAGCCCTAATTATAATAAATTTATATTTGTATTTTATTTATTTATTTCATTTATAGAATCATCACAATTGGAGACGAAACCTAACAACATGTGCTTTATGGTCTTTATCACTGGTTGATAAAGTTACTGATTCCGGGCAGAAAATAAACCAAGTTCGAAGATGCTAGGAAATAGTCCAACATCGTCAAAGGTTGCTATCGCTGCTGTACCATGTTGTATAACCAACGTAATCGACATGTGGGTCTGTTAAAGAAGTCTGTTCTTTTCTAAGCTCATTTCTATCTCATGTCTACCTACTGCTATCAATTCTGTGAAAACCAAAACCTATTAAATTACAAATCGAATAAAAATTTATTGAATTTCTGATTTCGTTAATATTTCCTAGAAGATAATTTCTTTGAAACCCAGAAGGTCAGAGCCCCAAGTGATTCAATATGAAAATGATGCCTTTCTAATAAGTTTTTTTTTCGACTTTGATCTTCTAACTTCTCTGTGACAAACTTCATCATACACAAATCCCACGACTATTTGACATCCGAAACAAATCGAATCTCTTCTGATGCCATTCTTACAGTATTTAACCTTCCATCATCATTCTCATATAAGTATTATAGGCGTCAAAGGATTCCTCAGAACAAGCCTTCCAGTCACAATTTCTCTCTGCGTCATCCACTTTTGATGCCAACGAAGCCAAGGGTCTGTTGGGGAGGGGGATATAATTTCCCTTTCAATCACTCATGTGAAAATCTCAACGATAGAATCTCTATGTTCTTCTGCAGCTGCTTCTGCACGGGCTGCTGCTGCTGCTGTTGGTGCTGTAGGGTGATTGCTTTCGTCAATGCTCTTACCACATACGTATGAATGCGCTTCATTTGCATATTGAACGTGTCCTTTTTTTGTTCTATAGCTTTCTAAAGCTTCCATCGCTGGCAAAGCCGAAGCCACTACCGCCACATCACAATGTTTGCTGCGATTGCAAGAGATTGCTCTATGATGCTCTATAGAAACCAATATACAATAGGAAAAAAAAAGTACTGGGAAACGCAAAAAGTATTCCCAATAGCCCGAACCACACAAATATGAACGCTAGGCCATCATCAGGATTCAGGAACTCTGTCTCTCTTTCTTTAGAATCTATGTAGTACTGCGAATCAGAATCATAATAATCCATTCATCCAGCCTCCAGACAAAAGCGCGCTGCACGCTACTGATGTTCCATCCCGGTTCTGGATCCGGTGAAATTATGATGACAAACGGGATTCAAAACGATTTGTTGTCAAAGCATATATAGCGAGGAAACGCGCGTTTGGCAAATCGCTTGGAGGCACGTCGATTGACATTTATGAATTGAATATTCATACCGACATGACAGTTGTGATTCAATCCTGTCAATTAGATAAACGGTGGCGGCGTGATTTATTCAAGCCTTTGGGGCAGCTCAATGGGTGGGTGGGTATGTATAGGGTATACACGACGAATAACCACGTATACGGTAGGAGGTTGAAGTGCGGCATATTAGAACCGGAAGGAGAGCTATTGCATTGTTGTGAAGATGGCTTTTAGAACAGCGATAATGACAACTCTAGGTTAGGTACTTGTTCTATCTGTCGAGAGTTCTGTGAACTTACTATGAGGTTGATTATGATGATGTGTGTTATGTAAAACCAATAGTTGATCTGACTATTAAAATAAACAGAAATGGTGATGATACACGCAGTGATGTCTCTGATAGAAATACATAAATGTTTGCTTGCATAAAGAGGCCAGAATTAAAAAATTCAGGCTAACAACAAACTATGGTAATTTCAAGTGTTCATACTTTCCTTGATGAATTATTATAGTTTGATTTCATCCTTAGAGCTTAGAAAATTTCACTTGTGGCATGGGGCTGTTATTGGTTTTAATCTATATCATACAAAAATGAATCGTGGTTTGTGCAGATGCTTAAAACTTGAAAACGACTGGACCAAATTTGATACTTTCTTCAGCGGGTTTGTTTGCAACTACTAAGCGAAGGTTTAGGAAAAAAGAAAATTCGAAAAAATTGTCAGCAAGTGGCGCTGAAGGTTCAAATTTTGTTTTTTTTTTTTAGTAGGATAACTCGCGAACGGATTGTTCGATTTTCACGATATTGGGTTTGATGGATTTGTGTTGACATGGCCACCTAGGACGAGTGCACAGTGGCTCACAAACGCTCATTGGAAGCCCTTAATCGTACGTTGACTGATAAAAAACTTTTCGGTTGCACAATGATTAGGCTGCATACCTACCTGTCTTTCCATGATCAACTCCACCAGAAGAATTGAACACTTGCCTGAACGCGTCGGCTTCATGGAGGTATTATAAGAAATTGCAATTGAAATCGAACACGCGTATTGCTTTTACGAAATGACCAGTCCGTTGCAGAGTTCTCCAGGCAATTGCTGGCGATCGATGGGAAAGATTCCAGTCGACTTATTCACCGGGCTGATTGAATTTCCACCGCAGTTTTGGCAATAATACGAATGTTTTCCAGAATATCGCTTAAAATTATGTTCACCATAATTGGCTGAGTGTATATATTAACGCTTTCGGCTGCGAAAAACAAGGGTGTCGATCATTTGAATTTCGGCATTCAAAATCAAATCGCCCAAGAGTTACATTCATAAAAATCTATCGACTCTTTGATGGATGAAAACGTAGCCACAAAATATCTCACAGAACTTGCTATTCAAACGGCGATTTTGACGCAAAAATTCTGTTTATTCCGATCGATTTCCCATACGTATTTAAGAGTCTTTAATTTCCTGTTCTTATCGCTTTCACTATGAGAAGTAATTAGTTGCAAGGAAAATTGCTGTATGTTTGTGGCATCAATCTTCAATTCCCACTGGTCAATTGTGGCGTGCTCACGTGTCGGTTAACATCCCGATTTATACGTGTACCTGGCCGAGAAGAGAACGAAAAACCGTTGTCCACCAAAAAGCACTTAAGTTAAAAAGCGGATTAACTGACACGTCAATCACTGCAGTTTGATTGAAATTTGTCGACATTATTATACTTCAGGCTCAGAATTATTATTTTTATTAAATTAATGAATTTGGGCGGAGCGAAGTTCGCTCATGGTTCAGCTAGTCAAATCTAAAATTAAGCAATATGAAGAAATTAAAAAAGTGGTTTTTCGTCATGATGAGCGTCGGTCGCGTGCGTCATCGTCCTAGGGGTAAACTGTACGTCGAGCAAGAGCCTAAAAGATGAACGGATTTGCTTGAAATGTGCGGTATAATGTGATTATTAAGAAAGAATAAGAAAGAACAAATCAAGAAAAAACTTGATTTAAAATTAAAATTAAAGAATGGATATTTATAAACCTTACATTGTCAATATTGGCGATGGTCTTAAATACTTTTGAATAAACTTTAAGTCAATTTTTTAGAAAAAAAAAGATTGATAGTTGATAAATATTAAAATTTAGCATGTTAAAATTTACTTTATCAAAAATATGATCAACTATTCGTTGATAATTATCAATTTTCTTGTACTCCCAACTGCATCATTCTAAATGACCAAAACTTTTGGCAGTTGGGTTGTTAAGTATCGAATTTCAATATGAATCAACTATCAATCAATGATTGACAATCGCAATAGGAGTAAATGTTAACTTGCTCTAGGGCAAGTATTGGTTTCCTGTCCAACAAATATTTCGAAGATAAAATCCATTTTTTTTTAATTTTTGACTTTTATTAATATTTTTTTTGGAAATCTTTGGCAGAGTATACTTAATAAATTTTATATTTATATTTAACACAATGACGCATATATTCTCCATATTTTTGTTGGCTTAGTGTGAAGATAAAAAAAAATCAATCAACGGATTCACCATAAGGACACACAAACTCAAAAATTATGCCATACAAATGCCGTGTTTTTATTCTCTCTAAAAAAAGCCACTGGGGCTTATACGAAATTTTTTTTAATTAAGTGAATTTTAAACAAAATTTAATACATTTTTTGTATGTCGTGCACATTAATGTAGTTTATGTGGTCTAAACCAAACATTGGACGGAAAAGATCTCGATGTGGGAGAGTTTTAATAAAATTTGTATTTATAGAGCATAATTACTTATGGCCAATTGCACCAAGCTCTTTTAAATTTGTATTGCTACGTTAGATTTTAAAGTGATATTTATCTGTTGCTTCGACCATTTTTAATGCTAATAGCCCAATAAACGAACCAATAAACTCAAGTTCCATTTTCCTCCATTTAAATTTTAAAACCAATTTTATTTGACAGAACCCAGAAATAAAAAAAAAAAAAAAACAGTGGAAAGCATTAAAGATGCATAAGCCGGAATTTTAATACTTTTTTTTTAAATTTTGAGTGATGTGGAAAACAACCCCATACAATACAACACTAAATGAAAAACAAATATTAAAGAACTGAAACCCAGCCAAATTTATAATAATAAGCTGTCGAGTTAAAAATATACATATTTTTCACTTTTTCTTTTTCTGTTTTCGAGTTGCATGTACATATGTATATGTGTATGTTAGTATGTTATTCTACACAGCACATCCCAATGTTTATTTATTTTAACCGACATATCTCGTATTGATATCTCAGTTACACTAGTTGAAACTATTTCATTACATTTTGAAAACAGGCGATAAAATGCAGATATGGTTAATGAACTCCATTTTAGCTTAAAAAAAATGGGCACGACTGGATCGCACAAACTTGCTCTCGTAGCTAACAATTTGAATAAATAAAATAAATCGGGTGGCACAACGGCTCATGAAGAACCAGGGCTAACGACTCGCAACCATTCCTGTGTGCGCCTTTCGA
The DNA here is from genome assembly GCA_949320155.1 of Melangyna quadrimaculata. Classification (NCBI taxonomy): domain Eukaryota; kingdom Metazoa; phylum Arthropoda; class Insecta; order Diptera; family Syrphidae; genus Melangyna; species Melangyna quadrimaculata. The sequence goes on from OX439485.1 coordinate 183,603,513, forward strand.
CAGGAATGGAAGGGACCTATAATTGTATGCCGAATCCGAACGGCTAGACGAGAAGCACTTATTCGTGACAAGTGATACTCTTGGAGAATTTGTCAATTCCTCGCAAGAGGTAGTAGCCCTGAAAAAAAACTTTTGTTTTTAGGTGTACGAGGCTGGGAAGCGATCCCAGACCTCCAGCGTGACAGTCGAACGCACTAACCATTACGCTACGGGCTACTACTAACGACTTGAACGTATACCTTAAAATTGAATTATTAAAAATTATAATAAATTTGTTCTTAATAGCTAAAACAGATAGAGCTCAAAAAAAGTATGCCATCTGATTTGCTTGATAAATATGAATTTATGAAAAAAAAAATTCAAAAATCGTTAGAGCGGTTTTTTTAAAAATTTATTTTTTATATATAAACATTCTTGAACGTTTTTGAAAATTAAATTTGGTATGCCAACTTTTAGAATACAATAAAATACAATTTTACACAAAATTAAAAAAAATATTTGTTAACCAGTTTTCAAGATATTGAATTTTCAAAAAAAAAAAATTCAATATTTTTTTAAAAATTTTAAAAACAAAATTGTTAAACTGTGAAGGACCTCTTACACATAAATTTTGGTTGAAATCGGAGTAGCCGTTTACGAGAAATTTCGGGTGTATGACATGTACCGTTAATAAGTTATAATTTTTTTTTTCTACCAAAATATTAATTGTAGTAATTTTAGTAGCTCGTAATTTTTTTTTTTGAAAATCGTTAGAGCCGTTTTTGAAATAAATCAATTTTTGTATATAGGTTGTATGGCAGGTACCGTTATTTTTTGAGCTAAAAAAAAAATTCAATTTCTCCTCTAGGGAATCCCATAAGAACTTTAAGTCCAAAGTTTGAAGAAATACGCTTCAACCGTTTAGGCTGCAAGTCGAGGTACATACAGACATACGGACAGACAGACAGAATTGCGAGACCTACTTTTTTCGTGTTCTCTATCATCGTAATGTTAGGGAAAATAATTATCTCGAATTTTTATTTTTGCACGAATCCTAAACTTGCCCTATACTACGTATATCACAAGTAAAAATATGTGGAGATGTTTGGTGCAACCCAGATTTATTTTTATGTTGATAAATTTAGAGTAGTTTGGTGCAAGTGGCCATTAAATTGACATAAGTATATTCCAATTACTTTCCACAAAAACTGATAAAAAAAATTAAATTAATACAAATTTGGATAGCAGATCAATATTTATCTCTTCCGCAAAAGAGAGATTTTTTTGTAAGAAATTCAGTGTCTTAGGGCTAATTTATTCGCTTTCCATTAAATTTAAATTCGCTATTAAAAATGAGAAATTGATCGATTTTAAAATTTTTTATTTATTCACCCTACTTTAACGATTTAAAATGAAGTTTCCTCCATTAACTAATTGTTTGGATAATTTAAAATTGGCCTTAGCTAAAACGACAAAATTCACTTTTTAAGGGGGATATTTAGCCATATTAGAGAGTTAACGAACGTTTCCCTTTATTCACTTTCAATTAGCGTTGACAGTCGATATTTTGTTTGCTTTTTTTTGTAATTATAAAGATGTGGGAAACAAAAGCAAACACGATTTCAAAAACCTTCTGGTGCAAAAACAATCTACAACTATTTTAATGTTTTTAATACACTGAATACGAATCAGATCTCAAAATTAACCTAAAACGTTTGGTTTTTGAAATTCTCCAATATTAAAGTGGAAGTTTTGCAACAATTTTTTGATTGCAATATAGCGAAAAACCTAAAGAAATTATTTAGGGGCTGGATTTTTATTCAGTGTACCAAAAATATTCCAAAAAGTATAGTTTGTATTTCCACTAGAAGGGTTTTTTTTCAACTTTGCCGGTTTTGGTTTTTCAAATCACACTTTCAGATTACAAATAAAATAAGCAAACACAAAACTGACTGTCAACGCTAATTGAGAGTGAACAAACAGACGCTATTTTAAACTTGATTTAGTGCTAAATTGATAGTTCATCATTCAAAATAAAATAAAAATCCCAAGGATATTTTTAAAAAGCATAGAAATTTAAAGCAGCACTTTAAAGCGAGCCAGTGACTAAAGACGTGTGAATGAATCAAAAATTAATGAAGTGTTCTTAATGACAATTTTATATATTAAACGTGATATAAGTTAAAACGACACAATTCAATTTTTAATGGACTGTGAACAAATTGGCCCTTAGTCTCAATTTAATAAAATTTAAAATTTCCATTAAGAATGAGAAATTAATAAAATGTCTGTGAAAATTGAAAAGTGATTTAACCCTTTCGGTACGGATGTGGTACAAGTCCATATAAATGTTCTTTGTCTTGTACCACATCCGTACCGAAAGGGTTAAAATTGAATCGAAAATTCATTAATTACAGCTAATAAAAGGAAAAATTAAAAGAAGTAATCATAATGTTAATCTGCAGTAATCAGTCATAAATGTAGAAAATTTAATGCGTCGTTAAACTAGACTTTAATTAAACGTAGAAAACGCATTATAATGAAATGCCGCATGCAATTAATCAGACTGCATTTAACTTTATTTATTAAAATGGAAAATAAATTAAACAAAATATGTCAATAAGTACAAATATGCGTCACTTTAAATCGGGAGGTTTTTTACAAATTTAAAATAAATTATGACCGATTAAATTATAAAGCTTGTTGTGGTTATAATTATACAGTAATTCTTTGATTTTCCGTAACTGGCATTGAATACTTGATAAAATGTAGACCAGTTATGTTCTTTGCTTATAGGTACCTACCTACTTCTACTACGCCTCACAATGTTTTCCTCAATGGACAGCTTCACTAAATACCTATATGAAAAATATAGATATATACAAATTAGAATTTAAACATATTCAAGTCTAGTATTTCATTTCCATTTTAGTTCAACGCACTTAAGCAAGACATTTTTGCTATAAAACATCGATTTTATGCAATTATTTCCATCAGTAACGATTTATTCGTAGCTAAGCTTACAACCTTAGCAATAGCAAATAAACAACACTAGCAACATGAAGGTAATGACATAGACTTGTACGAAAATTAAGACTTATCTTTTGTTCTAACTTTTTCTGTCTTTCTAGTTCGCTGTATTCACCGTAGTCGTGCTTGCTTTGGTCTTCAACGCCCAGTCATCCGTCATTCCAATCGGATTGGAAGGTCTTGGACCAATTCTAACTGTCTCAGGACCTGTCCTTGGTCAGGTTGTGGTACCTGGTGGTTCAGTTGCCATTCAAGCCTCAGTGCCACAACCAAACTTAGGCAGTGTTGCTATTCAGGCTTCAAACATCCTTTCGGTTCCATCTGTTGTGAGTGTTGCTCAACCTGCAGTTGCTGTTTCACTTCCAGCTGCAGTTCCAGTGGTTGTTGGAGCTGAGGGAACATATGTTGCCAAGACCCGTGGTGCTGTTCATGTTGCACCTTTGCCAGGACATTCACAATCTGCTGCTTCAGTCAATCTTGAACCGGCACCAGGAACTTTGTAAAGATGATCGTAACATGATGGGAACCCCTCCTTTAATGTTACCCCTTTTTTGAATGTACCCTTAATATTTTTCTTTTTTAGACTGAAAAGTAAAATGCCAAACATATAAATCTTTCTTGTATCTCCCATTCTAAAATAAAATTGTACCTTATGCAAACTTTATACAGAGTAAAGCTATAAAAATGCGTTTCAATATTTCCAAATTTATTTTTATATTATTAAAGTCTCATGGAAAAAAGGACTTTCACAGGATTTAATACAAAATTTCATATCCTAAAGCAAACAATTTTCAAGTGTGTACCTATGGTAAATGCACTAGTATCCGGACAGTGCTAGTGTCCGGACACTTGTTCATTTATTCGAGAAAAATAGGCATATTATGCAATAAAGGTATGAAATAAGTATCAAAATACAATCTTTTATATATTTAACAAATGTATGCAAAGTTTTATGTACATTAACGCAGCACTGTAAGAGTTATGCTTCTTTTCAGTTTTGCAGGTATAAGAGAAACATTAAAATGTCATTTTGAGTCTAAAAAAAATAGTGGAAGCGTTTAAAAGATTTAAGTATTTTATGCAGTCTTAATTAATTTATTCCAATAGAAAGTAACTAATTTGCTTAAAATATAATAGATTTTATTATTTAAACCATTAAAGGTAATAAAATTTAAGTTTTTGTCAAAATATTTGGTGTCCGGGTACTGAAACAAATTTTGTTCTTCATTTTCAGTTTCCGGACAGAGTGTCCGTAGTAGTGTAGTGGCGGATTTAGAGGAGGCTATAAGCGCTTAAGCTGCCCACCCCCACAGCTTATTCCTAAAGTGTTTTAATGATAGAATGCAAAACATTACAATGTGTAGAGTTCAAACCAGAGCTCTCGGATTCAAATTTGTATGGTGTATTTGTTTAAAAATATGGTGGTTTTGAAAACTCCAGCGATTCAATTAGGTTCAGTTTATACGTGCATTTGTGGGTCTAGTTCAAACTTAAAGTATTTTTAAACAAAAGACGAAACAGAAAGAATAATTATAATTCCTACTTTCTATAATCAGATCCGACAAGAATTAGACTTAAAAACGGGGTTTAAAAAAATAAAATTTAAGTGCAAAAATAACTGATTCAACAAAACCTAAGCTAGGCTCTGAAAATTGTTGGAGCTTAACTCTAAAACTGACAAGCATCAAAATGAAGGGTAGATATAGGTAACATTTAAAACTTTATATTGAACGTGTACATATATATATATATATATGTACACGTATATAAGTTCCAACGTATGTACCTAATCGAATTGTTCGTGTATTAACACGTGTAGGGTCTTAGTTGTAGATGTGTTTTTAGTAATACAGGTGTATTTAGTATTCCGTTATCGCCCGCAAGCAGTAAAGAATTATATAAACAAAACTAGCCTTATTTGCCACCAAGGTTCTAATATCCGATGGGAGGTTCAAATAGGAACAAAATACACACTGGTTTTTTAATTACACGTGTACTCTGATTATACATGTATTCTGATTACACGTGTATTTTGATTACAGGTGTATATTTAAAAGATGTACATGTAAATAATTTTGTACTACCCGTGACACGAAAACAAGAGTAATTAAACACACGTTTGAAACGAGATATTTATTACAACTGTACCTTCACCTACGCACCTATGAACATACATAATGTATCAATGAACGAAAAGGTTAAATAAAATTAAGTTTTTAACTTAGTTTTACTATATTTTATAGAAATTTACGATTTTTCATTAATTCTATTCAATAATGCACTAAAATTCATACAAAACAATTGCGTCCGGACTAAAACAAAAGCGTCCGGGAACTAAATTTTGCTGTCCGGATACTAGTGAAAATCGAACTTTTTTGAATGTTTATCATTTTAATTTTTACAATGTTATATTTGCAAATTATATGGACACTTTATTATTAAGAAATATCTACACTCTTTGAAACAATATAACTATCCACGGTAGCATTTATAGTAAGGAAATGAGACGAAGTCAAAGTTAAGAAACACGTTAAGTGTCCGGATACTAGTGCGTTTACCCTATGTGGGTATACAAAACAAAAACTATAATTTTCTTCAATTAAGAATCCTAACTGTGTATACCGTGTGAATATTATTATTCAACTTGAAAAACACTCATCCACTTAAACAAACGTTCAACTAACTCAACGCAATTCAACTCACACCTCTTTAGCAACGCCATCTAACAGCATGGCATTAATTAATTAAATTGAATTAAGACATCATCATCGTTTACACAACTCAACCCATTGACTGAACACTGAACTCTCGCTCTCTCTCTCTCTCTCTATCGCAAGTCTATCTTAATGTATTTACCCCATCACAAAACCATCATCAAACGTATCCTATATCCTTATTCCCATATCCTTTCCTACCACATCCAACAGTCATCAACGGATGTTTGAGAATAAAACAACAACAACATCATCAAAAAAAAAGAACAAATAAAAAAAGAAAAGAAATTGAGATTGCAAAAAAAAAAAGTTAAAATAAAAAAAAATCCTTAAACTCACACAATAAACTAAGCACAGTTAAGTATCCTATTGCATGTGGAGTGGATTAATGTTGGACCTACATGCGACCTCCTGAGTCCTGTCCTGATAGCCTGAACTGAACTATACCTCCCTTTACTGTGGGCTCGTCTTGCTTGCAGTAATAAAGGAAAGTGCATTCAACACTGAATAGGAAAGACATTTTGCTGCCTCTACATCCGGATTCTCTACTTCTGTATTCTATTCTTGATTTAAACAGAGGATGGCCGCACATTTCCGTTTCGAATTGTGCTTGTGCTCTCAGAAGAATTCCGAGCACATACATTGTAAATATATCTACTCTTCTGGTACAAACATACATGTATCATTTTTCATTCTCATCGTATAGTCATATAATGGCACTTGCACTTAAAGCATCCTAGATAGAAGATATAGTCTCTGTATGGCCTCTGTAGGTTGAGTGGAAAATCGAAGTGCTTCTTCACGACTATTGCAGCTTGTTACTTATGAGGTCCCGTTCAATCTTCACAGACACCGCAAATTCTGATTAAGAAGATCATTTACCTAAACCTAAGAAAACAGGGTGTTCGTGTTGCATGCATTAATAGATGCATTTTTCTGATGATTCTCTGAGATGTGTCTTTAATTTTCCTTTATCTCCTTAAATTTGGAAGTTTTTCCTCAAAAAGGTAGATCATTTCAATCCTAGCAAAAAAAAGTTTTATATATTAGAACTATTTTTTGATCAGAAAAAAGATTTTCCTACAAAGTTTATTTGAAAATTTGTTTGAATGTTATTTTTAGATCGAGGAACAATTTTTTTTTAAAGTCTTCTTGACAGTATTAATATTACTAATAGGGCTGGCCACGAGACGAGAAAAGTCTCGGTCTCGCATGACGAGACCGAGAACCAGACGAGATGAGACTGGCTTCTAAGCATCCGCGACGAGACCAAGACGAGCCTTTATATTTCAACCGAAATTTACAGAGAGTCTAATAAATTAAAAAATCCAATTTCAGTTAAATATTTATTTTCTTCTGCACGTATTCAAACTATAATCGAAAATATTTCGTTCCAATAATTAACAAGTTTGCCGGAAATCGTAGTTTTCGAAGACGAGACCGAGACGAGACGAGACTTAATTATACGAGACCGAGTAAATTTTCGATTTTAACGAGACCGAGACGAGACTTACAAAAGTCTCGCAGAGTCTCGTCTCATGGCCAGTCCTGCCACAACACTTCTTGTTTCAAATTTGATTGTCTTCCCACCCAATTTGTCACCTCGGTTAAATGTGTTACCTGTAAAAAATATCAACGTCCTAAGTATTATGCACAACCATCTGTCCGTCCGTCCATCCCTCCGTCCGTCTGTCCATCCATCTATCCATCCGATTATCCGTCCAATTATTCGTCCCGTTCTGTCCGTCCATTCGTGCATTCATTCGTCGCTTAGTCCATATGTCCGTCCATCCATCCGTCCGACCGTCCATAAGTCTGTCCAACAATCCATCTGACCGTCCGTCCATCAGTCCCTTCATTCGTCCCATTCTGTCCGTCCGTCCATCTCAACATTCGTCCTGTTCTGTCCTTTCGTCAGTTTGTCCATCCGTCCAACCATCCATAGGTCTGTCCGTCCGTCCATCCGACCGTCTATTCGTCCATCCGTCCGTCCATCCATCTCTCCACCAATGCATCCGTCCGTCGATTCGTAAATCCGTCCCTGCATTTGTCCGTCTACCATAAGTCCGTCCACGTGTTCATCCATTCATTTGTGCGTCCGTCCGTTCATCCCATCCCATCCATCCGTCCGTGCATCAATCCGTCCGTCCATCCATTCGTCCGTCCGTCCATCCGTTCATCCGTCCATCCATCCATCCATTGATCCCTCCATCCATCCATCCGTCCGTCTGTCCATCCACCCGTCGCGTCGGTCAGTTCATACGTGCGTCCGTCCGCCTTGAACCATAAGAAAAAGTTCCTGGGAATTTGTTTAAATCCAAAAACAAGTACACCCTGTTTTTTTTTTTTTTTTTGTATTTCATTCCTTTATAAATAAGCAACTTTTATTAATTCCATGATTATTTAAGAATAAAAAACATATAAAACAAACAAAAATAATAAGTGCAACCAAAAGAGCTCCTTAAAGTTTTTTTTTTTTTTTTGTTAAATGAAAGAGAAAGATATATCAGTATTTCCCTAAAGATACTCCTTCAATGGCAAAAGGCTAATTAAGGGTCTAGAGGGTCTTTAATTAAGCGTAACGAATTATTACCAAGTCATGGATTTTCTCTTCGGGGGTTTCAGTTAAAGGGACAACTCAACTATATGGCCACCAACTATACTATAACCGTCTCCTATACCTACTACCAGTTAGTCCCATCAAATTCCCATCTCGACTTGTGTTAATTTGAAGGGCGTTTATGCTCAATTATCCAGGCACCTAGATAAGCAGCTATAGAGTAGTAGAACGATGAAGCCCAAGACACGACAACGACGCGACGGACGGGACGCCAACATCGAGTCCGCTATATGAATGAACACAATTTTCAAAGAAAGCTACCTTCCCATCATTATGGTGGTTGGATATAGTGGCAGCAGTGTGGCAGAACTACAGCGCCGCGCCGCGGTAGGGCCGTTAATCGTTGCCAGTCATTTCCTTTTCCTTTCCCCATTTTGCGTGTGTTCTATAATATTCCTGTCTTTGGTCAGCAGCTTCGGGAAGGAAATAGAGAATTAAGAAAAAGAAAAAGTCTTCTCGTAAAGAAGCTGTAAATCCTTGTGGGCATTAAGCATTCTCCCTCACGTAGTTTTATCACTTTCCTGTGGCTCACTTCCTTCCTTCTTTTGTTTGCGTCATTCTTATGCCGGCAGGACCGATTTTCTTACGGTGATTCTAGTTTTTCGATAATTTCATTTGGGGCGACTCTCGTCTTATTTTCTTCTTGGCGAAAGTTAACTGTTTTTTTTTCGTTTTTCTTATCCTGTTCGTTCTATTCTTTCGAACAGGTATAAAAGGATAAAACTTTTCGGTGGTATAAGATAGAGTCCCTTATGCACAGACGGCAGGTGGTGTAGAGGTAGATTTGTACGTTTCTTCTAAGATTATTTGATGGAAATTTGTCGCGAAAGCGAATTTCCGTGTGTTTTTGGTAATACCGACCACACAATGCGAACAAACTTCTTCCGTTATATCGACAAAAAAAAACACAAAAAACGCATTTTTGAAATTTAGCTCTTCTACTATAACAGAGTGATAAAGAAGTTTTTTAATTTGTTTTATACTCCTTGTTCCACGAAAGTATTTTCATTTTTTTTTTTGTTACTTTTTCTTTGAAGTAAAATCGGTAGAAAAACTTTTTTGGATTTTAGCCGGATAAAGTTCTGCTGTTTCTAGGTAGATATGTATTTCTTTTTGTGTCTTCTCGTGGTTACACTTTGTTGAATACGAATGCAAGAAACAACTAAAAAAAACATGGAAATCTTTGGAACGTAAAAAAAAGACATTTTTGAACAAATGCAATCCGGAAATGATTGTCATTGTAGTTGCACAGAGTCATTCGTGCCTTGGAGAAAGTTGTGTGTAGAGATTTAATTTTGACAAATTTTCGAAGGAAGACAGCAACTTTTTTGTTTGTTTTTAAGGAATTCTCTCATACTCGTATGTGTGTTTGTGTGTGTGTTTGTTTTGTTTGGAAAGAAAGTGCATTGTTGTATTCAAAAGTTGACGCAGAGTTATTTTTCATTAACTTTGATGTTATTTTGATGATGATGTTATCGTAGTGGAAAAAAGTAGGTCTTACTCATCTCATTAAAAAACGAAGAACGTGGTATCAACACTCCACAATCTTTGAGTACTTTCTTTGGCAAAATAAAAACATTCATGCAAATGAAATGCAAAACATACATATACCTAGATATGTCCTCTTATCAGTGTACCCTTACGATTGGTTAAGAAAATTTATTTTGTAAAAATGTATGAGTATACATATACAGGGTGTCCCATAAGTAATGGATAACCCTGAAATGCCGCATAGTAGACTTTATGACCGTCCTGAAAACTGATAAAAAAAGTTCTATCCCAACCACAAGAAAAGTTATATGCATTTTTTTGTTCAGTGCATTATTTTTTTTCTTACTTTACATTTTTGAATACCACGACTACAAGTGAATGAGTTCCATCATGTTTTTTTTGCAGGAATATTTTACATTACTTGTGCCAACACATAAGTAGAAGAAAATTATTATAACTGTTGGACTTCTTAGAGAAAAAAATTATTTAACATTGAATTTCAATGCAAAATGTGAAAACAAATAATTTTTGAAAAAGTTAAATCATAGCTGGTTTAAAAAAAAATGCATGAGTACCTGAGTGGCCAACTATTTTAAAAATATGCGCGTTAAATGCAGATTTCAAAATGGTATTACTTATTATTATATCTAGAGTCAATAGCAAGTTATTGGTAAAAATCTGCAATACTAGAGTAAATTTAGTAAAAACAAAAGTTTTCAAAATTAGCACAGTAAACGTGAAAATAATACCAAGCGTTGAACATAGCAGATTTTTGATTTATTGGCTGTTTCTACGATGTTGTCCTAATGATAAATCCAAGCTTTCAACTTCTAGGGCCGAATGCATTATTGATAAAAATGTCAAAAAAGTGCAAAGAACGGTTACATTTTCGAGCTTGTTTTGAATTTTACCTGTTCTATTGGGCTTTAACAAACCCATCAAATATTTTGTTCGTTGCTATTAGTTTATTTGTTATTTTCTCTAAACAAAAAGTTTTTGAGCCAGCTTTTAATCAAATGATCACTTAGTTAGAAAACAAAAACAAAAATAGATAATTTTTTATTTTTTTTTTTATTTAAAGAAAATGCTCAAACTGTTTTCCACCCACTCTTATACAGGTTCTGCACCTCCGAATAAATGAACGTCTTAGTGAACGTGCAAGGTTTTGCTCAGAAATTTGTAATGCAGCTGCCTCCACACGATTTCTTAGGTCCTCTAAAGACCTGATCGGCTTGCTGTATACGATTTCCTTAATACATCCCCAATAAAAAAAATCAAGTGGATTTAGGTCTGGTGAACGGGGTGGCCATAAAATTGGTCCCAGACGTCCTATCCATCTGCCTGGATATCTGGCATTTAAATATGCCCGCACAGGCACAGCATAGTGTGCTGGACAACCATCATTTTGAAGCCAATGGGATTCCTTTAGTTCTTGAGGCACTTCTTCCAGCAAGGTTGGGAGATCATTTTGGAGGAACTCCAAATAACCTTGGCCAGTTAAAATCCCCGGCAACTCAAAGGGTCCAATTATTTTCCCATTGAGAATCCCAGTCCAATATTTTATTTTGAATTGGTACTGGGACCTGTTTTCCCTCATGATGTTTGGGTTTGGTAGTGCCCAGAAGTGGAGATTATGGAGATTAGTGTAGCCATCTCTTTTAAATTTCGACTCATCGCTCCAAAGAATTTTGTCAAAAAACTGCGGATCTTCTTCAATTTTCATTATCATTTGTCGACAAAAACTCATTCTCGTTTCAAAATCTTGCGGCTGGAGAGTTTGCACCCGTGTTAGGTGAAAGGGATGATATTTATATTTACTTAGCACATTATGCGCAGTCGTCTTTCCGATCCCAGTGCGTCGTGCTATTGCTCGGATTGATACTGTAGGATCTCGGTCAAGTTCCGCAAGCACTAAGTCTTCGGTGTCTCCTCGAGGGGGTCGTCCCACGCCAGCACCACCAACACCACTACCAGGTAGCCTTCCTTCCGAGAAACAGCTATGGACTCTAATAAACACTCGATAATCCGGGTGACGTGCGTTAGGGTACCTTTCTCTATACAGAGTCGCAGCTTCGTTTGCGTTGCCTTTGCACTCTCCATAAATGAAATGCATGTTTTCATATTCTTGTGCAGAATACAGAATACAGAACACGTGGCATCGAAAAAGTTCAATCAAACGTCTTAATTATCAAAAAGCTGGTTCAGGAAAACAGTTATTTAGACCGTTAAATTTTCTGAAGAATGAACAATAAAAACGATATAAATAAGTGTTCATCGTGGTCTTAATCTTATGAATTAAGATCAAATTACAAAAACTTTAATTCAAAATTTAAAAAACTTACGATTTTATGCGTTCTCACTTTCTCAGGATCTTACGATTTACTATTCAAAAAACGCAATTAAAATTGAATCCGAAGACTTTTTGTTTGGAGAAAATAACAAATAAAAATAACAACCAACAAAATATTTGATGGGTTTGTTAAAGCCCAATAGAACAGGTAAAATTCAAAACAAGCTCGAAAATGTAACCGTTTTTTGCACTTTTTTGACATTTTTATCAATAATACATTCGGCCCTAGAAGTTGAAAGCTTGGATTTATCATTAGGACAACATCGTAGAAACAGCCAATAAATCAAAAATCTGCTATGTTCAACGCTTGGTATTATTTTCACGTTTACTGTGCTAATTTTGAAAACTTTTGTTTTTGCTAAATTTACTCTAGTACTGCAGATTTTTACCAATAACTTGCTATTGACTCTAGATATAATAATAAATAATACCATTTTGAAATCTGCATTTAACTCGCATATGTTTAAAATAGTTGGCCACTCAGGTATTCATGCATTTTTTTTATACCAGCTATGATTTAACTTTTTCAAAAATTATTTGTTTTCACATTTTGCATTGAAATTCAATGTTAAATAATTTTTTTCTCTAAGAAGTCCAACAGTTATAATAATTTTCTTCTACTTATGTGTTGGCACAAGTAATGTAAAATATTCCTGCAAACAAAAAATGATGGAACTCATTCACTTGTAGTCGTGGTATTCAAAAATGTAAAGTAAGAAAAAAAAATAATGCACTGAACAAAAAAATGCATATAACTTTTCTTGTGGTTGGGATAGAACTTTTTTTTATCAGTTTCAGGACGGTCATAAAGTCTACTATGCGGCATTTCAGGGTTATCCATTACTTACGGGACACCCTGTATACACTGTCACTTTTAAATATTTTTTTGTTGAAATACTGTATTTTTTTCATTTACGCAGGGACCTTTGAAGTGAAAACAGTCCAATAAATATTTTTAAAGTGTCATATTTTGCGACAAAACTTTAATTAATAGCTCTACCAAGAAAAAAGTAGATACAGAGGAAGATGATTGTGAAATACAGCCATGCAAACTTTAAATTGCGATTTCTGAAGTTTGAGGTTTTTTGAGTTATGACGCTGTTCTTTTTGATGAGCGTCTCTAATCAATTTTTTCAGTTTTTTTTTTATTAGGAATGTATAACGCCATAACTTCAAAACTTATAGGCAAGTGAAACAAGAAAAACAATAAATTTTGTATAAGACTGCTTAAGAAGTCCATGTTGCATTATTGTTTATTTAATAAAATATATAATTAAAGAACTATTAACAATTTGTGATTCAAAAATAATATAACAGGGAAAAATGTTATTAACAAGAGAACAGAAGGGGAGCACCATTAAATGACTGAGATATTTCCAAGTTCCGTCAAGATCAGTTAATTTTTTGTTCCATTTCGTATATATTTTCACAAAGTTCCTGGAGCTGGTTGCAGATTAACTGAAGTGGCAGATTGTGTGTGTCCTGCAAGAGGAGCAACGTGAACGGCACCACGTGTCTTGGCTACATAAGTACCCTCAGCACCAACAACAACTGGACTGTCAACAGCAACAGAAGCTGGAAGGGCAACTTGTACTGGTGATTGGGCAACAGTCACGGCAGCTGGAAGTCCTTGAATGGAGGAGATAAGGTTTGGAACCTGAACAGCAACACTGGATGGAAGTCCTTGAATGATTGAACCTTGAATGGACACTGCTCCACCAGGCAAGAGAACGGGTCCAAGAGGTCCTGAGAGTGAAAGAATTGGACCAAGACCTCCCAATCCCAAGCCAATTGGGATGACTGAAGATTGGGCATGGAAGACCAAGGCAAGCACGACTACGGTGAATACGGCGAACTACAAATAAAATTATTTATTGAAAACTGAAAAAGTCCTTTAATCCTTTTTTAACCTACCTTCATGTTGCTGGTTTCTTTGGGAGTTCTAATGACTATTTCAGTTGTTAACTGGGCTACGATTAAATCGTTACTGATACCTTTCAACTGACACAACCCACATTTTTATAGTCCAAAGCTTTTGTCTAAGTACGTTGAACTAGGTTATGCAAATCAAATTGCATCATAAAGAACACTGATAACATACATTATAAATGTTTAAGGCTTTTAATATAAATTTGTTTGGCTGGGAGTATAGATACATAAAATTGCATTTGAGTAAGAAGTAGTAGTAAAGATCTTTAGAATGAAAACAAGACTTATCTTGTGGTTTAGACTTGAAACTACTACCTGTGATGGGAGTTGAAAAAAATTACTGAAACCGGCATTTGTTTACAAGCGCATTCAAATTAAACTTTAGCTAGAAACACAAGTAGGTTGGTGGGATATAAACTGATGCAATAATTTGGCATATTACTTCCATAAGAAGAGTACCTACACCTACGATTGCAAAACATTAACACCAATACAAAATTTTAAGATTTGTTTATTAAAAACAGGTTTTAAAATTATACTTCCATTTAATGTACATAAGGGTGGAGCTTTTTTAGCAATTTTTGGTCCAAATAACTGCATGCGACTCATCCTCATCATTTCTTTTAAGTCGCTTTTTGGAAAACAATTGTAAAGCCATAAAATAATGGTATAGTTTTTAATAATAAGGTCAAAAATTCAATGAAAATTTGATTAAGTTTGTAAAAGTTTCCCATATATGGTCGTACCTATGGTCGCACTCATAAGTAAAAATTAAAAAAAAAATACCACTGGTCATGTCAATCTTATCATAACCACTTTTTCGTGTTCCAGTGAAATTTTTTTCATGTTTCCATTCATTTAAATTGATATTTTATTAAGACGTGCATGTTTAAAAATTACTTAATTAAGTTTAAATATCAAATTTAAAATTTGTATTAAGTATTTTTTTAATTAATGAATTTATTTAGGTAATTTAAATTTTACATGTGAGTTCTTAAAAATTACTTAATTAACGTTATATTTCCATTTTTCTTTTTAATTACCCGCGCAGAAAAGCAATCTAGTTTTCTACAAAGCAATAGATAGTTTTACATACTTGTAGATTCTGGCAAGGGGCTAGTAAGGTTAAGCAAAGGCTAGAACAAAGGCCTTGGTGATTATGAATTCATTTGCCACTTCAGGCAAAAAGGAAGTTTGCTTATCTGGGACTTTGATCCCGCGATCTTCTACTTATCAGTCCAATGCGCTACCCACTGGGCTAACTCACTATACAAAATTACAATGTCGAAAGTGAATAAGTCATACTCTAATCTTTTATGCCATATTGCATAACAAATCCACACAGAATAGAACAGGATTTTATACGTACTCGCTTTTTGGGTAGAACAACTTATGGCCAATTTCATAAACATTTAGCAGACTTTTAAATTTTTGAATGACGTATTTTGTATGGAATAAACGTCATATTATGACTTAAAACCCAGTTAAATTTTTAAAAGGGCTTTACTAAATCGAGGATTAGAATAGATTCTTACAGATGTCTCAAAAAAATGAAAAACAAGACAAAGGAAAGAGAGAGAAAAGTGTCATATGATACTGAAATTGCATGGAGCTAAGAAAATTTGTGTTTTTGTGTACAAGAGACATTCCTTATGGTGTACCGAAATATGTTCAACAAGTTTTTACTAGGGACGGGCTCACGAGTGTTTGAAAAGTTTACCTCGTCGAAATTTTTGGTACTAAAATCCATCCAGCAAGGGATTGCCAAGTATTTGACAAGTTTTCCTCGTCTAGATTTTCCCTGCTAAATACTTACTAGGGCCTTGCCCAAATTATCAGAAACTTGGCATTTTTCCAGCCGGGTAAGTTAATATTTCGATTTTAAATATTTGTTCTGCGGATTTTTTACAATTACTTTATGAAATTCAAAGTTCACTTTTGAAAAATTCTTAAGATTTTATGTACAAAATTCGGTCGAGTTTTTAAAAAAATTCCATGTTTAACTCAAATTATTTCGTTTTAGTTATATTTACAAAATACGAATTTATTAAAATTATACTTTATAAAATATTCGCAGGTGAAATTTGAACTTTATTAGTTTTTAAAAGTTCACGTTCACGATGGATGGTGTTCAAATTGGACTGACAACTGCGAATTTGCAAAAGAAAACGGCAACAAAAATCCATAAATTTTTAAGTTTTTTAAAAATGTATACTACTTTTCTCTCTTTCTTACCATGATGTGGGAGTGAGATAAATTTCAGAGAAGTCAGAAATAGTCGGGAGTCAGTCAAATGTGAAAACCACCTAAGCTATGTACTTTTTGAAACTTCCTGCCAAAATTAAAAATTTAGTGTTTGAAAATTTAAAAAGCAATTTTTAATGAAATGTAATGCCTAAAATTTTTAAAAATTATGTTTTGAAATTCGCTTGAATTTTTAGTAATTTTCAAAATTTAACTTGATAGTTTATAGAAAGAAAGAAAATTTGCGGGAAAAAAACTCGCGGGAATTTTCAAAACAACGAGGATCATAACACCTCCCCCCCACAACTGACATCCTGGACCCGTGTCTAGTCACAGAAAAAAAGAAAACATAATTTAAACTCTCATATTTTCTTAGGAAAAATGCGACTGATATGGAGATTATCACACATTACGAACGAACCCTAAAACCGACAAAAACTTAACGTAACTTTTCAAAAATCATTTACGGATTCACATGATACAATAAATAAGCATGTATTCGCGCTACTTAATTTTTCATGTGTTGTTTGACATCAAAAATATAATTTTAGAAACATAATAACCAAATACAAAATATAATGACTAGGTAGCTGTTTTTTTTTAAATTTTTAACAAAAGCTTGTTTGAACCACCGCCAGTCCATTATAGCTTGTAAAAATCTCATTCCTATAATATATGACTTTGTATTTTATTGTAGACACTCACCTTCTTTTTTTTTTTGTCTCCAATCTTTTTTGTATCTAAGTGCTCTTCTCCACCATCATTCCATGTAGCCTTTGATTATAAAATTTCCTTTGTATCCATTATCTCGAGGTCAATTTTCGATTTTGATAGATTGTGCGGTTTCTATAAATATGTAACACTTAAAAATATTCTTTTTCTT
Source organism: Melangyna quadrimaculata (assembly GCA_949320155.1). NCBI lineage: Eukaryota > Metazoa > Arthropoda > Insecta > Diptera > Syrphidae > Melangyna > Melangyna quadrimaculata. The sequence goes on from OX439485.1 coordinate 183,620,753, forward strand.
GACAACCTTGTAGAACAAAAGCCCCTTTTCACTCTGTACTCTATACCAATCATTCATCGAGTAAAATCGATAAATTGTTAAAAGAAAAACATTGATTTTCATGACGTCCTTCTCGTTCTTATTTATATAATTTTTTGTTTTAATCTTTTCAATTCCAATTAAACCAAAGGACGACACTGTGGTTTAAGGATCCCCCAGTTTAACCTCGAAAAATTATTTTTTCATTATTAAATTTAACGGTAAGTTGTTGCCATGATGAACATTAAACTCATTATAATTATTGTATAGTAATGTCGTAGGCGTATGCGTGGAGTGGTGGGTAAAAAAGGTACTCCATGATCACCTGCCTGATGCATCAAAGGAAAAGTTAATAGCTCTTCGAGTTAAAGTAAAATAAAAAAAAATAACTTTAAATTAATTTATTCAATTTATTTAACTAAAGAGGGGCTCATGACTCTCTTGATGGACCAGGACCAGGACCATCAGCATCAGCGTAGAATTAAACACATCCATTAAAATTCGTGTTCACAGTTTTATTGACAAAAATATGTGTTTGTACAATAGGGTGGAGCGAAATTTTAGTTTTCAAGATTTTTTTTTTCCTGTATTATAAATTGTTGACCCATGGTCTCAAATGTATGAATTCCAAATTTCAGTCTTCTACGTCAACATCTTCAGGTGGCGCGCTAGACTAGAACTTTGAAGTATAAGCAAAAAAAAGGCATCTCAAAACGGTGCAAATAAAATGCATTATAATATTTTTTTTATTGAATATACTTTAAAAATAGATAAAAGAACAATAAATAAGATCTGAAATAAATTTAATTGCTTCCAGCAGAAGTTGTTGGGCCTTCGGTACGGTTGAAATATTGCGATTTGGTTTCAAAAAACGGTAATTCTTGCCTAGATTTGATCTTTGCTCTAATGAAGCCATCTCGTGCGGCTTGACCACAAACAGATAATGAAGCTTCGGTAACAAGCTTAACGCAACGTTCTACTGCTTGAGTGTGGCAAGGTAACTTCTGCAAAAACATTAAATTGTCCTTTGAAGAAATCATGTTCGATATTTCTGTATCGCTGTATCTCATTGTCATTGGTGGTTCGGTTACTTTTTCCTTTGACCAGTCTATTAAGTCAAAGTAATTAGATGCATCTATTTGTAGTTTAGGAAGTTGAAACACACGAACTTCATTGCCTTTCTTCAGTTGTCTTGCTTTTATTAATCTTCGGAGAGCTAGCTCTCTTATGTGTGATTGGTCATCTTGCAACATAGCTAGCAACAAATTTTCTGGGTGTACGAAGAATGAATTTCTTTGTATAGTTCTTATAACGATGTTCTTAAGGTCATCCCGCAAGTACAATGATCTTTTTAGCATGTTGAAAATGTGAATCGGCCCATATTTACAGGATGGCTTTGTTTTTATATCAAACCACGTTGGGGCGTAGACTTTCACAATGAATATGACAAGTTCTTTAAGGTTGTCTGAAGGAATTTCTGTGCCAACATACAATCGAAGAATACTGTTCGCACAAGTTAGCCATCGGGAATGTGCCAGCTTTCCTGGATCCTTGCTAGCTAAAGCGGGCGAAATTGAACCAATAGAAATAGCTGAGCATATTTGATGCAAATAATTTTGATCTGTGCTTAAAGATTCAGCATCCACATCTGGAAGTTCTGCATTTACTGCTTCAAATTTCACCACTTTGAAGCTTAGGCATTTTTCAAGCATTTTCCCAATGCTTCCGGAAAAACTATTGGGGCCTGTGGTGGTTCCATCGAGACTTGCAAATAGATGACGAAACGGTAGCTCATTTGCATGTAATAAGCACACAAACCATTGTAAAGGATGACCAATATGTTTTTCTAACAATGCAATAACGCCGTTCTTATGTCCTGTATTTACAGCAGTGCCATCACACCCAATTGCTACCAAAGAAGTATGAAATTCAAAATTTGTTTCCAGAAATTCAACTATACTTCTTTCAATAGTAACTGCTTTTCCCGAATCAATTGAAAGGTGTCCTATGTATTCTGAACCTGGCTCCGATATAAGTGATATATGTTCTTCAGTAACAGTCTTTCGATGTGATATGTGATCAGTCTTAGCTATGAATAATGTTTTATCTTTACGGCCGTCAAAATAAAGTGAGGATATAGGTTTTATAAAACCTGCAGCTTCACATTGTAAACCTAGACGGACTTTTTGACGCTCTCGTCGTAATTTACTGCGATCTATCACTTTCGATGAATTTTCGCTACTTATGACATTCAAATCCAACATAGCAGCGTTTACTATGATAGCTGCCGATCTATCTGAAACCCCAGTTCGATCACAAGCTGTAGCCAAATTCTGTAGTTTGTTTCTCATTTGGCGGGTTTCTTTCTTTTTTTTTAAGGGTTTTAAGGGGCAAAATTCCTTGAATTCAGTTTCAGTACAACTACTGTCAGACAAATATTCCACATCTGCAAAAGCAGTAGACGTGCTTGGAGTATCAGCAGTAGTTTTTAAAAATTGTTGGTATTTTCGTTTCCTGAGATCCTTACGATGCAAAGACTTGGTTGCCACCTGATCAACAGATCCAATATACATTTTACGAGAATTTCGTTGATCTTTTAAAAAGGGTTCTTCTCCAATAGGTATTTTTGTCCCACATTTACACAGTCCTCTTGAAATACATTTACATGTTGCAATATCAAACAACTTTTGCAGAGAATTTTGATAAAACTCCTTCTTTTTTGTTTCACTGCGTAGTTTCTTCGTACTCTTATACTTATTATAATAAGAAATCAACCTTGCAACAACTTGTTGATGACTGATGGTAGGAAGTGATGCTTTATTCCATATACTTTCGACGTCACTAGAAACTATTTCACTTACCTCCTTGATTGAAGGGTCCTTTCCATTATTCAATGCAATTAAATCGTTTCTAATCCACAAATAATGTTTAATTATATCAAAATAAGTTGGCAACATATTATAATTCAGTTTTTGTGCATCACCAAAAACAGGGCAACGCGTATTTTTACGAGTTTTAGGCATTTTAATAAGTCAAATAGCAAAGGAATTTATTGGAACGAGTAACTTAGTTAAAGGTATAAATATTAAATAAAAATAGTTAGTACGCACAATTACACGTCATAGACAGCGATTCTAACACATTTTGATTCTAACACAAAAAATATTAAAAATTACTCTGAATCGAAGGAAGAATTAAATTGTAGGCCTTAAATTTATTTTTAATTCAAATAATTTGCGGCAACTGAGAGTAAAATCATAGGTTCCTGATTTAAAATAACTCTGATGTGAGGGAAGAACTTTTTAATATGAGGTATTAATTTTCTTTAAATTGAAGTCGTCTGCGCCACCTAAAGATAAAATCACAGCTTCCTGATTTTTCGCATAAATGATGTCCTAATAGAGGTTCACCAGTTAACAATACAGGAACAAACAAATTTTGATTTTTTTTTTTTTTTGCCATATTCGCTCCACCCTATTGTACAATAATTTATTATAAATATGTACTTTTTATGTAGGTGTATGCATCATGGATATGGATATGGCAACTGCACATATTTTTGATTGCAATTTCAATATGGCCTGCGGCTGTCGCATCTGTTTGCACGAAAAGTTTACCTTTCAGTGTTAATGCGCATTTATGTGTATAACTACATTATTTTCAACCAACTGTGTGTACGCAAGATTTATAATGAAATTAATAGCCACAAATAAATTTAATTTTGGTTTAATTTAAGCCAGAGCGTATAGGTGCATATACAGAATTAACTTACTAAATAAATAGAATTAAATGTTTAACTAAAAATAAATTAATTCGAAGGCCTTTAATTGTTTCGAAAGTTATTTTAAATGAACTCTAGAGGGTTCAAAATTAAGAGAACGATTAGGTTTTATTATTGTTATTTATGTCATGATTTTGTAAGTAATGTTAAGGGTTAGGATAGAACCCTTAAAAATTATTTAAATAACATTTCTTCAAGCGAACAAATCTAGCTATTTTTAAGATTTTTGTTTTGTTTAAAAAAATTTGCTGCCAGCATTGGTTAAATTCCAGCGAAAAGTGCTCTTGGCTTACGCTCCTCTAATTAAATTAAAAAATAAAACAAACGACTGGATTGCACGAGCTTTTTCTTGGAGTTACCACCTAGAATGTAGCTGGACGGTGTATAATGGTTTGATAATATTTTTTTTTATAATGAGGAAATATTAAAAACAAATTAAAATAACAGTTTTCATTTTTTTTTTTCATTTTATTGAAAAAAGTGGAACCACGTCAAAAATTAAAAACAAAATTTCTTTGATTTTATTTGTTGCTTACAAATATTTATAAACATTTTAAATGGAATATTTATCGACTAAATTAGAAGTACTGGAATCCAAAATTATAATGAAATCAATGAAGTCATTAGCGAAATATTCGAGAATATCCCAATGAAGTGCATATTTTCTCAATATATTTATTTATTAAGACTTTTCTAGATATTACTTTCACAAAGTTTAATCAAAATCGCAAAGGCAGTTTTGGAGAAAATTTGATAAGGCTGAAATCGGTGTAGGTATGGCAGAGTTCTCTAGCTCGACAGACATAAGCACGCAAAGACAAACACACCGACGCGATGCATATCTTGTCGAAAATCATCAAATATTAGATTTGATAAAAACCATAAAATTTTTTTTTGATACGAAACCAATACTTATCTACCCTATAGAACAGGTAGGTACAAAATTTAAAATCGTTGGAGCTGTTTTTAAAAAAAATATGTGTTGATATTATGTATGTCTATAAGATTTTAAAAAAATTCTTGGCAGATAAGACTTTAATTTCAAAAAAATCATAAACCAATTTTTGAAAAATCAAATTTTCGAAAAAAAAATTAAAAATTTTGTTTGAAAAATAAAAAAAAAAAATTAATTTTGGTGTGTAATATATTTTATACTTTTTAGGAACTTTAGCATAAAACAAATTCAATCGGTTCATCCTATAATGATAAAGTCAAAAATTTGAAAAATTGTTCTATGGGAATTACTGTTTTTTGGGATACGTTTTCTGGATATTTTTCTTAACTGGTTTCAACATTTGTATGTTTGGTATTTTTCCAATTATGTATTCTCGAAATTTTTGACTTATCACTTTATACTAAGTGTCCAAAAAATTGACTTAGGGCCAATTTTTTTCAATACCCAATACGATTGAACGATGTTTTCGTTTTGAATACAGCTGTCTTTAATTTTTCCTACAGAAGTGACAGGGATAGCAATATTGAAAACGATATCGTCTGATCGTTTTTGTTTTACGTGATGAGGCCCCAGTAAATAAGTAATAATTGGAGAAACCGTTTTCGATAAAAATAATATTTTCCTTAGCGTTTTAAAATGTTTGTATGGCAAGTATCTAGGTACAGTTATGTTTTGTCTTAGCCTCTAAGGCCTAGTACGCAGATTGCACTAAAAAAAAAAAAAAAAAAATGTTTAGGTGATGGGACAATAGGTTGTCCGGTTGTCCTTCAGTTTATGTAGGAACATCTATGCAAAAGTTACAAAATCGTATATCAGGTCATGAATAGTGGAAGTTCACATAAAACAGCTTTAGCTCTTCATTGCATAGATGAAGGTCATCGACCTGACTATAATAACGTTGATATTTAACAGACAGAATCTAATTACAAAAAAAGAATGTTAATAGAAATGTTACATATTTTAAATACAGATAACACAGTAAATAGACGCTCATATTTTGAAAGATTAAGTAATATTTATGGTCAATTTATTACAAGAACATTAAAAAAGTTTTTGATCAGATTTTCAATGATATGTAGATTTTCTTACATATTTAGGTAAGTATGTATTTTTGTAATAGCGTTTATTGAGGTGAATATCTCTTATTAGATAGACACATAGTTTATAGTTACGATTGTTAATGTATAACTTGCTTTAGCTTTTAATATGAAAGTCTTGAAATTATTTCATGATTGAAATTAAAATATTAAAAAATTATTAATTCTCAAAACGTCTTTTTGAAGATATTGAGAGAATTTATAGAAAATAAAAAAGCAAATTAATAGATTAAAAAACAGATTAATATATAATATATATTATTTAATATTTGGTTAACGTCATTTTTAAGTATTAATCTTAAATTATATAAATGATTTTTGTATTAAAAATTAAATTTTGACAGGCCTGAAGAAGACTGTAATCACAGTTGAAACGTCGCATTTGCCTCAATTTTAAACAAATAAAAATAAACAAGACCTATAGCCCACGTAGCAGTCATATAATTTCATATAATCATTATATAGTAATAAGCTTGATAAAATTTTTGTTTACGAATTCATAATTTGCTATAGAACTCGTAACTACCCAAGCAATAATTTGTAACCTCAGTAACGAAAATACCGCGCTAATAATATAACTCGGAATAATCGCAGTCATAAAATGGCTAAAAATTAGTTATTTTGTAACTGCGGTTAATTTTTCGGTAAAAGCAAACCTAATATTAGACCTATGTTGATTTATGATTAAATTGTCTCATTTTCTGTCGGTATTTTAAGAACATGCATTAAAAAGGCTTTAAAAATTCATGACTCGAACCTGGGTTTTAAAACAGATTTATTTTTACCATTTAGTAACATTTTTTTTTTTTTTTTTTTTTTTCAATTTTATGATTAATTCAAAGCCAATTCTAGCCATCAAGTACAAAACTAGCTTTAAGAAAACTGGTTTTATATTAGTAAGAGACAAACCACTTCTGAAATTGGTTATTAAATATATGAAAATAAACCAATTTTATTGCAAATGTAAAATTAGTTAAATAGCTTATTTTATTGGTTTTAATGCAGCCAATTTTATTTTAGACGTGAAATGAGTTCTTAAGTAGCTTATTTTACTGGTTCCAATATAACTAATTTCATTTCAAATGTAAAATAGATTTTAAAATAGCTTGGTTAAGTGGTAAAAATGTTACCTTTTTAAAAAATGATAGCAAAATTATTTTTAGATATTTAACGAAACTTAAAAACAAAATAAAAATCTATTTTTGCTCCATTTTTGTATTTTTTTTAAATTTCACAAGAAACTCAAAATAACAAAATAATGTACTTAAAATTAATATTCGAAATTGTTTTGAATGTAACAATAGCAATAATAAAATATTTAAATATGCACCCCCGTATTTATAAAGAAAAAACTGTTATTTCAGCTCCCATGTTTAGGAAAACTAAAGGCATTTGCTTAGTTCTCCATTTGAGCCCGGGGCATTTTTTTATTCCATGGTGTTGTTTTCCTAAACACGGTGGCTGGAATAACTATTTTTTCCTTATAAATACGGGGGTTAATTTAAAGATTCTTTAAAAATCTTCCCAATACCTTGATGTGATTTCTTGAAAAGTCCAAGAACAATTGTTCGAATTAATTGTTGAAAACCATACAAGAGTAATTTTATATTTGTTTTGCAGTGCTTTAAACCACTTTTAGAATGTAATTTTTATTCTTATATTGCAGGAGCTAAGTAGTAGCTCGCAGCGTAATGGTTAGTGCGTTGGACTTTCACGCTGGAGGTCTAGGTTCACTGCCCAGCCTCGTTCACCTTAAAAATTAAAAAGTTTCTTTTTAGGGCTACTGCCTCTTGCGAGGAATTGACAAATCCTCCAAGAGTATCACTTGTCATGAATAAGTACTTCTCGTCTAGCCGTTCGGATTCGGCATAAAATTGTAGGTCCCTTCTATTCCTGTCTACACGAGCACACAGGAATGGTTGCGAGTTGTTTGTCACTAGGCCCTGGTTCTTTACGAGCCGTTTCGCCATCCAATTTATTTTTATTTATTTTTCCAGGAACTAAAAAGAATTCATTAAGTAATTAAATGCATTTCGCGGCGGAAAGCAAAAACAAAGTAGCCTATATATCATCTCTATAAAAGAATACAAAGCAACTTTTTGCATTATTAATCAAAATTCTAGACCAGCTCCAATCACTGTTCTATCAAACAATCCCAGAAAATTGCATAATACATCGTGTTTTCTTTAACACAATTAAAGACAAATTTAGCTCTAACATCATTCTATGTCTAAGCCAAATAAAAATATAAAATGTTCTCTGCAATTCCCGATTGGAATTTCATAATACAACAACTGAACCACAATGCAACTGACCTTAGCGAAATACCCAAATCCAACGACAAATCGGACAAATAGATACATGAGTAGAACTTGTTCCAACCTTACACTTGATTTCGTCACTAATTTATGATTTTTTTTTCTTGCTACTTTGCTACCTGCTTCATGAATTTTAATCTCACCATGATGGCGCTATACAAAGTGTTGGTGGCTTGCTGATTCGCACCAATGGTCCAGATCTGGAAACCAGCTACTGCGTCCAGGCCAACATCACCCAAACAAACTGTCACTTAGTAGTGCAATTATTTTTCAGCCAACGAGCACAAGCTGAGCTGGATTTCCTCGCACAAGTCTGATCATGTCGCCAGCACCGCACCGCCACCGCAAATAGTTGCAGAGACGCAGACACACATATAGACAAGACACACCCAATTAATTCGATGCAATTATTGACATTAAGTAATAATAAAATGCGATTAATTTAGACAAGTTGTTTGAATTTGATTAAAGCAGCCTCCACATGATTTGACTACTGGCATTGAATTGTTTTTTTTTTTCTTCTTCTTGTATGGAATACAAGCACTTGACAGCCTGGCTAACCCATTTCTATGCGCTGCAGCGGAAGAACTATAGATCTAGAAGATCGAGATTGTTAGTATAAAAAGTTCTACCAGATTCGCTGGAAGACATCAGTAACGATTCAGTCGTAGCAAAGTTAAGACCTTAAAAACTCCGAAAATACCAAAAAACCTTAAGCATCATGAAGGTAATTTTTCTTTTTTTATATTCAAACAATTTCTCCAAGATAAACTATTTCTGCCATTTTCAGTTCGCCGTATTTGCCGTAGTCGTGCTTGCTTTGGCCCTTGGTGCACATTCATCTGTGATCTTGGGAGCTCCAGGACCCCAGTTGGTTGTCTCAGGTCCAGCTGGTTTGATCACAGTTCCCGGTGCTGTATCAATCCAAGCCGCTCCAGGTGCCATCTCTCTGCAAACTGCCCCAGCTGTTGCTGTTGCTCCAGCTGTCGTCGCTCCAGTTGTTGTCGGAGCTGAGGGTACTTATGTGGCTAAGACACGTGGAGCTGTGCACGTTGCTCCATTGCCAGGACATTCGCAATCTGCTGCTTCAGTCAATCTTCAACCAGCTCCAGGAACATTGTAAGGACTTCATTTAAAAATACCAGTTCAACACCACTAACTTTGCGATCATCAAACCTTTCTTTTTCTTCTCTCTCTCTCTTTCTTCCTCTTCTGTTTAAAATTCTAATGAAAAAGTACAAAACCCCTTATCTGATAGAAGATGAGTGTGGGGTTGTATTAATTGTTTTGGGGGCCTCCAGTCAGTTTTATTATTTTTTTTTTTTTTTTCGTTTGTTCGTTTTACTTTGTAACGACTAGGAATTTTAATTTTCTGTTAAGTTAATTCTTTTGTTTTTTTATAAAATAAAATGAAAACAAAAATGCGAAAGAATGTCTGTTTTTTTTGGACATATGGCTAAACGAATCGGCTCCATGAAGTACTCCCTATAGGTTTAAATCCTTATACCAACAAAAACCAATAAATCCTAAGTGATGGGGTTGTAAGTCACATCAACTTTGCACTTCTTCGGATGGTTTGAGAGCTTCAACACAAATAGAACATGCCCTAACATTAATTTCAAGAAGAGTTGCCATAGTCACAACTAGCCACACCGGCGGAAGAACAATAGGAAGACTGGGTGACCTATTTTAAATGCTGTGGTCAAATTTTTCAGTTTGAAATTATATAAGCTTAGGGACTCATTAATTTCATTTAGAGGCTTACTTATTTATAGTTACTAAACCAATTCCAAATCCATGAAGGATTTCAGCCTGTGAAACGACAAGAAGCACGGCTTTCTCACCCCACTACGTTCCCGAGTATGCTGCTTCCAGTTAACCAGACCAAATGCTCTGGCATTCACGTTCGTTTTGTTTTTGAACGTTTGTCGCTTAAAACCCAAGGGCCGGAGGTTGAAGATAAATCTTAGTAGTCGAAGTTTTTCGACTTATTTTTACTACAATAACATATTTGTTAGGCCCGTGGTTATAACTGCTCCTCCAAGGCCAAATATCCGTACCCAAAAAATAATACATTTTTGGTAATTGAGTATCAGCTCTGCTCTCCTGCTTATCGTCTAACACCAGGGTTGCCAGATTGCGCTTTTTATCGAAAATCTTGGCTTCCATTTTTATAAATTTGCGACAAGAATTTGAAGAAAGCAGATACCTAAAGATATTGGGGCATATTCATAGTCATTTTAGACCTGGGTCTGACTTAAACATAGCTTTGGTTGAATTTTCGGACGTTGATTCTATTTTTTAAGGTTATCATTTCAAAATATTTGAAGCTATTTGTGTAGTATACCAAGTTAATTATCTTATAAAAATATAAAACCAACAATTTGTAATTAAAATCGGTCTGTATTCATTGAGCAAAAATTGTCTTAAACTGTAGTTTAGTTAAACCTGGGTCTATGAATATGCCCCATTATGTCATAATTTTATTGAACATAAGTTAATTTCTGGGCTACATTAAGGGCCGTGATTTTGGATAACAAAAATTATAAAATTGATGGCTACGTCCAGACCTGGCAACCCTGTCACTTCCTCTTAAACTTAACTATGGAGTTTGAAACCATTTGTTTCGCCATCAGATAGAAGTAGGTTAGCGATTGGCGGTTAATTTTTTTGAAAACGGCCCATGGATGTCGATATCCTCCACATACCTTAGCAATTAGTCAGATTTGTTGAAATAGTTCCCTCCGTATTATCGCATATCCTGCACGTTATCCATTTCAGAAAGAGGTTAATAAAATTATTATTCAATATCCTAGCTGAAATTCTGCGGCCTGAGGATGTGGTAACGTGAAATAACGGCTCTGTTTCTATACAAAAATTGAAATAACGACCAACGGACGGGCCCAATTTCCAAGCTTACTTGGAAATTATGCAACATTCAATTCCGTAATTTTTTTTTTTTTTTTGTTAAATTCAGATTTTCAAAAATTCAGTTTTTCAAAATTCTGTAAGCAAAGCTCGCGCGATTTTTTTTTTTTTTTTTTTTGATTGTTTACAGAGCTTTGCCAACAGAATTTTTAAAAACTGAATTTTTGAAAAATTTGAATTAAAAAAAAAATGATTTTCTGAAATTTAATTAAAAAGTACAAGTGACCTCAACACCAGAAATAATAGTGTTTTGCCCAAGGTATAACAGTGGGCTCTTCAGTCAGTCTGTTATACCCTACTAAGACACAAATTTTGGTCGATGTTTACCGACTCTTATAAAAATCACAGCAAAAAGATACTGTGAATTTTATTATTCTAGGGGAATTTGTTTAAATTCGTGCACCCGGAAAATAAATACCCGTGGTCATTTTTTTTTATAATTAGAAGATGAAGAAATTTAAATATTAAAATATTGAAATTACTTCTGTTTTAAGTGGAGTGAATGAATAAAATTCCATTAAAAAGTACAAGTGACCTCAACTCCCAGAAGTAATTGTGTTTCGCGCAAGGTATAACAGTGGGCTCTTCAGTCAGTCTGTTATACCCTACTAACTTAATATTTAAAATTCTTCAACTTCTAATTATAAAAAACCTGACCACGGGTGCACGAATTTAAACAAATTCCCCTAGAATATTGAAATTCACAGTATCTTTTTGCTGTGATTTTTATAAGAGTCGGAAAACATCGACCAAAATTTGTGTCTTAGTAGGGTATAACAGACTAACTGAAGAGCCCACTGTTATACCTTGCGCGAAATACAATTATTTCTGGAGTTGAGGTCACTTGTACTTTTAAATTGAATTTTATTCATTCACTCCACTTAAAACAGAAGTAATTTCAATATTTTAATATTTAAATTTCTTCATCTTCTAATGATTTTCTGAAATTTAATTTTTCAGTCGTTACAATGATTGTTTGTTTTCTGTTTCCCTTTGCTGTTTTCAGTGCCATTTTAACCGTAGATACTAAAATGACTCCAGCCAATTTCGGAAAATTTTCGGAGGCAGCTTTTTAATTTTGAAAGATCAGAACAGTTTTAAATTATACTCTTTACTATTCGCAGTAATTGTTTTTCTGAAATGTGTAATACCTGACAACAAAAAGGCAATTTATTAAGAATATTTGGAGTATATTGCCGTTCCAACGTAGTGATACGTGCTATAGCCGAAATTACATGTATGTATTACATGTATTTTTTGCAGTTTTTCATGTTTAACTTGGAAACAGTTTGTTATACCAAAAAATAATCAGTTTAAAAATGCAACTAATATAATTTGCAAAATAATTTGGCATATACAAATTTATATAATTGTTTACGTAACTTTCACTAGAGCAAAACATTATTACTACAAAAGAAAGAAAAACCTAAACAATAGAAGATACATTGTTTTTGATTTTTTATTTAAGTGGACTGTATTGAATGAAATTCAGTGAAAAGTTTTTAAGCGAACTTTTGGGGTGGTATTATGTAAAAATGGATCTGCCTTTTTCTCAGAAATCTCTTATATTTCAATGGAAAACTTGTTAAATTGTTTTTAAATAAGGCTTGCTGGTCTGTTTTAATAATTTACCTACAACATTTAAGTGCTTTCTTGCAAATATTTTTTAAATTATATCATGTCAGTGATATGAATTTGTATGCCAATTTGAACGAAACTATTGTACAAGCTCTACGGAAATGATAATGACAAAAAGTGTTAAGTTTTTCTCTTTTTCACTATGTTTCTTATCATTTACAGAATGATAAGATTTTTAATATTCCAACTAGCATTCCCGATCAAATTGGCAACTTTTTTAATTGCGATTATATTTGTCTAGGTTCTTTTTCTGGTAGAACATGTTATAATTATTATTTTGCAATTACCACCTTCAAATTATGTTCATTAGGGTGTCCCTTATTTCCCAAACTAATTTTTTTTGGATAGCACACCCCGTCAATCGAAAATTTATGTCGTAACAAAAAATTTTCAACTAAAAACAAACTTCATCCGAGGTCATTAACCCGTGCCTCTAAGGTTCCCACGCAAATTTGTATGGGAATTTTACACTTTTCATATTTTATTTTTTTTTCTCTTGAAATATAACAGTAATTCTAAATGTTTATATGAATTCTGATTGATTTATTGATCCTTTAAAAAACTGCATCTAAAAATTTATTATATTTATATTTATTATATTTATATATATTTATTATAATTTATTTCGATTTTTAAAGTAATTAAATATTTTAATATTTTAAGTTTTTAAGTTTTTTCTCTTTTATTTTGTCTCCCTCGATCTTCAGCAGTTTTTGTTGTGAACAGTTCTATGTAAATGTATGCGCCACTGCCCATTTGTTAGTAGTGGTACAGCTTAAAAAAACGTGCGGTGTGGTGTATCTCGTGTGAACTAGGCCTTAAGCTGCTCACACGCTATGTTTGATTGTATCTCATATCCAACGTACAAAAATTAACGAGTAAACACTCATATTTTAACTTTAATCTCGCATTGACAAACAAGACAATGTTACTAAAATCTTCTTATCTGCTTCAATTGAATTAAATTCTTTTAAGACTATAATCTTCTTCCCCTCAGTTACAACCTACCACAATAAACAAAAACCATACCAAACCATAAACCTGGTTAACAATCATTTTTATTATACATTCTCATCCCACTATAGTAAGGTATGAAACCTACTTAACCAGCTACAATTTTCTACTTCTCTTATTTCCCATTAGTCATATTTTACCCAAGACTTCCTTTTTGAATATCATCCTTTCCTTTGTGCTGCCATTGTTCTCTTATTATTCTCAACACTTTCCGGTTCTCCTTTTGTTTTATTAGTCTGTGGCTTTGCCAACGGTTAATTAATTTAAATTTACACTAAATAATCTTATTTAAAATGGACCTCAGATCCGGACAAACAACCAAACAAAAGTAAAAAAAAAAACAGCATTAGTTAAGAGGTAACTACTACACCTTTTGAGATAATTACCATTATACAGAAAGTGGGAGACATTTATACACACATAGCTTAATCATACTTTCACATTTTTGTTTTATTATATTTTTTTTATGAATTTTCGTCTCGTCCTAAATTTTTGAGTGTGGACCGAGCCAGCGTATTTTTGTCTATTTATATGTGTACCTACATTTTGATCCTTTTTTAAAGGCTTATAGAGAAGTGCATCAAGGGATATGCAGAGAATATAATGGACCAAAAATGTCCTGCCATTTATTCATATAGTTTGAGTGTGGTCGGACGGGGAGGGGGGATGTGTAGGTTTGTTTGAATTTCGTTACGTCTGCATATTTACGTAAACCTGAATAATCCGTGGCGTTAGTACCGGATTTTGTTAGGATAATGGATGACAATGCACATTGCACATCCACTTTCATAACTTTGAATAAACCAATATAGGTATATGACATGCATACCTGCATAAATACATTTCCGTATACTCACATTAAATAGAATCTAACACCTTAAATTAAACGGACGACTTAGCTACATGTTGAGCTGAATATCCTGTGAGTCCTTGTCATCGTCGACGTCTTCAACCTCGCACTGTGGGAACTATAATATATGTACAAGGACAGTTTTGAGAGTAAAACTCGATTTCACTGTTTTACATGGTTTAAACAAAACGGTTTGTCAGTGGCGCGGCGGCATCGGCACTTTACCCTTTTTCAGGAGGGGTCTAGGGCAAAGACTTAATTTTTCGTTCCAAAAAAAAGACTGGTATGTTTTATGTAAAAAAATATAAATATATTAATGTAGGTGCCTTTTTTTCTATTTGATGTGAGTGATGAAGATGGGTTGGACCCTTAATTATTTTCGCATTGTTTTTGTTTGTATATGTGTTTTGAAATGATGTTTTTTTTTCTTATGCAGGATCGGAATAGGAGAGGAACATTTAGTATTAAATACTTTTTGGAACGCTTTTTAATTATTTCGGACAGAAAACCCATCAGCCATTAAACAACGTGTATTGCCCTTTGTGTCCCTTTTTTGGGGGCTGATGCTGAGTGAGTTCTGCACTGTCAAATTAAAAGTACTGAAAATGTGTGTGTATTAGGTTTCTTGTTTTTGCTTGCTCTATTTTACAAGTATTGTATTCGTAGCAAACAAATATTTCGAAAGTTTAATCAAAACTAAAATCACAATGATGAAGAAGTCAAAAAAAGTGATTTTCGACTAGACGTTGATGGTACATCTAGATGTACCTACATCTAGAAAATTTAGAGCCTTAAAGGTTGGAAATTTATTGTTTAATGGGGGATTCCAATTTGTGTCTAAGCTTATTTATATTATTTTACTTTATTTTATTTTATTTAATTTTATTTTATTTCATCTGATTTTAATTATTTTATATTATTTTATTTTATTTTACTTTATTTTATATTATTTTATTTTATTTTATTTTATTTTACTTTATTTTATTTTATTTTATTTTATTTTATTTTATTTTATTTTATTTTATTTTATTTTATTTTATTTTATTTTATTTTATTTTATTTTATTTTATTTTATTTTATTTTATTTTATTTTATTTTATTTTATTTTATTTTATTTTATTTTATTTTATTTTATTTTATTTTATTTTATTTTATAGAAAAAGGTGTAACCCAGTTATGCATTTTATCATTCCTCTTCTTCAAAGAAGCCAAATATAATGTTTAGAACATAGAAGTTTCTATGCCATTTTAAAATAATGATAAGTTGTTGCAAATTTGTATTAGAAATATTTCAATATTTTTCCCGTTAAAAACCTTGAAGCATAAATGTACAATAAAAACTGCGAATCAAATTCCAATGAAAACAAATATTTCTTCATCATTAAATACACAACAAAAGTTATTCGAATCTAACCCTATATCTAAAATCTCAATTACAATAAATCCAACTGAATTTAAATCAAAAAATAGCCGAAAAATTCCAAACTAACTACCTTGCTTTTGCCAAAACTTAGCTATAACACTCAAACAAAATTCCACTTCCAATAAAAGAAACAAAAAATCCATCCATGATAATATGCCCATGACCGAAACACTTTTTCCAATGAAAATAAACTCATTTAATATTTGTTTTGCTGTTCGCCATAAAGTTGATAGATTACTCTGCAAAAATCTATAATCCTCTCAGCACTTTGACCTTCATGAGGGAAAATACAAAATAAAACTAGGTACCAAAACTTTAGTCGACAAAAAATAAGATATAAAGCACCGCTTGTCGCACATACTTGATTTTATATGTTTTTTTTTTTAAACTTTGCGCGCACAAAAGTGATTATTATTACCCTTAAAATATTTACACACAGTGCGAGCGTTCAGGAAATTGGAAAAGGGTTAACAAGGAGATCACGATGAACATTTGGTTTGAATGTCTAAATATTGTAATGAGAGGGAACCACAGAGCCAGGTAAAGTATTCCACATTCGTGTGGTTCGACTAAAGAAAGAATCTCTATACTTAACAGTACGTCCGAAGTTGGGCTCGAGGGTAAACTGATGGGCATTCCTAGAATGGTGAGTATTAAGGTTGAATTGTTTAAGGGGAGAAATGCAACTGGCTATTTCACTAGAACACTGTTTATAAAAATAGCGGTAAAATAGGGAAAGACATAAAACATTACGGTGGTGTTCGAGAGATGTAATTGTTTCCGTTATATATCCTTCACCTATCATTTTTAAAGCTCTCTTTTGTATTCTGTCCAACAAACTTAAGTAAGTTTTTGGAGCTCCTGCCCAGACATGAGAATCGTACTCAAGTTTTGGACAAATAAAGGCTTTGTAGATCACACGCCAGATCAGAAGGGGAAAAAAAGTTCTTCCATCTACGGAGAAAACCTAAACACTTAGCAGAGTTTTTGGCGACATCAAATATGTGGTCTTTCCACAAAAGGTGGTCTGTGACACACATACCGAGAACTAAGAGCTGTTTGGTTTCCTCAATGCAAGTGCCGTCCATTGATAACGACATTGGTAGTGTGTTTCGCTTAAACGACAGGAGACAGCATTGAATTTTTGAAGCATTAAATTCTACGCGGTTTTTGATTCCCCATTTAACGATGCTGTTAAGATCAGAATTTAATGAGCTTATCATACAAAATAAAAATAAATCGGGTGGCACAACGGCTCATGAAGAACCAGGGCCTAGTGACTAACAACTCGCAACCATTCCTGTGTGCGCCTTTCGACAGGAATGGAAGGGACCTACAATTTAATGCCGAATCCGAACGGCTAGACGAGGAGCAATTATTCGTGACAAGTGTACTCTTGGAGGATTTGTCAATTCCTCGCAAGAGGCAGTAGCCCTGAAAAAAAACTTTTAAGTTTTTTAGGTGGACGAGGCTGGAAAGCGATCCCAGACCTCCAGCGTGACAGTCGAACGCACTAACCATTACGGTACGGGCTACTACGGGTTTATCATACGCTGCCGTTCAAGTTCCACGTCCGAAGGACATGGATGTGAACCTGTAAACGAATATGAAAAGCTAAGGGTACTGTCGTCAGCGAAACAGTTTAATGTATTAGAAGTTTCAGACAAAAGATCATTAATAAAAATAAGGAAGAGAGTCGGAGACAAAACGGAGCCCTGGGGCACACCAGCATTTATTTTGTGAATTTCAGACTTGAAACCGTCCAAAACAACTTGTATTGAACGGTCTGAAAGGTAATTTCTAATCCAATGAAGAAGAGATTCATCGTAACGAAATGCGCGCGTTTTCGACAAAAGAGCTTGATGCCAAGATCTATCAAATACTTTTGAAATATTAAGTGCAAGTTTTTAAGAATAATGAATACAGTAGGCAGATTTAACTAAGACTATTCTCTGTTTTTTCTTTTCTTGAATATACATACATATAAGACCGGACCTAAGGCACCTAAAAAACACTCTTCTCCACCCATCAATAGTTTCTTAATAGTAAAAAAAAAAAATCCCCTAATTTTTTCTGATTTTTCCCCTCCTCCTTAGTCGCCCTGTTATCAATTAAGGATTGATATATATCAAAATTCATTCAGCCTTAATACGATTAAAAATTTCAAATTATTTTTTTTTACTGTCACTAGATAGTTTAAACTCCTAAAAATTAACATAGAAAATAATCATATGTGAGGAATTCTATTTTAACAGACATTTAATTTAATTAGTGAATTGCTATTTTTGTTCTATGAATTTGAAGAATTTTAGGTGCTATGTATATGTATTAGACTGGACCTTAGTCTAATACATATACATACACAGATTCTGAAAATTTTATGAAAATCGTTCGAGCATTTCCGAGAAATAGAAAAGCGTGAAAAGTAGAGCGTGGATTTAACTAATAGCCCAGCTGTAAAAAGACCCAAGCAATCCGCGTTGGCGTACGACCACAATTTTAAAAAAATGCAGCCATCTTTCACTCTTTGTTTGTGGCAATATCTCTGGAACTTGTTGCCCTAAAAAGACCATTCAAATGTCAAATGGACAAGCTTAGATTAAAAAAATCAGGGAAGTAAATACAAATTAGTTACAGGTATTGCATGGATACTGTTTTGAATTAAATGAATTTAACAGAGTAAATTGCAGTATAAATTCGAAAAAAAATACCCATGTCCCATAAATATATATTGAGAAGCTGAAATTCAGTGAACATTGTCAGAACAGCACCAACAATCATTTGTGGTAATAAGTTACCAAAAAATCCCTGTTGGGATTAGAGCACTATTTAAATAAAAAGTACCATCATCTGAATTTGTTGGCTTTTTGCTATTCTGGCTATCTAATTGTTCTAGAAAGACCATGCAAGCGTAAAATGGACAGACTTTGACTTCAAAATCAGCGATGCATACATTAAATTAGAAACAGGTGTTTTAAGGCTACACTGTTTTGAATGAAACTACTAAAAAAGAGTAAATAAGTACAGTGCAACGCAAAATCGAAAAAAATGCCCATGTCCAAAGAAATATTTATTAAAAAGCTGAAATTTTGTGGACATGTGCAGAACAGTACCAACAAAATAAAATCCCAAATAAAAAAATACTAGGAGCAGTTTTTTCTAGTATATTATATTATGTCTAACAAAAATAAAGGAACGCTAGAACATGTAATTATTAAAATGATAACAGAGAAAAATACAACGTTGGTCTAAAGAAGACAAAATGCGTGTTTTATTGGTAAAACCATCCATAGTAGAGTACGATTTTACACGCATACAAAATACAACATCGCTAAGTTAAGTAGCTCTATAGAGCTATAAGAAACTTAAGTAGAACTCTGCTGTGGATGCATTTTTGACATTTACTCGAGTCTCCAATTGGATATTTAGGAGGAATATTGAGATAAGAAGTTTAAAATTTTTTCAGCAGCTTCGGTTGATCTCTGGAGACATAAAAGGGAACTCTAAGACACTGAATTTGCGCAAAAATTTATTAGAATCATTTCATTCGTATTGAACAATATCTTCGCTGTCGTTTTCGTCGATGTCTTCTGGTCGATTAAACCATGACTGGGCAGCGGCGGCGGCGCAGCGCAATAACCACAGATTGCCATGTAGCTAAGACCACGCAATAACATTCGCAGTTGCATGATATAATTTTTAGAATATCCTCTGGAGCAGGATCAGCTGTAGAAGGGACTGCTAGTAAGAGTCTATTCTTTAACGCCCATTCCCACAGCATGTCCATTTTACGTTTGAATGATCTTTCTAGGACAACAATATATCCCAGGTATAGTCAAAATCCGTCAAATACGAGTATAAATGATGGTACTCTTTTATAAATGGCAGTTTTACCACAAAAGGGATTTTTGGGAACTTATCCTTAGTATTATTATTGGTACTGTTGTGAACATTTCCTCTTAATTTTAGCTTTTTAATAAATATTTATGGGACATTCTTAATTTTTTCGAATTTGCAATGCAATTTACTCTGTTAAATTCATTTAATTCAAAACAGTAGCCATGCAAAACCTGTAACTAATTTGTATTTACTTCCCTGATTTTGCTTATCTTAGCTTGTCCATTTGACGTTTTAATGGTCTTTTTAGGGCAATAAGTTCCTGAGATTTAGCCACAAACAAAGAGTGCAAGATGGCTGCATTTTTTCAAGATTGTGGTCGTACGCCAACGCGTTTTGCTTGGGACTTTTTACAGTTTATTAATGACACTGTTCTGAACATTTCCATAAAAAAATATATCTGTAAACAATTTTGGCCGGGTTAGAACTTTTTTTTGTCTAATGTGACTGGGCTATAAAACTATTTTTGGATTGTTTGGCTTTCCCATATATATGCCTCTTGCAAGGAATTGACAAATCCTCCAAGAGTATCACTTGTCACGAATAAGTGCTTCTCGTCTAGCCGTTCGGATTCAGCATAAAACTGTTGGTCCCTTCCAGATAGATTAGATTAGATTTATTTGTTTCAAATTTTACATTCATATTATATAAATTAAATTATAATTACATAATGTACATAAATCTTAAGTGCAGTGTCCCTTTCATTCCTGTCGACAGACGCACACAAGAATAGTTGCGAGTTGTTAGTCACTAGGCCCTGGTTCTTTCCACCAAATCGTTTGTGTCGCTTATGAGAAAACCAGCTGTTTCCGTGATTTCCAAGAAGCAAAGAAATATGGAAAGGGGGCTTGGCAGTGGGCGGATATTTGTCTTACTCACATAAGCAGACTTTGAAAATTTCATCCAAATCCTTAAAGCCATTTCTGAGAAACGAAAAAACTGATGAAAGTGGGTGTGACAGTGGCAGATTTTTAGTTTGCTTAAAAGAAAAAACTCTGAAAATTTCATTAAAATCGTAAGAGCCATTTCCAAGAATCAGAATACCTAGATAAGTGGCTGTGGTAGTTTTATTATTTTTCGATTTTTTTATCTTGTTTATATAAACAGACTCTGAAAATTTCATTCAAATTGTTTTGGTGGTTTTCGAGAAAACCAGCCATTTCCGCAAATTCCATGAAACAAAGAAAGGAGAAAAGGGGGCGTGGCAGTAGGCGGATTTTTGTTTCTCGTTTATAAGAACAAACTGTAACAATTTCATACAAAGCATTGGAGCTATTTCACAGAAACCAAAAAAAAAACTTTTTATTGAATTTCATTGAATACAGTCCACTAAAATAAAAACAAATACATTATAACTTCTATTGTTTAGGTTTTGTCTTTCTTTATTACCAAATATATATGTATATACAAACTTGTGAATGGCCGTAGTAAAGTCAAGAGCTCTCAAAATTTGTTAACTTATACATATCAAATCATCATTTTCCAAACGCTGATTTTTAATTTTTTTTTAAACCCCCTTCTTCGAACTAGTTTTTTTCTCAACCGTCCATAGTTCAATTTTGCTTTTTTTAACAACTTTTGTGTTTAAATATTTAATAGTATTTAGATATAAAGGGTTTTCCAATAAGCGGTGTTATTTTGAATAGCCCGCTATTTCAGTAGTTGTCACTTTTGAGGCTGTAATTTTTTGACATTTGACAAGTGGAAACTACGCCATTAATAAAAATGGAACGATACAAGCTTCAACAACGCATTGAAATAATTAAAATTCACTATAAAAATGCATGAAAATAATCCGGAATTTCATCGAAAAATCATCTTGACTGATGAGGCCCCTTTCCACCTCGGTGGTTACGTCAACAAGCAAAATTATCGCATCTGATCCATCTGACCCATGATTTATAGTTGAAAAGCCTCTCCATCCTCAACGAGTAACTGTTTGGTGCGGTTTATGGTCCGGCGCAGCGGGCTCATTGGACCTTACTTTTTCGAAAATGAGGCTTGAGCAACAGCTACGGTTAATGGATTGCGCTATCGAGAGATGATTAAATAAAATGTATGGCCGGAATTGGATGGTATTGATCTGGACAACGTTTACTTTCAACAAGACGGCGCTACGTGCCAGACAAGCAACGAAACCACCGATCTTCTACGGGAAAAGTTTCCGAACCGTATTATCTCTCGTAGACGTGATCACAATTGGCCACCGATATCTTGTGATTTAACACCTTCCGACTTCTTCCTCTGAGGCCACGTGAAAGAAAAGGTCTACGCCAACAGCCCAGCGTCGATTTAAGACCTCAAAGATGGAATTTGTGAAGCTATTTAGGCCATACAGCAGCCACTTTGCTGCTTTATTGTTTTCCATTATCAATGGATATTGAAATAAACATCCGATCAGTTAACTCAAAAAATGCCATTTTTCTTTGAATATCAAAAGAACACCTCTTATTGTAAGACCCTAAACATAATGTATCAATTTGTTTTGCTGCAAATTAAATGAAAATATTTAACATTTAGCAAAACCATTTTTCTACTTATATCTTAAGAATAGCATTCTAAAATAAATTATAAGACTCAATACTGGATTTCTTCTTTGAGAAACTTCAATAAAACAATAAAACATGGTTCTAAAAAAAAATAAAAATAAACTATTTTTGTTCTAATAGTACAAAAAAATTTCACTTTAAAAACAAAAATTCACAAAGCTAAGTTTTGCTTAAGAAGTTTATTTTGCAGTCTTAAACATTTTCAATAAGAAAAATTTGATTGCAAATTCCTCGAAAGCCATCAGATTTATTAATAAAGAAAAGTCACAGCAAAAAAAAAACTTATACAATTCTAAAATGCACTTATTTTCCTTCAACCAATAAATTAAAAATAAAAACTATCAAATATTCCACATACGCCACAGTGCACATATTTGCATACAAAAATTCGTACAGTGTCTTTCGCTAGTAAGGACCTAACTTATATAAAAAAGTATCAATTCAACTCCTGGATTAGTGCCAATATTTTACAAAATTTTTGAATAAAGTTTATCTAGAACTTTTGAAAGTGCTCATATTATGTACATGTACATGTACAGGTAGGTATTTGGGTAAGGAAATTTCTGTATATATAATCTGCTCCTTTTGGTCGTATAGAGAGAGAAAGTTTTTGAAAGTAACAAAATGGCAATCTTAAATGTGTGGCTTGTAGAGTTCTACTTATGTTTTCATTGTGAATAACAAATCTATTCTCTACGTATGTACAAGTACTTGTTTGTAAATTCAAGGGGATTTCTTTATTTTTGCATTGAATAAATAAATAAATAAATAAGTTTATTTAATTTTGCCTCTCAGACATAGCGTTCTAAATATTTGTTCTGATGTTCTTGTAATTGTTGTTGTACGTAAACTGTACTTAGTTTGAGTAGTTAAGGATAACCTCTATTGTTAGAACAAGTGTTTTATGAAGTTATATCTTATAACATTGCTACATTTTTGATATTTCTTAGAGACTTTCATCATTTACGAGTAACGAAAAATTATTAAAATTATTTCAGTGGGATTATTTTTTAAGCGAGAATGAATTTCAGTTTAACGTATTTCTTCAGTTTAGCAAAGAATTATTTAAGAACATGACGTGCATAATAATATTATAGAAATACTCTCTCTCTTTAAATGATAAACATTTAAAACAAATTATGAAATTTTCATCAAATCTTATATTACCTAGGTGGGGAGGTCCAAAAAGAAGTTATTTTGTCACACCTTCCTTCCCGTTAGTCTTTTCAGATGGTGTGATATTTGCTTTTAGATTTATTTAAATTAATTTAGTGCTTAAAGGGTTAAGTGTGAGTGCGAGGTATGTCCTTCAAATTCGTCAAAGAAGAAATTCTCATTTTTTTTTAAAGAAAAAAAGAAAATCGGGTGGCACAACGGCTCATGAAGAACCAGGGCCTAGTGACTAACAACTCGCAACCATTCCTGTGTGCGCCTTTCGACAGGAATGGAAGGGACCTACAATTTTATGCCGAATCCGAACGGCTAGTCGAGAAGCACTTATTCGTAGCAAGTGATACTCTTGGAGGATTTGTCAATTCCTCGCAAGGCAAGAGGCAGTAGCCCTGAAAAAAAACTTTTTAGTTTTTTTTTTTAGGTGGACGAGGCTTGGAAGCGATCCCAGACCTCCAGCGTGACAGTCAAACGCACTAACCATTACGCTACGGGCTACTACTTTTTTAAAAGAAAGATTTCAATATTATTAAATTTTCTCCAAGACCGCTTTAACAATTTTGATTAAACTTCTTGCCTGCGATCAACATTTTGATCAAATTATACTTTATCTTCAGTTGTTTCAGTTATTTTCAAAACAAAAACACACTCTACGGAATTTTAGATCTGGCTTTGTTTTTGAGAAAATTGTTTTATTTTTATTAGGATTTTTGTATGAACTAAAGTGCATACATTGTATGAACTAAAGTTCATACAATGCAGTCACGCTGCCCAGACAATAATTATCATTGCAAATTTTGAATGCAACAACAACAACTAAAGTGTTTTACCACCAAGTTATTTTTGGCTGAAGTTATAGCCATTTCACGAGTGCCACCCCGATCATCAGACTTCTTTGTGTGGTGCTGAGTCTTAATATGTTAATTTTTATTTGAAAAGTTTTGCCGGTCATTGGGGGGGGCTCCAACTCAGTGCAGGTTTTATTGCTTAACAAATGCATTTAAACGACTAACATTTTTATTAGAGCACACAAGCTTGCTGTTGTCATATTCGGTTTCTTTATTTTTTCTCCGTACCCGATTCATATGTCAACAATTCGTTGTTCCGAATTCCAGTCACAGTTGATGTGTTAAGTTCAATCTCCATGACAGGCAAAACTTTTCAAATAAAAATGAACATATTAAGACTCAGCACCAAACAAAGAAGTCTGATGATCGGGGTGGCTCTCGTGAAATAGCTACAAAATTGTTTTATATTCGGGTTACTCCCAAACATCTCTTGATGGTTTGCTCTATTTTGCTAGAACTTTGATGTAGTCGTTTTGCTTTTTGAACAAATCAAATCAAAGAAAATTTCCGTTTTTTAGTGATTTTTATGATTTATTTTTCAAATATCCAACCTTCCAACGATGAAACCATACTCACACGCCAAAGCTTTAATCCAGTCCTGCATTTTTTTGTAGCTTAGGGGCCAGTTATAGCGATCAGGAAAACGCATCAGGAAATGTTGAAACAGTATGGAATTGAATATTTTTTCCTGATGGTCGTTTATAGCGAACAGGAAAAAATATATCAGTTGGCCAGCCTACCACCAAGTTTTCCTGATTGAAATGCACACGAAACGCTTTTTCGTCCGCAATTCTGTCAGTGGAATGAGTGAAATGGGAACTCAAATCATTGGAATTTTTTGTTCCATTTTGTGGGAAATAACGATCAACTGGCACGAAAAATGAATTTGCATCTGGAAAATAAACAAATACATTTTTAACAAAAGATAATTGTTTAATTGTAAATTTTATTTGATCAAAATATTCTATGATTTATTTGTCATCGATTAATGTAGCATTTGTGTTTCAAATCGAATGAAAACAGTGCAAAAAATCCATTTGAAAGTTTTTCCTGATTCGTTTTCCTGATCGCTATAACCGGCCGCTTACTTAAGTTTGAAGGCTGTTCCAACGGCGTATACAGGGGGGGGTCACGTATTATAGAACGTATACAGAAATTGTTTGATTTCTGTATGACAGATTATTTTTAAACGCATAAAAAGTGATAACTTTCGATTTTTAGTAAGTCTAACCAAAAAATATTAATGTTAACGATAGAAGACATATAAATATATCAAACTATGATGAAAACCTATTATGAAAGGATTTTGTTTGCACTTATTCAACATTAACGATCGAACAATATTGTTATTGATTTGGATGGGGATAACATTTACAAAGTAACTTATGAATCCTATAATGCAAAAGCCAATAGCTATGGTAAAGGAGATGTTTTGGAACTCCTTGCGGTGAACCGTTTGACCAGTCGGATGGAATTATTGACGAAAAGCGACTAGATTCGTAGAATTTAACAATTTTGTCCATTATTTTTATCAGAAAGGCTTACTGGTAAGTAGGATAAAAAGATTAGGTATATTTGATGTACATATTTATTTTGGAAGGTGCCTTTCACTTTTCCATCGGTGGCAGTCTTAGAGACATACATTTTTTTCAAATCAGAGGCATATCGAAATCACTCGTGAACTTTGTTCACACTTTTCTTGAAACGCAACGAAAACGAATCTTTGTATTCAATTATAATACGAATATGTAATGTATTTTAGTTTTTCCACTATTGTTAAAAGAGCAATTTATACAAGTGGTCATTTTTGAAAATCAGAGCTATTGTTTTCATTTTCAGTAGTGAATATTTATAGATATCTATTCACTAAAATTAAGAAACAGAAAACAGTGCACAGTATCTATGATATTTTACTAATTTTCCTGCAACTTCAATTCGCTGAAATAAAAACTTTGATAGGATTAAAATAAATTCTGAATAAAATTCAAAACAAATGATCAAGCGAATCCAAAATTTTTTTTCCTCAGTATTTTGACAGCTAGCTAAACTGATTTTTTTTTTGGTCAGGCAACTGGAGATTGCTGTATGCTGTTGCTGAGGCCGTCCGAAATAAAAAATGTAACAGTCAGGAATAAAAACGAAGAGCGCGGTCACTGGTCCAGCTAATAAAGGTTCGTTGTTTATTTTAATTTTCTTTGGAACCAAAAATGTGTTAATTTTTTTGTATAGGTAGCTCATTTCATTTTGTATTAGCTTTGGCAGTTCGAAATATATATTTTCAACGAAATTGCCTAACTTGGCGTAGTGAAAATTAAGTATTACATTCGTAGTCTACTATTTCACGCCGACTTTTGATTCTTAACTGTCTTGAAATTAAATGAGTTAAGGTACGATATATTTTTCCAGGATATGAACGATTTTAAATTATTTCAACTTATTTTTAACAAAGGTAATGTATTAAAGGGTTTCCCATTAAGGGCGGGTCGATTTTAAAATTGAATAATACAAGATATCAATAAGGGTTTTTCTTTATTTGAGAGCCCTATTATAGTAATATAACACCGTTCAAATGGCCGCCCCGGCTTCGCTGGGTGGCGCGGATTCGAAAGGTCTAGTTTTCGATGACTTTGGCGCACAAATCAGGCTAAATTTGAACGATTGCATCGATTATGTTGTCTTTGAGGGTCGAGGTGGTTTGCAGCTTATTCGCATAAACCTGCGACTTAAGAAATCCCCACAAGAAAAAGTGCAAAGGGGTCAAATCACACGATCTCGGTGGCCAATTCACGTCGCCTCGGCGCGAGATAACCATGCCATGAAACCGCTCGTGCAGAATATCGATTGTGTCTTAAGCTGTGTTGCACGTAGCGCCATCCTGTTGAAACCATATATCTTCAGTGTCCATATCATCCAATTTAGGCCACAAGAAGTTGGTGATCATCGACCTATAGCGCCGTTGACGGTGATGGCCTGGCCAGCATCATTTTCGAAGAAGTACGGACCGATGACGCCTCCAGGCATCCAGCCCAAAATCCACACAAAACAGTAACTTTATTTGGATGCATTGGAACCTCGTGAATCTCGCGTGGATTAGTGTCGTCCCAAATCCGGCAATTTTGCTTATTCAGTCAAATCTTCTTTGACTATACTTTTGTAAATAATCAAATCCTCTTTGCATTTCTATTTTTCCTAAAATATTTTTTTCTAAATTTCAGAGCCTACTGGTTTTCAAATAATTTATTCATTTTTCTCATTATAAAAGGAGAATCAAATTCAGTACCAAATCACTTTTCGACTTGACCAGGAAACTGACAGGTAATATTTCAGAGGTATCTTCATACCGCTTTTTATTACTTGCCTTTCTTTCAGGGTTTTTGGTGATTATAAGTCTTTTCCTTCATCAGTTACTGTCGACTTTTGTCCGCATAATAGAAAAGGAAAAAATATATAATCTATAAAATACTAAGAAGAAGTTTTAAAGTTGTAAAGAATTTTGTATTACCTATTTTGTTTTGTCCTAATAAAATAAGTTTATTTAAAATTCTCCGGTGTCTAGAGTTTTCATTTTGGTTACAACCCTACAATTTTGCTTTACCGACCAACATCACGCTACACTTTTCTTTTATATAGCTACGCACAGCAAAATATGAAAAAAAAAATATATAAGGCAGTTGACTTTTAACAAATATTAGTTTGTGTTATTTTTCTTTGGCATAACCCCCCCCCAAGAACTAAAGCTGTATACGCCCCTGGGCTGTTCCTTCATTTCTATTTCTTGAACTTTTATTTTTTTAATTTGATTAATTCTTGACTTTGCTCTTGACTGTTTTTTTTTTTTTTTTTTCTTGTCTTCTAAATTTACTCCATCCACATCTTCAAGATTATTCCTTTTGTTACATCTTCGCAAAGGAGACAAAACCTTTCAAACAATTCGTTTCAAACTAATCTCATTATGAATTGATAGTGACACCTTAAGTTATTATCAATCATTGTTCCTTAACCCCATGGAGAATCAACTACTACTCCAAGTTTATAATACGTATACAGAAATATACTGAAACAAAAGGTCCTGCCGCATATCCTTCTTCAAGAGGTGAATGGCAAAGTGATTCGACGTCTCGTGGCATATTCCATTCTTTTTTGTGTCGGCTTCAATATTAAATGTTGGTGCGGATTAAACGGAGAATATCCTGACAGGCATAGAGTCATCGTCGTCGTCGTCGTCGTTTTGTATTATATAGTCCTGGTTGTAGTTGTTAGAGAGGTTAGGCCTGGTGAATTTGTTAAAGTGTTAGGCAAAAAAAAAAATAAGACGTGAAGGACCTTCCCACCGGAAACGCATGTCGCTCCGAAGATGATTATGTTGATAAATGTTCTCTGCATGGATGTTTATTTATCATTCACAATAGAAACTGTTTTTTTTTTTTTTTTTTGCCTTCTCCACCCACCCTCCCCCATCATTCCCCATCACCATCTTCGCAGAAGTTCATGAAGGACATTACATGATTTGATTTTCCGGAGAGCTTGTGTTTTTTGTTGTTTTTGTCTTGCTTTGTTTTGTGTGTATAGTATAAGATGGTTTATAGTGAATTACAATTCGTTTATATTTGTCTGAATTTTTCCGTTTGTTAATTTTGGATTATTGTTAGATAATGGCAGCATTTTCTTTTGAAAATGCTTTTTGTATGAAGAAGATATAAAACAAAAAAAAAAATGACACTGAGTAGGATTTGCCAAAAGAACAAGGGAGAGAAAACAAAAAAAAAACACAAGTGCGACAGATGGGATGTAATCGATTTTGTCGTCTTTCATTAGTTTTCATGAAGCGTATACGTACATACATATATATGCTAGCAAAAATGTACCATAGATGGTACTAAATCAAAAAATCTCAGGATATTACAAGGGCGACATAAAAAAAAGGAAATCTTAAATCTCTGCTAATGTCATTAAAAGTGATATTAAAGCAATAAACACGCCAGAACAAAAAATAACTAAGATTCTTATAAGGATGGTGTTTGTTCTTTAGTTTGACTAATGACTTTTTGGTGAATAGGGACCTATATTTTTGTTAGGATGTGCAATAATTAAAAAAAAAAGTAACTTAATTATGTTTGCAAGAGGGAGTAGTTATTTTTCAAATTTAATTGGTGATGATGATGAAATATTGGAAGATACTAGCCGTGTTTTTCGAGAGCAAAAAGTTTACACGCAAAACAATAACAAAACAAATTTTAATACAGATTTTTGTTCGTGATGTTTTGTGTGTTAAAATTTTGATAAGTTGGTATACACTCTCAATCAAAACGACTACTATAGATATAGGAAAATATATGGATTCGTAAAAAAATTGAAATTGCAATAAACTGACTGTTTTCGATAATAGTGCACACGAAAAAAGTGGGTCCCACAACTCGGTTTTTCCGTTTGTCTGCCTCCTCGCGACTTTAGCCTAAGCGGTTAGAAAAGGTACAAAGTATATATTTTTTAGCAAATCTAACGCTGCAATACAACAAAATTTTTGAATCCGGAAACGTCCCAGAGAGTTTTATAGAAGCAGTTTTGTTCCCTATTCATAAGAAGGGCAATTTCGAAGATCCAGGTAACTACACAGGTATCTCATTTCTAAATGCTGCATTGAAAATATATACCACGAACCACGATACTGCAAAGAAGATTCTTAACTTGGTTAAACAAAAACAACAAAATAAAAGAATGTCAAGCGAGGTTTCGTCCAGGACGCAGCACGATTGATCACATTTTCGTTCTCAGATATATGGCAGAAACGTTTATGAATAGGAAACTAAAATTGTATGTACTTTTTGTTGACTTCAAAGCGGCGGCGTTCGACACAATTAATCGGCAAGCGCTTTTCTATATACTGTACCTTCTGGGTGTGTCCTATAAATTTGGAAGAGCGTTAGAAGAACTGTACGAAGGCACAAAAGCAGCTGTGTGGAATGGAAACCATTTGTCCGACTGGTTCCCTTCTTTCTTGGGGATGAAACAAGGATGTAATATAAGCCCGATAAGTTTCATAATGCATATTGATGACTTAATAGATGTTCTAACAGGAAGAGTGGAATTCGCACGAACAAAGATTAAGGGGTTGTTTTTTGCCGATGACTTGGTGCTGGTTGATAACTCACCAGAAGCTCTTCAATTGAATATTAACCGGCTTTACACATACTGTCAGCACTGGGGCTTAACAGTGAATTTGGAGAAGACGAAAGTTATGATTTTTAGAAATGGTGGTGGAAGGTATGCTAGGACAGAACATTGGGCTTATAACGGGAATCAAATTGAAATAGTGAAGCACTACCAATACCTTGGATTTGCTAAAGCGAGCAACCTTAAGCTGACAAAACACTTAACTGAAAAACAAGCGGTAGCCAAAAATGCTTTAAACGCCACATGGAGGAGCTGCTTAGGCAACAGGAATTTAGCACATTCCTCCAAATACAAAATCTTCGAAGCCACCATGGAGTCAGTTTTGTTTTATGGAGCTCAAGTATGGGGATACCAAAAACATGGTATGGTCAAACAAAAATTAAGATATTTTTTTTAAAGAATTTTCCGGTTACCAACTACCCCACCCACCTGCATGCTACACGTCGAAACAGGACTTCCGGAGTTATTTTCAAAAACATTAAAGCTATACTTTGACTACATTATGAAGGTCATGTCACTACCAAATGATCGACTGCCAAAAAATACTGCAGTATATGCCCTGCAAAGGAAAACGCTTTGGTTCGAAGAGTGATACAGTTTAGCAACGTTTTGTGGAGTTAATCTGAATCATACCTTGGAAAATCTTAGCACGTGGAAATGTCAACTGTATGATTTGCTATCAAGTTTGGATGATCGATGGATTGAGGATTGTCAACGCAAAGCGAGTTCGTCAAGTCACCGATCTATTTATGCAAATCTACAGCACAGTCTTAGAGATGATAATTACTTTCAAAATAATTTTAGGCAATATCAACAATATTTAGAATGAGGTGGGAACTAGAGAACCTAAATTACCAGCCGCATAGAGAAGATCTCCCAATATTGTGTTCATTGTGCAATCTGAAGACGAGGGAAGATGGTTTTCATTTCCTAGGTACTTGTCCGGTGTTGAAAGAAGTCAGAAAGGCCTACTTTAATAAAAACGAATTAACAGAACTTGAAATGGTAGAATACTTAAATGGAAAAGATTGGGAGCTGTTATACAAATACACTGCAAGGGAAAAGAAATACAGACTTCAAATAATAAATGAAATTTTTTTATCTAATGAATAAGTAAATTAAGATAATATAAAACGAAAATGCGAATAAGATGACATTATTGTATACATATATCTTCTATATTAATTGCAAAAGCAAAGTCAAATAATTTAATTTATTTTTATTTTGTATTTACATATCTATCAATTGTGTACAAGTTCAAACTCTGGCAGACGGCTATAAAGTCATGCTTATATGATTTATGTAACACTTTATTGTAAAACAAACACAAATTTTTGAAAAAATAAATCAAATCCAAGCCAAGTTCTGGCACTACACCCTTTTTACAGGATCAAACTCAGGCGATTTTCGACCCCCCCTCTAACTTCAGTACCAATAAAGACAGAAACTTCAAACTCGCAGCATTTCCTAAGCCACCTGGCTTAGACAACTCACCAAATTTCAATTCCTTAGCATCAGTGGTTCCTGAGATATAAGACTGCAAAAATAGCAAAAACCATAACTGACTCACTGACAGATCATCAAAATTATGGAGCACTTCCCGACATGGTAGAATCTTGTTATTTCGCACAACGGTAGGCCTTGTAATGTATACAAAGGAAAAAAATTTAAGATTTTCAATTCAGGGGGCGTGGTACCCGCCCATTTTCATAGAATTGCTATAAATTACTTGGAGCACTTCTGATTGTCGTAGATTGATGAAATTTTGTACAGTGGTAGGGCTAAAAGTGCAGGCAAAGAGAACATTTTAAAATTTGAGATTTTACATTCAGGGGGCGTGGCTTACACCCATTAGAATATGAATTGATATTAATTATGAGGAGCAAATTTGGTAAAACCGTAGGACTAGAAGTGCAGGCAAATGCAAAATTTTAAAATTTGAGATTTTACATTCAAAGGGCATGGCATCCGCCCATTTTTGCAGAATTGATATGAATTATATGGAGCACTTCTGGTTGCCGTAGAATGATGCAATTTTGAACTGCAAACAAAGGTTAACTTTAAAATTTGATATTTAACATTCATGGGGCGTGGCAATCGCCCATTTTCTCAGAATTGTTATTAATTACATGGATCACTTTGGATTGTTGCAGAATAATAAAATTTGGTAGACTGGTAGATCAATACAAACGAGATATTGGAAAATTTTAAATTGTCCATTCAGGGGCGTGGCACCCACCCATATTTTCAGAATCGATATTAACTATATAGAGAACTTCTGATTGTCGCAGAGTGATGAAATTTGGTAGAGCAATAGGACTTGACATGCAAGCAAAGGGTAGATTAAAACTTAGAGATTTTACATTCAGTGGGCGTGGCAACCACCCATTTTAACAGAATTAATATTAAATACATTGAGAGCACTTCCGATTTGTGCAGGATTATGAAATTTGGTAAAGTGGTTAGTTTTCAGGCGTGGGTATACAAATAAAAAGTTGAAATCATGAACTTTTTCATGCAGTGGCGTTTCATACACCCGTTTTTCCTGATAAAAAGAATCTTTGCAAAAAGTAGTGAAATCACAACAAAAACATAAATGTTGAAAAAGGAGCCAAGTTCTTCTTTATACAAAACCTATGCGTAACAAGTTAGCCGTAAAAAGTAGTGAGATCTGAAAGTACGTCAAGTTCTAAGTTTATTAATGCTAAATATTAAATATTTTAAGCAGAGTTTTATGGAAAAACCTCAAAATTATCAGATATATCTGTTATTTAGTGATTACTGACTTAAATCGAGATAGTTTACTTGGCAAGTTTTCTTATATAACCTAATTTCTCAATTTCTCTATTTTCAAATGAAAACTTGACTAGTAAACTATCTCAATTTAAGTCAGTAATCTTTAAATAACAGATTTATCTGATAGTTTTGAGGTTCTTCCATAAAACTCTACTTAAAATATTTAATATTTGGCATTAATAAACTTAGAACTTGGCGTACTTTTAGATCTGACTACTTTTTACGGCTGACTTTTTACACATAGGTTTTGTATATAGAAGAACGTGGCTCTTTGTTTAACATTTATGTTTTTGTTGTGATTATCTATCTATCTTATTAGCAAAGAGAATGTTAAAAAGGGTTAATGTACTTAAAATATATGTTTTTGTTGGAACCACCTGTTAGAACTACTGTAGGGTTAAATAGTTGCTTGCCAAATTATCATGCCAATATATTAAAATTCTCCATTATAGATATCTTGACTTACAAAAAAATACCCTTTTGACAATTCTGAGAAGACATATAAGATTAGTTGTTGGATGTATTTACACTTGTGTTTTATATTTCAATTTTTGTGTAGTAAATAATTTTTATTTGGCAAATCTTATATATAGCCTAAGAATATATACAAAACCTAAGAATTGGGTAGAAGTTACAAGCACTGATTCATTTTATTTCAAATTTAATGAAACCCTGCGAGTGAAACCAATGGAAAACCACATAAAGAAGCACCCCGGCATTTTGTTTGCCACCTCAGCAAGTTTGTTGCCATCCTTGCAATTTGTTTGCCACCCTGGCTATTGTTTTTCCAGCCCGGGCAATTTTTTTCCACCCTGGCAATCTTTTTGCCAATCCGGCAATTTTTTTCCCACCCTGGCAATTTGTTTACCACCCTGGCTATTTTAGTTTCCGGGCAATTTTTATGCCACCCTGGCAATTTGTTTATCCACCTTGTCAATTTTCTTGCAACCCTTCCAATTGTTTTTGCCCCTCGGCAATTTGTTTGCCACCCTGGCAATTTTTTGCCACGCGGCAAGTTTTTTTTCCACCCTGGCAATGTTTTTGCCACCCTTGCAATTTTTTTGCCCGTTTTCTATCGCCTCTTCGCAACATACTTTGAAAAATACAGCATACCAAATTTTCGTCCCTGCTGCACCGGCTGTACCTCAGAGCTCCGTTTTCTGACGACGACTGCAGTTTTTGTTGTTATTTAGCATTATTTATTTGTCATTTTTATTATCAGTTCTTCCAATGGGGAAACTGTAATGAAAGCGCACTATAAGATCATCAATTCCGCATTCTGACACCATCGTTGAACCGTCCGTCGTCGTCGTCACATGTCGGCCAAGGAACTACGTGGAATTTGATGCATTAAATCGTTTATCGTTTTTATAAAACGTACCCTCACTGATATTACCAATCAATAGTTTTTTTTTTAATGCCAAAATTTTAATTTTTAATAAATTATTAACTTTATTTATTCTTACGAACGCTTTTGTTCATTACTGTCATGTTGCAACCTTTGTGATTGTATGATTTCATGATAAATGCCCTGATGATGTCCTTACTAAGACGAAACGCGTTGGCTTCCAAAGCTTTTTATAAATAAATAACAAAATAATTTAAATTGTGGAAAAACAAGTGTTTTATTATATCATTTTAAATATGTCAAAGATTTATTTCCACCAAGTGTTAAACTCTCAATCTATTGATTATATCGTAGTTACCGAAAGGCTTTCCATACAGCCCATTCCACTAGCCCTTACTCTGTAGAATTACCACAAATTCAAAGAAGCTGAAAATGCAACAGCAAGCCTATGTTTTTCAGGTTTCCAAGGTATTCCTTCTAATTCAGTACATTTATCATTACATTATACTTCCATCATGAACGTTTTATAAAATAAAAGAAATAAGCAATTTTGAAGCTTATAGATCCCAAGTGATGGTGACATTTCTGTGTTTTGAAAACTATAGAAATCTCTCTACTTTGCGTTTCTATGTTTTTTTTTTTTTGTAACGAATAAATAAAATAGAATATAAAATAGCTGGTTGAATCGTCCCAATTCCACCCCAATACTCATATAGAAGAAAAAACTATTAGTTTACATTTGAGGTTAACGGCGGACATACTATTAAGTATAGAGATTCTTTCCTTAACCGCACATCACGAATTTGGAATGATTTTTCTCTTTAACTCCTATATTTTGTACTTAAACAATCGCATTGTGTTAAAAATATTTTATTAGCTGAGTCATATAACCTCTTTAGTTTGCTCAAAATATTTCAGCAAAAAAGTAAAAAATTCCCCAACTGAAAAATTAATAATTAAAATTATCAACATTTTTTTCTTCACTTAAACTTTAACTAGCTAAATTTATTTGCTTTTATATTGTTCCACTTTTGTTTTAAAAGAAGATAACAAGCTATCAGTGTTGTCAATTCTACTGCTCTTGCTCCTCCACTTCAACATTTTTATAGCATCTACTTCCATACAAATATTTAACCAAACTGATAAGCATTATTTAACTATTAATCCTCATTTACCGACAGTAATTCTAAGCTTAGGTTTGCATTGGACACAAATACATGGTATTCACTTTGGCTATATCCTTTGCACTTAAGCCCTTCCTTTGGCCAATAACTGCTTTCGGGTCACGTGTTATAATTGTCTTTTTGCCATTTTTCGAAAAAGCCACATTGCTATAATGCATGACACTATCGTAATCATAAGAAATCCCGAAATTCTCGGTTTCAGTTTGTTGAAGGAAATTATTTTCCATGCCAGGAATTATATTTTCTTCGACAATAGTAAT
Organism: Melangyna quadrimaculata; assembly: GCA_949320155.1. Taxonomy (NCBI): domain Eukaryota; kingdom Metazoa; phylum Arthropoda; class Insecta; order Diptera; family Syrphidae; genus Melangyna; species Melangyna quadrimaculata. Next base: position 183,656,998 of record OX439485.1, read on the forward strand.
ATAGCCATCCCGATCGGAGGCACTTTGTTGATGATAAAAGCCAAGTGTATGGAGGAATTCGTGTAAAATTGATCCCATTCTGAAGCAACCTTCGTCGAGTGGAAAAATCTGAAGGTTCATTCGTTGGACTTTCTTAAGATAGCCAACTTGTGAATGACATCCACTGTTCTCAGCTGTTATATTGATGTAGATCTTGTCGGTGGCAGTAGCCTCTTGGAAACGTAGGCAAGTTGAATTTTCGAGAACCTGAATTGCTTTTTTAATTTGAAACTGGTGACGAGGTTCTTTAAAGAAATATAACATGAATCAAGAAATGTTGAAATAGTTTGGCAAACAAAAATAAATAACTTACCAAACTCAGGACTTATTTTGTAGAAAACCAATTTGTTTGGCCAACGTTTTTTTCGTGAAATTAAACCATTTCGCGATCGAAGACCAAGAAATTGTTCATCTGTTAGATCTAAATCCCCTTCAAAAAATCCTCCAAGTTCTTCAGGATTTTGAAATACGCCGCCATGGTTTCCCCCACTTGGATATCCGGTAGAAATGTTAATAAGAATCAACAACCCAAAAACCCTCCAGATATAAGTCATTTTGTATTCTGTTGCTCTTGCAAAAATAAAGTTGATAACGAGTTTAATTTGAATCTACGACTGGCTACAATTTCAAAATGTGTTTCAGTTTTGGATGAATTTGCGAGTTTTCATTTTCAATATGACTTTTAGAATTTGATAAGAACAAAAATGATAAGAAGAACAACAACAAAAATAACAAAACACAGGTGAGTAAACCACCATCATCAGTTTGAAGTGATTACGCTGTAGAATTATATAATTGCCACTTAACTTTTTGTGAACATAGTTTTCAGACACATAACTGGCCATGAAAGTGTTATCTGTTTGGAACATCTATTAGGTACTAATCAAAGAATCTATCGGCTTATATCAGGTTAACCGCTTGGAATGGAGGCATAGGAATGCATATATGTATTTGTGTTCGGTATTTTTTTTTTTCAAACACAAGAATATATGAAGTGTTTAGTTATTGATTATTCGTCAAAGAGCACATTCTACGTTAGGGTGTCCATTATATCTCATATTCATTTTTTGGAATATGGCACCCTCAAATCGCCAGAAAAAATGTTGTCCAGGTCATTAACCCTTAAGCCTTACCCTTTCCCATACAAATTTGTATGGGAATTTTGCACTCTTTACCTTTATTTTTTTTTTCTGTCAAACAACTGCAATTATGCCCAATTTTTTAGGGTTGATTCTTGTTTTATAATTATTTCTTTAAAACGCAACACTCAGAAATTTATGTTTCTAGACTTTTTACATTTTATTTCTGAATGAATTGTGACTTTAACTTTCGATTTGGTGGTGCCATTTTTAAAAAATGAGTTAGCGAAATAACAGACACCCTTATGTTTACGTACATACATAGCATGTAAATGTGCTGTTTCCTTAAACATTTTTTCATGAATGAGTATTGCGTGTATACAGAATGACGTAATTATTTGTTTACTATATTTCTGAAGGATAAGGTTTTAGATTTGTAAAAAAACAACAAATGACGACGAAAACAAAAACAAAAATAATTTTTTAATAATAATAAGCGATCGCGTCATGATGTTTTACCAACTTTCAAGGCTCTCCCAAAAAGTAGCGAAACATTTGCTTCTTTCACTTGTATTGGGAAGAGTTTGAAAATGTAAGTATGAATTGTGGTGTACCTATCTAGTTTTAAGTATCTTGCGCCTGGGACACGAATTGCGAATGTTCTAGAATTTTGACATTTCAATTACATAAGGCTAAGTGGTCGTTAACAGCTGCGAATGGTCATAAAACAAACAAGAGAAATTGGTCATTGATGTAAGATTCGAGCAAATTATTTATTCGTTAGTTTGTGAAACGTGTGCTGTAGTTGTGGATAGCGAATTTGCATTTGACAGTTAAGTACCATTCATATGAAGCCGCGACCTGCGTCTGCGAATTGCGAATGGTCGCAGAATTTGACATTTCATTTATATGAGTCGTCGCTGAGAGCTGCGCACTGTCATAAAAAAGGTGAAGTTTCAAATAATAAATAACAATTATTGTCTGTTTTTTAGAAAGCAATAAACAAAGATATTTAATTATTTGCAAATAATTTTTTCTGCAGAGTAACTAATTTTTTTTTAGCAACCAAACCAAACACCACGTGTAACTCCAGACATTTTATTTTTGAGGTTAAATTCGAGCGAATTGTATTTGTGGAATGTGACTTTTCATTTGACAGTTCGCATTTATTGGTCGCGTAGAAAATATTAAAATGTGTTACTTTTGTAAGCTAAACTAATTTAACGCAATATTTTCTATCTAAATTTTTAAATAAGATCATTTTTTCTATTTGTTAAACAACTAAAATAAGAATAAGTTTGTATTTGCTTCAGAAATAGCTTTAAAAGAATTATTCGCAGACGCAGTTCGCAGCTCATATGAATGGCAATTTAGCAGAAGCTTGTTGTTTGTCGCATAGAAAATATGAAAATATACAAATTTCGTAGTGTTTTCGTTTTAAATTTTGTAAATAGAATTATATTGTACATAGCCCAGTCGAAGATGATCCTGTGGACGTACACAGCCGTGGTACGACCGATCCTCACATACGGTTCGATTGTATGGTGGCCTGCACTTAACAAAAAATATAACATCGATAGACTTAGGAAGGTTCAAAGAACTGCTAGCATTGGCACGACAGGGGCTATAAGATCCTGCCCGACTGATATCTTAAGTATTTTTCTACACCTTCTACCACTTGATTTACATATTAAATATCTAGTATCTTGCAGCGCTTTAAGACTTAAAGAATCAAACTCTTGGTTTGCCAAGCCCTATGGTCACAGCAATATCACAGACTTGATTCCAATGGAAATGTTTTCGACTCCCACTCACTACTGCACCCCTACAATGAGTATCAGTAAGGATTTCAAAGTTAAATTTCCATCCATGAAGGACTGGAATGATAACGTCGTGACGAAAGATTTCGACACAACTATCTTTACTGATGGCTCAAAGATGGAGTGTGGCGTTGGTGCAGGATTCTTCTCTGAGTCTCTAAATGTATCTAGGTCCTTTCGGCTACCTGACCTTGCTAGCGTCTTTCAAGCTGAATTGCTGGCAATCATCAGGGAAGCTTGCAAGTTACTAAAAGCAGATCCAAACCAAAATCGTAATGCAGCTATTATTACAGACAGTCAAGCGGCTGTTAAAGCCATTAATTCAGCTACAGCATCCTCCAAACTAGTCCAGCAATGCCGGAATGAGCTTGCGGGTCTGAACACTGACCTCAATGTCACTCTTATCTGGGTCCCGGGTCACAGTGGCATTGAGGGCAATGAACGGGCTGACGAGCTGGCCAGGCAAGGTTCAGCCCTTCATGGCTCACTTGCGGAAAGAGTCAACATTCCGCTTGGAGTTATGAAGGGCAACATTCTCTCAATTTATCTTACTAAAGCAAACCGTATGTGGAGCAGTTTATCAAACTGTATTATATCTAGGAAGATTTGGCCCACCTATGACAAGAACCGAACAATTGATCTAATACGCAGACCCAGGCAAGACATAGCCAGGGTAGTTGCAACCTGTAGCGGACACTGGCCAATAGGAGAGCATGCAGCGAAGCTGGGCATACCTCACAATACTCACTGTCGGAGCTATGAGGACCAGCAGGAAAAGAAAACAGTAGTTCATTTCCTCTGCAAATGCCCTGCTCTGGCTAAAGCTAGAAAACAGTCACTCGGAAGAGCATTCTTTGACGACATTAACGAACTTTCTGAAATGAAGATCAAGGACTTGATTTCTTTTTTCAACGCGACGAAATGGCTCTAGGTCAAATTTCGGCTACTTCTGCATTATACCTTCCGTCGATTCCCTATGATCACAAGATAGTGGACTAGGGTTCTGGTGGGGGTTTGTGGTGCACAGCGGCCGGATGATCATCCAATCATATCAGTAGACGCTCCAGTGCCAGCCAACGAACTGCCTATTGGGCTAACTGTGGATGGTGCGGGTGCGGGTGCTGATCTGGTTGAGTGAGTGATCCACTTTCTGATGATTGTGCTAAAAGCTACAACAAAATCCTATTCTAAACTAAATAAAAAGGGACGATATCCTGAGGATATGTCCATATTTTCTCTCTTCAATTCCATCCACAGGTTCAAACGAGTTATGGTATCAAAACGGCGCACTTCAGCGCTAATTGGGCTATGGGCTAGACAGTCAATAATTACAAAAAAGGGGCTAAAATCAAAAAGCGCCATGTAGTTCTCCATTTTTGATAAGTTCTTGGGGCGTGTTAGAGTAGCCTGTAGCTAACTTTTCAGCTTCGAAAAACCTGTGCTCCCTGCAGAGCACAAGCTTTTGTGAACTGTCAATTGGCCAGTTCCACAAACTTGCGAATAAACAATTCGCTCAAATTTAACCTCAATTACCTATTTTACTTATTAGTACAAGACAACAAATTTTGGGAGTGGATATATAGTATAACCAAACTCTGAGTATGAGGGTATTATCACTTCAATTATTATTTTTTTTAAATACCTACATTATGATGCTCTGTCATTATTCATAAGTCCAGAAACCATAATCTTGCTGATCTGACTAATAGAATTGAAGATATAAGCTTTTTAAGCGAATTTTAATCGTCTTTTTTTGGAGACTTTGTTTTGTTGATTTTTTTTCGTTTTATAAATCTCCACGAAAAAAACGATATGGTTCCCTTAAAATCCTTATATCATGAGTTCTATTAGTCGGATCACCAAGATCAAGGTGTTTGGACTTAGCGAAAATGACAGAGCATCATAATGTATTTAAAAAAAAGTAATTGAAGTGATAGTACCCCTGATAAGAAATTTTGACCAAACTTTTGATTTATGTATTACAAAATATGCCCCTTAAAACGCTCATACTCAGAATTTGGTTATGCATCCACTCCCAAAATTTGCTTTTGGCTCTTAGACTATATTTATGTTGTGTGAGCTTTCGGAGACGAATGAAATGTCAAAATCTGAGATCATTCGTAATTCGCAATATGTCTCTTGTGCAAGGCACCAAAAGTACACTTTAATATTGTGAGGTGTGGAATGCAAAGTTGGTGGAGTTTAAGGTGCAATGTTCACAGTGCTAGATGTTAACAAAGGAGGAAAGGAGGATTTATGAAATGTAGAGTTTAAAGTGTGGATTTACAAATTTGGATACAGACCATCAGTTTCATTTCAAGATTAAACACTTAATTGATTAGTCTAGGAAAGATAGGAAATTTAATATGGGCAACCAGGGACAAATTAATTCATGAAATTTTATTGCTTGTATCGACGCAGAATTTTATCCTCAACAACATATCCAAAGTCCTCTAAATCTTTGTTAATGTCGTTTTTATGGAATGATCACTTTTTTTAAATTTGGGTCATATGATTAGATTAGATTGTATTACAACAAATTTTTCGGCTTGACAAACTCCCGCCTCCCTCCCCTCTCAACCTCTTAAAATCCGCCTATACAAAAAGCCAATGCGGGGATTTTGGGGGACTTTGGATAAATGTTGTTGAGGATAAAATTCTGCGTCTATACCAGAAATAAAATTACATGAATTAATTTGTCCCTGGTCCGATCCTATCTTTCTTAAACTATATTCCTCAATCCGTACTTAGTCAATATAACATCAATATGCCTTTGTGTGTAATACATAGAATAAAGAAATTATGTGTTATGCCTCCAAGACGATGGATCACTCCTACTTAGTCAGGTAGATTTATGGTACTAGATACATTTTTACAAATTAAAGTACAATTTGTTCAAAAAACAAATTGCCAAGCAGATTTTTAAAGAATTATTAGGCACGTTAAAAATATTGCTATAGGTATGTTTATTAAAAAGAAGTTTTTAAGCATACACAAATAACTAGTGAATCTCACACAAATATACATAATATCCTCATTAAGTGATTAAATAAATCAAGCTTGGATTTTTGTTTACTCCAAATCTCCAACAAGTATGTACTTGTCCATGTTCAACCGGCCATCAGTTTTTGTATAGATATAATATAAAATTAAAAATAATTTTTGTATCGCTTCATATAATATCATCAAAAAACATCAATATCAACAACTACAACAACAACATCAACATCCATGTTCATTTATCATGAAACACTTATTTTATATCATTATCCATTATTCCCACTTCATGATACAAGTGGTCAGTTTAAATTCACATTCGCATTTAAAGTATAACCCCATTCCCGGGGCCCGGGGGCAAGGACATTATATTCCCTCAAGCAATTACAAACACATTTTATTTCCCTCTATCTCTCTCGCTCTATTTGTCCTTCCGCCATCGCCCATCGGCTACCATCCTGCCTGTCAGGACATTACAGGAATATAATATTATGGAATGTGATATTTTGTATAATGTGTGTATGTGTGTGTTTGTGTATAAATGTTGGCATGGTTTTCGTGTGTCGGTCGTTGTGATGGTAAACCTCATTTTAATTGAAAATAAAATATTATTACAATTTTATTTACTTACTCTATGTCTCTTTCTCTCTTCAGTCCATTTCCCTTTTTATATTTTTTTGGTTGTAAAACATCCACTGTAAACAAACACTCAACGATATGGTCCCATAGAGGCCAATTATATACCAATTGGGGCCAAGCTCTATAGACCGGAGAAAACAAACCATTCATTTCACTCCAACTCTTCCCCTCTATAGGACGGAAGTTCATACGATGAATTATATTTTCAGTAATGATGGTTCAGCGAGGTCCAGTTGAAGTAAAAAATTTTTATTTTTTTATTTTTTATTTTATTTTTGGTCTCAAATGAGAATAATAATTGGAATTAATGAGATAATGAGCATAAATCAATCTGATTCAAGAGAAATTGGTATTTATGTGTGTCCGTGTATTCTTTAATTGAAAAATAAAAAATGTACCTAATAAAAGAGTTCTTCAAATGAACTCTATGAAGCATGCTCAACAATTTTCTGTAAGTAAGTATTCCAAATTTGTGAAGCATTTTTGATATTTTGTACAAAATCTAATAGTCTAAGATCTGGCAGCAGATTTTTGTCGTGAAAGGAAACCAAAAAATATAAATGGTATCTACAAGTAGTCCTGGTGAAGGTGATAACGAATACGATAGTCTGCAAGCATGTAATGGCCCCGTTACCAAGAAGGAGTGAATCAAAAGTTCAATTGTCCTGATGAAAATAGGAATCGGGTGGGAAAAATGTAAATTAACTTGAGTACTCAAAATCTTTTAATTGTGTCAATTTTCAATAAATTACTATTAAAATTAAATAATAAATAATAATGTTGGTACGCGACTTATATCGCGTATATAAATAGTTTGGCGAAACTCAAAACATCTGTCAGTTACATTTACCAACTCAGGGAGTCGAGTCCTTTAAACTGAAATACATGTAAAAAGATTTTATCTAGAATCCATTTGACCAATTGGCCATTACGTGCTGGGCAGACGAACCTATTCGTTATCACCTTCACCACGACTACTTGTACCATTAATATCTTTTGGTATCCTTTTACGCCAAAAATCTGCTGCTAGCTCTCGGTCTATAACATCCATTTGCTGAAACGATTCTTAAGCATTTATGTTCAACGTAACAACTTATGTGAGAGTTTATGCTGAGGAAAAAGTAAAACATAAGCGTTATGTTGAACTTAAACCCTTCTACACTTAGAAATTCAAATTGGTTACCGAGATATGGGAATTTAGAAGCTCAATATAAACAACAATTTCTTCATATATGTATTTAAAACAAAAGTTTTGGAGTAAGCAATTTTGTTTGCAGAAATGAAATGATCAGTTAGGAGTACTTCGTCTAACAATTTTTGTTTCGAAAGTCAGTCAAAATTTTATAAGCTGGAAACTTGACAACTGCTACTGCCATCATTTCAATTTCAAGGAGCTCAGGTTTAAGCGAGCTCGGAAATCTCAACTCCCCAGAAAATGTTCTCACTTTTCCTTTAAAAAAAACTGAGACCGAAGCTTGTTGGATTCCCTAGCTTAATTATTTCTAGTCCCAGTAGATTATTAATTTATAACCTCTGACCTCTTAATGCGGACAAATTTTGTTCAGGTTTAAACTTCTGCTCTGTCAAATTGACTCTCAATTTGTATGAAATAGGGCCCCAGGGCCCAGGACATTCCATAAGGTGTGAATTAGATAACATCCAGATATACCATAAGAGTCTGAAGATGTCAGACTGGTTGAAAGAAGGAAGACAGAGCGCATCTGGTTTGCATTGGCGAATATGGTGCTGAAATATTGTGAATCGATTTCAAAAATGTCGTTTTCAAGAGCTCTGTATTCCAAGTAGGTGTACAGGCTTAGCTCCAATCAACACGACTTATCCATATGTCCAGTGCCAGATCATCTCGTTTCCGAATTGAGCTCCGGCTAACCCGTGGAATTTGGTTAACTTGAGTTTATCTTTCTGCTCGTCACTGTAAAACTGGCCCTTAATTTAAAGTCGTCTCTACATCCGCTAAAGTGGGTAGATACCGGTACTTAAACTTAAACTTGAAGCTCTTTAACTCTAAAAATACGTAAGATCAAAGTTTAAAAACTTTATTTTACAACAACGATAAATTTAAAAAAAAAGCAAAAACAAAATCAAATATTCAAATGTCCCAATCAGCAGCACCCACGCATGAATGCTACTGCATAATTTGAGGGCAGATATAAATTTACAATTGTCCCTTATAATACTTTATCTAACAAAGTGTATAAGTTTTCAATGTTTATTAATTAATAAAAAAAAAAAAACAACAAAGACATACTCACAACAAAGAACACACAAATTCCTGGTTGGAAAAAGGATTCTATACCCGAAATGGAAAACCATCTAACCAAACCACACATATCGTGCCACTAAAATGTCAAAGTATCACGGCGCGGCGGTGGCGAACCAGAAAACACAGAGCTGGATGATGATGGTTTAAAATTTTCTCTAACACTCACACACACACAAACATAAATCACAAAACTACAAATTCCATTTAAACTTTTAACCTCCAACTGTCAAATGAATATCACGAAGGACGAAAACAGAGTTGTAGAGAGATATCCCTCCGCCAGGCACTCAAAACTCATCTCGGTAGTCGGTACCTAACCTACCCCCACCGAAATCCTTGTGTGTATATATGACTCTTTTACAGTCCATTCTCGCAATCATAAGCTGCTCTACTGTAAGTTGTTCCATACTGATGGTTGTCGTGGTTCAGCATTTATATGCACTGCATCTGCATTTGTGGTGTTGTCCTTTTGGAATTCTCAAGTTCCTTGTTTCAAACATCGCGCCGCATTTATATAAGGAGGCGGAACTATCAAGTTACATAGCCATTCGAAGAGCAAAAGTCATATAGTAGTCTAATATTCTTGGGCATTTTCTAGAAATCCCATAGTTCCATCGCTACATGTTATATGGATGTGCATTTTATGCATATAACTAGTTTTCCTATGGCTAATAGATTGCTATCCAACTATTTATATCCGCATTGAACAACCAGCATCGGGCACGAACACCATTTTTCAATTCACGAAAAACTCAATTAAACCCTAAAATCCAATAAAATTTCCAGACTCTCTTCTTTATGTGCATATATGCATGCATATATATTCTGCGGACATTTTTGATGCGATTTTCAATTTACAATCGGTCCCCGACCCCATCAATCCAACCCCAACCAACTGAACTATACAATAACAGCAACAAGAGCATAAGAGTTTGAGAATCGAAAGTGGGACAATAACAAAGGATGGTCGTCCTAACCAAAACCAACAGCCATTTTCTTTTTGACATGTCGGATAATAAATTTATTTATCTTTGCTTTTTGTTTTTTTGTGAATGGTTCGGCCATCGTCGTCGTTGTCGTATACTGGTCGGTTGGTTGGGTCGCGTGTCGGTCCGATTTTGCATCTTTGTCCTGTTCCGTGATGGTGTTCTTCGATGCATCTGCAAATCTCTTTGGAGAACTATTCTAGCAAATAAATGGATAGAAGGCGGTGCGCGGTGGTGGCGGGCATTCGAGGACCAGAAACAATGAATGTATATCTCTAGGAATCTTCCAATTTCAATGATATAGAGGAGAGTTTCATGGCATTGCCAGAATGGTTTTACAAATTTAGAAAAAAACAATATTTTCTTCCATATTTAGAGGAAGTTTAACAGAGATAGAAAGACAGATGGTGATAAAAAATAATAATTTAAATTTAATACCCTGAACACAATTTTATAGCCAAACAATCAAAATTCCACTTCTTACATCAGTTTCGACCAGTTTACTATCTGGTAAAACCGCCCCATGACTTTCATTTTCCACTTATTTTGGCATGACTTATTTCTTATTTGTCTTTGCGTTGCCCCAAGGGATTGAAAATAAAAAATTCTTTTTGTACTTATTATTTTATGATCAAAGGAGCTAAGTGTATATTGCGTACCTACAAAATATGATTAAAGGAGAATGGGCAAAGTGGTCTACCCACTCAACAGTAATGTGTTGTATGTCGTTGAAAAGGTAATTTTACTGACTTCATTTCATTGTATGACCATTAAGCTCTAAACTATGGGGTTCGTGAGATATTCGGAATCAAAGCACCGAAAAAGACAATAATGCATTTCTTCATTGGTAGTGTGTCCTCATACCTACATTAATCTGTGATACATCGTTGAAAAGATAATTGTGTGTACTTTATCTTTGTATATAGCCGTGAAGACGTAGATCATAGGGTGCAAGAGATATGTGGGCATACAAATCGGCAAAGATAACAACAATGCAATTCTTCACTTGGTACTGGTCTACCGACTCAACAGTAATGAGTCATACGTCGTTGAAAAGCTTATGGCATCTGCTTCATTTCATTATTTGGCAGTTAAGCTCTAAACCATGGGGTTCGTAAGATATTCGGCTCCTCAGCACAAAAAACAGCAATAATGCAATTCTGCATTGGTAACTTATCAACCAAGTCAACAACTATGAGTCATGTGTCGTTGAAAAGGCTGTTGCGTGTACTTCTTTTAATTATATGACCGTTAAAGTGTAAATAATGGGATTCGAGAGATATGTGCCAAAAACGCTGAAAAGTGCAGTAATGCAATTCCGCACTGGTAGCTGGTCTTTCAACTCAACAGAAATCTCTCTTATATCTTTGAAAACGCTATTGCATGTACTTCATTTTGCAATATGCCGTTTAGCTGTAGACCGTGGGGTTCAAGAGGTATTTGGCCATCAAAATAGGCAAATATAACAAAAATGCACATCTTCATTAGGTACTGGTCTACCAACTCAACAGTGATGAGTCATAGGTCGTTGAAAAGCTTATGGCATCTGCTTCATTTCATTATATGGCAGTTAAGCTCTAAACCATGGGGTTCGTAAGATATTCGGCTCTTAAGCACAAAAAACAGCAATAATGCAATTCGGCTTTGGTAACTTATCAACCAAGTCAACAACTATGAGTCATGTGTCGTTGAAAAGGCTGTTGCGTGTACTTCTTTTAATTATATGACCGTTAAAGTGTAAATAATGGGATTCGAGAGATATGTGCCAAAAACGCTGAAAAGTGCAGTAATGCAATTCCGCACTGGTAGCTGGTCTTTCAACTCAACAGAAATCTCTCTTATATCTTTGGAAACGCTATTGCATGTACTTCATTTTGCAATATGCCGTTAAGCTGTAGACCGTGGGGTTTAAGAGGTATTTGGATACAAAATATAAACATAAATAAAAAAACACACTTATAATATTTTATTTGAATTTTTACATACTTTCGTCCAGTATGACATTACTAAGGCGGTCCGCAGGTGGTGTAAACCCATTTTGATGCCAGGCTATGCACATATACCACAAAATTGATACAACATGTGCACATGTACCGACAGTTCGGCGCCCCGTCAAGCATGAACAATAAAAGTGTTTAAAAGCCTCTCGTCCTTCCCTAGTAGTAGTATTTCTTGGCTCTACTATTACACGATTGTATTCGTCCCCTCAATAGGAACATATAACCAGGTTCCGCTTCTACTATGTATTCGTTTAGATCTTGAAGGTTGTTGTCTCTATAAACATCTATTGTATAGATTCCATCTTCATTTAGATGCTCAGCACAGTATGACCTGGCTAATTTTATATGGTATGTGCCCAATGCAATGTGTATAAGATCTTCTTCTTGCATCCGAGGTAAATCTTCAAATTCGGCCATGTTTGCCGAATATCTTACGAACCCCATGGTTTAGAGCTTAACTGCCATATAATGAAATGAAGCAGATGCCATAAGCTTTTCAACGACCTATGACTCATCACTGTTGAGTTGGTAGACCAGTACCCAATGAAGATGTGCATTTTTGTTATATTTGCCTATTTTGATGGCCAAATACCTCTTGAACCCCACGGTCTACAGCTAAACGGCATATTGCAAAATGAAGTACATGCAATAGCGTTTGCAAAGATATTAGAGAGATTTCTGTTGAGTTGAAAGACCAGCTACCAGTGCGGAATTGCATTACTGCACTTTTCAGCGTTTTTGGCACATATCTCTCGAATCCCATTATTTACACTTTAACGGTCATATAATTAAAAGAAGTACACGCAACAGCCTTTTCAACGACACATGACTCATAGTTGTTGACTTGGTTGATAAGTTACCAATGCAGAATTGCATTATTGCTGTTTTTTGTGCTGAGGAGCCGAATATCTTACGAACCCCATGGTTTAGAGCTTAACTGCCAAATAATGAAATGAAGCAGATGCCATAAGCTTTACAACAACGTATGACTCATTACTGTTGAGTCGGTTGACCAGTACCAAATGAAGAATTGCATTGTTGTTATATTTGCCGATTTGTATGCCCACATATCTCTTGCACCCTATGATCTACGTCTTCACGGCTATATACAAAAATAAAGTACACACAATTATCTTTTCAACGATGTATCACAGATTAATGTAGGTATGAGGACACACTACCAATGAAGAAATGCATTATTGTCTTTTTCGGTGCTTTGATTCCGAATATCTCACGAACCCCATAGTTTAGAGCTTAATGGTCATACAATGAAATGAAGTACGTAAAACTACCTTTTCAACGACATACAACACATTGCTGTTGAGTGGGTAGACCAGCTCCCATACATTTTTGCCCATTCTCCTTTGTTTTAATTAATCAACTGGTTGGTATAAAGTGGTCTAATATTCAGATTACTTATTTTAATATGTTTTCCTGAATTTAATTTTATTTTAAAAACAAAAATTTTCTTAAAAATGTTTCATACAAAATACAAGCCATGTTTCGACCATTTGTTGAAAGTGTTTTTTTGTTTGGAAGTGTTTTTTTTTTTGTCAACTTTTGCTTTGTGATGGTTTTTCAAATGTCTTAGAAAAATGATACTAGGCGTTTTCAGGAAAAGCATATCTGAGAGGACTCAGAAATCTGACTCACCTTAACAGAATTCCTGAGCAAAATTTTTTAGTTTGTCTGTCAAGATGCTAAGGAATCAAGTTTTGGATCACCTTTTGACGGGGCAAAATCTCTGAGTTTAAATTTTGATTTTACAATTTTGTACCCCTCCTACTTTGTGAAGTTGTTTTCTTTTTACTTATATGTTCTTTTTTTACGACAAATTACCTGAAAAACCCAGGGCATACGATAAAAATTAAGAAAAAGTAAAGTAAACACGTTTCCGTCGGTGTTTTAGACCAGATTATACCAGTTACCGCAGAAAGCGATATAAAATTTAAATATTGTCGGTTTTTGTTTTAAGTAAAATATGAACTAAATAATTGTTTAACCCTTAGACGAAATAAGGATAATGGTAACTTACTGCTTAAGAACAGAATTCAAAAACATATTTATATAATAAAAAAATTTATTATTGTGCTGGCAACACTTTCATCAACTTTGCACTATTCTACAATGAGTAAAATAGGATTGTTGGCGCCTAGAGACTTTGGTGTTGCAATATTTTTAAAATTTATGGAACCTGGCAAATCTATGAGACAAGACAAAAATGCAACTTTCTCTCGCTTTGATGGTATAAACGAGCGGAGGAGAGGTCTATATACTGATGGCGATGGGGCTCAGCTCCACCACCACTCCTTCCATCGTTTTATGGAAAAATTTATGTCAAGTCATTATGGTGTCCGGTTTGGTCTTGCTTTTTGAACAGCTGCACACAGGCATCACAAGTGCACAATGCTATACTTATGTATATGTATGTATATTTATAAGGCTTCTGTTCCGCTACTTAAGGACTTGTATCGCGTAAAACCAGAGCGAGAGAGAGAGAGATAGAAGTTCAACTATTGTGTATAGGCAATATGCAGTTTTGTCTAAGAATTCATGAAGCCACAGATAGCAACAAAAAAAAAGAGAATGTTTCCGAGCATTTCGTGGACTGATTTATTGGTGATTAGTTGGACTGCAAATCATTTGCGGAAATGAATTCGAACGTTTTTGTAAAGTTTGCACTGGGTATACCTATACCATTGTTGCTGAGCGTAGGTTTTGAAGTGAAAAAGAAAAAGATTTACGATAAGCATATAAGATTGGAGCAAAAAAGCCGAATAAAGAGAGGTTCTTTTGGTGTATATTTGGATAAATTTAAATAAATCCATAAATTTCGATGATTAAAAAATGAGTTAAATATACCTGCAATAAGGTAGGTTTTTGCATATTTAGGGAAGATTTGTACATCATAGGTAATGTTTTTTATTTGATGTAAAAAAAACTGCTTCACAAATTTCAAGCACCTGTTTATTCATATTTTGCTCTAACATTGAGTACCCAGCAATATGGTATACTGTGCAAAGATTTCATATATCATTGAAGAAAGTTTGTTTTTTATTATTTTTTAGTTCAAATTTTATTTTTGTGAATTTTAAACTTTAGCAGTGTTTTCAATTTTAATTTAAAAAAAATATATAGACATGGATGTCGTATTGAAATTATAAGTTCATACCACACGTAGTCTAGATTTTGTTTGACATTTCAAAACGTATATCAGTATTCATAGAAACCCAAAAAAAAATTATTTGCAATCAGTCAAAATTCGCAAAATGATTTGACACATTTATTTTGTTCCCTCTTTTCCTATTTAAAAAAAAAGCCGGAATGAAATAATGAATGCAGTGCACTTATTAAAATAATACATTCTCTTAGTATCTTCTCTTTTTTTTATTGATTTTTAGTGTGGTCAAATGCTTTGGTTATGCGCTCAGTGAACGTATCAAATATTCAAGAAATATTTTTAAATATCTGTAAACTTCATCCTTTTTTTGCCGAATGCTATTTATAATGCTACGACATATAAGGCATTCAGAAAGCTTTACAGTGAATTGATGACATTTCGAAAAATTGCCTTTAGCTTGTATCAGAGGTAGACAATCTTCTCAAACTCATAGTCGTTTTAAACTATTATGATTATAGTTAAAACTTAAAAGATAACCTAAACATTTATTTTAGTTTTTGTCAATGCAATATTTTTGACGTAATAATTTAATAACTTTCTTTTTTGATAAGTACAGAAATCGAATTGGAATAAATTGTTCAATGGATCTTATTTAAACTGTACTTAAGTAAAACATTAGTATAGCGAAACCACTATGAAAACGCCCCAATAATAATTTGTGTTATGAGAATTCCCTTGTAAAATATTACCATTTTCTTCATTGTAATGTCTGTTCCTTTACTCTGATTTTCTGTGCATTTTGTTCCCAATTTCTGTCAATTTCATTTCTTTTATATGAAATTGACAGGACTTTGGACTAAAAATCACAGCAAATCACAGAAACTCAAAGTAAAGGAACATACCTACAATGAGCTTATTTAAAGAAAAAACGGACATTTTATTTATTAACATGTGAATAAACTTTTCACCTACCTCTCTTACCGTTGAAGTTGTTTAAATCGAGTACATAAAGTGGATTTTTGTCAAAGTGGATTTTTACAAAAAATATTGGTTTACAAACAAAGAAAGGTAAAATTAATTTCATAACTAAAGGGAGTATTTTGTGGGTTTTTCCTTTCCTTTTGTTTTTTTTTTTATTTGAAATTTAACTTCTGATGGTTGATATTACGAAAGGCTTTAATTTTGTTTGCTATTTTGTGATACCTTAAAATAGTTTCTCCAAAATTAAGACTGAGCCCCCACCCCCAAACAAAATCCTGCGTACGCTACTGACAAGCGCCCTCACCTCTAGAAATGCGTTTTATCCAGGAATGTCCGTAGGCTCATCATTTAGATGCTGGCATACCTGTAGAACGTTACGCATTTCTGTAGCTAAGCCCAGTTGTAGTTTCAATAGGTATGTCAACAACTAAAATGATGAGCCCACTCTCATACCTGGGCTAAATTTATTTCTGAATTTGAGGTCAACTGTAGTTTAATTACATTGGGGCATATTCATAGTCATTTTAGACCTGGGTCTAAGTTAAACATAGCTTTGGTTGAATTTTCGGACGTTGATTATATTTTTTTGAGGTTATCATTTCAAAATATTTGAAGCTATTTGTGTAGTATACCAAGTTAATTATCTTATAAAAATATAAAACCAACAATTTGTAATTAAAATAGGTCTGTATTCATTGAGCCAAAACTGTCTTAAACTGTAGTTTAGTTAAACCTGGGTCTATCTGCGACTATGAATATGCCCCATTGTGTTCAGTCACTTCACCTAAAGCCTAGTACGCTGCTGATGCGAAACGAAATGTTTCTTTGGTCTCCAACACGACAGCGAAATGCTTACGGAAACCACAGCGAAAAAAATTCTCTTTGAAAGTGTCACCAATTACAATCAAAAAAAAAAAAAAAAACAAACTCAAAGCAAAAACAATCACAGAAAGCTACGCTGTAATAAAAGAATAATCTAATACAAACACCAAATGTAATTTTTCCGCGCACAATTAATGGTCTGGTCAATTAATTCTGTGCGAAAAAAGGATGTAGGTAGACTTCTCCGAATAATCTGCTAAAATTATCGATTTCACTCATTGAACAGCGTACTGCGAAACGAAATTTTTCGTTTATGATTTCGTTGTGTCATTTTTATATTGGATTTTTCGTTTCGAATCAGCAGCATACTTGGCTTAAAAGCTAAATACAAATTTTAAACTTTTCGAAAACAAGTTGTTTTGAATAAGAAAATTGATTTTTTTTTTAATTCGAAATTTTTAAAACTGGATAATAATTTTTTTGAATATGCCTATTAGTTTTTACTTGTACTCTTTTACATCAACCAAAACATAATTATAACCAAAATAGAGTAGCAATATTATTTTTTTTTAATAATTTCTTTGTATAGAAAACAAATCTTTTGTAAAACAGCTCTTAATATTTTTATTTTTGAAATTTGATTATAAAATAAAAAAAGTAGAAGGTATTATTTAAAAAAAACTCTATGTTACTTACTACCACGCTTAAATAAAATCTATTCATCCGTTTGGGTTGTAGTCTAATGTAGAGACAGACTGAATTGTGAGACTCACTTTTTTAACTCAAGTTTTTATTATCAAGTTTGATACAAATTTCGAATCATTTTGAATTGATAATAATTATTTGACCAATTATTTAAAATATAAATGTTTATGTTTAATCGGGCATTTTTAGTCACTTCCTTCTATATGCAAATAAAAATGTTTTATTTCATACTCTTTCCCTACGTTTCGTCGTAATTTCTCGATTTCATCAGGGGTAGTTTATTAAATATGAAAAAAACTTTAGTTACATTTAATAATTATTGATAGGCGATGATAATTTTAAACACTTTGGAATTTTAGCACAGCACTTTAGAAAGACTAAATGAAAATAAAACAATTTAAATTTAATAGGAAATTACACCGCTCTTAATGCAAGAGAATAACTAGCTATTGTATTGTCTCTATCTTCATTTTGTTTTCTATATTTTGTTGTATACATAGACTTTCAAGTGTGTATCTATTATTTCTTCTCTTTTCCTTGTCCATTATTATTGTATTATCAAAGTCTGCACTGGATCTTCCTGTGTGGATCACATAAACAGTTTGCGGATCATCATCGAACAGTGCGTTGAATATCGATCACCACTTCACCTGCTGTTCATCGATTTTGAAAAGGCGTTCGACAGTGTCAATAGAGAATTTATTTGGCTTGCTTTGCGCAGGAGGGGCATCCCAGAAAAATTGATTGCTATTATCAAGGCTACATATGATGGATCTAAGTGTCACGTTTTGCACAAAGATAGGCTGTCAGAGGAGTTTGAAATGCAAAGTGGAGTTAGGCAAGGCTGTATACTGTCACCAATAATATTCCTGTTGGTGATAAGTACTGCACGCAGCTTTGTCAAATGGAAATGGAGGACTTCAGTGGACTCTGCACTCTTACCTCAAACATCTGGACTACGCGGACGACGTATGCTTACTCTCTCATAGGATCATGGATCTCCATCAAATGATAACAAGGGTGGAGAGAGAAGCAGAAATCGTGGGGCTTAAGATCAACTCGGCAAAAACTAAAAGGATCAGCCTTGGAACTTCCTCATCGATCCAAGTAAATATTTTTGGACAACCGGTAGAGATGGTAGAGGATTTCTAATATCTTGGGAGTATTGTCTCTACGGGTGGCGGAACTGAACTGGACGTAAACAGCCAAATCAGAAAAGCAAAGGCTGCGTTCGGAATGCTGTCCAAAATGTGGAGAAACAACTCTTTTTGCTTAAAGACTAAGCTACGACTGTTCCGCTCCAATGTTGAATCCGTTCTGCTTTACAGATGCAGCACTTGGAAAGTCACTGACACTGTCACTAGAAAGCTGCAAACCTTCGTTAATAGATGTCTACGAAACATCTTGAGGATTTTCTGGCCCAACCGTATCTCCAATGCCGAACTTCATGCGAGAACGGGTCAGGAGCCCATAGACTCCATTATACGAAGAAGAAAGTGGCAGTGGATTGGCCATATGCTTCGAAAAGGCGATCGGTGCATTGCATCTCAAGGAATGCAGTGGAACCCGCTCAAACAGGAGGAAAGACAAGTGGGCCGGCCTAGAAGTGCATGGCGAAGAACGGTCGAACAGGAATCGGCACGACTGGGGAAAAGTTGGATAGAGCTGAAATATATTTCAAGAAATCGTACACGATGGCGCGTAGGTGTTGTGGAGGCCCTATGTCCCGAAAGGGAAACATCACGGACGTAATAGGTCCGAGGACCTAAGTAAGTAAGTAAGTAAAGTCTGCAGAGTGTCCAGTTTCTAGTATGTGTTGTGATAAACCAGTTGATTCTCTTTTGTTTCGAATATCTGCTTTGTGTTCGAATAATCTCGTCTCCAGTGATCTCTTAGTTGTCCCAATGTAGATCTCCCCTTCCTTGCCACTGCACCCAATTTTATAAATTATGTCATGTTGTTGTTCTTTTTCTATTTTGCTTTTTGTATTGGTGAATAGTTGTCTTATAGTTGAGTTTGATTTGTGAGCGAATGTCACATTGTCTTTATTTATTATTTTATTTAAGTTTCTCTTATCAATGAGATTTGGAATATATGCAATACCATAAAATCTCATAGTGTTGCCAACTTCTGGATTTTGTTGAGAATTTTTGTCATTGTTAGTTCTATTGATGTTTTTGTTTATTAAATTATTTATTAAGTAATGTGGAAAATTGTTTATGTATAATATTGTTTTAATTGTTTTTATGTTTTCTTATTTAAATTCTGTATCGCTAATCTTTTTTATTTTGTTAATAAAATTGTTCGCAGTGTTGATTTTTTGTTGTAATCTTCTGCCAGATGATGTAGTTTTAGAATACCAGTTGAATTTAATTTTGTTTCTTGTTCTGTATATTTTAATATCTAGGTAAGGGTCCAGCTATAGCTATCATTGAAAACCATCATTAAAAAAGTTAGCTGTTGATTTTGAGACCCTTCGAAAGTTTAATCTTTGAATATTTTAATGAAGAAATATAGCTTACGACTTCAAAAATTATTTCTCCTCCCATATCCCATATCTTCGAACGTAAGGGTCCAGTTATAGCTATCATTGAAAACCATCATTGAAAATATTAATTGTCAATTTTGAGAGGTTTTGATTATTTTGATGCCAAAGTAAAGCTTATTGACTTAATATTTATTTCGAGGTAAAAAAAAATTTAATTTGGTACAATTTTTCTCATTAAATGACTTTTAATTTTTCAATGATCACTGAAAAAATTAAAAGTTACGTTGTGGGGAAGATATGAGTCAAAATTATTTTTTTTTTGGAGGAGAAATAATTTGAAATCATAAGCTATCTTTCTGCATTAAAATTTTCAATGATTATAATTTCCAAGGGTCTCAAAATCAACAATTAACTTTTTCAATTATGGTTTTCAATGATAGCTATAACTGGCCCCTAAGGTAAGCTTTGATTTTGTTCTATTTCCACCGTGAATTTAAGTTTTGTGTGGTAATAGTTCAAGTAATTTAAGATCTCGTCCTTATCTTTTTCTTTAATTATAGCAAACACGTCGTCTACGTACTTGGTGACAAATTTGATGGTAATTTGTTTTTCTTTTTTAAGTTCTTCTATTGTTTTTTCGATTAAATCGTCCAAAATAATATCAGCTATTGAGACGTGCAATTTGGTCTACATTGGGACAACTAAGAGATCACTGGAGACGAGATTAATCGAACACAAGGCAGATATTCGAAACAAAAGAGAATCGACTAGTTTATCACAGCACATACTAGAAACTGGACACTCGGCAGACTTTGATAATACAATAATAATAGACAAGGAAAAGAGAAGAACCCAGCGGGAAAAACTCAAAAATTCATTGAGGAAAAATCAGCTTTTTCCTTGAGGAATGGCAGCTGCACCGTCCACTTTTCAGCTGATTCCTTTGATGAAATTAACATGGGCATGTCCTAGGCGGGAAGCACATGCTGAAAATCCGATGCAAATTCGCCAACGAAATCACTACTACACCGACCCAGATGATGAAAAACATGGTGGTTGCATAATCTATGAATTCACTGCATAAATGTATGTGGTTTATTCATCAATTCAATATTTTCGATGAAAATGGTAAATGAAAATTCAATTATCAAATCACAAGATATAGAAGTAGGTAGTTGTTTATTCAGCAATTAGTTAATTCAATATGAAAAATGTGAAGAAAATTAAATAAATAGTAAATTCATTAACTCTGTTGTGAATTATTTGTGATTGGTTAATTAAAATATAGAATTAAAACTTTAAATTAAAGTTAAATCACTAGGTCAGTGGTTGTTGGTTAATCACCACTTCATATGCGAAGTGGTGGTTAACCAAAAAACTGAAATACTTTGAGAAAATCTGAGATTGCCTCTTTTTTAATGGAAATGCATTAGTCCTGTTAGAATATTTACTGTCAGTAGACAATGTCAACACAGAAAAAAAATCAACTTCTATCAAAACACACAATGGCGATGCACACTTTACAAAGCATATAAGTGGACATAGACGATGAACTGATGAACTTCTACATGACTTTTCAACAGTTTTTTCATCTTATAATTTTCCATATCAAAAGCAACGACAGAAAGGGGAACTGAGAAAACCTTTCTTATTAAATTTAAATTGTTTTATTTTCATTTAGTCTTTCTAAAGTGCTGTACTAAAATTCCAAAGTTTTTAAAATTATCATCGCCCATCAATAATTATTAAATGTAACTAAAGTTTTTTTCATATTTAATAAACTACCCCTGATAAAGTCGAGAAATTACGACGAAACGTAGGGAAAGAGTATGAAATAAAACATTTTTATTTGCATATAGAAGGAAGTGACAAAAAAAGCCCGATTAAACATAAACATTACGAATTATTGTTTTTTTTTTTGCAAATCCATAATATTACCATACGTATTTTTTCCAATCTATACATTTACATTGTACATGTAGTATATCAGGTACGAAATGTTAAAATTTAATCCGTTAGGTACTTTTATCCAACAGGGGGATACCCATATCCATGTCTATGCACGTCGCTTTTTAAACTTTTTTTACAGATAAAATCGAATTGATATTAATAAAATTTAATTAGATAGATAGAAAGATAGATATTTTATTCATAGGTAATCTATAACAATATATAAATACACATGCGACTAACATTGAATAAAAATAAAGGCTTGATATTAATGTCGTCTGCCTGGCTGGCAAATAATATTATTTTTTTTTGTTAATGTTAAATAAAGTGACATTTTGTTTACATTTTATTATTAAATTAATATTGTTTGTTTTTGTTGTGAATTTTTTTATTTAGTTGGAACATCATATTAAGCATGTTGGGAACTTTTAGTTTGGTTAAAACAAAATAGCAAATAAGTGAAACTTTTAGTTTATAGTTATAGATACTATATTATAAGTTCATAGCATCTTTATTAGTTTAATAGGTACTTTTTATAAATAAATATTATTCAATATTCATACCAGCTTTTTTTTAATAAACTTATACACTTTTTCGAGCTACCTACAGCTTAAGGTAGTTATTTGATGAACCAAGGAAAAAAGTATAAAGAGACATTCAGTTTTCCTGGTTTAACATGAAGAAAACCAAATTTTGACCGAAAATTTAAAAGTGCTTGTTAATTTGTGTGTGTTTTTTTAAATTGATCATTCAAGGAGGTCCTAAATTCGCTGGGAAGCCACTGGAAAATGTTAAAAAAATGGTCAATCTGCCAAAAAAATCAAACACCATTAGCCACACTTGCGTGTCCATAGATATTCAAGGTTAAATGACAAAAATATCACTTTTTCGCAAATAACTCTGAAACGGTAAATGCAATCAAAAAGTATTTCCTACAAAGCTTGTAGATCTTACCATCCGCAAGAAAAAAGTTGCGAAAGGTTTTGTCCTACGATTCGCCGCCGTTAAGAAGGTATCGACATTTTAAAAAACGTATTCGTTTTTTTTTGGTTTAAAACAACTGTTTTAAAGATATAATTATTATAAAACTTTGACAAAAATTATTTGCGTCTTGACGAATTTGTCAAAAAAAAAAACTTACGCTCAATTTGTTGACCATAATTATCACAGATAAGCAATACCTAGATAGGAATCTTTCGTTCGTATCTCCCCCCAAAACCCATTTGTTTACATTGTTGTTTTTGTAATTTCATTTCGTGTCGATGAATAGATGTGAACTGCAACAACAATTTAACGCGGTGAATTTGATTTGTTTGACAGTTCATTTTTTTTTTTTTTTTTTTTTCATAAATGTGCTGTGCGAAGATTTTTATTCCGGTGTTTGTGATTTTCATTAAAAAATAAATTAACAAAAAAATAATTGTTTCACCAAGCACAATGCCCGCATGGCAAGCGGAACTTGAACGAGTCCTTGAATTTCAATGAAAAATCTTTTGGTGCTTTCATGTTTCTTTCTTCCAATTCGCCAAAATGCTACTTGGGCAGACGATGCGCGATGAGAACTTTTTGTAGAACTCTGTCGCCTCCGAAGGGGCCCTGTTTGAGCAGAGTATAGCAAAGGGCAAAAGACCTAATTATGTTTATGAAATTTAAAAACATAATTTCAATTCAGCTCTACAGCACAATAATTATAAAAAAAATCTCGCCAACTAATAATAAGGTTCGAGAAATCAACAAAAATTAAATTCACCATGGCAAATTTGACAGCTACTATATTTTTAGTTTTAGGGTACAGACACACTTAATATATGAAATTATTTTAATTTATACGTAAGGGTTTGGATTGCATCATGGTCAAATTCCGACGTAAATTTTTAGAAATTAATTTAAGGTCCCCCAAACCGATGCGTGCACAACATTTTTGTCAGTCATCGGGTTCATATGGAAAATGGCAGCGCTTTCATTGTGGGTACCTTCTCTCAATTATTTTCATGTAACTTAATTTTAAAAAGTGAATGTTTTGTTGTCGTGAGTGTTTCGCTCCGATTTAAGGCTCACCCAAACCAATGCGAAACATTCGTTGCGGCGAAGAAACATTCGTCAGTCCAAATAAATTCATATGTTTCTCCGCCGCGTTGGTGTGGGCACTCTCATTTATCACCATGTTAATAAATTTTGACATGCGAATGTTTCTTCGTCGCAACGAATGTTTCGCATTGGTTTGGAAGAGCCTTTAACGTTGATTTGAAAGATCCTTTACACAATTTAAATTGTGTTGCAACAAAAATGGTCTCCTAAGCCGATGCAAAACATTTGGAATACCAAAAAAACCTTCATCTGCCAGAATTAATTTGCATGGGGATTAAAGAAAGGACCCACAATGGTGTGAATCTCATCTGTTCTTAATTGCAAAAACTACAATAAAGTCAATTCTGATTGAGGAAAAAACACAATAGGCGTGTTTTATCACAAAAGCCATCCATAGTACAGTACGATTTTACAAGCATTACAAATACAACATCGCTAGTAGCTCTACAGTCAATAAGAAGTTATACTACGTTTTCTGTCAAAACAATTTTTGTATGTTTTCTTGCAAGAAGGTTTCTTTAGCGAACATTTTAAATTCTCACTTTTGTACCTTTTTGCAAAAGAAGGTAGGTATATGTAGTTAAACCTAAATGTAACTTTTATTTCACCAAAAAAATCAAATCTGTGATAGCAAAATTTGATTTGTTTAGAAAAAAAGATCAAAAATCAAATATTTCATATAGAAATTTTTTTTTGCGACTTCCTTTCAACAAAAAAAAATTAATCTGCAATCGTCGAAAGGAAATCGGCATACAAGAACCTAGCACATTTAAACAAACCCTTGGATTCTTAAATTATCCGCCATTTTGTTCGTGAACCGAGGTGAAAATCGGATTTTTTTTTTCACGTACACTAGTGCAAAAATCCGATTTTCACCACGGTCGTCTACACGTACACTAGTGCAAAAATCCGATGTTCACCACGGCCAT
Source organism: Melangyna quadrimaculata (assembly GCA_949320155.1). Lineage (NCBI taxonomy): Eukaryota > Metazoa > Arthropoda > Insecta > Diptera > Syrphidae > Melangyna > Melangyna quadrimaculata. Next base: position 183,681,926 of record OX439485.1, read on the forward strand.
TTGACGTTTGTGCTTGTAGACAAACCGAATTGACAGCCGTAGATTCCCATCTAGGTATTGCTTATCTGTGATAATTATATTCTCTACAAAAAAATTATATTCTTTTCTCCATAAAAGTCAGAAGATATTGCAATTTCAAAATCGGTTCAATGCATACATCTATTAGCAAAGTTTAAACATTGTAAATATGTCTATACACATATAAGCAAATTTTTTTGGCAGCTATAACTTTTATGATAGCATTATTTCTTAAAATCACCAAAAGTTGAAAATACCGGTTCTTATAGCTCTTAACTCTTTAATGACGAATTCGACGGAAAATATTTTGAGCATATTATGGCAAATTTTTACGTATATCAGATCAGTTGTAAGATACTGCGACTTCAAAAAAAGTCAACTTATAATATACATATAGGATTTTGTAAAAAAACTTATGTGAAACTATATTAACGAAGTTTCATAATTTTAGAAATCGCAATATCTTGCAAGTGATCTAAGGTCAAAATCGCGACAGTATGTATATTGCTTACACCTTGACTTCAATTTTGTTGACAGAAAATGTACAATTTACAAAGGCTAACTGGACGCGCCAATAAAACCCAAAACCCAACAGTGGCTGTACAAAAGCTCAGAACAATGTTCAGATGATAACAGTTCAAAGCTTTTTAACATATTAAACGAAAAGCTTTTGAAAAGAAGAAACTGTAGTACTTTCTTTGAACTGGTAACTTAAATGTTAGAAGATTTGCATTTACATATAGAATATTCATAAAAATATGGAATATTAAATAATTTGCGAAATAAAAAGCCCTTTACTTTGTTTTCATTTATTCTTAATATTCGTACTGAAAAATCTAATTTTGAATCAGAAAATTCATTCATTCAAAAAAAATCAATATTTTTTTTCTATTTCTTATCCCAAAATTAATATCACTCATTTCTAAAATTCCATTAGATGTTATTTCTTAAACTAAAATCTCTCTCTCGTTATTTGAAAAATATCTTACTTTGTTTGAATTGGACACTTATACATAATATTCAATTTTTGAATATCCTTAGAACTCATATCTCTTCTCTGTCCGATTTCAGCATTTTCATCACGAATCGGAATAATTGTTTTCTCTCCGTTTTTCGAAAAAGCCGTCGGACCATAATGCATAACACTGCCGTAATCATATTCAATGCCATAATCCTCAACCACCGAAGAATTGTACAAATTAAAATTATGCTCTCTGCCAGATGAAATATTGTCAAAAACAATTTTCACAAATTCATCACGATCCGAAGCACTTTGTTGATGATAGAAGCCAAGGGCGTGTAAGAATTCATGGATAATGGTAGCTAGTCGGAAGCAGCCTTTATCCAGTTCGTAGTTTTGATAATTCACAGTTTGTACACCATTTTGGAAGCCTACAGACGAATGGCAACCTGTTGGCAGACTAGTTATATTAACAAACGCACTTGTGGTCTCATTAGCTGGAATGAATCGAATGCAAGAAACTTCTTCGAGCAGTTGCATGCCACGAAGCACGTGATTCTTATGTGCTCCATCTAAACAAGTTTACGAACAGAAATTGTAATTGATTTATGTTGGAATTTTTTGTGAAAAACTTACCGAAATGGCCGTCAGCGAATTTGTAGTAAACATTTCTATCAGGCCAACGATATTTGCTTGCAATCAAGCCATTTCGGGCTTTTCCTTCGATGATCATCTTTTGCTCCGGGGATAGAACAATATCACCTTCGAAGTAGTCTCCCTGTTCTGGATCCTTCTCTACCCGAGTGGGGTATCCAATTGTTAGGCTCAAAATGGCCGAAAAGATCACAATACCAACTATTGACGACTTCATTGTTAGTTGAAGTTTAGGAGCAAATTGTTGAAAAATTCTTCGAATGAAGGAATTTAAAGCTGATTTGTTGATCAATTTATAAAGTATTTCCCCTTTGTAAAAAGCTTTTATTTGAATGCAAAACAATTAAATTATCTTATCGTGTATTTTGAATATGTTTATACGTCTGTATGCGTACCTTAACCAATGAAGGTTGTTTAAGGCACTTCAAAACTGCTCTTTGGGAGAAGTGGATTTTTTAATTGTCTTATCGATGAGATTGATCGATATTTATATTTTTTAAGTGCTCGTGTGTATGACATTTACGACATGCGGATTAGAAGTTATCTGGATTATTGAAAATGTTTTATGAACCAAAAAAAAACTTTACCTTTGTTTTTTTAGATTAAGGCGCCGAAATTCTTTTTTTTTTTATTTAATAATTATTTATTAAATAAAATCGGAAATGCCTACTCAGCATGATTGATAGCAAAAAGTAAAACGATTAAACAATAACTCGCTAACTAGTTTAATATTTTGTTATTAAAGTTTTTTTTTCTTAACCAAAGTTCAAAAATGAAATCTTATCTTCATATTTTTATTGAGATTAATAGATTTATTTAGTGGATTTATTGAAATATATACAGCTTTTTTATGTTTTCCTAATCTCATAATAGTTTTATTAAATTTAAGTTAAAAGCTTTCGGACTGTCGGCTGTTACACTGTGAGAACATTTTCCAACATAGTTGGATACAATTAAAACGAAAGTTTATAATAATAGATACATCTGTGGTAGGGACTCCGAAACTTCAAATCGATTTGACTCAAATTCAGGCAATCTTTGTTATTAGTTCGAGACTGGTTTTGTGAAGTTTGGTATAGCAGTTTGTCATAATTTTGATTACTGGCGATACAACCTGCCTCACGAAAGGCATCACCCTTCGTATTTAATAAAAGTCGTTTTTTTTTTTAAGTGTATAACCAGCTCAGCAAGTTTTTACACCCAAACAATAACAAATTATTTGTATTAATTTTTTGTTTGTATTTAAAAAAATATCAGAGTTTTTCAAAATCATTTGTTTGTTTTTTTTTTTTGGTAAGAGTGGGGTAATTTTTATCAGCAAAGTTTTTACCGGTTCCTGAAACTATTAATCGTTGCCTTCAAAACCATTGCAATATATTTTCCCTTCCTGAGAATCCAGTTACCAGTCTGGAGTTTGGCATAAGCGTATTTTTTTATTATGTAGGTTCAACTGAAGGCTAAAGGATAAACTAAAGATTTCTCCAAGAGAAAAAGCGAAAAAAAATATAGAACAAAATTAGTCTACTTTGAAAAACCTTACATATTTATACACATGAAGGTTTGAACAAAATGTAACAATTTATTAAATCAAATATATAAGTGGTGGTTCGACAGCTCGTGCAGATAACCAGGGCTTGATCCTTAGTGAAAGGCACGTAGCCAGGGGTGGCTTGAAGGGCTGAATACCCTCCCGAAATGATTTTCAACAAAAAAAAAAAAACAAATATAAAGAGTTTAAACTTTTTGGTCAGGAGACTAATTAGATACTACGTATGTTATTTACTACGTTCACTTTGTGTGGTATTGAAGCAAGCTGGTATTCGAACCTTTGAATACTTTCATTGAGTGGTAATAAACGAACCTCATTACCACTCAACGATATCAATCCTATAATTAACTGTAATTTTTTGCATGTTTGTTTAAAAATATGGACTTATTATTTGTGTGTGTATCTATTCATTTCTATTTGATGATTTGACCAAAATCCTTCTCCTTCAACACCATTTTAACACAACTCCAAATCGAAATCTCAACTCATGTAATGAGAATCAGTCGAAAATCCGATCCTTCAATGAGTGAATTGAATTAGAAAATGGATCAATTTTTTTTTTCTTATCCTGAGGCCACACGAGATAGTTCTTGCTAGCTAGTGACTATACACTCACATTTTCTTACCAACACACACCCACTTGAGCAACTGGCTTACCTTTTTCGTAGCCAGTTGGGAACAGTGCTGTCGTTTCAAAAATTCCGAGAGTAGTAGTTTTCATAAAATTTGGGGAGCATTTTGGGAAGTTGGGGAGCCGCGTTTAAAAGCTCTCCCAAGCCGACAGCGAAAGCGACGTGGAACATTTGCTCTGCAGGGCGAATAAATCTTCAAAAATGAAAAATAAACAATACTTAATAACAACAAAAGCTGTCGTCGGCGATGCCAATTTCACGTTGGTTTGGGAGAGCATTAATTCTTAAAAAAAAAGCCCACGCCGATACCGCACGCGCTGGGGTCCATTTTCATCGCGTACGACAGCGATTACGATTGCAAGTCATATCTTATTTTTTATTATTTGATGTTAGATAACAATTATTAATTATTTGATGTTAGATAATAAAAAAAAAACGTTACTTTGTTAAGTTTAATAATAACACAGCAACTTGTCTTACAGTGAAACCACTATCAAAGGAATTTAAAAGAGATTAGGCCTGCTTAATGCAATCAGTTGAAAAATTAAAAAAAAAACAAATTAAACTATTCAAAAAATTAGGATTATGAAATCAAATTCTAGTTAATTAATAAAATAAATATGATCACAAATGAAAATATGACATTTTGAAGTTTAACAAAGATGTGAAATTTTTAATAGGAGCAGGGATGTGAGAAATAAAGATTTAAAATTATTTTCAAAATACGTTTTTCATTACATTTTCCATGGGGAGCCTTTTTGAAACATGGGGAGCACAGTAGCCCTTTCCACAGTAAAGGAGCCAAATGCTACTTTAGTAGCCATTCCGACAGCACTGGTTGGGAAGCTAGTAGAGAAGCTTTTAAGTCGGAAACATTTCTGTATTTTGTGTTGTGTTGTGGAGTAATGTGTCGCTGTCATTCCATATATTTCCTATACCCCACACAGTAACACAACACACGAGACAAATATAGTTCTATAATAATTCTAGTAAAAGGATTTTTGATCCATCATCATAGTAGCCATCCTTTATTGAAATTTTACAGTTCATACCTTGACAGATAGGTAACAAACTAAATTTTGGCGTACACAGAATATTTCGTTCTAAATGTCACCCAAAAGCCCTAAAATAAACTTTTCCCCGACCAAACAATTTAATTTAAAAAAAAATCTGATTTCTTACAGGTTTTCCAATACATCATCTTTGCAATAATTCCTTAATTTAATTTGACATTCTATTGGTGGATTTAGATATATCTTTGTCTGACTTCTGCTAAAAAAGGGCTTCAAAATATAATTTTTTACTTTTGATAGAGAGAGAAGACAAAAATGCAGAAGATTTTCATACATGCAGATTATAGCGAAAGACATAATGCAGAAGTGCCATATGAAGACGAAAATGTTCACCTTCGTGATGGTTCTCTTTCACACGCTCGGTTTCTTGGCATACTTCTGTCCTGGTCTACTTTTCTTCATATTTGCCTCCCCTTAAAAGTTGTGGCAGAAAGAACGGCTATCAAGATAGCTTTATATACAAGTCTGAACGAGTCCACTTCCTTCTCTACTCCGTTCGAAAAAGGCAATCCGTTATGCCGGATTTACACGAGTGACAAAATTTCATTATTTAGGTAATTATTAAATACAACAATTAAAATTATTATTTTCATAGTTTTATATTCTATTTTTATAGAATTGCACGTTAGTGTTAACTTTGGACATTTCATGCTAAGTTTAATCAAAATCGTAAAAACATATCTGACAAAATTTAAAAAAAAAACGAAAAAATCGGATGTCAACTGTCTGTTCTAGATGACCTTTAACAAAAATTCTCCTATAGACGATAATACCTTCCTGATAATTCTTTGTTCCAAATTTTAACTTGAGGAAAATTGGTCCACCACTTAACATTCTGGCTCCAATTACAGTGGACACACACAAAAATTATCTGTTTTTTTTTTTTTTACTTTTTCAAAATTGCGACTTGTGTAGCATAGGGCACCAAAAGAAGAGTTTTCAAAAAATCTTCAAAACATTGACTTCCTGAAGCCCAGTGGCAATTTTTTTAAATTTTAATTTAAGAACCAATTTCGTTATTTAAAATGTAAGTATCAAGTTTGAGCCCCAAGCCCCCTCCACAGCCAAATCCTAGATCAGCTACTGCATATAGGCGTAGACTATCGTCCCGAAAATCGACTCTTTAATAGTACTATAGGTTTTATATACAATGGTTAAAGGGTTTCTAATAACAATTACAGTGGACTCCATCAGTTAGAGCTGTAATTGTTGTGTTTCTTTTTTGTATGCTGTACCTACATTTTATAAACGTCGCGTCGGAAGCCATCGACTAAAATGTTGCGTCTTGAGAAAAGTGGTTTTAAATTTTGTTTGTACAAAACTGCTCATAACTTTTTTTTTTTGTGAAAAGATAAGCGCAACACATTCAATTGAAAAATAAGAAGTTCAAGCCTTTAATGTGATGGATTGAAAAAATAAAATAACGGAATTATACCCATGCAAAAATAATCATATTGTTTGCAGTTCTTGCGCTTAAACCTAAATATTTTAAGAATGGATTCGTGTTTATTTTTAATTGAAGTTTTTGATGTATTTTATGAACATATATGTAATATTTAAATATATTTAAAAATTAAATAATAAATATTTGATGAAACTTAAAATCACGATTTATGAAAAAGTAGGGAGGCTTCAACGAAAAAGCTCAAATAACCTCAATTGCAATGTGTTTTGCCTATGTTCGGTATAGGCTTAACAGATAGATGTTATTAAACTCTTCTAAGCCGCAAATTTTGTTCGATTTTTACTTAAGTCACTTGAGCTTTTTTAATTGAATTATATTCAATAACTCCACTCAAAACATTAGTTTTTATTTTCTTTTTTTCTAATTATCGTTGTTATTGTGAAAAGTAGGTAGATTAAGGTTTCTAGGGTGCTTAGTATTTAGTATTTATTGTTTAATCTACGATAAGTATATCAACAAATTTTTAACTTAAAGATAAATGATAAATAAATATAATTTTAATAATAAACATGCTATTACATATATTAAAATACAAAATATAACAATTTTACACCTTTTTACTTAACATTACAGTATTTTTTAATTTATCTCTAAACATAAAAATATCAACATCTTCATTAAAAAAACTAAACAAACTGACACACCTGGAAATAGGTTCACGCTGCCCATACAAAGTTGAGTGGCGGATTTCATATAGTAACTGCCTTGATGTTATGGATCTTGAGGGGGCATACAAATGGATTAGGGAAAGTAGATATTCACTTTTTATGGAAAAACACAAAATATCACGAATAAACATTACACATGAGACTTTTCTTTGCCTTTCAAGAGTATCAAGCCCCAATAACAAAATTTGCTATTATAGCTTAATATCGCATTTTCAGATAATGTCAAATTTCGCAAAGAAAACCTCAAAAAATTTTGTTGGACCCTTTCAATCCTATTAATATTTTGTACAGTACTAGGGTACCACACAATGGAACAATACTCAAGAATAGGTCTAACCAATGAACAGAAAAGGGACTTTACCGTGTATGGACCTTTGAAATCCACAGAGTTTCTTTTAACAAATCCTAAAAGAGAATTTGCTTTTGACACAACATAATTTATGTGAAGATCAAATGTAAGCTTTGCATCAGACACTATTCCCAGATCCTTAAACTCATAAACCCTTGATAAATTATTTCCATTTAGGATATAATTTGCCAAAATTGGATGCAAAATACGGCCATAAGTCATCAAGGCACATTTCCCATAATTAAGTTCTAGGTCATTTGAACTACACCAGGCTTGAAATAAGTTTAGTTCACTTTGAAATAAGATACAATCATTTAAGCTTGTAATCTTACAGAAAAACTTGATATCATCAGCAAAAATAAGAAGATGACAATTTTGTATAACTACATCGTTTATATATAACGAGAACATGGAAGGCCCCAAATGGCTGCCTTCGGGAACACCCGAAAATGCAAAAATTTCCTTAGAACAGTAGTTACCAATTTTAACCAATTGCTTTCTTCCAAACAAATAAGATATAAACCAATTCAAAATAACACCGTCAAATTCATATGCCTTAAGCTTATCCAATAAGATTCTAAGATTTGTTCTACTAAAAGCTTTTACAAAGTCTGTGTAGCATACATCAACCTGCGTACCTTAATCTTCCATAACAGTTGCACAAAAATTAGTAAACTCGACCAAATTGGTGCTAGTACACCTACCCATATAAAACCCATGTTGAAGATTGGAAATTCCATTCTGAATAATAAAAAAAACTTTTGCTGAACCAGCTTATCCAGTAATTTGGGCACTGTCGGCATTTGATTTATAGGTCTGTAGTTAACAATTAGATCTTTGATTTGAATAGAGGAGTTATACAGGAAATTTTCCACTCCTCCAAGAAAACCCCAGAGGACAAAGACTTATTGAATATAATTTGAAGTGTCAAACTCAATGAATCTACGCATGATTTTAAAACATTGGGATAAATTCCGTGAAGATCTGGCAAAAATGTGGATTTTAATTCATTTATTGCTGCAGTAACCTCATGAGTTTCACAAGATATGCTGCAACAGTCTGTTATTGGAATAATGTTATTAGACGAGATAGTTTGCAAATGATTTGCAAACATTTCAACTATTTCAGAAGATTTCGTTGATGAAAACCCATTATACTGCATACAAAATGGAAACCCGACACTTTTACGCTTAGTATTAATAAATTTCCAGAATCCTTTAGGGTTTTGCTTTAAGCTTATTTCAAGCGATTGAGTACAAGTACTATATAGAAATTTAGACAAAAAATTAAATTCTTTTCTTAAGCGACAAAAAAGTTCATAATCATAAACCGAATTAAATTTTTTAAATTTTTTGTGAGCATTATTTTTCGCATTTTTAAGTTTTTTTAATCTTATATTGTACCACGGTGGATGATTATCTACTCTCTTTTTAACTTTTGAAATGAAAAGATTCAAGCCCTCAGAGAACAGTTCTAAAAAGATGTTGAAACTTGCAATCAAAGTTCTACTTTTAAACTTAGTTTCCCAATCAATAGATTTAAAATAACTATTTAGGGGCTTATTGCGAGAGTCTATTCGACTTAATTGTATTCGACTTTTTTCGATTCTATCAAATTTGAAATAAGTATCGCCCTGCTCAGTAGACTTATTGAAATAGAATCTATTTTCGAAAATAGAATAATAAAAGCTCTCGACTAGAGCTTTAGACTGAAATGTCAAATCTGCCCTAGACTTTAGAAAATTAAAATAGTTTGACGAAAACTTGACGTTTTTTTTATGAAATAAATAGTTTTTTTTCAAAAAAATAATATTCCATAGCACGAAAAATTGCAAAAATGAACTCCGATCCTTTAGATTTTAAACATTGGATGAAAATATGCAGACATACATTTGTATAATATTATTAGGTTCATATATATTTATGATAATGTGGTAGCTTCGCAGACTCCTTTGGGGTGCAGTGGTGATTTGTGCATCTTCAAAATGCACTTTCTCTAAAAGCTTAATAATAGTTATAACAACTTGAAAAATCATTTCGCAGTTGAATGTAAAGTTGCTTCGTACCAAATATGACATTGCAGCTTATTGCAAACGGAAGAACATTGAAAAAGTTGTTGGACATCCATATAAATATCAATAAATACATCAGCATCAACTATTAAGACTTTAGGGAAAAAGTGAATTTTTATGATGCATTTTAAAAATGCACAATTTTTAAAGAATGTATAATAAGTATACAAAAATATTTGAAAAAAATGTATATATGCAGCACATGTTAAGATGATTGAGCATCTTGAAGGAAGGACACCAAGCATGGATGACGATATGAATGTTCATATTTTACCAGAAAATATTCTTTTTCCACTAAAATACATTCTTATTATAGGTTTAATCAAAAATTTACACAAAAGTCGATCAGAAATTCCTGGGGTGGAATCGCGTAAGGTGATTTGTGAATATCACATTTTTGATAGTCACATGTGATAAGATTTTATTTTCCATCTGCGTAAGGTGATCACAAAAAATTAGTGCAAATTTGGTATCACTTTGAGAGAAAACACATAATTTGTACACATACAAGTTAGATTTGACATTTCTCACAAATCGACTTGAAGATTTTCTCCGTCGCTTAGCCAAGTTTAGGTAATAAAAAGAAAATGAATATTCAGCAGTGTTAAAATTGAACAAAGTTAGTAATTAATTGCAAATAATAGATAAAAACTGTGCGTTCGTAGTTTGTTAGATAACAAATAATCGGAAATAACTCAGTTTCAAGTGCTTAAAGCACAACGTTGCCGGTGTGTTCTTTGGCGGATTTTAAGAAACCCGCTCTTCTGCTTTAAGTTATTGAATTTGTTTTTTACTTGATGATTAAGCGAATTAATATTTTGTTAAATTTTGCAACCGTTCACTGAACAAAAAAAAAATTTGTTCCAATTAAAAAGCCGTGACAATTCAATGCTCTTGAATATTCATTACGGATCTGTGGGCTCAATATTTTATGCACTAAATTCTTGTGGACGCCATCATTTTTTGTCTAAATTCCTGTCAATTAAAAAAAAATATTTTTAAAATACAAATATAATTTTTTTTTTTACAATACAAATTTATTTAAACAATATTTTGACTTGATTTGTATGAAAGTGATAGCAGAATAGCTGTCACACGAAATAGTCACAAAAATGTGATTATCACATGTGACTATCACCTTACGCAGACGGAATTAGTTGATAATGACTATCATTGATCACAAATCACCTTAGCCGATTCCACCCCTGATCGAAAAAAAAAATTCTATTAAGTAGAAAAAAACGAGCTATACGGGCTATACAGCGACGTTGACCTGGTCAAAAAGCTGAAAATACAGCGGCTGAGATGGCTGGGGCACGTGGAGCGTATGGACAGCAACGCACCTGCCCGACGAGTCTTCGAATCCAACCCCGATGGGGTACGCAGCAGAGGAAGAACCCGTAATAGGTGGCGCAATCAAGTGAATGACGACATCAAAGCACTCGGTGTGCGCAACTGGAAGCGGCTAGCTAGGGACAGAGCTGGCTGGAGGGGCTTGTTAGTTGAGGCCGAAGCCCATCCTGGGCTGTGAGCGCCATCAAAAGTAAGTAAAGTAAAGTAAGTAATTAAGTAGAAAAAAATTGATTCTAATAGAAATTCGCAATACCAACGATAGACTATAAGTCTATTCGACTTTAAGTCTATTCTGAAAAGACTCTCGCAATAAGCCCCTTAGTAAAATCAAGTTATTAGAATTAAACTTAAATAAAAAATAATTAATATCATTAAATTGACTAAAAAAACTAAAAACTTGACTAAATTGAACAAAAACTAGATCAAGTAATCTGTTCAAAGAATTGTGGATCCAATTAACTTGCTTAAATGAGCTATGCTCAGCATTATTTCCAATCCTCCTTTTATAATATTGTTTGACACACTAACATAAGGCGCAGTCAGCGTAATATTAAGAACCATTTCCCAGATACAGAAATCGTACTGGTTGAGTGATAACAGAAATACGTCATTCGACCGAATCATTTTTAAACATTTTATTTTTTTTTTTTTTGTCTCTTCTACAATCTACCAAAGATTGAAATCCGGATAGTGTTGTGTTCACTCAAAATCATAACAACTAACAAAAATATATGACTTGAGTTATATTTTGTTTTGGTTTGATATGGGATAATGGAGACTTTCCAATATTATTAGTAAGACAGTACGAAGCAAAATTTTGATTTAAAATTGACGGTTAAAAATTCAAAAGAATTTCTTTTTTCAGAGAAAATATTCATAAAAGATAAATTCTTTTTCAACCTGCTTTCAAGACTAAAAGAACAATTAATAAAATGTATAATTCTATCGGAGGTTACATTATGTCAAAGGCAGATACCTAATTTTAAGAAACAATACATAATATTTTCTTTTCTTATTTGAATATTCAAGTACCTAATTACATAGTAGTAGGTACGTGCCATTTGTAGCAGGTCCGAAGTTTACTAAAAACTGTTATTAGCGGTTTTTTGATTTTCAAATTTCTCGTTAACGGCTTCATCGAGATCAATCACATTTATTATACCTACAGAATTTAAATTTTAACCATTTTTCATATATCTTCGCAAGCTGTTTTCGAGAAAAATAAAAATTTTCTTACCGGTTTTTCAAGATTTGTATGGAATACACCGTTATTTTTGAATTTAAATATGATTTTTTCGAATATTGATTTTTCAACAAAAAAAAATTAAATATTTTAATAATTTGATAAAAAAAGAATTTCAAAAATATTAATTAGGGTAAACTGGGGCACATTTGACTTTGTGATTTTCGGTGTGAACACACCCTTTAAGAAGAAAAGTTGGAATGGTAAACGAAGCCTCAATTATTATAAAGAAACGTTATGAACTTTGGCAGTTTTGCTTCATCTCATTTTCGAGTAACACGTGTTTTTGTGATTTCGGGATTTTTAATGTAATTTTTGACCACCGGTTTGGAAGAGATTTTTGAATAAAATAAAAGAGTTTTTTTTATTGTGAAATAATATAATGATAGCATTGTTCTTAAAATGTTAACATTTTAAAGCCAATTTTGTTAAAGTAAAACATTAATATAAAAAAAAAACATTAAAAAAAGTTATGAAGAACCTATGGGGCATCTTTGACTTTTGCAAAGGGGGCACATTTGACTGTTGTAGGGGTACATTTGACATTTGTTAAATGTGCCCCACATTGATTTGTTATACTAATATTTGTGTTTTATTTATAAAGAAATGGTTAGAAACTAAAAGCGAAAGACAAATTGGATTGTAATCTACGAAGAAAAGGTGAAGAGGGCTATTGCAGACATACGGAAAAACTTGAAACGCCAACATAAGCTTATGAAAAATATAGGGTAAATAGAACCACATTGATAATGCGTATGAAAAACCAGGATTCCTTAAAAGACTGGTCTGATTCGCTGCATTCGGGAAAGTAGCGCTGACGAAGGTTTCACTTTTCAATCGAAATATGCGTCGCGTCAAACCCTTACGAAGCTGCAAGACAAAGAACTGGTAGAATATGTGAAAAATTGCTCTGTTCACGCATACGGCTTGTCAAATGATTCTTTCAAGAAATTTGTGTATGACCAACTATATTAGCTGCCCACCATTTCGTTGACTCTAATGAGTGAAATCAAATTCAACTTCTCGCTATAGTCAAAAATATTTATTCCACGTTGACTACGGCAAATTCTCTATTAAATAAGATACATATTTATAAATGTTCCTATGTATAATTCTTAAGGACCTTATGGACTGATAGTTTTTAAAATAAAGTCTTATCCATGTAAGTTTTTTAGAAAATGGATTTATTGATTTATGTTTCTTTATACTTTCTAAAATAAATTGTTTAAACAATGTTTGACTTTTCTTTCTATTAAAACAACACGCAGAATAGACCCGCTGATACTTTTTATAGTCAAATGTTTCCCGTGTAAAGTCAAAGGTGACCCATGCCCGGTGCACCTTTGACAAAATGACTTTTTTTAAACAAATTTTAAAAAATTGATGATGTTGTTATAAAAATAAAATGTATCTGTGAGTCTTTTCTAGAATAGCCAATGCATCAATTGTGCCCCAGTTTCCCCTAACAATAATGTTTAAATTCAATTAGAAAGTACAAGTGGCGTCAACTCCAGAAATTAATGTGTTTCGCCCAGATATGAAGCGCCAGTAACATTTCTGGAGTTTAGGTCACTTGTGCTTTTTTATTGAATTATATTCACTCACTCCACATAAGACAGAAGTAATTTTACTACTTTAATATTAAAATTTTTTCATCTTAATAAATTAATAATATGTTTAAACTTTTTAGAAGCTTCATAATACGAAAAATTAAAGATATCAAATCAACATATTGCGGATGGCAATGTACAGTGTTTGACTGCTGACATAGAAGTGTGGGTTCGAGCCCCACTCTCGGCATAATTTTTTTCTATATTACCCAAATTCAACTAAACTGAATGCCATTTCATGAGGTTATTAATACCTTTTACCTTTTTCTCATTCCACTGTGCAAACAAAATTTCTATTATTCTTTTATTATTATAAATTATTATCAACTGTTTTTGAGAAAATCAAAAATCAAAAAAATTATTGTCCTATAGAAACTATAGGTACAAAAAAAGGACGTGTTTTTTTTAAATCAAATATTTTCGTATTATAATTACTTTATTCCCCGCTTAATTGCACAGACGGTTTTGTCAGCTTTATTAACCGACCTGTTCAATTAAGCGAAACCCGTATAATTACTTGAGTCGGTCAATTAAAAGATAAACTTTTCATCTAAGAAATTCACTATGCAAATTTGCTTCTATTCCTTATAACTATAGTGACGTGCATTGCATTTAAAAGAGGTGAGGTCTTACAGGCATATATAGTTAAAATTATGGCGCGAAATTTTAAACAACCTATTGTTAAGGGCTTAACATTTTACTAGTTAACAATTTCCCAAGTTTTTAGCAATTTACTATCTATTCCAAAATGTTAAACCTTTTGCTAACTAGTTAGTTGCATTTGTCGGGTTTGAATTTGATGAACATAATTATTGTTTTGATGCGTTGTAAATTGATTATATGTTTATTGGGTACCAGCAGGACTCGAACCTGGAACATTCGGGTCTTCTCATATGGATTTAGTATTACGATAATAAAAAGATAAAATAGCCAATTGGTGATTTTAACTTTAGTAAAATGTTAGGGGATAGTACGAGTCTAAACTCGTTTAAAATGAGCAAAACACAATTTTTAACCTAGTATCATACTAAAAATGATTTAATATCGTACTAAATCGTCTAAAATTTTGCGCCATTATTATTAAAAAAAAAAAAAAATTTGTGATACCAAGTAAATATAATTTATTTTTAAGTTTCTTTCATAATGATTTTATTTTGGCCGTTCAATTAACCGAAAAGTTAACATGGTTTTAGTTTTTCAGCTGCATTATCAATTAAGCGAGTAATTCAATTAAGCGGGGTTCAGTTAACCATTTGAAAAGCTATTCAACTTATACGGATATTTTCAAACGCAATTTTGTCAGTCAATTAAGCGGGATGTTCAATTAAGCGAGGTGCAATTAAGCGGGGATTACTGTATTTGAATTTTTTTTAAGAAAATCGTTGGAGACGTTTTTTTTTGTAAAAACGAAAACATGTATTCCTTTTTTGGTTATAATTTTATTATCAAAAACCAGTAGGTACCAAGTTCGAAGAAAATCCATTCAGTCGTAAAGGCTTTAGGTTCGCAATCAGACAGACAGACATACAGACAGATAGATATATACATGTACAATATACATAGATAGACAGATAGACAGCATTTATTATTTAACTTTTTTAACAGCCACACTTTCATGTCAAATCAGAGTGTTAGAGTGTCCTTCTCTGCTTCTATGAATAAAACGAAATAATTGTTTTCTACAATAAAGGGTTTTCCAATAAGAGGTGTTATTTTAAATAGCCCGCTATTTCGGTAGTTGTCACTTTTGAAGCTGTATTTGACAAGTAGAAACTACGCCATTAACACAAATGGGACGATAAACGCTTCAACAACGCATTTAAATTATTAAAATTCACTATAAAAATGCATGAAAATAATCCGGAATTTCATCGAAAAATCATCTTGACTGATGAGGCCCATTTCCACCTCAGTGACTACGTCAACAAGCTAAATTGTCGCATCTGGGGCTCGGAAACCCCAAGATTTATTGTTGAAAAGCCTCTCCATCCTCAACGAGTAACTGTTTGGTGCGGTTTATGGTCCGTATTAGTTTTTCTGGCTGGAGCAACAGCTACGGTTAATGGATTGCGCTATCAGGAGATGATTAATATTTTTTTATGGCTGGAATTGGAGGGTTTTGATCTGGAAAACGTTTACTTTTAACAAGACGGCAGCGCTTTGTGCCACACAAACAACGAAACCATCGATCTTTTACGGGAAAAGTTCCCAGACCGTGGTTATCTCTCAAAGACAATTGGCCAGCGAGATCTTCTGATTTAACACCTTGCGACTTCTTCCATTGGGTCCACGTGAAAGATAAGGCCTACACACTACACCATCATCCGTGCGTCGATTCAAGACCTCAAATATGGAATTTGTGAAGCTATTGAGGGCATACAACAGCCACTTTGCGATTAGGTGATGGAAAATTTCATGAAAAGGATATTGGTGTGAAAATCGTACCTGTGGCGGCCATTTGGCTGATATTGTTTTCCATTATTAAAAGGATACTTTGCTCTTTACAATTAAATAAACATCCGATCATTTATATCAAAAAATGCTTTTTTTCTTTGAATATCAAAATAACACCTCTTTTTGGAAAACTTTACTTGTACTTCCCACTGTCCGAAATTCGCCAACTAAAATATTTTTTTTTTAGTTTTTATTTTTAATTTTATGCACACTCAAATGGTCTCAGGTATATTGCGCACATCTCCGCACCTATGGCTTTTCTACCATATAAAATTTGTCGAAATTGGTTGGATCCTTTTTGAGCAAATGGTACCACACATTTTTTTAAGGCTATTTGTATATGTACATATGTATATGTATGTATGTATTTGTATATGTATATGTATTTTTGACAATTATGACAAATAAAAATAAACTAATAAATTAGATAAATTAATAAACGGAAAAGTAAATTATTATACAGTATTTATATTTAGAACCCAGTTTTCTTATTAAAAATCCAAATAACGGTTCATATCCGGGAAAAAAACGATTCAGCTTTCAGTTTTAAATTTAAAATAGTGGCAACTATGAATAGGTGAACCATTTAAATTAACATACATAAGTAATTTTTTTGCAATCAACTATTTTCTAGTATGACGCAATTTTGTCTTAAAGGTCTACTTTCCCGTTACCAACTTTTAAACGTTAAATCATATAAATTTTCATTTCTCCACCTCTTTAGCGAAAAACCAAAACTGAATTCACTCTTTTAATAATGGCGGAAATCCTGTAATGGTTTGATGGTAAGACTATATATGTATAATGTTCTATTATGATGGCAACATCAAAATTTACTTATTCTAATCTTGACCATTCAACTGAGAATTCAGCTGAAAAGTTTGACTAGATATGATGTTTGTTATTTTAATTGAAATCCTGATGTGAGCTTTTCATTTGTTATTGAAGAAAGGTCACGAAAAAAAGGGAAATATTTATTTTAATTTATTTAGCAAAGAAATGAATTAATGAATATTTTATGTTATGCGACTAGCAGTGCATTCTACAACATTAAAATTCAAGTTATATGGTGTTAGTCCAAATTACACAAGCAATATAGGATTCTAATCAGGACTGTTGATGACGCTTATATTTCTTCTAAAAAGAAAAATAATGACTGTTATTATTTGTTTTAACAAAAGAAATCAGATATTCCCATAATATTCCTGCTAATCATTTTCCTTATCATTTTGATTTAACTTTCAAAAAAGTTGCTGATATTTTTAAACTTTACATAATGATTTATAGTTTAACAATTATTGTAGAAGATTTCAATCACAACCTTCTACTGTTAATCGTCTGTCATAATTGGCATTTCGCAGTGAAAACTGTCAAAACTGTCAAGCACACATGATTTCAGATTTAATCAAATAACTGTCTACCAGATGTTATCATTTGATAAAAACACTCAAAAACACGTGTAATCTGTGTTAAGCATTTGGCAAACGAGTATAAAAGACTAACTCCAACTGTTAGTTAGCAATAGAACAAACCAAAATGTTCAAGATAGTAGTCCTCGTTTCATTGATTGCCTGTGCCTTGGGGTCCAGTCTGCTGCCTCAGCTGGATGGACGCATTGTTGGTGGCGAGGAAACAACAATCGAAGAATTCCCATACCAACTTTCTTTGATGAAGAAAGGATCACACACTTGTGGAGCTAGTTTGATATCTCCAAATCTTGCCCTGACAGCTGCTCATTGTGTTTCCAGTGCTTCTGCTAGCTCATTGTCAATTCGTGCTGGATCAACCTCAAAAAAGAGTGGCGGAATTGTTGTCAATGTTGCTAAAATCGTCTCTCATCCTCAGTACAGTCCCCTTGAAATGATAAACGATGTTGCTGTCCTCAAGCTAGAAACTGCCCTTCCCCTTGGACCAAACATCAGCACAATTCAATTGGTTAAGCAGGCTCCTAAGGAAGGAACTAATGCTATTGTCAGCGGTTGGGGTACCGAGAGGTCTGGAGCTTTTTCCAGTCCTGTTATGCTACGCGCTGCGAGTGTAAAGATCGTCAGCCAGGAAGTTTGTGCATCACAAATCTACGGTTATGGAAATTCCATCCTACCAACCATGATTTGCGCCACTGCCACCGGAAAGGACTCTTGCCAAGGTGACTCTGGTGGTCCATTGGCTGTTGAAGATGGTCAAGCTGGTATTGTTTCTTGGGGTATGGGATGTGCCTCTCCGGGCTATCCTGGTGTTTACACAGATGTTGCTGCAGTTCACCCATGGATTTTGCAAACAGCCAATTCTCTTTTGCAAACTCGTCATTGATTTATAAGAAATTAAATCAAACCAAATAAATTACAGTTTTTTATTAAATTGTTCAATTTTATACAAGAGTTATTATTATGTTTTTCATTTTACATATAATGTATAAACTTATCCCCTTCTTTCTATAAGGAAAGTGCAGATTGTAGAGCACTTTACCTCTGAGGACAGTTGTTACAATATCAATTTTTTTTAATTTCTTTGTGTTACGAATTCTTGAATTTTTTCTAAATCGTATAATTGGTTGTTGAGCAACAGACACTACTGCTACTGATTGCTCTTTTCACACTAAATGGCCAGGGATGATTAGAAGTGAAGAGAGCTACTGTGACTTGCTAATAGTGTAGAGCCATAATCAAGAAACAGGCTTCACTCTGGATTTTATTGTTCCCCAAAACAAAATTTTGGTACGATGATGTCTCTTCTCAAGCCCTTTTTTCTCTCTATAATTTATTTTGACATCTCGGTCCCAGACCAGCTAGTTCTTGGAAACTAAGTTCGATGAGAGACACTTCTACTTGCGTGGACCGCCTTAGTTCAGGGTATATCTGTACTGCATCATGTTTTGGAGGTGGACATAGACGGAGCATGAGTTGTTTATTGTTTTCTGTCCGAGTACGAGTGCCACCTCCACTTGTTTGATTTTTTTGCAGACGAGACTTAAATAAACACCACTCAGAATAAGTCCGTTAATTGATAGAAGGTTTTGGCTTCTTTGCCAAAGAAAGCATATAGATCATCCAGACGCCTTCTGAAGCTGTTTTATGCTTCTGAAAAAGAAAGAATATGTGCTTCTAAATTTCCTTGCCAAAATCAAATTGGATGACCAATCGAATGTGTCAACAGATTTCTGCTAATCATATTCGCTATCATTTTGCGTTTAAACTTCAAGTTGCTGATAATTTCAAATTTGTTCACCTTTGTTTATATCCGATATAAAATTCGCATATCACAGTCAAACCTGTCAACCAAACATAAAATTTTGTCAGATTTCAGTGACTGATTCGATTATCCCGCAGATATGCTATCTGATGTGATAAGAACACTCGAAAAAAAACCTTAGTTTAAATTTCCAGAAAGACTATATAAAAGTATAATTCCAAACGTTCTTAGACACTAGAACGAAGCAAAATGTTCAACATTAAGTTAGTTGTAATCCTCGTCCTATTCGTCACCTCCTGTGCATTCGGGCCAGCCATCTCTCGGGGTCTGCTACCTCAGTTGGATGGCCGCATTGTTGGTGGTGAGGAAACAAGCATCAGCGAATTTCCCTATCAACTGTCTCTGATGGATCGTGGATCGCCCTCTTGTGGAGCTAGTATGATAAGTGGATCAATTGCTGTGACAGCTGCTCATTGTGTATACGGTGCTGCTGCTAGCAAATTGACAATTCGTGGTGGATCAAGTTCAAGAAACAGTGGTGGAGCTGTTGTAAATATTGCTAAATTCATCTATCATCCTCAATACAGTTCCAGTGACATGCAATATGATGCTGCTGTTCTTAAGCTTGAACCTTCCTTTTGGACCAAACATCAGCATCAGCCCTATTTAATTGGTCAAGCAAGCTCCAGTGAAAGGAACTAAGGCTATTGTCAGTGGTTGGGGTACCGAAAGTTCTGGGGCCTCTTCCCTTCCTGTTATACTACGAGCTGCAAATGTAACAATCGTCAGCCTAGAAGTTTGTGCATCAGACGCCTATGGTTATGGAAGTGCCATCCAGCCGACTATGATATGTGCCACTTCCACCGGAAAGGACTCATGTCAGGGTGACTCTGGTGGACCATTGACAGTTGATGATAAGTTAGCTGGTATTGTTTCATGGGGTTACGGATGTGCCGATAAGAATTACCCTGGTGTTTACACAGATGTTGCTTCAATTTATCTAATATTATATTTTTTATAAATTGCAATTTTATAGTGACATATTATACAAATAGCTGTAGGTATCTTGTTTCTGTCTTGTATGTGTTTATAAGAACTTATCAATCTTGTTACTTACAAAAATACTTACTTATCAATTTATTGAAGAACACTCAGAGCTTTGGCTTGATGTGATCAGCAATCACCTAAGACAGACAACTCATGCATTTTTACATTTCAATAGTTCACCTTTCTCGGGAGATCGGGCAAAATACTCTGGGGCTCCATTCATTTGGCATGATATTCTTCCGAAGATATTTTGTAGGAAATGAATGGTGAATACGGCAAACTCCTATTACTCATTAATTAATTGATTGCCCGTTACTTTTTCAGCAGCTTTTTTGACTCTCACATGTAAAATAGTTATCTTTAAGCCCGAGACCACTGGACAGAATAGTTGGTCTGTGTTTTGAGAAGCTGGAATTTATAACTGCTTGTTTACATCACTGTAATGGTTTGAGTCTTCGGAACGTTAATCAGCCATCCATAATACCTGAGAAGACCCTTGTTTCGATCAGAAAGTAGTCCATCTGGTGAACGGTTGATTGCTCTAGACTAGACAAATCAATGTCCCCCAGGAATGTTAAGACGTGGAAACTGCATACTAGAATGCTTTGCCCCACAGCAAAGTTGATTGTGCTGAACTTTTCGGCTGGGCCAACAAAGATATTTTTTTTCTTTCAAGATTGATGATCGATTTGGCTTATTACAGTTCTCATGCACAGCTAGGTCACATGGATGTCTTATTCAGGAGCTCATAGGACACATCGCTGGTGTCAAAAATATTCTCGTCATATCTAAAGGTTGTTGCTGCTTCACGCGGAAAGTCACCCCAGTGAGCTTCACAAACTTCAAACTGGATAAGAAATCTTATCTATAAAGACGAGAAGACTCCGCTCTCACAACCGGTAGTCAAAACTTCGATAAATCTCGTCAAAACAATTAAACACCAGGTAGCACCAGCTGGTATTCTACATCCATTGATAATTATAAACTGTTTGGACAAAAGAAACCTATCCCAGGGAGTGGGAGAGTGGGTTGATTGCTAAGTTGCCAAAAATGGAACCTTAAGAATTGCAATAATTGGCATGGTATTTCTTCTTTGTCCATTTTTGCAAAATCAATGGTAACCCCATCATTCTTGAGCAGATAGAGGTTGGAATGGAGACTACGCTCAAAAAGCATCAAGCTGGCTTCCACAGCGGACGATCGTGTGTCAACTATATCAAAACCCTTTGCATCGTCCTTTGAGCAGTCTGTTGAATTTCAATCACCAAGTTCGTGGATTTTGAAAAGGTATTTGTGCAATTTACCCGTGAATGTATATGGAGATGACTTCTTGGTAGAAGAATTCATTCAAAAACTGTTGCTATAAACAGAGAGTCCTACTAACAACGCAAGGTGGTTTTCATCCAAAATGGGAAGCTATTTGACTCTTTCGAAGTGCGACAGGGTGTGAAACGGAGGATGTTCTATCACAAATTCTTTTTCTGCTTTTATGAATCATTGTCTATGTCACATCCTTAAGATTCACTGATGGCCACTAGGGCTGGCCACGAGACGAGAAAAGCCTCGGTTTCGATCTCGGTCTCGCATGACGAGACCGTGACGAGACTGCGTTATAAGCAAGCGAGGCGAGACCGAGACGTGACAGTATATTTGGACCGAAATTTACAGAGAGTCTAATAAATTAAAAAATAAATATTTATTTTCTTTTGCATATATTCAAACTATAATCGAAAATATTTCGTTCCATTAATCAACAGGTTGTCCGGAAATCGTATTTTCCGGAGACGAGACTAAGACTAGACTTAATTATACGAGGCCGACACGATACCGATCGAGACCGAAAATTTTCGATTTTGACGAGACCGAGACGAGACTTACACAAGTCTCGCAGAGTCTCGTCTCGTGGCCAGCCCTAATGGCCGCAAATTATTTCTAACCAAGAATTGTGGCGCAGGACAAGGCAAAAACGACTGAACGTCGACATTAGAATGTGCAAATGGCGGCTCCGCGAAATTAGGCCCCAGCAAATAAGGCACCAAAAGAAAAAAATGAAATAAGACCCCAAATTGGGGTATTTTTTCATAATGAAACTACGCCCCAATGAAATAATGCCCCACTGAAATGAAAAAATGGCCAAAAAATAAATGAAATAAAGCCCCAACTTGTTTCGAATTTTTTTGGAAAAATAAAATAAAACCCCAATTTTTCATTTTCATATTGAACTTTTTTTTAGAAAATGAAATAACACCCCAAACTGTTAAACAAATACTTGAATTGTATCGCGTGATTTTTTGCAGCTATTCTGGCCTTATTTCATTCTTCATAATTTACATGAAAATGCTAAAATAACATTGTTGTTCACAAAAAATCTGTGAAAATCCGCTTATCGAGGACCCAGAGCTGGTAAAGCACCGCAAACAGACAAATACTCGCCCAATTTTGTTCAGCTATTTTTCTACTTACTAATGCTTTTCAATGTAAATATCGTGCTGCAAACCATCAGGAAGTAACAGAATATCTGCAAAAAATCGCGGGATTCAATCCAAGAATTTGTTTAACAGTTTGTGGTACTTGACCAGCTCTGGGTCCCCGATAAGTGAATTTTCACTAATTTTTTTGTGATAAACAATGTTATTTGGGATTTTCATGTAAATTATGAAAAATGAAATAAGGCCCCAAATTGTTTTTTAAAATAAAATGAAATTAAACCCCAAATTCAGTGTTGGGGTCTTATTTCATTGGGGCCTTATTTCATTATTAAATTATGCACCAAAAAAAATGAAACAAAGCCCCAAAAAATGAAATAGCACCCCAAAATTTTAGAAATTTCATTGTTTTTGTTTTGTGTGCTTTTTTTGAGGCCTTATTTCATTTTTTTTTTTTTTTTTTGCCTTATTTCCTGGGACCTAATTTTGCGGAGCCGCAAATGGCAATGGACACACACTGTGGAAGGCAAACACGATGATATTGCGAAGCAGTCCTTTTGATGAAATCTTCAGGACGCATTCGGGTTGGAACCTGGAAGACCAAGAACAATGTAAAAACCAACAGTTGTAGCAGAAGCAGATTCTTATAGAAGGACGTGTAGCCACAGTTAAAATTTCTAGCAGACCCTTAAGGATGTTGAGACGATTGGTGTGTTGGCATCCTATGTTTATGGCCCGACTGGGATGGTTATAGGACATGATGATGAAAGAGGAGTAGCCAAAGAAACCACTTTTTATAAAACCGAAGCTTCTTCATAAGACTGGAACTACAGAAGGCATTCTTATACTGCGTGGTACCCTCAACAAGCATCACCGTAACAGGGTACCTCCAATATTCACAATGGGAGACAAAAGTAGGAATTGATAGATGGAGTTGCGTTTTTCCTTACAAAAAAAAAACCTTTAGATCCTGCTGTCCTCTTGAATACACGTGTTTTACTCTGTTCAAAAACCTCCATCTTTTGCAAAAGAAATATATTCATCATCCAAGAGAAACAAGTCTTGTGCATTATTTCATTGAAACCCAGAACTCCCGTCATCATAATCATTAATCAATGAAAAATTAAAAACTCAGCCCTTATTGTGTACTCTGTACATCAGTGTAGTTGTTTTTGGTTATAAATCTTGTACACAATTTATCAGCTAAAAATATCTTTTAATTTTAATTCAAAACTTTCTCGCATAACAGTTTTTGAAACAAAACTTCAATTAAATGAAATGGACTTAAATTACTTTCTAGCTTTCAAGAATTATTATTCTGAACTCAAAAAGTTCTCCTTATTAATAGAGTGAAGGTAATATTTCTTATTGCAAACAAACGTTAACTTTATTTTTGTAAAGTGAACAAGCAATAAAGTTTTTTTGAAAACAAAAGAAAGAGGAAAACATAATTTGTTAGCTGCATCCCAAATCACCTTGTTAATTTCAAACAAACTAATTATTATTCTGAAGATTATTATTTTATAAAGGGAATACAAACAAGGCACAACAAAAAAAATAATCATCATCTTCTACTTCACCATTATGCTAGAATATCCGAATCCCGATTAAAATCTGAAAACTTTATTCTCTTAGCTCCCATGAAATCATCATCCTCGTCATCTGTCTGCAACAATGACTAGTTGCTTTGTTCTCTAAGGACACCACCACGATATTACAGAAGGAAGAAAAAACTCGCTCACCGTTGTCTTCGTTGTCGTTGTCTCGTTTTGCATTTAAGGCATCAAGGACTTCACCAGCAGCGCCGTCATCGCCCGCTCTATATCTCTTCATCATCGTTTTAGATGTTTTCTTAGTTTCCCAGTGCCCTGTGTAAGTGGTTAGAAACAGTGCGCCCAATCTTATGCTACACTAAAATTATATTCCTTTCCTAACACCTAAAGCTGTCGTTACACAAATTACATTCAGATAACTTCCAGAGGATAATAAAATTAGAGTAACACAAAAATTGAAATGTTGAACTATCTGATGACGAAACGAAAAAGAAGGATAAGAGACATCACGTTGACGATTTGGTGTGGCCAGTGACTTTAGTGTTAACAAACTGAATGGTGATGGTCCCCTGTTGGGCGCCATTCTTCTGCCCAAACGAACATTTTCAATTGGATTCCTCCCCGGCGTCACTTTTAATTCAATAAAAATACTGTAATTGCATGCTTCAATTTCAATTCTCTCAACCAACTAACGACAACGACCCGACCGACCAAATGACGACGTCGTCGCCGGTGAACGACAACGTCCAAATGGAAATACGCCCCAAGGACGAATTCCAATGTTTATGGTTGTATGTAAATGTATATACGTGTATATGCAAAGCATAACACCTTATAGTAAGGTGTTAGTATGGACAGCCATCCATGGTATCTAGTGGCAACGTGTTTTGTAGAGCGGATATTTTGATCTGGATTATAACTTCCCGCCCGCCCGCACATAGGATGAGGAACAATCTTTCAGTTTGTCCTGGTTGGATTTACCTACCTCTGATGGACAAGAAGATGAAATTTTTTTTTCTTCACGAGCACCAAGTTTAACTTGAAATTATTTTGTTGTTTTTTGTATTCTTTTTGTTGAATATAAATAAAGATTTAGATGCATAGATGGGTTACCAGGTGTTTTGATGGAATTTTAACTTAGGTAGGCTTTGCTTTGAACGAATTATCTAAATTGAAAAGCTCATCTTCTGTTGGTGTGTCTAAAATATAAAAATGACTCTTTAGATATAGCGGTAGGGACCGAAGAAATATTTGTATGAGAGTAAATTACAGTAAGTGACTGCAGTTTTAAATGTTCCTTTAAATATTTTTTGATTTTTTCATAAGTGATTTTAAATATTCGTAGGTTTGGTATGTAAGATTTTCGCCGTTTCATTTTTGCGACCCAAACCTGAAAATAATGATAACGGACTATGTTTTTTTTTTTATTGCATTTAATCATTCCAGTTGAATAAAACCAACTTGGCAACCGTATAAACAAAAAACAGAGCATCACAAAGGTATGCTCTCACCAAGACGACAACGTCAACAAGTCCTTTAAGTATAACGAATCGTTATCTGTTAGACTTTACCTATTTTATACTTTTTTTATTATCTATTTGTTTTTTTCTTCTTTTTCAACCTTCCTTAGTCAATTGCTTTGTTTTAATTGAATTACAAGAAGTAATTAGCAATGGAAATTGAAAGAAGCAAAATCCATTACAATTCTAAGCTTTGCGAATCTTACGAGTTCTGTGAATAAAAAGGAATCTTCATCACTTTTCAATTTCGTTGATTTTGTTTGTTATTCGCTTTTTTTTATGAAAGAATGATCTTTTACGGCCCGGGCAACCTGAGGCCTGTACCCCGGGCGGTCGGCAGCTTACAGGGGCGACTAATGTGAGAACTGCGGCCACTTTTCAATAGATCCACCTTTTTTGTTTAATTTAAGTAATTAAGATATTGTTAGAACCTACCTACTCATAAGAACTTTGGGTGCAAAATTATAAAGAAATTAGTTTTGGCCATTACCAAGATATGCGGGAATAATGCCACCGATTTTGGTGAAATTATGAACAGCAAAAAAACCGTTGTTGGTCCAGTGCATTTCCCAGCAGTTGGTTACTCTACTAAATTAAAAAAAAAATAATCGATGAACTTATCATACACATGAACATGCACCAGGCAACATGCTACAGGCAAGATGCATCATACAGCATGCAACATACAACATGCAACATTCTACCTGCAACATGCAACACGCAACATGCAAAATTCAACATGCAACTTGCAAAATTCAACATGCAACTTGCAACACGCAAAATGCAACGTGCACCTTCATCCTCCTCCCAACAGCCGAAAATTAGAACCTAGATCCACTACTGGTAATAACGAGTGCTATTAAAATGCTTTTATTCTACCGGTTACACAAAATCCAACCAAGTGCATAAATACCTATTTGTTTTTTGTTTATCATTTATACCAAAAGATGTAGGGGCGCCGAAATAATGTGCTTGCCCCCGTTCGAAAAAATCGTTCATCCGGGACTCTTCTTTTATAAAGAAATAGGACAATTGTTACATTGGTACTTTTTGATGGTTATGTTCATGAAAGATGGGAACCCAAATGGAAATTATTTTTTTTAATAAAAATAAATGTTTATTATTCTGTTCAACATTTTGAATGAATGTAGGTGTAAGATTTCACACAGATGCATGCTTATATTGTAACTGCGATTGAAAGAGGGAACAAAAAAGGGACAACTAAACTTTGTAAGTCAACTGTCTGGAAGTAATATCTTCCAAGGAGAACCAGAATCTTGATTCCAATAAATGTTTTTATGGCAAAGTTCGAGACTTTTTTCCAAGTTGATGAGAAAAAGAATTGAAAAGGAATATACAATTTTATTTGTAGTTTATTCGTGGATAAATAATATTATCTGCGACTTTAATTAATTTTTTAGATAAAATAAATACCTGAAGAAATATTGAGACTATCTACTGCAGGTAAGTATTTGCTTTTGAATTTAGGACAATTTTAATGAGCTTGTGCATGTTAAACTGCCAGGTGCATGTTTAAATGATTTAAGGTCACTTTTAGAAATTAAAAGTGAGTGAGATTATGTTGCGTGATGGCTTTAAGCAACCTATTTTTAAAGGAGCGGAAGGAATTTACGACTATAACTACAAGGTTTTTGTTTAATGCAGACTATTTAACCTCAAACACACAATTCTAAATTACGACTTATTTTATAACCCAGTTGAAAGGTACAAAATAAAGAATTGAGATGAGAAAAAGTAGAGTGTGCAATTTGTTTTCTACCCTTTCACATTTTTCCGCCATCTGGAATTTAAGGAAAATTGGTTTTGGTTAAATAACTCGTTTAGTTTTAACTTTTAAATAAAAATTTCCTTAACCAAAGTGGTTAAAAATTTAATTATCTACAGCTTCAATGTAAATAGTTTTGTGTCTAAGATTTATATTATTCCTTACAATCCTTACTTACTTTACTTTTGATGGCGCTCACAGCCCAGGATGGGCTTCGGCCTCAACTAACAAGCCCCTCCAGCCAGCTCTGTCCCTAGCTAGCCGCTTCCAGTTGCGCACACCGAGTGCTTTGATGTCGTCATTCACTTGATTGCGCCACCTGTTACGGGTTCTTCCTCTGCTGCGTACCCCATCGGGGTTGGATTCGAAGACTCGTCGGGCAGGTGCGTTGCTGTCCATACGCTCCACGTGCCCCAGCCATCTAAGCCGCTGTATTTTCAGCTTTTTGACCAGGTCAACGTCGCTGTATAGCCCGTATAGCTCGTCGTTGAATCTTCTCCTCCATACTCCTTCGATACACACCGGACCGAAAATCACACGAAGAATCTTCCTCTCAAAGCACCCTAGCAGATTTTTATCCGAATCTTTCAGTGTCCATGCTTCTGACCCATAAAGCAGGACCGGGATGATTAGGGTTTTTTTATAAAGTCTCCTTGGTTCTCTGAGAGAGGGCCTTACTACTTAAATGCCTTCTTAGACCGAAGAAACAGCGGTTGGCAAGAGTAATTCTTCGCTTGATCTCTGCACTGATGTCATTCTGCGATGTAATAGTGGAGCCCAGGTAGACAAAGTCCTTGACAACTTCGAAGTTATATCTGTCCATCGTGATATTTTGCCCGAGTCGACGATGTTGAGATTCCTCTCTCGATGACAGCATATACTTCGTCTTGTCCTCATTAACCGCCAATCCCATTCTAGCCGCCTCCGATTCAATGCTCGCAAATGCCCCTGCCACAGCTCGCTTCATTCTGCCGACAATGTCTATGTCATCCGCATATGCAAGCAATTGAACGGACTTTTGATAGATTGTACCGCTGGTGTTGACATGTGCGTTGCGTACAATGGCTTCAAGAACGATGTTGAATAGGTTGCATGATAACGCGTCGCCTTGCCTCAATCCTTTCTCAACATCAAAGGAATCGGTGGTGTTCTTACCAATTTTGACGGAGCAGCGAGATTTCTCCATCGTCATCCTGCACAAGCGGACGAGTTTGGCAGGGATGCCGAGACTCGACATGGCTCTGTATAATTCGTCCCTTTTCACGCTATCATACGCGACTTTAAAATCGATAAAAAGGTGGTGTGTATCGATCTGGAATTCCCGGGATTTTTCTAAAATCTGTCGGAGTGTGAACATTTGATCAACGGTTGACTTGCCTGGCCTAAAACCGCACTGATAAGGGCCGATCAGATCGTTGACAAAAAGTTTTAAGAGGTCACACAGGATGGCCGACAAGATTTTATAAGCGACGTTTAGGAGACTAATTCCTCAGTAGTTGGTACATTTCAGAACATCTTCCTTTTTATGGATGGGGCACACTATACCGAGGTTCCATTCATCGGGCATACTTTCCTCCGACCAAATTTTGCAGATGAGCTGGTGTATGCTCCTAGCCAATTCATCTCCCGCTGATTTAAATAGTTCGGCTTGTAAGCCATCCGCACCTGCAGCCTTGTACGACTTAAGTTTGGATATCGCCAGCCGAACTTCGGTTAGGTCGGGTGGACGGAACTCTTGGCCATCATCGTCCAAGTTGAATGGAGCGTTCTGCCTATTAGCGGCATCTTGGCTGTCTTCGCCATTAAGCAGTCTAGAGAAGTGTTCTTTCCAGATCCTCAGCACTGACTGTGTGTCTACTACCATATTCCCACTCTCATCTCGGCAGGCTTCCGTTCTAGCCTTGAATCCTTGGGTGGATCGCTTCACCCTCTGATAAAATTTTCGAACATCTCCCCTACCGCTACAACCCTCAATAGACTCTACCGCCCGCTTCTCGTGCTCTCTCTTTTTCCTCCTGAGAAGTCGGCGTTCCTCTTTTCGTTTCAGCCCGTAGAGCTCCCGGGCCACTCTCTCAGCAGCTCTTGTTCGAGTCTGCAGCATTGCCTTGTAGGCCTCGTCCTTAAATGCATGCGCTAGCCGGCGATCCTCATCGAACCAGGGGTTTCGTTGTATTCGCCTAGTGAAACCCAGCACATCAGAGGCGGCACTTCTAATGGCTTGTTGACAGTGTTCCCACTGGTCCTCTGCACTTGATGCTGGTAGCGGACCTCCTGAGAGATTAAGAGTTACGTGGTCTGCAAAAGTTCTGGCAGTCTCTTGCGATTTAAGCTTCTCGACATCGAATCTTTTCACAGCATCTGCTCTGCGTTGTCGCGTCATGGATATCCGCATACGTAGTCTAGCTACCACCAGGTAGTGATCCGAGTCAATGTTGGCCCCTCGGAACGTTCGGACGTCCAAGATACTGGAAGCATGTCTCGCGTCTATCGCAACGTGGTCGATTTGGTTGACGGTTACTTGATCACGCGACCGCCAAGTCCCCTTGTGTATATTGAGGTGTGGGAAGTAGGTGCTTGAGATGATGACATTTCGCCCCGCCGCAAAGTCTGCCTTCCTTACAATCCGGAAAATATTATTTTGATCATTTTACTGGTATTTTTAGGTTATCTGCGTTACTTAATTTTTGTTAAATTAAAATATCGAACGATATTCAGTGTATTTTCCATAAGGTCTAACAAAAATTTATATGGCATTAGGGGGGTCTATTTCCCCCCTATGTAGCCGGAAGAGGAAATTTAATAGTAAAAATACAAAAACTCTTCAACCATGTTATTAAAAGGAAACGGAAACACTTACGATGATTTTTTTAAAGCCAGATCAATTTATTTTATTTTCAAACCAAGTGATTTAAGATAAAGTTGTGAAAAAAAAATGGCTGCAAAAATGTTTACCATTTTTTTCTTCAAAATTTCAGGTTATTAATATGTTTTTGTTTCTAATTTTCACAAGGTACAGTTTTCAGTCAATCACTTTAAATCAAAATGATTCTAGGCCTTTAAATTTTTAAAATATGAATAAAATAAAAGTCACGCACTGCCTT
Source organism: Melangyna quadrimaculata (assembly GCA_949320155.1). Classification (NCBI taxonomy): domain Eukaryota; kingdom Metazoa; phylum Arthropoda; class Insecta; order Diptera; family Syrphidae; genus Melangyna; species Melangyna quadrimaculata. The sequence continues at coordinate 183,712,648 of OX439485.1, forward strand.
AAAGCCTAGTACATACTTCCTCGTGAAGTGAACTTTTGACATTTAACACTGGTATACGCACTTGTGAATGTGATGGTGAACGATTGTCTTTTGAAACATCAATGCATCAAATACCTACCATAAATTTGTTTCACATTCTAAAAGCACGCTACTCAAAGAACAAACTGAAAATAAATGAGGAATGCGCACAAACTGACACATTACACAATTTGTTTTCTTTTATCCAACTGTCAAAGCTTCACCAAGGGTTCCCGTACATTTTTCTCGTGAATCGCCCATGAACGAAAACTTTTCACTTTGTTCTCCACTCAGCTTCACGAGCACGTTCACAGGTGAACAAGAAAGCGAAATTTGTATCGGTTCACGAGATGATTCACAAGTATGTACCTACTATTATTAAGACATAACCTTACCTATCACGTGTCTTGTGGATTAGTTTGTTGATATCGCTACAATGTATATCATATCAATAGAACTACATTTGTCTCGTGTGTATGTGGCGTATGAAATGACTGCGACACACGGCTCCACAACATAACACACAAGACAGGTGTGGTTTCAGCTTACTCGGTATTCCCTCTTTAATAATTAGAAAAAAAACTATTGTCTTTTTACACAAATATCCAGTAATGATGCCCTTACACGACTGACAGATTGGAACTGAATGAGTAAATTCACTATATCGTCAGTTTAATCACACAAAATAGCCAATTTCTAATCGTTGTTTTGGGGCATAACGCGGATAATCCAAAACAAAGAGTTAAAACAAGCAAAAGCATATATATTTTCCGAGTTATAAAGACAAAATTCAATCTTAAACAATAAATAAGTAAGACGAAAGTTGTAGATGATCAAATTGTGAACAACTTTTTTTAAGATAATTTGTATCCAAAAGCTGAAGGCTTAAATCCAAGATGTCAATGCAAAAGAGTTAGGCGGTCGAAAACAAATTATACACTCTTTATAAACCCCCATAAAATTAAAAGCAAAAAACCTATGTGTATTTGTTTTTGCATTTCAAATGGCGCGGCGCGGCCGGGCGTTGCAATATGTACAACATGCCTTGCCCAATGCTTTTATAGCTTTCTGATGTTGTTAATCATTCAAATCGCTAATCACTTGATTTCGGGCGATAAGAATAAGAACCATTTAATCAGTTCAAGTGAAAATAAATGACAGGTTTAAGGCCAGTTCGGTTAATATTCCGTGAAAAAGAAAAGGTTCCACATGATGATAAATTTTGTAAAGAATCATGGCCATCGTGTATAATCTAGAAATAATCAGACTTGTTTGGGTAACTATCGCCATCTAATCGGACATCCCATCAAAATAAAATCAAAATAAAATCACAATAAAATTAAAGATCTTAATGTTAATAGCTGTCCAATCAGCCCTTATAGTGTGATAGTGAGTTCATGAACAAATAGGCCAGGGTTACCGCGTTCGAAAGATTGCCATCGCAATCAACATGCAAGCAATAATTAAAACTGACGGCATTCTAGATTTATATTTTTATTAATGCAGTCTTAGACCTGAACAAAAAAACAATGCTGGGTATGGTGATTGAATTATGTGTACTTTCCACTCGACTAAAGTTCTAAAAGTTTAATAAATATTATATTGGCTAATTTGAGAAATTTGTGAGACACTGAAGCAACGGTTGTATCCTTAACAGTTTACCTTACTCAAATATTCGTGACCAGAATACATTATTCAAAAAAACACAACCTAGTAAGTTTTCCGCAGTTACAGGGTTACCAACTTCTTCGGATTATATTATATTGTACTTTTTTTCTTAGCAACACAAAAAAAAACTCCGCCATTTTCATAAAGAGAGTGATTTTGTGTGTATCATTATTTATAGTTTATAATTCATTTTGGTGACACTGCCAGCTGATCCGTAAGAACTAGGTTGTTTTGAGCCTATTTAAGTACCTCTACGATTGCGACATAATGCAGCAAAAATTTTTTACACGACTGATCTCAAGGAAAAAGAATCATAATCTTTTTTGTGCAAAATTAAATAAGTTTCCATTATTTCCTCAATAATTTCTTTCTTAAATTCTCAAAATATCAAAATAAAAGTATCCACAAAATTCCACCTTTCTCGTAATAAATTCTAATTTATATTTAACAGTGGCGTGCACACACCTGGAATTTAGAATTTGGGTATTTTCCGCCAAACTAATTCTGGACACAGGATGGTTGAACAGAGGTATACACCTAATAAGGCCCATGTTGTAAAAATGAACCTCGGATCAAATATGTTTAACTCCCCTATTACGGCGGATTAACTTAGTATATTACGTATATTCATATAATTTACCTGCCAACTTACATCAATTTGTATGAGTTGAAATCCTATTTTTGCCCCTTAAAAAAATAAAGCAATTTACCATACCTTCCTATCTTATATATCAAATAAATCGTTATTGCATGGTCAGAATGATAAATATACTTCAACCAAAAGACTTCCATCATACTTTCCCTATATACGAGTATCTAACTACATAAGAACACGTTTAGCCATCACATTAAATTGCTGTGTAATCATAACTTAATTCGTACTAACAACTACCTACTTCCAGAGCACCTTTATTATGATGAAAAATATCTTTGTTAAATTCATGAGGAGGACCAGAGGAGCAGGACAGAGACCTTTAATAAGAGTTTTCTTCTTTGAACTTAATCCTCGCACAAAGCGCACGAACGATGAACATTTTTGTGAAGTTCATTGTCAAACTTCTTCTTGTACTCGTACTTGTATATAAAATAGCCAAATTTCTTCATCATCTTAACCTCATTCATCTCCATATAATCTTAACATCCCGTCCATCTTTAAAGAGGATAAGCAAAACCGTTTGTCATAATTAAAATGCATAAAAAGATATTATCTACTTGGATAAAGAAACTTATTCACACATGCAAAAGATACACTGAAAGAAAAAAGAAAGAAAGACAACAAACAAAACAAAAATTATTAAAAAATTGATTGATATCAGAATTAATTTGGACTGGAGTGGTGGGCGCGGAGTAGACTGCTAAGAGTAGTCCGCTCGGAGTGGTGGACGTCGCGCTGCCGCGCCGGGGCTAAGAAGTGTTAAATTTCTTAATCTTATGGCTATTTTCTCACTAAGCCCCGATGATGTTTTTTCCTTAAATTCTTAACAAAAAAAAATCAAGTTTTATTCTTATGAGAAGTGACTTGGTGAATTGTATTGTTCTAAAATTTATGATTTAATTTTTTTTTTATTTTTGTCAGTGTAGATGGAAACATAAACACTCTTGGCTTTTATCAATGCCTTGCCTGTTCTTATCAATAATTTAACCCAAAAAACACTGACAGTGTCACGACCAGAAGACGAAAGTGTATAGCAGCATGTCAAAAAAAAAATAACGAAACGAAAATTTCGTCATGACAGTTAAAATAATGAAGTTCGTCCCTAATCCTTTGCGAAATGGTTAACACTTGAAACGTGTCCTTAATACAAATTATCGTTTAATGGAATTTGTTTCCTTTGCAGCACAAAAAGGACGAATGAACTTGAATTTCATTTCGCTATATGAAAAGATAAGATTCTATAAGATATGTAAGGCCCGGGGCGGGGGAATGCCCAGAAGGGCTGCCAAAATTTTGTTCTTTCATCAGAAGTAGAGAAGACTTGAAATTATTCATCTGGAATAAAAAGGACGAAGAGTATCTCGTTGTCGTCGATGTCGATTTAATGATAATAGTGCTTGTTTGTTGCCCAATGAGCAGCTCTCGAAAAAAACACGAGACAAGATTGAAGAGTCCTCTTGCATTCCGAAAAATGAAAATGGAATTATATATAAATGCATCAGCAAGGGAAAGGCTTTCCTCACTATCTCCCCCCCTCTCTCTCTCTCTCTGAATGCTATGTGACCATTCCTGGTGATGTCCTTGAGATGAAATTATTTGCGCTTTCGATACGGTTGGAATGGTTTCAAGTGAAATACACTAAATCACTCAATTGCCTTCGTGGGAAAAAATAAAGAGTGTATTCAGACACACAACATTATTCCCGAGAAGAGTATTCAATTCTAAGGCTGTTTTTTTTTTTCTGGAATGTTGAAGGATGTTCTGTGAGACGGAGGATCCATACTATGTTCTATATAGGTATAGTCGCCTTATGAAAATAGTGCTAAGTCGTAATTTCAAGCTTATAAATAAGGAGTGTAGGTTTGGGAGGGGTGTAAGAGGGGCAGGGAGTGGGGGTTGTTTTGGTATGTATGTTATATGCTCATATTTATTTACAAAAGAGTGATTTCAAATTCAGGTCGACTGGCTGTGTGGTGCGCTGGCTGGAGGGATGGTTGGGGGTATATAGGGGCGGATAAGGAGGATATGCGATGAAGGATGAGGATGGTTCCGCACGAAACTTCTTCATTCATACTCTGCTCTGGCAGCAGGGAACTACTTCATTTTGCAAATTGCTTTCTGAATAGATGTCTCAATTTGGGTTAAGATACCTCGTCCTTCAAGACGTCCTCAATCGTCGTCCCCATCCTTCTCGTCGTCATCGTCGGTTCTTTGGTTCTCTCGGTATTCAACGAAGTCGACATCATCGTCGCCCTCGTCATCGTCGTTGACGTCCTTCTGCTGTCGATTTTTTTTTTTCGTGAATGCACAGTAATATTGTATGGGACCAGGTTTATATACAGCTAGAAGGTGTGTGGCAGCAGAGCGGCACGAAACAGAGGGCACAGGCGAGGCTAGGTTCGGTTTTAGTTTTTGGGTGGCAAGGTAATGGATGATGGGGCGTCCTGCCAAATGGAAAGGATTGATTTGTTACGACTTCAAGTGGTGCTGCTTTGCTCGTTGTGATTACATCTTTGGTTAAGGGGTTTCACCTTGATGTGGTTGAATAAAATCGGAAGCACGTCAATATGATGAGTTTACGGGTTGTTGGTTTTGCTAAAACAGATTCTATATATGGTATAGGTACCTATATTTTGGTTTTACGATCAATGACGGAGGTTAATGTGGTCCATTAAATTTATTATTTTGATGATATACGCATATTTGTGTGTACGTAATGTATGAACCTACCCTTTTGACACTTTTACAAGTGAAATTTTAAAATATCTACTTGTTTTTTACTTATGAAAAAAAAGGAAATGAAAATTACTGTAAATTGAATTTCATGTACTTTAAACATATATGATATTAGGTGCTATGATGTAGGTATATGATATGACGAAAAATTGGTCATGCAAGTCTGGTTTTCTGCTATAACTATATGTTTCTTCTATACAAGGTGCAACTTGCTATGTGCCTACTATAACGATGGTGGTTAATTAAAATAATAATATAAATATTTCTTTAAAAAATTTGTTATATGCAATATCAGTTAGGCTATTTGAAAGCTTATTAAAACAATAAAAAATAATAAAAAAAAATAAAAGTTCGGTAACGTGGTTATCTCCAAATAAAATGACAAAAATGGTTCTTTGGAAGCTGCCATTATCTTACAAAAAAATCAATAGTCGTTTGAAAACATACCTAAATAATAAAAATTACAAATCCAAGTATAAAAAGAACCAAGTTTTATATAAATCGATCCTTCCGTTGACTCTGTAGACCTAGGTACTACAAATTGATAAAAGGACAGATAAAACTATGGAACCCACTGTATTCGAACTCGGCTTATCCCACAAACATCAGTTGCAAACGAAACTAACAAAAAACACAACAGACAACAAAAATGTTTACAGCTCTAAATCAAGGGTTACAAACAGCGTTACCACAATGTTACAAATGTAATAAAATTATTACGTTTTTTTTTTAATTTTATTTGGTTGTTACAATGTTACTTTTTTTCACTTTTGTCACACTTTTTGTCATAAAATATTATTATCAGCTTTTTTCTGTTTTACATTTTTGTTCAAGTACAACTTGCAACAATTTTCTTATCTGTTGGTTTTATTTCACATAACTGATGGAAACTATGTTTATGTCTGGTGTTGAATTGAGTTTGAACTACGCTTCCACACATTTGTACCTGCTTACAGTTGACATTGGCTTAGCTGAACTCGATCACACTGGCTGAATGCAATCGAGCCGAAACTTGTAACTCATATAAAGATCCAACTCGATCGCTCAATTTTGCATAATAAACACTTTGCAAGAAATGTGTTCGTAAGTTAAAAACTAAAGTAAAAAAAGTAACATTGTAACAACGACATAAAACTTAAAAATAGTGTAACACTTTTGTTACACTTGAAACATTGTTGTAACACTGATCCCTTGATTAAGATTTTTTTCTTTCATTTTTTTGTAATGAACTGTCAAAATCAGAAAGAGAAAAGACAGAGATAAATTCGCGAAAAGTTGAATTCTCTATTCTTCGAATTGTTTCAAGAAAAAGACGCTTTCCAGCAAGAAAAGATAAAACAATTTACTTTTAAAAAAATAGTAGTAAGTAAGTCAGTATTTTCATAGAAAATCTAATTTCCTGTAAAAACCTAGTTTCCAAGTTATACCAAATATATACAAAAATGACCAGTGTGACCATTCTCCCAGAAACTCATGGGAAAATTTAAGTGAATTTTTGTGTTTTATGCAAACTTGAATTTCACACAAATGTATTTAATAACAAAAACCCGTTTAAAAAAACTTTTCGTAGTTATTTCGAAAATGGGCGAGGGCTTTTCTTTCTCGACTTTCGAAAATTAGGGTTGAAATTAAAAACAATATAGTTTTTTAAGTGATAATTTTCAGTTTTGCTAATAGTCTGATGATAACAATAAACATTATAGAAAACTTTAAAAAAAACTATATATCTGGTTAAAAAATTAATTCAACAACAACAAAAAAACAAAACAATCATATCGGCCGCTTTCTGTTTTTAACTCTTCCTAAGGATCTAAATTATGGACAAGACTCCCCCACCTTGAGGCAAGCGAAACTACTTCTTGGGAGCTACAATCAAGAACGCTGTGTATCCTGTATAGGCTTAAGCAGGAATAACCTCAGAATAATAACCGGTCTCCTCACTGGTCACTGCACACTGAAAAGACACCTCAGTATTTTTGGGCTGGTGAACAGTTTCACATGAAGATTCTGCAACACTCATGAGGAAACACCTGACCATATATTAGGTAAATACGATCCACTCGTGCAACAAAGACATAGGTATCTAGGACGTCACCAGATAGAAGAGAGCGAACTACCATCTCTGAAAGTACTCCAAATACTTAAGTTTCTCAAAGAAACAAACTTGGAGGAAGAGCTATAGAATGAGCAATCTCATCTAGCTCTAGATGGGGGACAATATATCTTAAGGTCGCAGTGTACTTACACCCCTTTTGTTATTCATTCATCCAACTCTTCCTTTATTTTCTGAAATTTTATATGTAGTCAGTTGAATATTTTATCTTTTAATTGACCGACTGGTTCAGAAGATGTTCCGCATTATAAAATAAAATTCTTCTAATAAAACTCAATTTCCGACAGTAAAGTATCAATTTAAACATCACCTACCACTCAACCAATACCACCTGCAAGTCCTTATACAAAACAAACAAAACATCACAATAAATTTTCTGATCATGGCCATTCGTATTCCTATTTATACATACCTAATTGTTTTCTAGCATCCTAAAGGGCCTTTTAAACATCAATTTACGAGTGCACACATCTCCTCCAGTTGCTTCAAAACAGATTCTATTCACATCAATCTTCTGTCAAGTGTAGTTTCTTTTTCTCACTCTCGGTTTGAATATCACATACAGTTACAGTTTCCGGGATGCCTATATGGCATAAAGGTCCTTATATAGAGGAGCTCTATCCTTTATAAAACATACAATCCTACATTTACATTCTTTAAAAAAAAAAACCGAACCATCAAAAGCCGAAAGAGAATGAGAAACTCTTTCTCATAAAATTTACTTTCGAAGTAAATCAGCTGAAAGCATTGGCGGCCTTAAACCGAAATTGAAACAGAAACGGAACTCGAATCCAAAGCAGTTCGCCGCATATTCCGTTTATACCGTCTGGTTTAACGGCAGTAATCTCTTTCATTCACTGCCATAAATAAGTTCAATACTCTACGGTTTATGCATCTACAACTTGCTCAGCACCTGATAAGTCCTCAAACATCCAACTCCCACCATACTCAGTGTACCTACTCACTCATACACACCTTTACCCTATCCTCTGAGCACAGCACAGTCAGGTAAACGATGCATACAAAATAACGCGTTTACTCAAGCCCTACGACCCCGGCCCAGATCAGTCACAGAGTCATCCTCGTGTTGTATATGTATAAGGACTTAGGGATTAGCAGAAGGATTACGTTTTGGTCAGAAAAACCTTACCGCATTCTCTTGTGTATAGCTCTTAAAGTGATTTCGAGTTAGAACTCTGGCTGGCAACTGTATACGAGCTACGAGACGACTATACGAGTAGGAATAGGAAGATACAAAGTCTGTGTGGGCTCTTCAGTTGTTGGAAAAATATTGATTCTGATGCCGGAGATTTATGATCCTTGCGATGAAATATTGTTTGTGCCAATATGTACTCACACTATACAACGTAGCCTGTAGCCCCTTTGATACCAATGCCGCCTGACCAAACAGAACATAGTATTATTATATACTTATATTTACAGTGTCGATGATGATGATGGTTTGAAAGAGTGCAGACCGCACCGGCAGAGAGGGTTCCAATTCCAATTCCATCGACCTACACACTCTCCCATTTCACCCAAAAGGGCAAATATGAAGGGACAAAGGGACACGAAGACGACGACGACTACGACGACTACGAGGACAACGAAATCCTTGAAATACACACAAGTTAGAAAAATGAAAGAATTATTATTGGAAAAACGTAATATGGTTCAAATTGATGTGTTGTTGTTTTTGGGTTTGGTATCCTTATATATATCTCCCTTTTGTTGGCCGAGTAACAAAAAAACGCAATTTAAGAAAAAGAAGATTGTTCTGTGAAATAAGCCTTCACAGTTTATGGATTGATTCTGAGAGTCATAGTTGAAAAAGTCGTTTCGGGGGGATACGGACCTCTTGATTGTGTTTTTTTTTTTTTTCTTTTTTCATTTATTTTATACTAGTCAAGATTGATGGGACCTTTACACGCAGTTCGATATATACATGGGTATGTTGTAAGGTACCATCATCGAATGTTACTTCATATCCTCTTTTTGAAAGAACTGCTGTTTGCTTAAAAATGGTGCTAAAGCTAATATAATCCTTTGGGGCTTACCTATATGAACACGCCAGCCAAACAGCAATCTTAAATTGATTTCGAGTTTTTCGTTCTGGATTTATGGGATAAGCGAAATGTTAAAGGTGGCAAGAGATGAAATCTTGAAAAGGGTATTTTGCTACACAGATTGCAACAAATTTAGTAATGGATGGTTAAAAATGATATCGGTATTCCAAGGAAATGAAGAAGTTGGATGTATTCCTAGTACCTATATAGAATCTTATGGGTTTTCAAGGTTGGTAAGGATTTTTGTTGACGATTTTGGAAATCAACACATTGGAAAGATGATACATTGATTTAAAGCTAACAAATAAATTGATAATCAGACACAGCACAAAATGTTGATATTTTGTTTAATCTTAAAAAGGGCAACCAATGAAATAAAATGGACGACTGGATCACACGAGATTAATGCTCTTGTAGAACAAGTAGAATAAAGCTAGTCCTTGTCTATGTAATGTCTATGGTTCGAAAATTTTTTTACTTGCAAGTATTGGTTCCGTGTCAAAAAACCAATTGCGATGTTTTAATAAAAAAACTAACAGAAGGATGGTGGAGAAGTCCAAAAATGTGGTTTTCTACAAGACGTTCAACGGTTTGTGCATCCGTGCGTCTTTGCTTCTGTGCGTCTTTGACTTTGTGCGTCCTGATGTTCATCGACCTAGTCTGTACGGTTAAATAGATTTGCTTCAAGTTGAGTCTGCAGCATTTGAGAGGAAAAATATAAATGTTTGGCTTACTCATCTAGTAGCTGCCATACAACGATTTGGGTCGAATTTAATTTATTTCATATTGGTGTACAAGTCTTTTTTTATAGTACGCTTAAGATAGGACTTGTAGTAGCCCGTAGCGTAATGGTTAGTGCGTTCGACTGTCACGCTGGAGGTCTGGGATCGCTTCCCAGCCTCGTCCACCTAAAAACTAAAAAGTTTTTTTCAGGGTTACTACAATTGTAGGTCCCTTCCATTCCTGTCGAAAGGCGCACACAGGAATGGTTGCGAGTTGTTAGTCACTAGGCCCTGGTTCTTCATGAGCCGTTGTGCCACCCGATTTATTTATTTTATTTTAAGATATGACTTGGAAGTTAAACAAAACAAAAACATAATATTGTCAACCAAAGTTTCATTTAATTTAAATTTAAGCTAACCCGGGGCTTACCCGGGGCTTAGACAAGCGAGTAGAACTAGTAGCCTTTATGTGTGTTTGTGTATCTGAACACGAGAAAGCCGACTAGCAGGGCAAATAGTATAATATTTTTGCCTGCGAGTAGCCTGCCAGTTATCCTGTAGTGTATTTTTTTCATTTATTTGTTTTGTTTCCAAAGTTTCCATAATTTGTATATTTTTCTGTATGAAATATTTTTAAAAAATCATACTAGTTGACCCGGGGCTTAAGCTGGCCATAAACGACGAACATGCTCGTGCTCGCCATATTTTCGTCGTCTATGGGGTGGTTCGCGAACCGCTCGCCGTTGGCGAAAAATTTAAATTTTCTCGTGTTCGTTTCCTTCGATGTTCGTCGTTTATGGGCATATTCGCGAGCGATTCTCATTTTGTCTGCGTATATCACCGGGTTCACAACGCGGAAGAAAAACAATGGCTATGGTCAGCCAGGATTTTGTTGAAGAATTTATAGAATTATTGCTTTGAAGAATCAACAAGAAATGAATGTTCGCCGAATATGTTCGTCGTCTATGGGGTAAACCAAACGAGCATGTTCGTCGTTTATGGCCAGCTTTAGACAAGCGAGTAGAACTAGTAGCATTTGTATCATAGCGTTAGTTTTATGGATGTATGTTTAACTAGTAGGTCTCTGCGCGTTTTGTCAACTAGTATGATTTTTTTTAAATATTTCATACAAAAAAATATACAAATTATGGAAACTATGGAAACAAAACAAATAAATGAAAACAATACACTACACTAGCAGGATAACTGGCAGGCTACTCGCAGGCAAAAATATTATACTATTTTGGGCTACTTGTTGGCTCTCTCGTGTTCAGATACACTAACGCACATAAACGCTACTAGTTCTACTCGCTTGTCTAAACCCCGGGTTAGCCAATGGGTTTAAAACAAATAGTAGGAATATTACAATTTAAGAAAGTACTGTTTACCTATTTTAATTTATCTAACAATAATTACAGTTAAATAGTGCTTTTTTAAATTATAATATTCCTTCTTTTTGTTTTTAACTCACTGGCAAAGAGTTCCAGAGTTTGATGGCATGAACATAAAATAATCTTAACGATTTCAAATAATTACATACAGGTGTGATAAGATTCAGAGTACTGGCAGACTACGAAAATTGTAGCTTGTCAAATAAATATGGCGGCATTTTTCTTTGAATTATCTTATGTAGGCACTTGATTATACTTCATACATGTTCATAATTTCTAGAAGAGTTTAAATAATACTGTATACCAGGTTTTTACCAAAAAAAAATCGGATAAGAGAAGTAGAGTTTTAGGGTTTTTTGGAGAAAATTGCCTATTTTCGGGATTTTCGCCAATGTCATAATTTGAATTTTCGGTAAGTACTTCTAAGTTAGTCAAAAGATATAACATTTAAATAGTAAATTATTTTTAACGTTTTACACATGTTTTTGGTTTAAAATCGAAAAATTTGTTTTTAATATTTGCTCGTCAACGATTTAAAAATACTATCGAACCATTCGTAGTAGCTCGTAGGGTAATGGTTAGCGAGTTAGACTGTCACGTTGGAGGTTTGGGTCCTCTTCACAGCTTCGTCCACCTTAAAACTAAAAGGATTTTTTTTTTCAGGGCTACTGCCTCTTGCGAGGCATTGACAAATCCTCCAAGAGTATCACTTGTCATAAATAATTGCTTCTCGTCTGCCATTCGGATTGGGCATAAAATTGTAGGTCCCTTCCATTCCTGTCGACACGCGCACACAGGAATGGTTGCAAGTTCTTATTCACTAAGCCTAAGCCCTGGTTCTTCACGAGCCGTTGCGCCAACCAATTTATAAATTTATTTATCAAACTATACTATAACTCTTACTACACATAAGCTAAATTCTAGTTGTCAACTTTAAGAGCAAGTTACTCGTGCACATTTGTTATCAAAATTGTTGAATCTGTTGAATAATAGTTAAAAAAAAAAAATAATTAAACAAAAAATAGTTTTTCAAAAACATTGGTTTGAAGCATTTTTATGAACCATTTAAAAGAAAACTACTCGTTAATTCTAAGCATAATGAAATGTTATGAACCATATGAAGTTCTAAGTTCTACGAAAACTGTCTGGCTTTTATAATATAAAACTGTATATGTGAACATGCAATAAATGTATGGTTTTTCTCTCAGTCTAATTCAAAGAGTCACCAACTCAACATCATATTTATAATTTTTTCACATCCAAGTACTTAACAGACGCTTCTCCGAAAACTAAAAAAAAACAACAAAATAGAAGAAGAAAATAGAAGAGGTATCAGGCATTAATACACACAGAGAAAAAACAAGGTAAAATCAACAAAAACAATAATAAATCAACATGTTTTGCCAATGTTTTTGCTTCATAGAGCATTCGTATTATTTTAACATGATTTCTGTATAAGTAAATCAATATTAGATCATGTTAAAATGACATCGTTTTTATAGTTGAATCAATATGTTTTCATTTTGAAATAATAGGAAAAAAATCGAAAATTAAATGGAATCCATAGCAAATGAATGCTGAATTACTATGATTTAATGTTAAATTACAACTATCGTCATGTTGAATCACGATGATATTCATGTTGAATTACCATGGTCATTATATTAAATCACTTCGATGATCATGTTGAATCACCATGACCATCATGTTAAATCATTACTATCATCATGTTAAACTACCACGATCATCATATTGAACCACGATGATCAACATATTAAATTACCATGATCATCATTTTGAATCACCATGGTCAGCATGTAAAATCACCATGATTATAATGTTGAATCACAATGAGCATCAATATAAATTACCATGATCATCATGTTGAATCAATATGATAATCATATTAAAGCACGATGATCATCATGTTGAATCACAATGCTCATCATATTGAATAACCATGATCATCACTTTTAATCAAGGTGATCATCAATTTGAATTAACATGATCATCATGTGTAAACTATTTTTTGAGAAAAAAAAAAATAATAAAAAGTAAGAATAGCTCTTCCCTGTTTTAGTTAACTATTTTTTTTATCAAAATGAGGTATCACAATAATAACTGTTTTATCAACTTGTGAATTGAAGAAACACCAAAATAATATATGCATGCAATCAAGAGTAATGGGCCGATAACTGAAGGCACTCTTTAACTTTTCCGCATAATGGTAAATTAGAAGGTCAAATTGTTTATTGGAATAAATCATGGCCACATCCCTGGAGCTTTAAAATCCGTCCCTGAAAAAAGATAAAAAATCAAATAATCACAAACATTCATAAGACCATTCACATTAGGGTGTGTTATTTATGTCACCTTTGGAATTTTCCTCTTAAGAGTTGCATTGCTAATTCAAATACAATCCTGGGCCCAGATCGCGTAAGACTAAAACGATTGTTCGATTAAAGGATCGTCGTTTTGACTATTGCTCTCTCGACAATCGTTCAATCGAACAATCGTTTTAGTCTTACGCGATCTGGGCCCTGCATTTAAAATTTTCATTTATGATAAAACTTAAGGTTCGCTTAAAAAGCTTGAGTGTACGCGTTTCTGCCCAAAACCAGTGATTTGTTTTCTTTATAGTTTGACAAAACAAAACAAAGTTTCAGGAAAAAAATAAAATTAAAAATTAACCCTGAGGCTACACGGGCAAGTACTGGCAAGCAAGTCGCTATACAAAATCATTTGTTTACTAACACATGCAAACCTAAGCAACTTGCTAGTCTACTGGCATGGAATTTCTGAAGCCAGTAGAGAAGCAAGTTGAAAGGCAAGTGGACTCGTTCAGAATTGTATATAAAGCGATATTTAGATAGCTTTTCGTGAATTAAATATTGGAATTAAATATTCTTTCTGCCACAATTTTTAGTGAGAGGAGTGACCAAGAAATTAAAACATTTCCAAAATAGGCAACAACTGTCAAATATGATTGAAGGATGGCTTTGGTTATGATGAATTATACAAAACTCTTTTTTACACGTTTTACAAAATCTAATTTTTTGAGAGTATAGTTTTTGCTTGAGAAAAATGAGAGTTTTGGGGATTTCGGGTGACATTTGGAACATTCTGTTACCAATTTGTCAAGCCATAGACTGTCAAATTAAATTGAAAGATTGCTACGGATATAATGCATTGAAATAAACTTAAAGAAATCTGATTTTTTTGAGATTAAATTTTGTGCGTGGGAAAATGCGATTTTAGCGCTTTTGGGTGACATTTGGAACGAAATATTCCTCATATGACATAATTTAGTTTCTTACCTATCTGTCAAGGTATATGATGTGTCAAATTCCATTAAATGGTGGCTATGATAATGATGGATTAAAAATCATCAAAAAAATCCGATTTTTTTAAGAACTATTATAAAAAAAATCGAAATTTTGGAAATTAAATTTTTAAATTAAAAAACCAAAATTTATGATTCAGATGAAGTACAAACCTATGTGAGATTGCGACTATGTGCTTTTATTTTCTTTTTCGTCATTAAAGTACGATTTACCAAATTTTAAGCAATTTTAATGAAAATATAAGATGGAACCCTAGAAAAGCTAGCAGAACGTAGCCAATAAAAAACTTGAAAACAACTTGCCCGGCAACTTGCCTGGCAAGTTGCTTGCCACCTACGTCACAGCATATTCACGTATAGGAATTAGACAATAAATCTATGTAGCCAACTTGCTTGCCAGTACTTGCCCGTGTAGCCTCAGGGTAAAACAAGTTAAAAGATTTTTTGTTAGGAAATGTGATTTTTTTTTTTTGTATTAATTCATGATTAAATATAGTTTTCAGTTTTACTTTTAGTTTTACTGATAGTTGGCTCGATTTGAGCCTCATGCACTGCGGTGCTGTAGAAAAGAGTTAAAGTTTATTATTCAACCAACACTTCGTGCGGATTTGGAGATAGCTAGATAGTACCCTGGTGGATCTTACTGGAGAAACTTGTTGGTTGAGAAGTTCAGTCCAGGTTCACACGCTTAAGCATGTGGGCAAAAATTTGTATTAGGTAAGGCTAAGTTGATAAAAAACCTAAGGGCCACTTACACAGTTATAGGAATGGGACTTAAGTGCGCAATATCAGTTACAAAATGCAAATTGTCGCAGTCTAAACTTACCTGAATAAGTTGCACTAAGGTCTCCTATGTTGGGTACTTAAGTGTCGATAAACCAGGCTGCCAAAATTACTAAAAAATACCAATATGCAAAAATTAAATGCAACTTTTTCCGGTGTGTTCACTGTGAAACTGGCCCTGAAAATTCTCACCGCAAATAGTTATTATTATGAAATTATATTTACTAAAAAAAAAATGCAGCATTACTCTCAGGATAATACACCCAAGAAATGTCTGCAAATTTCCATTAAAATCCGTCTGTATTTAAATTTCAGAAAACAAGGTGAATCTATCAAAGTCAAAGGTTCCCATTGTTCGACAGTAAAAATACCGACTTTAGCACTTTAGTAACTGAGAATTATTGTCCCACTTTGTTCAGTTGAATTTAAATTATGCCAACAAATAATATATATGTATAAGTACCGATACTGACATTCCATTACATCGTCCCATTAAACTTTAAATCGTTTTCCAGGTATATTTACTTTAAACATACCTACATCGCATATAAATATAGGTATCTTGCCATCATTCCTGAATACCGAAAAAGGACATTTCATTAAAATTGATAAAATATTTTGTCTGTATACGAGGCACCTACTGTGCATCAATGCCCAGGGTCATACCCAGAGTCATACGTCCACTATATATACTGACAGTCAGAGATCGCATCAGTTTCAGTATTATAATGACCTCAATATGCCTTTACATCATAATATTTACAAATTATCCCCACATACATACACACAGGAACACAAAAGTACATTTGTATACGAACACATAAAATCACTATCCAAAAACATTGAACATTTAATTCGCTGGGCAACTGGCTCTGTTTGTATGAAGGTATCTCGATTGGCAGGATCCAGAATATCTGAAGGGAATCTTGAAATTATGCAAATTTTTTGAATAATTGAATTTCGTATCTGCTCGGCAAAATCATGACAAAGGCCTCCCTTATTCCCCCTCCCCCAACCGCCCCTCACCCAATCTCCTGCCTCTCATTCTCTATATCTCGCACTCTTTGTGCCAATGATGATGATGATGATGATGGTGCTTCGGTTATGTCTGTTCCCTTACGGCTGATGATGCTGTGTGTTGTTTTCTTTATTAACATATTGATAGGAAGGACGATATTGATCGTATAGTTTTGATAGGTATAACTAGATGTAGTCCAAGGAAGACTTAAAACACAAAGATACAAGGATCCAATTTAGTGCCACCTGAGTTGACTTGATTTTATTGATTTTGACATGGTAAGGATATAGAAGACTTAGTCGAGTGCAATCAGGTGTATCACGGAAGGACAATTCAAGCGTCAATTGCAATGGATTCGTATTCCCTATCTTATAGTATATGCATCATATAAACGAGATATAGGCATCTCTTTCTACAATATTCTCAAGGATCTAAGACCTTTGTTTTTGTTGTTTGATATAAGATGTGCGAATAATCGTGTTTTACAATTTCGTCACCTCTTATATCGATGCCAACAGGAATAAGTGAAGTACTTTGTCTGTAGGCACCTAGCTCTAGCTATATCCTTCCAAATAACAGACATAATATTTACACAAACTACGAGTAGGTAAACAATATAATTATTATATTATTGTTGTTTGTGCTGATGTGTTTGTATTTTTGACCTCTGTAATGAATCCAGATTGTTGCTTTGCCTTGAAACGATTATCTTGTTCAATGAAATGAATGCATTAATTTTGCCAACAGCAACAACTACCTTCCAACTATCATATCGGATTGAATCAACAACCAAAATAACACAACAACAACAACAACATCACCACCATCAACAAGAGGACTACATAGTACACAACACATAATACAATTGCAACTGGTTAACAAAAAGGTAACATGACAGGGACACACGCTTTCCTGATCCTGAATAGAACTCCATTTGGCCATTACCTCTGGTAATAATTTATGTTAAAATAAAGGAAGGAAAAGGATGGAAATAAAGTGGAGACAGCCGGAAACAGGAGATTTTGTTGTAATGTTTTGTGTATGAGCGTGTGTGTGATGTGTGCTGCGTGCGTGTGAGAGCTCTTATTGTGAAGGCAGTTTGGATATAAATTTATCGAAACCAAATCATGCATGAAGAAGCAATTGCCATACCATTTCTTTTTTGGGAATATTATAACAAACAGTTGGAATCGAAAAGAATCGTTCGTATATCTTTTTTTTTTAAATATTTTTTTTTATTTAGATTTATTTATTTTCTTATCAAGTTTTTGGTAAAATCACAATGGCTCACCAATTTTCCGATGAAATGATTTCATTGCAATTCAATCATTGCATAACGATGATGGAGAAGTCCAAGAACAAGTGTTGTTTGTCATGACGTCCTTCAACGATTTTACTATTGTAAGTAGGTACCTACGTATACCTAAAGTGTTAAGTTGTGGTAACAAAACTGCATTACAGGTTTTTGACAAAAAAAAACACACTAAACCGAACCATCAATTTGACGTTTTTTTTTTTTTGAAAAAAATGGTTTAATTTTTTTATTATTGAAACGACCCACCGATTTACCCTCGTTAATGGCTGCGCCAGTTTTGTTCAAATTTCACACACAAGTATTTCTACAAAGTACAACAAGTTTGTATACCTACACCTACTAACATTTTATTTTTTCTTACATCTTACTTTTTGTTTATAAAGAAATGCTTTGCTTAGTCAAATCATAACCTTGAAATAAAAGAGATAGTTCGGACAACGGTAACAAAGCGCCTGGTGAAGACCGGACTCATCGGTCATGCGACCGATGAGTTCCTAGATGAGCTTACAAAAGCTTACAACTTTATTTATAACTTTGGGGAGGTTCCACAAAGCTTCAAGAAAAACATTATAATTCGTATATTAAGGAAGGGTGATGCCAAAGAGCCAGCAACTACAGAAGAATTTCTTTCCTCAACACAGTGGCCAAAATATTTACGGGGATTATGCTGGAAAGACTTACAAACTGGATAAGAGAAAATGATCTTTTAAGTGAGTTTCAAGCGGCCTTCCGAAAAGAATACTCCACTATTGACAACATATTCTCCCTAACTGCCATCGCGCTCACGTACCTAGATAGAAGAAAAAAAACTCTACGCATTTTTCGTGGACTTTAAGGCTGCGTTCGACTCAATTGATAGAAGGGCCCTGTTCTATAAACTGAGTAACTTGGGTGTGTCAACAAAAATGCTGAAGGCATTGCAAAATATCTATAAAGACAATAGAACAGCGGTTTGGGATGGGAACAATTTATCTAGTTGGTTTCAAACGAAAACAGGTGTCAAACAGGGATGTCTTCTGAGCCCAGTACTATTCTCTATTCTCCTTGATGACCTAACAGAATTCCTACCTGGTGGAATAGAATTCGATGGACTTGTCATAAGGCTATTATTATATGCCGATGACATTGTCATACTAGCATAAAGCCCGAATATGATGCAAATCATGATAAACAAGCTTCAGCAGTATTGCCACCTCTGGAGCCTTCAACTGAACACTGCCAAATCGAAAATCATGATTTTTCGCAACGGAAGGGGACGGTATGCTGGGAGCGAAAAATGCACATGGAATAATGAAGATCTGGAAATAGTTAAAGAGTACAAATATCTTGGTTTACTCATAACCCCACAGCTATCATTTAAAAAACATTTACAGGAAAAGCTCAAAGAATCAAAGCACGCAATTAGTAGTAGCTGGAATGGAGTGCTGAGCAAGAGGAATATTGATTCAAGCACAAAGTATAAAATTTTCGATGCAGTTATGAGATCCATCATGTGCTATGCGGCTCAAGTTTGGGGAGTATACCAATGTGAAGAGGTGGAACAACTTTTAAGACACTTCATCAAAAAAATATTCAGATTACCGTATAACACCCCGAATTATATGCTGCACCTGGAAACTGGCCTACCACCGCTGTATAAACACACTCTCCAACTTCATTTTGCTTACATACAGAAAGTTCTGGCCCAATCGAGTAATCGTCTTCCTCATAAAATCACGACCTACCTCCAAAGAGGAAATTTTCAATTTTTCAGTGAATGGGCTAGATTAGCCAACGAGCATAACGTTAGTCAAAGAGATAACGAGACTACTTCAAGAAGTGAGCTAATTGCAAAAATAGAGGAATCATCAGGAAACGAATTTAAGAGGCAAAGCCAGTCGCGAACTACTTACAAACTACTTCAACATGACCTTGGTGCAAGTAACTAGATATGATATCTACCATATTCAAAACGAGGGGAGAATTGTTATATTTGAATTACCTGCCATACATAAATGACACAAATGTGGAATGTACGCTGTGCAATCTAAGAGTAAAGGAAGATATACAACATTTCGTGTCTACCTGCCCAATACCTAGCCCATAAGAAGATCAGTTTCGGGAAAAAATATGCTGTCAATGGATGAATCCTTGCGAATTTTTAACGGAGAAAACTGGAACCTTCTATACAACTTCATTAAAACTGCACTTAAATACCGGCAACAAATAATAAACGAAGCATTTTTACTACATAATTACCTTCTTATAAACATTCTTCAAACTTCACTTCTACATATACAGAATTAGTTTAAAAAAAAAAAAAAACACTATCTTTTCGGCTGACGGCAAAAGCCGTCTGAATTTTGTAAACAAATCTGAAATTATAATTTAATTAAGTTATGTTATTTCAGCCAGTAGTTTGTGAAAAAATAAAATCAAAAATTGAAATAATACAAAAGAATAAAAGAAAATTGAAGTATTAATTTGTGTGTTAATCTTTTTTAAAATTGTATGTTATTAAGTATTTATAAATTTAATAAAAATAATTTTAACTATATGCCTGTAAGACCTCAGGTCTTTTAAATGCAATGCACGGCACTAGTTAGAAGGAAAGGTAAGATTTTTTTTTTTTTTTGTTTGTTAGTTTTCAGTATTTTATGTTTTCATTGATTTTTGGTTGAATGCTAAAAATTAAACGGTTGAATGTCTTCCAGTTTTTGAGAAAATTGAAAATTTAGAACACTGGCGCAAAATTTTAGTCGATTTAGTACGATTTTTAGTCATTTTTAGTATGAGACTAGGTTCAAAATTGTATTTTGCTAATTTTAACGGAGTTTAACATCGTACTATGTTCTTACATTTAAATAAAGTTAAAATCACTAAATGGCTACTTTATCTTTTTAGTATAGTACTAAATCCATATGACACATTCACGTTTATAAATGTCAAAATGAAGGATGCTTGTGAATTTTTGCACGAGCTGTCAATTTTTTGAACGTGTTCGGCTTAAGTTTATGAAAGAAAATAATTTAGTATTATACTAGTTAAACAGTACCTATTTAAAATTTAGAAAATTCTAGTACCTAAACTGTTTTTAAATAACTAAAATGGTAAGTAGTATCTTACAAAAACCATAATATTAGGCTGTTTAAAATTTTGAGCCACTGTTATTTTTATTAGAATTTTGTTTGTGTATTTAAAGTACCTACGCAGTTAACTGACATTCAAAATAAAAAAAAAACGTGGTAATTTTAAGCGAAGGTCGGCGCCGGTTATAGTAATTTTGACTTAATAAGTCCTGATTTTGAAACGAATTTCGAAAATATTTTCAACTCCATGAACAGTCTTTTATCATAAAAATAAAAATTTTAAATTAGAGCCACATAATAATAAAGGTGCATGTAAAGAAATGAGATGCTGGGCTGAGCTCTGTGTCAATTTTTAGTATTTTTTTCTAGTATATAGTATATCACAACAAAAACATAAATATTAAGAAGGTAGCCAAGTTCTTTTATATACAAAAACTTTACGTAAGAAGTCAGCCGTAAAAAGTAATGAGAGCTAAAAGTACGCCAAGTTCAAAAGTTCATCGATGTTAAATATCAAATATTTTAAGTAGAGTAATAAGGAAGAACCTCAATATTATCACAGAAGTCTGTTATTTAATGATAACTGACTAAAATTCAGTTCGTTTACTTGGCAAGTTTTCATTTCAAAATTGAGTAATTAGGTACAAAAAGAAAACTTGCCAAGTAACCCAACTCAATTCTAGTCAGTAATCATTAAATAACAGATTTCTCTGATAATATTGAGGTTCTTCCTTATTAATCTACTTAAAATATTTGATATTTAACATTAATAAACTTAGAACTTGGCGTACTTTTAGATCTCATAACTTTTTACGGCTGACTTTTTATGTAAAGTTTTTGTATATAGATGAGCTTGGCTACATTTAAGTTTTTGTTGTGATTTCGCTTTTCTTTGCAAAGGTTCTTTTTATCAGGAAAAGTGGGTTGAATAAACGCCCACTCAGAGCCTTATAAGCAAAGTAAGTTTTCAATGTATGCCTTTTGTATTTACTACAAGTCCTAGCCATCTATCGATTTTTATAAATTAGAAGTAATAATAATAGATAATAATTTATAAGAAGTGGGTGGATGAATCGCCCCTGCATGCAAAATTTCATGATTTCAACTTTTTCTCTTTGTACACAGCTGAAAACTAGCCCATTTACCAAATTCCATAACCCTGCACCAATCGGAAGTGCTCTAAATATATTAAATATTAATTTTGTGAAAGTAATATCTCAAATTTTTAATTTTCCCTTTGCTGGCATGTCAAATCCTATCGCTCTACCATATTTCATCATTCTACGATAATAAGAAGTTCTCTACATAGTTGTCATCAATTCTGAGAAAATGGGCGGATGCTACGCCCCCTGAATGCTTAGTAACAAATTGTTAAATTAAGCCTTTGTTTGCATTTTTAGTTCTACCGCTCTACCAAATTTCATCATTCTACGACCACCAGAAGTTCTCCATATAATTGATATCAATTCTCCGAAAATAGGCGGATGCCACACCCTCTGAAAATAAAATCTCAAATTTTAAAATTTTGCATTTGCTTGCACTTCTAGCCCTACCGTTCTACCAAATTTCATCATTCTGCGACAATCAGATGGACTCCTTATAAATGGTATCAATTCTATGCAAATGGGCGGTTGCCACGCCCCTGAATATAAAATTACAAATTTTAAAATGTTTCCTTTGTCTGCACTTAAAGCCCTGCCGCTGTACCAAATTTTATCATTCTACGACAGTCAGAAGTGCTTCAAATCTTTTATATCAATTCTATGAAAATGGGCGGATACCACGCCCCCTGAATGCAAAATTTCAATTTTTTAAATGTTGTCTTTGCCTCGACTTAAAGCCCTACCACTGTACCGAATTTTATCAATTTATCAATCTACGACTATCAGAAGTGCTCTAAGTAATTTATATCAATTCTATGAAAATGGGCGCGTACCACGCTCCCTGAATGAAAAATCTTTTCCTTTGTATACACCACAGGGCCTACCATTGTGCGAAATTAAAATTTTGAACCCCCAAAACCCCCTCCTGAGTTCACGCCTGAGTAGTCGGCAAGTTTAGGATTCGTGAAAAAAAAAAAAAAAAACTCGAGATACAAATAATTTTTTCTAACATAACGATGATAGAGAACGCGAAAAAAGTGGGTCTCACAATTCTGTCTGTCTGTGCGTCTGTCCGTCTATCTGTCTGTACCTCTACCTGCAGCCTAAACGGCTGAAGCGATTTTCTTCAAACTTTGGACTTAAGGTTCTTATGGGATTCCCTAGAAGGGAAATTGAAATGTTTTTGTAGCTCAAAAAATAAGGGTACCTGCCATACAACAAATATACAAAAATAGTTTTATTTCAAAAACGACTCTTACGATTTTGAAAAAAAATTACGAGCTACTATAATTTCTACAATTAAAATTTTGGTAGAAAAAGGAGAATGGGCATTTTGGTCTACCTATTGCCCACGAATGAGATATATATCGTTGGAAAGCTTAGTCCTAGGACATCATTTTTTTGTATGGACACAAAGCTGTAAAACATGGGGCTTAGGCAGTATACGGCAACAAAGATTGCAACTAGTGCGAAAATTAATTTGCAATAGTGTTCCATTGAAATGATATTATTGGTCACTTTCGGTGAACTGAATAGACCGCAAAACAAGGGAACTTGTATCCCAATGGCTAATAATAGCGAATAATGTCATGGTTGGTGAACAATTCACTTAACAGTATGAAAATTCTACTTTTTTTTTATTCGATTTAGCGAAATTAATGAATGGGAATAATTGTCGGTCTAGTGCCCACAATTGAGGTATACAACATTGGAAAGCTTAGTTCAAGAGCATCATTTTTGTATATCGATACAGAACTGTAAACCGTGGGGTTAAGGCAGTAAATTACAAAATATGAATCAATTCGTCTATGTTAATTCGAATTTGCAAAGTGTTTTTCTTATTTTTTTGGTCGCTTATTTTAGCCAACTGCCATTATTTATGACAGAAAAAATACTCGTACGTTGGTACACTCCATAGTACCCAATCATTTTCATAGGTCTCTTTTCTGGGCACTAGGTAGACCAGGTCCCATATATATTTGCCCATTCTCGTTTGTTTTTTATATCGGTTATTAACGGTACCTGTCATAGAACCGATTTTTTGGTTTTTAAATTTCTCCTTAACGGCTACACCGATTTTAATAAAATTTTTATGTAAGAGGTCCTTTATAATTTTAATAATTTTGCATGTACAGTTTTTTGAAAAAATAATTTTTGGATTTTTAAAAAAATATTGATTTTTTTTTTTGAAAATTCAATATATTGAATCTCAATGAATATTTTTTTAATTTTGTGTAAAATTGTACTAAATTTATTTCTAAAAGTTTGCATACCAAATTTTCAAGAACTTTTATATATTTTTTAATTTTTAGAAAACCGCTCTAACGATTTTTGAAATTTTGTTTCATAAATTCATATTCATCAAACAAATCAGATAGCATACTTTTTTTTAGCTCTATCTGTTTTGGTTATTTAAATAACAAATTTATAGTTATTTTTATGTAAGAGGTCCTTTGTTTCTAAAAACTTTTTTTAATGATATCATTTATGGAACCAATACATATGTACAATGTCAACTTGAAGCTACGTTAAAGTTGTTAGCTAGAGAGCAAGTTTGTGCGATCCGGTCGTGCCCATTTTGTTCCAAAAGTTCTGCTTTTAAATTGGTAACATTGTTTGTAATGACATTTAATATGACAGTTGACAGATAATTAATACTTTATTGTAGTGTTTTTAAAGAACTATTTTTTTTTAATTGGCAACACTAATTCTAATGACAGTTAAATTGGCATGATGATTTGGCATTTGTATATTTCGGTTTGGCGAATGACCCAGCTGCTTCATAATTTCATAGCTGCTCGCGTCGCTGCTCAAATCGACATTTTAACTTTTCTTTGGCCCGACTAGAATTCAAATCCAAACAGCCTGAAATATTACCTACATATTTGGATTAAATATAATAAAGCTTTAATCCATTTGCAAAACGTTTTTAGTTACAGTACAGACAAATTGTCGCATTTGAGTTGACTATCAAGGAGAAGCAGTGTAAAAAATTACCAATTTAACATTTTTTTTATGTTGTCGGATAATTTTTAGTTCCGAATGTGACATCCTGTTGTTATGTCAGCCAATAGAATATGTTCTTCGACCACCCTCTGTGTGCAATAAATCAATAGAAAAAACTGTTGATCACCAGCCGCATGCCTGTTGTTGGCCATATAGACCATCACCATCGCAGCTTTCAGCAGGATTTCCAGCTAAAAGAAACAACGTCAACGAACACAAAATAAATATTATAAAAATATAGAACACAGTCGAATGAAGTCATGGAAAACATATATCAAAAATAAATATACAAAAGGGATCCCGAAGGTCCTTTATCACCCTATACATAGAACATTACTTCATTCCCTATCTCGTTTAATTTTTTTGTTTATGGATGCGTGTGTGTGTATTTGAAGGCATAGAGGTCACAAACTGACACCAAACAAATTCAATAAAGAGTTATGTACACAAAAAAGTTGCGATGTATTTTTTTTTTTTTTTTTTTTTTGTTAACTTAATGCCCTTGCCATATATGTAGTCCCTTTTCATCCGTATGTTTGGATTTATTCGATTTGACCAAACAAAAATAAAGAAAATAAAAAAATATTACCGAAAAGGGAGCCATTTCACCCTTTTTGTCTCACTCACCACGTGCCAGTGTTCGCATGGGCCAACATAAATCCACAGGACATTTGTAGGCAGGCCAACAACTACAGGCAGCAGGCAACAAGCCCCCAAAAAAAAGATGACATCCTTCGTTTGCGACTTAATAGCCCAAAGTTTGTAAACACATTGCCATCAGAGTGTTGAATTATTGACAGAATATTCCCAGGCTAAAAGTTTTTGCTTTAAATAATATTTTCACAACATATATCTATATAAGTCATGGACTTGGACATTCCATCTAGACATTTATCCCGGCCAACCCGAACCCCTCTCCCATGATAGAGCTATATAAGGGCTTGAGCAAACAATATCGTAAATTCCGAAAGCGCACACTGTTCGTACTCTAATTGTCACTTTTACAGTTGGGGGTCTAAAGATATGTCGTCCGAGCTATAGGTATACACGTTGATAGATACTGTATAAATGTAGGAAGGTTTTTTGGAATTAGTGATAATCGATATTAGGAGTGTCGTGGAGAGAGTTTTGAGGAAATATGATAATTTTATGGTCATTCAGATGTAGGTAAGCAATAAATTATGGGAAGAAGCGTCAATAGCCATGGGGGTGGGTACGGGTAGGTACCTATAGTGTTATGAAAGGAAGGTTTATTAATTTGCTGCTGCTTCAGATGAAGTGATAAATTTTTGCTAAAAGGCTCTTAATGGGTGAATCTGAATGTAATGATTGATGAAGTTTTGAGGATTTAATGGGGGCCAATGGTGTTAAGGCTCCAATGTATATTTAAAGTTTAGTAATATTTTACGAACATAAGTCCACATAAGTTATGTTTTTTACTTGGCAGAGCAATTTATTTGTATATAAGAACAAAAAAGTTGCAGGGTGTAAGTAAATATTGTAGGTTCTTATGGTGCCTTCAGTAAATCTTTGGTGCATTATTTTTTATTTTTTTTTTTTTTATTAAAAAAAAAAAATTATTTCTTTTTTTTGGAAAAGTCAATATTTTGGAAACGGCTTAATCGATTTTCTTAAAACTTGGTGAGAAGTAAACTTTCAACACAGGAAGATTTAAAAAAGAAGAAAATATCGATACAATACTTACGGTCGCAATGATGCGCCAAATGAAACGACAGTGAGGCGTTTGATTACTTAATTTGAGGCCAAATTTACGCTGATGGATCAAAAGATCATTGTTCTCCGTCGTTCTTGTCAGTCACTCGAAAAAATAGCCACAGTAAGAGAACCTGTGGCCGAGAATCCAGGAACTTCGTGGTCAAGAATTAAACATTTCCATGAAGCACTATGCAACGAATTTTGGTAAAAGAACTGCATTTGCACGCGATGAGCCTAGGGATCATCCGCAGCGCCGTGAATTTGCTGATTGGGTGTGTGAACATCATCAAATTAATGCGGATTTTTTGAAGAAAATCATTTTTTCAGATGAGGGACATTTTCAACTCGACGGATACGTAAATAAGCAAAACTGTCGGATTTGGGGTGCTGAGTTTGATCAAGCGCGGAGCTGGGAAATTCAACTTTTGTTTTTCTATATGAGTTTGTTTAAATTAGGAGCAAAAGCTAGATCTGTTGTACTCATGACCCCCGCTTTGAGTCGCATGTTCTATGCATAACTGCTCTCAGTATTGGTAGAACATAAATATTTAGTTGTATAATAACCCAACGCCCAACGTAATATTTGGTCCAACATCAATGCCCAATATTGACTAGTTAAGCTTCATGATGTTATAACTAACCATCTCATCCAAAGATGATGCTAAGTAGTTAAACATTTTGTAATGGTACTTATTTATTGTGGGATTCAGCTTTCTTTATTTATATGTGTTTTTGCTCATATTTACAAAGCCTTTTAACAGCCCTCTTCTGCCGTTGTGAGGCTTACAGGTCACAATTTTTTGTGAGGTTGTTTTTGTGAGGTTTCTTATGAGGCGGTCACAATTTCATATTCTGTTTAAGCCCTTATAAGAAACCTCACAAGAAAACTCATCACAGGAAAGTGAATTTTTTATTGAGGTTGGCCACCTATTTTCTGAAAACAAACAGATTTAAGAAAAAAAAAAATAAAACTTATTTGGCGGAATTACCTTATAATAATAATTAGACCTCGGAATTTGCATATTTGTATATTTTTCATCAAATTGGTACCAAACTTTGTATTTAGACGTTTTATCGTTCAAATATAACAAATCGAAATGCATATCGAAAATATGTAAAATATATGCAAGAAATATGCAAAAAAATATGCCAAAAATATGCAAAATATATGCAACATATGCAAAATATATGCAACATATGCTAAATATATGCAACATATGAAAAATATATGCAAACGAATTTCATCGAAAAATTGAATTCCACTCGTTAAATATTAAAATGTGAGCAACCAAGAATCTTTTCTTGGTTTAAAAACAATTAACAAAGGAAGAATATACCACTTTCCCTTGTCCAAAACGCTTTACAATAAATTATTGTATTGTTCTTATCGCAAGCCCAACTTAAAACCAGAGCAAAGCTTTTGTTGTTATTACAGATTTTAATATTATTTCAAAAGTAAATAATATTTTAAATCTCAATGCTGTCTGGTTTTGAACCTGTCACAAATGAAAATATCATTAAATATAAAGGAGATTTGGCAAAAATATATAGGACCTGGTCTAGCTATAGTGCCTAGAAACGAGACCTTTGAAAATGATTAGGTGCTATGGAGTGTACCAACGCACGAGTATTTTGTTTTTGTCCTAAACAATGGGAGTTGGCTAAAATGAGTACCTAAACACTCAGAAAAACACTTTGCAACTTCGAATAAACATAGAAGAATTGTTTTATATTTTGTAGTATACTGCCTAAGCCCCATGGTTTACAGTTCTGTGTCCGTACACAAAAGTTATGCTCTTGAACTAAGCTTTCCAACGCTGTATATCTCAATTGTGGTAACTAAACGCACAATTGTTCCCATTCATTTAATTCCCTCAATCGAATAAAAAAAGTAGAATTTTCATACTGTTAAGCGAATTATTCGCCAACCATGATATTATTCGCTATTATTGGCCATTGGTATAAAAGTTCCTTTATGTTGCGCTTGCGGTCTGGTCTATTCAGTTCATTGAAAGTGACCAATACTGTCATTTCAATAGAACACTATCGCAATTAATTTAAGCTCTAATTGCAATCTTTGTTGCCATATACTGCCTAAGCCATAGTTTACAGCTTTGTGTCCATCCAAAAAAATGATGTACTAGGGCTAAGTATTCCAACGACATATATATCATTCGTGGGCAATAGGTAGACCAAAATGCCCATTCTCCTTTGCTCCAATTACTTCTTGTGACGTTGAAAAAAGCTTTTGTGCTAACAAAATGGTTTTTGGGGAGAAACGTCAAAGCCTCTCAATTAATAATTTTCAATTTTAAACCTATAAAATATTGTATGTAATATTGTATTGTAAGTATCAGTTGCTCTTCTTTAATAGCTGACAATAATAATTAAAATTTCAATATGTATACCACCCTCTGAATCGCTTTTATATTATTTTTTTACATATGAAATGTTTGCATATTTTGCATATGTTTTGTATATTTTGCATATTTTTTGCATATGTTTCATATATTTTGCATACTTTTGGCATATGCATTTCCTGCAAATATACAAAAACATTTAAAATAAGAATATCGTTTTAAACTCTATTTTCAACGAAACGAACCTTGGTGTCATCAGAATTTAGCTATCTTAATCCTTCAAAAAAATGCAAATATGCAAAATCCGAGGTCTAATAATAATGAATTCTATTGGTAAGCAATTCGTTTAAACATTGATGTTTATATTTAATAATAATTATTTTATATTCTAGATGATCAAAAAATAAAACGAGCGTCGCGGGAGCAGCTCGAGTTTTTCATCGATTTTGTTTGGAGAATCCCCGATCTCCTATCAAACAAAAACGACCCCACATTTTGAAAAAAATTGAATTAAAAAAAATAAAAATGAAAAAGACAAATTGTGATTTGTACTCGGATGTCAAAGGTCGTCATGTGGTTTGAGTTCCTGGATAATATCCAGGCACAAAGGTTTTGGAAACCGAAAAAAATTAATAAAAGTTGTGTTTTGAAGGGCAAATGTATCATTCACACTCTTAATTGTCTTAGCATATTCTCCTTCGCTGCAATCTAAGTCATTTATCAACAAAAAATATTTATTTGCTTTTGTTAATATTTGTATGGAAATTCTTACTTTTCATTTCTAGGTGAAACTTCTTCCAAAAGATGTATTAAAATCAAATTCAATTCCATATTTCTTCTTATTTTGCTATTTTTTTTATAGTTTTTTAGGGAAAGATGTGTCACGTATGTGAGTTGTGATCTGCCAAGGACCAGATCATAACTTTCAAGTTTTTATGAGAATACGAAAAAAGTCACAAAATCGAATTCACCTCGAGTTATGAGGTTATTGTGACTTGTGAGGCATCAGTGGGGTTGCCAAAATAAGGCTGTAAAACACTTTAAAAACGTATTTAAAATTTAAAATAAAGTTTCTCCAAGTAACTTGCAAATGTTCCAATATGAAACCTTCATACCGGCACTCAACAGGCAAGAAACAACGTCAAAGTAAATAACAATTTTATTTGTTCGGGAAAACGAAATTTTTCATCATCTACGAGTATTTCTTAAATTTCTTTTTTGTTCACAATAAATTCACAATCAATAGATAGAATCAAAGACCCTTTTAAAACTATGAAAATCTTGACCTTTTAATTGTACATATGAACAAATTGTTTCAAGGAATTAGGGTCATATTTGGAATGCAATATTTTAAGAAAGTTGCAATATAGGTACTTCATGTTTCCAAACCTCACACAAAAATTTAAGTATACTGGCTAGGTAAATTATTAGTGTATAGCTTAAGCAGAAGGTCCTTCTTATAATATGTATAAAAAAAAAAAAAAAATAAAAGAAATTTTGGCTGAAGGTATGGATCCGGCCTTGCGTGTGATACTCAAACAACCAATGCATCCACCACCAGAAACTGTTTGGTGTGCATTTTGGGCTGGCAGAGTATTTGGGCTGGCAGAGTATTTGGGCTGAATTTCTTTGACGTAATTGGCGAACTGTTTTGCATAACTTTCACAATTTCTGTAATGTGTTTTTA
Source organism: Melangyna quadrimaculata (assembly GCA_949320155.1). Lineage (NCBI taxonomy): Eukaryota > Metazoa > Arthropoda > Insecta > Diptera > Syrphidae > Melangyna > Melangyna quadrimaculata. The sequence goes on from OX439485.1 coordinate 183,743,416, forward strand.
CAATAATTAAGCGCTGTTGGTTTGAATACTTCTCCATATTCTTAAATCGCGTGGTCTGCACGTAAAAACTGTCAAAAAAAATCATACTATAACTCGTATTAACAAAATGGTGGCAAATTTAAATCCGTCGCTCTTGTTGAGAGACCTTATTCATTACAGAAGCTTCAATGAGACAAAACAAAACCCCTCGGCAAAAAAAAAATTAAATGGTAAGAATGAAAAAACTGCGATGAAAGACGGAGGTTTATTTATATAGATACAGACTTATAGTATCCTGGCTCGACGCCTAGACTATGCGACATTTGACCTCGATTCTTCATATAGCGGACATCCTTTTGTATATGATTTACTATATTTTCTTCATCACTTCATATGTTGCATTGCGTATATTATAAAAAATTCATAAATAGACTGGAGGGTGTAGGGTGTCGTTTGAACTAGAACAAAACATCAACAACCATTTTTTCTTTGAGATGCGTTTGTGATATTCAGAAGGTAGGTGGTATATTTTTCTCAAAGGGATATCTTTGCACAGAAAGAAAGTTCATATAATCATTAGACACTAGAGGCTTCAAGGTATAGTATAGTGACGGCACCTGTGCTATACTTTACTCATTCTATAATTAGTTGGCCGCATTTTGGAACACACATTTTGTTTTTTGAAGGACGATGATAGTTTCTTACCTGCAATATGGTTATACCCTCTATAGGATACCATAAACGCAAATCATACGTTTGTTGAAATAAAATTTCACTTTCTATGATCTTAACTACGAGCCACAAATATTGAGCGAGATTTTTGCGTCTTGGAATTTTACAGCTTCAGCTTTAATATCTATATAATGACATTTGAAAGAAATATTTTTGCGATCTGAAATTGTAGCTTATTAAATGGTAATTTGTTTATAAACAAACAAAATTAGCTCGCATATTTTGTTACTTGAATTTTTCAACAAAAAAAAATAAAATGTATGTATGATCATTTTAAAGTCTGATTGGTACTCCTAGAGTATTATATTCTCTTAATTTTATGGGTACCCATCTCAAATAGTGTTTCACGAGTAAAATTCAGGTTCCCGCTAAAATAATTCTGACAGTTAGCAAACAAAATTAATAATTCATTATGGTGAATTTACCTTTTTAAATGTTCCTTAAAAAAATGTTTAACATGGAAAATTATGACCGTTAGTTAGGTCTTATTTAACAGAGATTTTTAATTTAAAAAAAAAAACCTATGCAAACTACTAAAACGTTATTTGACATTTTCATGAATTTAAGAGTACATAACATAACTTAAAATTCGTACAAGAAAATTATGGTTTTCTCATTTTCTGTTAAACTTTGAAAAGTGAATCATAGTTTGGAGATATCTTTAAAAAGCGAAAACTTGAATATTAAAAAAGAAACAGCATTTAAAAAGATTCAATTTCGTCTAGCAAAATTTCAGCCAAAACCTGGTACGCCAAAATTAAGGAACTTAAAAAGTCATAATCATAGGTTTTTTGTTGAGGATTTTTTAGTGAGATATTTTTGGTAATGTGTTTATATAATTTAAAAAACTGTTCTTTAAATTTTTGTTACCCATTCTTAATATTTGCTCAAGCAAGATCTTACAGCCCATCTGAGTCCTTTAGTTTCTAAAACATACTTTCATTTTTATTTTTATAAAGTTTACAATAAATATGCAAGCTCATGTTTTTTATGGAATATGTGTCAGGTGTGAAACACTTGTGGTAGAATTGAAAAAAAAAAACATCATTATTAAATTATAGTTATGTATAGTTTATTCATAATAAAGTATGAAGGATTTTTTTGACAGAAATTGGTACAAGGTAAATGAGCGAATGATATAATTTTTTTTTTATGATGAAATTAGTATTTTCAAAATGATACAGAACTTTAAGCACACTTAAATTGAAATATTTAACGTAAGGCTTTTTTAATAGTATTTTTTTAGAGAAAGATTTCAACGAAATAAAGCTCAAAATTAGTTTGTAATATAAACATACATACATACCTAGGTGTAATTGTGCGAAACAGAATTCCAAAACCAAAAAATCAGAGACGATTTTGAATTCCACCTTTATTTTAACAAATTAAGAAACTCAAAACGCCAATTGTTGAAACTTTTAAGAAACTAACAGAGCTTTTTAACACTTACCATAGAATAATGCTATAATATTAGAAAAAGCTTAATTTTAGCATAAGCTTTTTATGGAAAAATCTTATGCAAATACGCCTGATGGTTTGATTTTTTATCCTGTGTGAAGTGCTTTGTAAACTTTTTTGAAAAAGTTATTAAAGCTTTTAAAAAAGGTAAGATTGGGTAAATTCGGATTAAATTACACATTTTATTTAAAATGCAAAATAGAAGCATTGAATGGGATTATATGTTTAACCCCGATTTATATACGCTCCATTGAATTTGATTTCGCCATTAAAAATGGTAAATTAATGAAATGTGTAGGTATATGAGAATTTCAAATCCAATCCAATTTTTAATGATGACGATAAATTGAGTAGCTCGATTCCACGATCTTCAATTCGATTTATTACATAATAAAGGAAAACTAAATCTGTTGTGTAAAACGAAAGAGTTATGGTCAAAAGAATGAGTTGTTTTCAGAATTATTAAAAAACAAACCCAATTTTAAAACCTTTAATTTTGAAAAGCAGATTTCTTTTTTTTTATATTTAAAAGTGAACTGATTTTTTTTTTTTTTTAATACGAGAATGTACATAACTCTACTCTTGAAAATCTGTTTTTATTTTTATCAGGCTGGATTTGTAGTGTAGGTAATGAAAGCTTTATAGTCTAAGAGCCGCAGCAAATTTTGGGAGTGGATTGATAACTAAAATATGAGTATGAGGGTATTGAAAACAAGCATCTGGCAGGTTTCTTTTTCAGCCTTTGGTGGGGGTGAGGGTTTAAAAACGGCCATTTTCCAATTTATTTTGTCAGAAGTATTACCACTTCAATAAAATTATAAAATATATGCCGTGATGCTCTGTCATTTTGTTTAAGTCAAATCGTCATAATCTTGGCAATCCGACCAATAGAACTCAAGATATAAGCTTTTTAAGAGGATATTATTTTCTTTTTCTTGGAGAATTATAAAACACAAAAAATCAACAAAACAAAGTCTCACAAAAAAAATGGACTGAGGTTAGCTTAAAAAGCTAATATCTTGAGTTCTATTGGTCGGATTGCCAAGAGTATGACGTTTTGAATTAAAGAAAATGACAGAGCATCACGGCATGAAGTGGTAATAACCAAATATTGGAAAATCGCTGTTTTCAAACCCCCACCCCCACCAAAGGCTGAAAAAGAAACCTGCCAGACGATTGTTTTCGATACCACGATATATGCACCTACTCACATTTTGGTTATCAATCCACTCCCAAAATTTGCTGTAGGCTCTTGGTCTATTAGGTTTTCAGCCTTATTTCATTCAATGGATTTACTCTAATTTAAAAAAATCGCCACTATAAAGTTCTGTTTTGGTCATGTGAATCTGACCCTTTCCTCGCAATTTTTGGTGTGCCCCAAGGAAGCCATCTTGGCTCTTTAATTTTTATTTTGACAACTAATGTAGTCGATAGTCTATCATCGAAAAGTTTGTTCTACCCAGGCTTGGGATATTTGTTTTAAGTTTTACGGTGTAAATTTTTAGATTGCGTTTTCTTAAGTTTTTGTGGTTCTTAGGTTTAATAATAATTTGACAGTTTTAAATACAAATATAGTTAATTTTATATTCGATTGTAAAAGATGCCGTGATTGGTTTTGAAAGATCTGCAGTTAGGTAAATTTGTAGTACTTTATTTACTGATAGAATCTACAAAAAAAAAAAGATTTTTTTTCTTAAAAAGATGAAATATATATATGAAAACTGGTTTTATTGTATTCCTTTCAAATTTTTTACTACCTGACATTTTTCTGCAACGCCAAATTACAGCTTTTGCGACATTTTCTCAAAATTCATATTAAACAGGACGGGGACAGTGCTTCCAATAAGAATTTTTTTCTATTTCTACATTCAACTATGCTTTATTCCAACTTGATTAAGTGAATTTGTTTGGCCTGATTTCACGTCCCTCGTACAGAATACGACGGAACATCCCTAAGTTGGGACATAATTTTAAACATTTTTTGAATGTGTTTATGTCCCATTATATGATTGACGAATGAATAATATTTGGGTCTAGCACTCTCCGATCATTAAATGGATGCTCAAGACACAACTCAAAAATAAAATTTTATATTTAAGCCTAGTACGCTGCTGATGCGAAACGAAAAATCCCATACAAAAATGACATGACAAAATCATAAGCGAAAAATTTCGTTGTCCTTTTCGTTCTGTGGTACGCTGTTCGACCAGCGAAATTGATGATTATACCAGATTGTTTTGACAAGTCTCCACTCTATTTTCGCAATGAATTAATTTCCCGTACCATTAATTGTGTGCGAAAAATGACATTTGGGTTTGTTCGTGTTTTTATTTGTTTTTTCTTTCATTACAGCACTGTTTTTGTTTGATTTTTTCGTTTAATTTCTATTTATTTATTTGCAATTTGTTTAAACTCTTCATGAATATTTTTCCGTTGTGTTTTCGTAAGCATTTCGTTGTCTTTTTGAAGACCGCAGGAAAATTTCGTTTCGCATCAGCAGCGTACTAGGCTTTAAGTTTTACATCGATGTAATGCATAAATCCATTACGGAAAGGTCCTTTTTTCAAATTGATAATTCGGCCATAAGTTATGACAGAAAAGCAAAAACTTGAAATGCACACTTCAAAATTTATTTGAAACATCTTAAACGCGTATTGATTGAGCTGAATTCAATCAAGGTTTATAGCTTTGTGTTCACAAATCCCTTACCTCTGATGGGGGGAAATTTAGAGTAAAATAAAAAACAGAGTTTTACATAGTGTCTTTATTTTAATTAAATTATTTTTATCTTAACCTATGCTTATATACAATTTCTTCATACTGATAACGATAAGTGAAAGTATAACTAAAAACAAACATACACAAATTCCGAACCCAAGTTCAGACAAGGCTTATGATAGGAATTCGTGTGTGCCCACATCAATCTCGTTGTTAGCATAATCAAACACAATTTGAATCATTATTATCACTCATCGTTATCTTCCGAGTGTTCAATATATTTTGAACACTTTGTTTTCTATGATTCCCACGCGAACATTGTTATTCATCCAGACTTCTTATCTTTTTTTTTAATTTAATAAAAATTTTGAAATTCTTACAAAAATAAAAACGTTAATTTCAAAAACGATTCAAAAATTAACAGAAAAGCTCACAGTTTCATATTTCAAAGTCGCTCAAAAGCTTCCATGACACATTATTATACACTCACACAACACAAATTTGTTTAAGTCATTGACAGAAAGTCCTTATCACACTTCTCGTTACAGTTGTCATTTTATTTATTGATAGATAGCCTCCTCCCTCTAATACAAGCGTAGAAAACTGCGCTTCACAATTTTTTACAACCCCCCAAAAAAACAACAACCTTCAACAAAGAGTGTATGTGTAATGTGTACTGTATACACAGTGTTAAGTGGAGATTTGCATGGTCCTCCATTAAAGCTTCCCTTATGTTATGGCAGAGTTCATGCGTCAACTAAACTTAAAACAACAACAAAATAACACATCAAAAACCCATACAAACATAATTAATTCAAGCTTACTCATTCACATATACCAAAATGAACTTTTTCCCATCATATGTATTTCGAAATCGATTTTCAGGAAAAACTTCAAAGATTCGCCTTTGGTTTTGTGACCAAAACGCGAGTGAATTCTTTCATCTCTGCGTGTGTTGTTCTGCCTTGAATTGTTGAAGGAATTCAAAAAAAAAAAGAATAAAATTTAATTCATACAACTTATAATAATTGTTGGTTAATTGAAATATAATAATCAAATGAATTCATGCTAAAAAATGGATAAAATTTCCTAATATTTCGAAATTCGTTTTTTTGTTCCTTTGAATAACGAAAAATAGTTTTTTCCATCCCTGAAAAGTGAGTTTCGTTTTTTTTTTGTATGCAGAGAGTGGTGTTTTGATATCGAGAAAAATTATTTTTCTTTTCTTCCAAGCTCACCTACTTTATTATAATATTGATTTATATTTTTTTTTAATAATAAGAAAATGTAGGAAAATAATTCCTTTTTTCTTTATAATTCTTATCATAAAGTTAAAAAGTATTGGTGTTAATTTAAATTATATATATAAGTAAGTCAGAAAAAAATTCCAACCGAAAACGAAAAAAAAAAATATTCTTACAGAAAAAAAGCTCTATCAAAATGTCGGTCCGAGAAAATAACTGAAACCCGAACCGCCCCGTGACGTCGAAGGATAATAATTTGCAGATACATTTTAATTAAATAAAAAAATTAAAAAAAAAACAGAAAAAAGGATTTCTAAAAAACCAAACTACATATTAAGACTAAATAAATAAAATAATTAACAGGACAAGCATCACGGATCCTCGAATTCAACTACCGTACGTGTTTTTATATTAGGTAAGCGAAAAAAAGGAAATTTTTATTTGAAGCAATTTGTTCTTGTAATTTTTGCAGGATGTTCCGTAATCTAGTTCAAGGGAAGAATAAAAAAAAAAAATCAGTAATATCTGGTCAGTTCGCAAGTATAGTAAATGCGATGATTTTAGGAAAATATCTTGTAAAAAATTTTAGATCAATATAGTTTTTTTTTGCTAAAAAAGTTTTATTTTACCCCCATAACCTTTGATGTACTTTTATCGTGACATGATAGAAAAAGAAAACCACGGTCGAAAAGAAGAAAAAAAATATATTCAAAAGAGATTTTGAAAATGATGCAAGGAAGAAGAAGAAATGTGAAGACGAAGAGTGGGAATGGAAATGTGTATGGGTTACATTATGGGAGAAAATAACCCTTACCAAAGAGATAGTGCTTAAGTTTTAGAGAGAAATAATAGAAAAGAGGGATTGAGGGAGGTTGATTGAAAAAGAAGCTTTTTTATCGCAAAAACCTAACCTTACTTCGATTGGTTGAACCGTTTTTCACTTGTTTTGCTAAATTAAAATTAAAAAAAATATATATACGTTCTATAATTTTTAAATTTGCATTTAAAAAAAATACCTATCTGCCTACTTCGGGTAAATGAAAGATAAAAAATCATTACGCAAGGGGTTTTTAAAATATTCGTAACTTTTATGAGAGAATTATAATTTTTCTCAATTTTCATAGATTTCACTAAAAGCCATGTGTCAAATTGTAATTTGACACATGGTTATAGGGAAAATGTGACTTACTTGAAATAGAAGAAGAACACTGTATAGTAATAGTTTCTTTTAAGTCACGTTAGTATCGATATAAATCGATTAGATGTTCGGATCATTTGAAAAACATTGAAATAAAAATCCATGTAATAGCTACATACTAAACAGATAGTTTATTATAAGCAAAAATATTTGTACATTAAGTATGTACTCGTATGTACATAAATATGAGGACATCAATGATGATGCTTAAATGGTTTTTTTTTTTTGTCAGGTTTTATCACAGATGAAGTTCGTCAAAATTATATTTTGCACCTAAATATTTAAAACATTTTAGAATTTTCTTGAGTCACCAAAAATTTAAGTGAAAAAGAGCGAAATATTTGAAATAAATACAAAATATATATATGTAGGTATTAACATAATGTAACTCCTATGTATTTTATGAATTATTTAATAGGTAAATAATTCAGGTCAAGAAAAATCCGAGACATACAAATAAAAAGTATTAACAAAATATTTTTTTTTTCAAGATTTCACACGTCATAACGAAGTATCTACTAAGCTTGATTTATTTTTGTGATCGAGTATTAAGCGTTAAAAGTTGTTATGCTAGTTAGATAAATCCATAATGTGGAAGTTTGTTTTTATTCCAGTAATTATTATAATCATTTTATGTATTAAAAGTAACAAAAAAAAAACACCCAGAGAAAAACATCACCTGATTATTTAACAAGTGTCTTATTAAATTAACAAGGTGTAATTTTCCATCTTAAGTTACAGGAATCAGTAGAAACTTTTAATAACATGCTTAGTTAAGGTTAAATTAGTATGCCACCATTTATTTCAACATGAAATTGCTATAATTACATTTTTCTTCAAAATTGTACATTGTACAGTGTTTATTTTAACAAAAAACGAGCTTTATTAACATTGCTTCTTGTGCTTCGTGTTCCTGTTGACTGACAGATTCATATTCAGTAAAACCCGGATAAGAAGCTCTCCCACAAGTGCCGAACCCAGACAAATGTATTTACGTTTACCTTCCTCGCTCAATTGCCTTTTATTTTGTATACTACAACTGTAAAATTTTACCTGAAAGTACTTCCTTTAAGTACCCCATTAAAATGTTGATGTTAATAACGACAATGTTAACACGTAGAGTAGTACGACAGACTGACTGAAGAGCCCACTGTCATATCTGGGCGAAACACATTAATTTCTGCAGTCGAGGTCACTTGTGCTTTTTAGTTGACTTAATTTAACTTGACATCCAAAAATTTAAATTTTAACAACAGCCTAATAGTTGGTTAATTAATAGTTATTTTTATAAATAGCTGATTTTTCTTTTCTCTGAGTATTTGGGGGTCAGTTGTTAATCTTTAACGTGTAAAGTTTTTAGAAATATATCACTTCAGAACTTCATAGGTCGAGAATTGACACTCTGTATAGTTGAATGCAATGGAAGCTAGATTTATTATTTAAATATTTGATTAATGTGGTTTAGATTGGCTTAACTTTAAATAAAATATACAAAAAATTACAAAAACACATTTTCAGTGCTGCCGTTTTGACCTGTTTCATGTCAAATTTGACAAGATTTCATCACTGTTGACATGAAATGAAATACAAATCTTGTCAAAAGTATTTTGACTTGTTTTTTGACTTAACTCAATAATTCAATATGCAACTTAACTTTTTGTTAAAATATTTTAAAATACATTTCAACTTCAGTGTAGGCCAAGTGTAATGTTTTATACTAAAAATTGCAATCAATGAAGTTACCTTTGAATATGAGTAGTTACATAAAAGAGACAGTGCCTTTCTGGTGCGAAGGTTATTCGTATAAGGATGCCAGTGCAGAAAATCCATTTAAAGAGTTGGCGAAGTTTTCTATATCAATATTGGTTTTGCCAATTTCCAATGCAGAAGTAGAAAGAATTTTTAATCAATTCAATTTGATCAAAAGGAAACAAAGAAACAGAATGCAGCTGTTGTTAACTAATTCTCTTTTGACGATAAGAAATCATTTGCGCAATAAAAACTGTTGCAAAATATTTGGAATTCCTGCAGAAGTACAAAAAAAAAAGTTGGAACATATGCTATATACAAAAATATAGATTATAATCAATTAAATTGAATGTGATAGCTCAGATTTTGAAGATCTTTAACTTTATGTACCTTAACTTGAGTACCTATTTTTATATAAAAATAAATTATGAAATATTATTTATTTTAATTAACTCGTTGAATTGAAGTTGAAATACTTTTTGTTTTGATTATAATTAATAAAATGTATTTATGTTATCATTAATATTTGATATTCTGATATTTTGTTCTATTTTTTTTACTAGAAACAAAACAAGTCAGATTTGACTTTATTTGGAAATTCGACTTGGCAACACTGCACATTATATGTATGTAAATTCAACTCTCTAATTATCAATCTTAAATATTTAACTTAACCTGTTGAGAACTTTCGTATTTTTTTTTAAATTGGCTATTAGCTTAAAATTATGACTAGTTTACTTACTTTACTTACTTACTTACTTTTGATGGCGCTCACAGCCCAGGATGGGCTTCGGCCTCAACTAACAAGCCCCTCCAGCCAGCTCTGTCCCTAGCTAGCCGCTTCCAGTTGCGCACACCGAGTGCTTTGATGTCGTCATTCACTTGATTGCGCCACCTGTTACGGGTTCTTCCTCTGCTGCGTACCCCATCGGGGTTGGATTCGAAGACTCGTCGGGCAGGTGCGTTGCTGTCCATACGCTCCACGTGCCCCAGCCATCTAAGCCGCTGTATTTTCAGCTTTTTGACCAGGTCAACGTCGCTGTATAGCCCGTATAGCTCGTCGTTGAATCTTCTCCTCCATACTCCTTCGATACACACCGGACCGAAAATCACACGAAGAATCTTCCTCTCAAAGCACCCTAGCAGATTTTTATCCGAATCTTTCAGTGTCCATGCTTCTGACCCATAAAGCAGGACCGGGATGATTAGGGTTTTGTATAAAGTCTCCTTGGTTCTCTGAGAGAGGGCCTTACTACTTAAATGCCTTCTTAGACCGAAGAAACAGCGGTTGGCAAGAGTAATTCTTCGCTTGATCTCTGCACTGATGTCATTCTGCGATGTAATAGTGGAGCCCAGGTAGACAAAGTCCTTGACAACTTCGAAGTTATATCTGTCCATCGTGATATTTTGCCCGAGTCGACGATGTTGAGATTCCTCTCTCGATGACAGCATATACTTCGTCTTGTCCTCATTAACCGCCAATCCCATTCTAGCCGCCTCCGATTCAATGCTCGCAAATGCCCCTGCCACAGCTCGCTTCGTTCTGCCGACAATGTCTATGTCATCCGCATATGCAAGCAGTTGAACGGACTTTTGATAGATTGTACCGCTGGTGTTGACATGTGCGTTGCGTACAATGGCTTCAAGAACGATGTTGAATAGGTTGCATGATAACGCGTCGCCTTGCCTCAATCCTTTCTCAACATCAAAGGAATCGGTGGTGTTCTTACCAATTTTGACGGAGCAGCGAGATTTCTCCATCGTCATCCTGCACAAGCGGACGAGTTTGGCAGGGATGCCGAGACTCGACATGGCTCTGTATAATTCGTCCCTTTTCACGCTATCATACGCGACTTTAAAATCGATAAAAAGGTGGTGTGTATCGATCTGGAATTCCCGGGATTTTTCTAAAATCTGTCGGAGTGTGAACATTTGATCGACGGTTGACTTGCCTGGCCTAAAACCGCACTGATAAGGGCCGATCAGATCGTTGACAAAAGGTTTTAAGCGGTCACACAGGATGGCCGACAAGATTTTATAAGCGACGTTTAGGAGACTAATTCCTCTGTAGTTGGTACATTTCAGAACATCTCCCTTTTTATGGATGGGGCACACTATACCGAGGTTCCATTCATCGGGCATACTTTCCTCCGACCAAATTTTGCAGATGAGCTGGTGTATGCTCCTAGCCAATTCATCTCCCGCTGATTTAAATAGTTCGGCTTGTAAGCCATCCGCACCTGCAGCCTTGTACGACTTAAGTTTGGATATCGCCAGCCGAACTTCGGTTAGGTCGGGTGGACGGAACTCTTGGCCATCATCGTCCAAGTTGAATGGAGCGTTCTGCCTATTAGCGGCATCTTGGCTGTCTTCGCCATTAAGCAGTCTAGAGAAGTGTTCTTTCCAGATCCTCAGCACTGACTGTGTGTCTACTACCATATTCCCACTCTCATCTCGGCAGGCTTCCGTTCTAGCCTTGAATCCTTGGGTGGATCGCTTCACCCTCTGATAAAATTTTCGAACATCTCCCCTACCGCTACAACCCTCAATAGACTCTACCGCCCGCTTTTCGTGCTCTCTCTTTTTCCTCCTGAGAAGTCGGCGTTCCTCTTTTCGTTTCAGCCCGTAGAGCTCCCGGGCCACTCTCTCAGCAGCTCTTGTTCGAGTCTGCAGCATTGCCTGGTAGGCCTCGTCCTTAGCTGCATGCGCTAGCCGGCACTCCTCATCGAACCAGGGGTTTCGTTGTATTCGCCTAGTGAAACCCAGCACATCAGAGGCGGCACTTCTAATGGCTTGTTGACAGTGTTCCCACTGGTCCTCTGCACTTGATGCTGGTAGCGGACCTCCTGAGAGATTAAGAGTTACGTGGTCTGCAAAAGTTCTGACAGTCTCTTGCGATTTAAGCTTCTCGACATCGAATCTTTTCACAGCATCTGCTCTGCGTTGTCGCGTCATGGATATCCGCATACGTAGTCTAGCTACCACCAGGTAGTGATCCGAGTCAATGTTGGCCCCTCGGAACGTTCGGACGTCCAAGATACTGGAAGCATGTCTCGCGTCTATCGCAACGTGGTCGATTTGGTTGACGGTTACTTGATCACGCGACCGCCAAGTCCCCTTGTGTATATTGAGGTGTGGGAAGTAGGTGCTTGAGATGATGACATTTCGCCCCGCCGCAAAGTCTGCCAGCCTGTGTCCGTTGCCGGAAGTTTCGTCGTGTAGGCTGTGTCCTCCGACTATCGAACCAAAGATGCCCTCCTTTCCGAATCTTGCGTTGAAGTCACCAAGAATGATCTTCACGTCGTACTTCGGGCACATATCATACGTTGTCTCCAAGAGATCGTAGAATGCTTCTTTGGTTGAGTCTTCTCTCCTTTCATGGGGGGCGTGAACACAAATCAGCGAAATGTTCTTAAATTTGCCTTTGATGCGGATTGTGACCAGGCGCTCGCTTACACTTCGGAAGCCCAAGACTTCTTGCCTAAGTCTTCCCCTTATCACAAAACCACAACCCAAGAGCCGCTGACCCGGTTCCTTCAAGCACCCGCCGTAGTAGATGTCACACGTTTTCAGTCTCCGTACGCCCTCTCCATCCCATCGCACTTCCTGGATGGCTGTTACGTCAGCCTTTAGCCTGTCCAGGTTCTCCACTAATTGTTCGGCTGCACGTGTTCTGTATAAGGACAGGACGTTCCACGTGCAGATCCGAAATTCATTGTCCTTGTTTCGTTTGCTGGGGTCGTCAACTTTAAAATCATCCATATCCGAGGCTTGTTGTTGTTTCGGAACAACTTTTTTTTACGTGGTAGGGAAGTTACCCCGACGCACAACCCCCGACCCGGAGGACCAGACCCTTCGTATAACTCCAAGGGTAGGGAGCCGGATAAACCGCTCCTTATAGGCCTGAGCTACAAATATGTCGTAGTAGCCCATATAAGGTGTTCACTAAGTAGTTCAACCTAACTGGAACTGTAGACGCCACCGTTGATTCCATCTAGAGAATTCGTCCGCTGCCGCCTCGATGAAAGGAGAAGTGCCTTAGTGGGAACACTCCTCCCCCCCCTCTCTCGTTGGCTGTCCCCAACAGCTTTCCACGGGGATTTAAACCCCGTCTCCAGCTGAGGTACTAGACACCCGATGTTCACCACGTGGAGGTGAGAGTAGGAGTTGGTAGACAGAGGTGGATTTTGAGAAAAACCTGTGGACGCTTGTGTCCTCTTGAATGCACATAACTACCCTTTTGAACATCAAATTATGACTAGTTTGCTTTTCATAATTCCAAAATATGAGGTATGTTGCTTTACTATGAAATTTTGTTATTTTCTGTACATTTTAGTCTAATGTTCTGTCAATTTCTTTTCTTTTATATGAACAAATATCATCTCAGCTCTTAAACTGGGCTTTCGTCCTGAAAAATCTGAACAAGTTTCAATGGCAATACACCTCCCGTTTGTGAGTGATATATCAAGTTGCACACCGCAAGGGATTGAGCGTCCTCCTGGTCTACGCCATTCTTCCAGTCACATTTTAGCTCAGCATTAAGTTCAAAACAGAAAGTTTTCCCAAAGATCCTCTTCGTTTATTCGAGATAGTGACCAGAAGACTATTATTTGTTTTCAATATATCAATATAACTACCAGCGCGATGTCGATGTGGGCCGATCGTGCCTTCTTGCCACTGCAATTTCCTTGTGGCTCAGATTTTTGTTTTGTTTTATTTGAAATTGTGGAACCAAAATATTTTTTTTTCGAGTCGCACCACTGCACTGATGCCTTCATTCTTTGTACGTATTACACATCAGGGGTCCATTTCACCAACCACTTTTCACTCTGCAAATTTGCGAACAAATATTTTCTGGCAAAGTAAAAGTGCAAAGTGTTTCACAAAATTTGCAAAGTGAAAAGACTTTTCACTTATCACTTTTCAGACTATTTTTGAAAAGTGCAAAGAAAAAGTGTTTCACCAATTTAAAATAGAACTTTGCATTTGAATTCGTATTTTGCAAAAGTTGCAAAGTAAACTCAAATTGTATCAATTTGATCAGTTATGCATTGAACAAAAATCATTGACGGTATTATTGACGTTGCAAACTAAAGAATTTACAAATAGCTTAATTAAATAAATCAGAAGACGGAAAAGATGGTTTAAGTATTGAACGAATTTTGAATTTACATGATTGTTAAAATAAAGAATTTTTGTACGATTTTACCATGCGAAGATGGTTGAATATTCCTAATGCAAGGTTGTCATTGAAAGACACAGTTTGTCAAGACAGGGTGGTTGTACATTTTCTCTACTACTATTTTCTTAGCTTTTCTTGTTGGTATAAGCCACCCTGTCTTGACAAAAGAGTGTCAAATTGGGCCTTAGCCATAAAGCATTTACAGCCAAATTTATAGACGTGGAATAGGGAAGCGTTAACTTTATTCCATGGACAAAGTACAAAATGTTATTTAGAAAACAAAATTTCGTCTAAGTGACGTTTCCTAAGTTAAACCACCGAACATGGTGGTTTAGCGAAGGAATACAAATCAGACTTGTCAAACAAATGATAATAACTTTGACAGAATTATAAGGTGTGTTCGGTAACGTGATCTACTTATTGTTGTAGATTTTCGTGTTTTTTTATTAATAGGAAATTTTATTCCATGGAGTAACTCTAATTCCATTATTTAGTAAACTCATGGAATAAAGGTGGAATGAGCGTTTTTTATTAATACGGCTGATAATTTTTACATTGCAAACAACAAGTTTATGTACCTACTTACATCTCATACCAAAACTGTTTTCAATGATTCACCTAATTCATTTATGAGCCCTGTTAAATCTCTGTTGCAATGGATCTGCTATTAATTATCATTCACTGAAAGTATAAGCACTATCTCTTCTTAAATTACTGCATTAGGGTATGGCTATTTCTGAAGCATAAGTTCAAAACCGTTATTTTCTTTTGCAAAGGCCTAAAACACATATTCCTTTAACGGTTGAATATTGTGGTTTATTTCAATTTTGGAAAAAATAAATTCGACGGTTGTTTTTGTTAATTGAAAACTCTCTTTTGTCGAAAAATTATTTCCAATATCAAAGTTATATCTTAACTTAACTACATTATTTTCCTCGATTTCAAAACGCTTCATTTGTATCTATTATTATTTTTTGAAAACTCTTCACAAAAAATGCTTATTTGCAAATCAAAATTTCTCTTTGCATAATAACTGAAAAGCTTTTAAAAAATCTAAATATAGTTTGCAAAGTTTATTTGTTTGGTGAAACGAAAAGAACAAATACTTTGCAAACTAACAAAACTTTTCACTTTGCAGAAAAGGACTTTTCACTTTGCAAATTTGCGTTTGGTGAAACATAATTTGCAAAGAGGAAAACTTTTCAACTTTTCATATCAATAATTTCCTCTTTGCATATTTGCGTTTGGTGAAACAAAATTTGCAAAGTAAAAGTTAAAAGTTGCAAAGTGAAAAGCGAAAAGTGTTTGGTGAAACAGGTCCCAGCTCTCACAAAAGGGAGTCTCACGGAATAAAAAAAAATTATTTCCAAATTCATCATGAAACTTACAATTATTGCCGAATTGTTGCCGAAACAAGTTGAAATTCCTTATCGTCAATTGAAGCATTGCTTGAGACAAATGGAATCCTCGGTATTTATGTCACTGGAACAAACAAATAGAGTACAGTTCCTCAGAGATTTAATAAAGTCAAAAGTGACATTTTGTCAACGAACTATGAGTACCTGCTCATGCTTAGCAGGGTTCAAACGTACATCTTGATTGAAATTCCAACGGGTACCTACCAACTCAATGGAAATACATGTGAGTAGAATATGAGTATCAGCACATCGTGTAGAGGTTTCTAGGACAAGAATGCAGAGGAGGGTTCATCGCACTATTTCTGTGCATTGGTACCACTTCCTAGCCCATCAGATAGACTACAGAATAGGACTCTAGACGATAAGATATTTTTCAGAAGATGTTCATCTCGTTTATAGATTTAGTTAGCTCAACTTACATCCGGATTATCTCATACACTTACATTATATGTAACATACCTATTTAAAAAAAAATGTAGACGTAGTAGTACGTAGTAGTTAATAATTTAATTGTATAGTATTAAAAACTAGTTGTTATGATATTTTGCAATTAACATTTAAATAATTTCACCCTGATATCACTTCTTCCATCCAATTCCACGTGTAGGTAATGTATTTTGGTTGGATTTAAAGTTTGCGCTATATTCTTGCCTCAGTCAGCTTTTGGTTGAATTGCCACCAAATCTTATTACTTTTTCTTATTCCGACTTATTGTTTAAATACTCTATTGATAATATTGTATAACGGCCATAGCCATATAATAAATTTAAGTATAAGTAGGCATAGTTTACCTATCAGCGATTCCCAAACATTTTAAGCTTTGGAACCCTTAACAAGGTCAAAATATATTTCGGAACCCCAACTCTTAACGATAGCAAAAGATGAAAAGCAACACAATTGATTTCAAAATCAATTTTTTGTTTATATTTCATGTGTGCGTGGCTCGTAATTTTCTTATGAGTTGAGTGATGTGTATCATTTTCGTTTGCTTCTTTTTAAATTATGAGAAGCTCACATATCGATAAAAAAAAATGTAAACGTCAAACATTTTTATAATTACATAATGTGAGCTGGGTAAAAATTGGCATGTGGGCTGATTAGGGAATACGAAGCAAATCGTTTTAGGTGGCGAAAATGAGATTTGGTATTACTACTTTCGCTTTCGTCGCTGTCGTTTTACATTTGCCCTATTTTTGAAATCAAAAGCGTGAATTTCCGAAAGGTTTTTTCTGGCGGATTGGTGTGGTCGAAAGTGGTATTTTGTTGTTTTCAATAAAATAAACAAAAATGTGAGTTTTACAATTTTTTTTTATATAAACAAACTTAAGAAATAAACAATAATATTTTTCGAAATAAACGTGCAGGAGCCAAATACAGCAACACATAAAACAGCAACAATTTTCTACGGTCATTTAATTTAAAGGGATAGCCAAAGGAGCACTCATTCCGCCCACACATCGCAACCTTGGGAAAATATCACTGCAGTTTTATATAGTCACGGGCCTCCTACACAAAATGCATGAAATGTTTTTTTTTTTTTTTGTAAAGTAAAGAAAGCCAAAAGAACTTAAGTGAACGAATTGACCAACAAAATAAACACACACAAAAAAACACAAGCGTTCAAGAAATTTGCAATAATTTTTTTTTAACTCGCAGATTCAAGGATTTTATATTTTCTTAAGCTTAGCGTTTTGTACAAAAAAATTAAATACACTATTCCGAATTCAATGTTGTATTTATATTTAATTTTAAAGCCAAATATAAGAAAACAAGTTGAATTCTCACAATGCGTGATTTCAATAAAAACAAATATTTCCTGGAAACCAGCTGTCAATTATCTGGAAATCTT
Source organism: Melangyna quadrimaculata (assembly GCA_949320155.1). Classification (NCBI taxonomy): domain Eukaryota; kingdom Metazoa; phylum Arthropoda; class Insecta; order Diptera; family Syrphidae; genus Melangyna; species Melangyna quadrimaculata. Next base: position 183,760,943 of record OX439485.1, read on the forward strand.
GGAAGTATAATAACGACTCGCTTCGAATTCGATAATTTATCAATATGATGTTGAACAGATGTTGAAAGGTTTCGAATTAATGTAACAATAAAACAAAAATTATAGGTAAATGCTTTTTATAAACAGTCACCCGAAACTTTGGCCACCCAATTTTTTATTTTCAAAAATTAAACTACCTATGTAAATGATTTGTCTAAAATTAACGAAACTTTGGCAAACAAATTTTTACTCTGTAAAAAAATCTCCAAAAGTTATTAATTTTGTTAAATGTGCCAAAGTCACCCGGTATCAGGGTACTAAAACAAAATATTTTTGTGTTTTAAATGTTTGTGCTTCGAGAAAGTCGCGTAACCCTGAAAACTTTTCGGCGAAACCCCAGGGTTCCGCGAAACACAGTTTGGGAACCGAGGTGTTAAGCCACTTTTCAGTTATTTTTCTTTATTTTCTAATCCCCTAATTTATAATATTGTTTGGTATGCAAAATTTTAAAAATTTTGTTCCTTGAATTCTTTGTCTAACGTTACTCCAGTTTTTACAATTTCAGTGTTAAGAATTAATGATAGTGGGTTTCAAGGCATATCTTCATTTGTCTTTTGTTGTCTGACGTCGAAAATTAACTTTTACAATTTCTGTTAGACACATAAATTTGTTTTTAAAATTTCATGGAATTCCGTTAAAACAAAAAATAAATTATATATTTATGAACACATTTTTATTGATTGGAAATATTTCTTATATCTTGTCTTGTTAAACTCCTGCATCATATTTCTGCTAAATCAAACTAATAAGAAGAAAAATTGAACTCGACGCGTGACATCGCTAACTAAATGGTAAAAAAGTTTACTACATCATCTTTGTCTTCATCATCCTATAAAAAAGGTTTTTTAAAAACTACTTTACACAAAAAAAAACTGTCATCTTAACGTCTCCTTCAAAATGCGAGAGATTCTTAAATCAAAAATAAAAAAAAACACAACAACAAAAAGGAAAAAATAAAGTAAAAAAAAACACTTACCAACCTGAGACTGTATTAGTTATGCACAATAAAATACAAGCTAACGCAAAATGTCACGTTCTTAATAGTTGATTTTTATTTTATGGCGAGAGACGGGTGTTTTTTTTTTTTTTGTATTTTATTTTTAGTTAGAACTTTCATGTAAAAAAAAAGTAGATAGAAATAGTTATTGAGTTGTTGTTGTTGTCCTTCATGTCGTAAGGGTTGGTTCTTATAAATCATATAGTATTGGTATTTTTGTTGGTGTGGGAGGTCATGAAATCGTGCGTCGTATATAATCATCGAGGGAACTTTAATAATCATTAATATTTCCAATGTAATAAAACTGAGTGTTAGCAGTTTACGTTTCTAATTAGACAAATTTTTAGATCCCCTGGGTTGCAATTATTGTTAGAATTAATTGAATTGACATAAACAAAGTAAGCAACTCTAGCTATAAACACAAAGCTTTTATTTATGTGGCTAGACTGAGTGTGAATGGAAATATAGATTCATCTATAGGATTTTAACCCCAATATAAATTTTTTGTATTGGCCACATGTTAGCGTTAAGGACTTTGACAAAGTGTCAGTCATGCGTTGCAAGGCTTATGTAAATTATCTTTTATCTATTTAATTCTTTAGACATTTTACACCAATGATTGCTTAGGCGCCAGTTATAGCTTTCATTGAAAACCATCATTGAAAATTTTGTCTTTCAATTTTGATGCACTTAAACAAATAAAATTGATGGCGTTTTGGTACCAAAATGATGGTTGTCAGTTATATAATTTTTTTAGTGAAAAAAATGTTTAGTTTTCTTTACAACTTTCATATAAAATCATTTTTTTGTTTTTCAATGATGTAAATCGTTTTCAATGAACAGCTGATATTTTGTTCCCAAAAGTGGAACACATTCGTTCCAATGAAATGTATTCCTTTCTCTTCCTGTTCTCGTCTGTCAGTTTTTCGTTCAATGATCGACTTTAACCTCAAAGTTGTTTTTTGTATGGGGAATGGAATTTTCAATGAAATAAAATTTCATGATAGCTATAACCGACTTGTCAGAAAATATTCCACTGTTTCACTGATTTGTGTTTCAATGATGGTTTTCAATGAAAGCTATAACTGGAGCCTTATACATTTTTGAATTTAACTTCTATCAGGTCGGAATTTCGATTTCATTGTTTGTAACCGCAAGGAAAAAATGTATGTAGCTTGCACATTTAAGTGCTAGTGCGCTATTGTTTGAAATTTAGTATATTTGTATAATTCAATGCCTCTGGTAATTCACTGCCTTAATTTAAATTTTGGTTATTTTATATAACTACCTAGTGTTTGGTTTTATATTCATTTGAAACTGTGTGTGACGAGACTGTTATTTTTGGATTGAAACTCAACAAAGTCTTGACGATCAATTGAACAAAATTAAAGGTATATCAGATTAAAAATACAATTTTTTTTTATTTTAAAGTTGGCATTATTTATTTTTGTTTGTATTTTTTTTTTAAATAAATGTCTTTCATATTTAGAAGAAATTATTTATAAATGCATTCATTTTTTTCTTAATAAAACTTAATTTGTTTATTTAATATTTTTAGTGGATAAGTACCATACCTACATTATGTACCTTCCTACGTAATTTTGTGTTAATCTGTTTCTGAAGCTACGGGACTTTAATTAAAGGATTGTGTTTTCAATTCAATTAACTACCAAATACATGTAACATAAAACATAAACAAAGTTAATAATTAGAAATAATGGCATGGTATAGCTCAATCAATTTTCCTTAACAAAGTTTTCATCAAATTTTCTTAAAAAATAACGTATTTGCTTGTACATTGTACATCTTATTTCGAAAGCGTTTTTAACCTTTTTAAAAGGGAGGAATTGCCTTTTTTTAATGACAGAATAGTTTTATATAAACGGTGTCAAAAATAAAACTGTTGTTCTACTCAAAAAAAGGCAAAAATGCTAAATTAATGTACATTTCTTCGGCAGTACGTACAGTGCTATCTATATTCTTGATCCAATGAATAATCGATGCATATGAGTGAAAATCCAATATTTTGTTTCCTCAGTATTTTGACAGCCTTATTCATCTCATTTTCCTTTGCATTTTTCGTACGAAAATTTGACAGTTTATATTAAACTATTATTTAGGATTTGTATAAGGATTTAACTATATAAGCCTGCATTAACAATTTTTTTCCAGCAGGCATAATTTGTATATTATATCATTATTTCATGAAATCACAAAAAGTGGAAAATACCGGATATTAGCCATTTACTCTTAAATGACGAATTTAACGGAAAATATTTTGAATTTATTTTGTATATATCAATATTATCTAGAAGAAATATTTTAACACTTTTTTACGAATAACATCAGTTGCAAGATATTCCGACTTCAAAAATTCATTTACGTTGCTTTCTTACTTCATCTCTGACCGATCAACAATGTTTGCTTTCCTCATCTCGAAATCTCATACACTATTGACCTACTTAAATATTGTAAAGAACTTTTTTGTACATATTGACGTAATGTTTTTCATATTTCTGTATCTATTTATTCATATAATCATATAATTTTCATTACTTCATATTCTAGACAATATAATTTTTTATTTTTTTTTTATTCAAAAAGGCTGTTTTCGAAATTTGACCATTTTTTGAAGTCGCAATATCTTGCAACTGATGTGTTATACGTACAAAAGTGACAACATTTTTCTTCTAGATAATATTAATATCTACAAAATAGGTTCAAAATATTTTCCGTCATTTAAGAGTAAGGGTCTTAAACCGGTATTTTCCACTTTTTATGATTTTTTGACAAATTATGCCTGATAGAAAAAAATTGTTAATGCAGTCTTATAAAGTGCTACATTATGTTTATATTTTGCTCATACAATTTTTCGATAAAACTTGCCGTTTAAATTATATATATGCAAAAAACCTATTTTTTTAACATTTGAGGATATTTAAGTACCAATATCTTGCGACTTATCACTTGTCTGGGAAAAAGTCAACACTATTTTCTAGAAAATATTATGGTCTACAAATTCAGTCCATGTTTTTTTTCGACAATTTCGTCATTTAAGAGTAAAACACAAGAAATTCAGAATTTTTGTCAAACTTTTAAAATAATTATATCTTTTATACGGTTGTTTTAAAGAAAAAAAAATTATTTTTTCCTATAGGAGGGTACATGATGTACAAACCCTGCATTCAGATATTTTTAAAAACATGAACTGTTTAGGAGTTATACGTGAAAAACGGGTATTTTCAAAATTTTACGTTTTTTGAAATGTCGATATCTTCTTAACGGTGAGTCGTAGGAAAAAAATTGCCAAAACTTTTTTTTCTTCGAAATTTGCAAAATCTACAATTTTTATATGACATACTTTCGATAGCATTTACCGTTTCGGAGTTATATGCGAAAAACTGATATTTTCGACATTTAACCTTGAAAAGCGGCGTTAGCGGCAAAGGTGCGAGGTGGCAAAGTGAAAATTCGGAAAGAGCACCCCAAAATCTATAAAAATGAAAAGTTTTCAAAACTACTCCAAAACTTTCCAGACAAAACTACCAAATGACTGGACTAAAGATCGATCAAAAGTTATAAGCATTTGAGTGGACCGCTTAATTTAATAAACCCAATAGAAATAAATGCGATATTTAAAAAGAATAATTCAGCAATTTTACCAGAAATTATTTATTTGTATGCATTTTAGAGTTTACGTTTATAACTTTTGATCTAAGATGATTTGAGTTAAGTTATATACCTTTTTGAAAGCTTCAAGCTAGGATCAAGGATAAGCTACTTAAATACAAAAGCTGTTTTCAGTACCGCAATTTTTGTAAAGGGTGCTGTCTTATAATGATCAACATGAAAAAAAGTTTTTACAATATTTTAGGTTATGCATTTATTTGTTGACAAATGGTGAAAAAAATCAAAAAATATTTGATCAATTATTAACTAGCTTGACTATTAAAAAATATTAATAAAAACTATTTTAAAGAAATAAATTCGCATTTGGACAGGAGGACCTTTTAACTGGCTCAAAGTCAAGATTTAAAAAAAAAAAAGTACGATTTTAAATGGAAACCCTCTTTCTTTTTAATTGTAGTCACATAAATTCGTTATTGAATTCTGCATGAAATCAATACAAAATATTCTGTTTTGGTTCACCCTGTGCAGTCTAAAAGGCTTTTTTTCAACTGTCCGTATGGGTATTCTTATGGATTTTTATGGTTTATATTGTTTTTTGGGGCAAGTTGCCCCATTTGAGTATTGAAATGTGTTTTAAGACTAATAAGTAAAAATTTAAAAATAAAATGATGTCCCAGATTTCTGGAACTTTCTGACTCTGGGTGGGTATTTTTTAGTTGATAAAATAATTAATTTTAACAAAACATATTTAAAAAATAACGGTTTTTACTCAACGTTTATAAAGTACTAGCATAGAAGAACATTCCCTGAAATTTCAAGTCTCTATCACGAAAACCTTAGAAGTTAATAAATGTTGAACATTTTCGAAGAAATCCGATTTTCAAGCTAAACAAATGAATAACCGCTGTACAGTGGGGCAAAAATGTCCATTTTATGGTATTAGTTATTTTTTAAGGTAAAAATGTTACTTAGGGTGTTAGTGCTTCTATTACAAAGGTAATAGTTAATCGAAGTCTGTGGTACAGTTTCACATTTCGGGAATATTGTATGAATAAACCTGGAATTGCTTATTTAAAAAGTTTTAACTGATTAATTCTATTAATTCGAAAAAATTGAAACGATTCACGAAAACTCTTTTACATACATTTAAACACTTATATGAAAATAAGAACACGCATTAATTTGAGCTTTCAATTTTATGTTTTTAAAAATTATTTCTATTTTTAATGAGTCGAACAAAAATGTAGATGCATTTCGAGCAGTTAACCGCACATCTTCAGCAACACGACTAAATCTAAGTTGCTTTTTTGCTCGACTCATTAAAAATAAAAATTAATTTTAAAAACATAAAATTGAAAGCTCAACTTAATGTGTGTTCTTATTTTCATATAAGTGTTTAAGGGCCAGTTTCACAGTGATTACTTACCGGAACAAGAGTAAGTGACACTTAAGTGCCCAACTGGGAATACTTAAGGGCAACTTATTCGTGTAAGGGTGCACTGCGGAAATTGGCTTTTTGCGTCCTATATTTCGCACTTAAGTGCTACTACTGTTACTGTGAAACTGGCCCTAAATGTATGTGTCAGTTCTAAAAGCACTAAAAAGTAATTTGTTTGCGACCCTTTAAAATTCAATTAAAATTCTGCCAATTCTACGGGAAAAAATTATTTCCATATGAAATAAATCCTAAAAACAAGGTTTCTTGCATTTTCAGACTAGAATTTTTTAAAAATGGGATTTGGTGGAATTTAGAAGTTTCAAATTCGTACTGAAGGCAACGAAACCTTGGGCACGAAACCTTTGAGTAAAAAATTATGTTGTAATTTAGTTTTGTTGAAATGATAGGCGATTGATAATTCATATGTAGGATTATGAATAGATTTTGACAATTTTATAAATATAAGAATAATTCGGCATTAATAAAAAGGAATAATATGATTGATTCTTGAACCAGAAGTTGTTAACACTGTAAACAAAAAATACGTTTAGAAAATTCAAATTTTGCTGAATATCATGGCATAATAGAAAACTTAATTCCAAACCTATACTAAGTTTAAAAATGTTCGACGTAATAAATGTTTTTAAAACATTTTTCATTTTAATTTTGTTTAAAAAATTCAAAAATATTGTTAACTTACAATTTATAGAGTAAAAAAGGAGCAGAGAAATTGCATTGAAAACATGGACTATTGCTTTAGCAATTTTGAGTTAATTTTTCGAAAAAAAATAATGTTTTAATTTAAAAACTATTTTATTGTAAAAATTAGCTACCAGAAATTGAATAATATTCAACAATTTGTTTTTAAATAAATTCATAAAAAGAAGTAAACAATTATGTATGGCTAAGGTGACCTCCTGTACCGAAATGACCGGTACAGTACCGAAAATTAGCGCTGTGTACCGTGTACTAAAGAAAAGCCTCGGTACACACAAATATACCGAAATCAAATTCGTGTAACGAAATTTAAAAATAAATTGAGATAAAATCTTTAGTGTAAGCATATCTTTCCTAGTGTTTGCAACTTAATTCATCAACATCCTGAACACAACTTTAGTGTTTGAGATTCTTGTATGTGATTTTTTTTTCCAACCATTATCGTTTCGAATCGTTTCTTGCGGTGTTCGCGACTGGTTTTAGTCGATTATTAAAAAAAAAAATTAACTGAATCCATACAATTTGAAGAGAGTGTGGAATAAATCTGTTGAATGGAAATTTAAAAGAAAAAGATAATTTTATTAAGAAAACCTTTTCAACAAAATATGTTGCTGTGGAAAAGATTCAATGATGGGAAGAAATCAGCGTTGCTTGTTGCTATTGACCATTGATGTGTGGAGTTTTTTTAAACATTTTTAAAAACAAAAAATTCCATACAATCATTTACTAAAAATCGTGGAGTACATTCCTTATGTTTTGCAGCGATTTCAGCCAAAATAGAGAGTGTTCTCTTCTGTACCGAAATCGACGTTGGGAAAGGTGGTATTGCCCATTAGTATAGGTTAATGGTTTTTTTTTTTAATTCGTTTTAACTTTTAATTTTAATCTGCACACTATTAAAAAGGTACCTACTAAAAATTGTTCTGATAGTTAAAGATTTAAGGTAAGGTTAGGTCATCCATATACATAATGTACATTGTGCATTTACAACATACCTACTTTATTATTTTATTCTATTATCCAACTAAAACATCTCGTATTGAATCATTTATCCGCTAAGTATGCTTTTACATATTTTCAAATATTTTATAATCGATTTGAATATATCACCTTAACTTTGAAGTTCAAAAAAAAAAGGTCACACAAAATATCTGCAAAACCTATTAATTTATAGAGACCTTTCAAGCATAATTCAAAAATATATGGAAAGGAGCTAATGGCCCACAAAACCAAATTTGAGAAGAAAACCCACAATTTTCCTACTGGTTTGGCGCATCATCTTTTTATTCTGCTGTTCCCATCATCAAGAGATTGTGTAATTCTTGGAAATAATTCAAAAAATAGAAGCGACACACGACTTTGTCTTGGCTCCATTTTTATTTTCCCTATCCTCCTCTATAAGTAAGGTCTGATGACTTCATGGAAAATAATAAATGAAAAATAAAAAAACACAATAATAATTTATTTAAAAAGTTTCTTACTAAGCATCTTAACATTCTTCTTCTCAATATGAATTACTAAAAAGTCCTTTCTCGTAGAATGTTCATTCCATCCTTCTTGGTATTTTCTTTGTATTCTTTTTCATCGTATATCCTTATTATCAGCTTTAAAAATAAAAAGCTTTACTTCTGTCAAGTGTTTTTCTCTTTTTTAATCTTTCTCTCTGTATCTCTTTTCGTTTGAGCTTTTTTACTACTGGCATAAAAGATAGAAGTTTATAAGAATATTTAGACCTGCCATCCGAGTTCTACTCCCTGCATCGTCCTTTATTGACCTTTTTTTTCATGCTCGTTTACAAAAATCCTCGGAATTGATTATTTATTATAATTTTCTCTCTTCTCTTGTTTTCTCTAAATATGTTGTTGGTATTAAGTGTACATTTGATGTAAGCTATGTGTCTGTGTGCAGAGTACCTAATTTGAGGATATTTTTTCTATGTCAATTCTGATGGTGACTATTTGTCTGGAAGAGAAAAAGAAAATTCTGAATGAAAAAATTTGGCAAAAGCAACGGTAGTTCACTTTACAATGCGACATACTTTTAACATTATATTTTGTTTTAATACACACATCGATAGACACAGAAGAAAAAGAATTATAAAGGATATGGAAAATTTGTGCACATATTCATTTGATTGGGGAAATTTATTTTTTATTGAATTTTCCTCTTTTGAAATTGACTACCTACGACGACGACGACGACGCAAAGAAGCTTTAGTACCTACCTACATACTTGAATTCAGAGTCTTGACTGATTTACCCTCCGAAAGGAACGTGTTTTCGAATTTTCTGATTTTTCCTTTTTTTGGGGGAAAATTGTTTTATCGCGTTGATTGAATTTGGCTTTGCACTGGAATCCTTTGAATTTCCTTAACAAACACAAACAAGCGAAAAATTACGGAATGTCAAGTTGATGTCGATATTCCATCTATGCCCGGATAAGGCTAACACATTTCTTCTCATAAATCTGGTTAGTGTATAAAGTATAAAGTGTGTGTGTTATGTGTGAGAAATAAAATTCCGGATTGAAATTGAAACATGAAAGTCGATAAAAAAAAAAATTGTCATGAACAATTTTAGTATAACCACTTTTGATCTAGACTGCTATATGTGTGTGTAACTTGTATATAGTGTGTGTGTAATACAACAAGTAAATTACCAGAGAAAAGCCAATTAATTTTAATTTTTATGGTCAACTTTTCTTCTTAAGTGTTTTTTTTTTTTCATTGTCTTTTTTTCTATAAGTGAAATTCTAAGACAAGCATCATAAAATGTGCTTGAAGTTCTCAGATGTCCTTACAAATCCTTGAATATTATTCATTAACAACGAAAAAACAACGGTAAGGAATTAAAAACGGTTGCTTGCATTTGATGGACCTTACCTGAATTATATTGAAGATGTTACATTTGTAAAAATGGTTACTAAGAATTATTGGGATATTTAATTTAAAATATCAAATACAAAATAAAATAATATAAAATCATAGTCCGTGGAATGGCTTCCCCAGTGCAATACCGAAGCGTTCTCATAGGAGATGTAAGATCCCTTTATGTCTAAATGGTAAATTCTTACAAGAATTTTCACATTAACACATCAGTGATAATCATTCATGGTTACAAAATAGCTCTAACCAGAAATAAGGCCTTAAGCTGAAACTTTAAAATGTTGAACCATATAAAAGCTACGTTTTTGAATAGTTCCACAACCTCATGGATTATAAAATTAAAAATTGGTCCTTCAATATGAATTCTTAATATTTGGTCTTCTTCTTAAAGACTTAAGTGTTGCTAAGCATTGCAGAAAAAAAGACGTATTTATTTATTATTTATTGCAATTTTAAAATAATCGGAGATCGCGTGAAAAAAATCCAAAGTTCTAGAATCGGATTTTTTTTCGATTTTACCGTTTTTTTGTGAAATTTCGGAATGCAATATTGTTTGTTCTAGTGTTCAAAACTTAAACAAATTCGACGCAGCCATTTACGAAATATGGAAGAATAACTCAAAAATAAGGCAATATTTTCAAAGTACTTCAAAGTTCTATTTCCGTTTGTTTAATTTTTGTTTGCAAAACACTGAAACGCAGTTTTATTAAAATCACTTTGAACAAAATTACTCCAAGAGCCAGTGGTCAGCAATTTTACGGTATTTTAGCACGTTTTATATAGGGCTGGCCGCGAGACTTTTGAAAGTCTCGTATCGGTCTCGTTAAAATCGAAAATTTTGTGTCTCGTCTCGGTCTCGTGTTGGTCTCGTATAATTAAGTCTCGCCTCGGTCTCGTCTCAAAAAATATGATTTCCGGACAACCTGTTGATTATTGGAAGAAAATATTTTCGAATCTAGTTTCAAAATTGGATTTTTTAATTTATTAGACTCTCTGTAAATTTCAGTCCAAATATACAGTCTCGTCTCGGTCTCGTCTCGGTTGCTTAAAAGCCAGTCTTGTCTCGGTCTCGTCATGCGAGACCGAGACCGAAACTTTTCTCGTCTCGTGGCCAGCCTAATTTCATATTGAGTGTAGTAAACTTGGAATGGCCATTCGTAATCCCAATTGGTACGTCAAGCAGCACGGCTGACTATTTTATATGGTATACTATATCGGTGACATTTGGCACAGTACTTCTATGTGTAACGGAAATTTTCCAAAAAAAGCAATTTGTCTATAACAATCACTTAAAAATACTATAAGGAATACCAAATTTGAATAAGGCCCTAGTTCAATGTACAGTGGATGTACAGACCACTTGACACACGGATGCTATGATGACTATTTTGTACTTTCTTCTAATCTTGATATGTTGGATTTTTCCATTTTTTTGGATTCGAAACCCAGTGAGGTGATCCCAGTGAATAGCTTGAGTATATTGGATAGAATTCAAAGAAGAGCTATGAAAATGATAGGCGATAAAAATACCGCGGAAGGGTTTACATTTGCATTTCTTAAAAACCGCCGCGCCGCAATATTTCCTGTTTTTCATTATTTTACCGTTATTCTAACAAACAGTTTTCTAGTGAAATAGCCAGTTGCATTCCTCCTCTATAACAATTCAATCGTAATACTCGTGTAAACATTTTAAGGTTATACCGCTTTCACACAAGGAAACTGAGTTGCCAGAAACTAGCTTGTTTGTTGGCGAGAAGGGTGTGAGGGAAGATTTTTGTCCTCCTTCTTACGCCCTTCTCACCAACAAACTAAACATTTTTGGCAACACAGTTCCTTGTGTAAAAGGGGACTTAGTCAAAATCCCATTTAATCGGGTTCAATTAAAAAACAAATCCAATTATTGCCAGGTTCACACCCGATAGTGTTAAGGTTACGATTAAATATCCGTTGACCAGAAATAATGAATTGTTCATATTACATAACTCAAAAACGAATTTACAATATTACTCAACAAGGTCGAGTTTTCAAGATATAACAGTTTGATATTTAAAAAAAAGTGTTTTTATTATTTTTGAGAATGTGTACTAACGCCATGGTAATTTTTGAACATAAATTGCATTTCCACAGACTTCTGGATGAACTAATTCTTATGATTTTTAATGGGAGAATAAGAAACTAGGACTAAGAAACTGTTGCAAATTTAGTTGAAAAAATACGTTGTTAAATAAACTCAAAAATAGGAGTTTTATTGGTTTATTGGATTCTGTGGAAAAATTCTGAACTCTGACCTTGGAGAAAAAAATAGACTGTTAGGAACCCGTTTCAAAAAGTATCAAATATTAGTTACTATTTTTTTTTTTAATCTAAAATTTAAGCTTACGAAAAAACTGCTAGTACCTAATTTTTGTTAAGGACAGTTTTATTAATTAACAATTCTGTTGACCAGTGTTCTTAGATCATGTTCTATGACTAAGAATGAGTGAGTACAAAATTGCCCAAAAATGACGATTTGTTAAATTTTACGAAAAATGTAAACCTTTACCAAAATCAGTTTTATTGTATTTCAGATAAAATTAAAAGTTTTTCTTGCCGTGCAATTTTGATTTAATTTGAAACATTTATAAGTAAAATCTTAGATTCTGTCCGTAAGATTGGTACTCGTAGACAAATTTTAGGTCAGTTTTAGTCAGTTTTTCAAATGAGCTTTAAGGTTAATTTTTCAAACAAAATGATTATACCTAACAATTTAAATTTATTTTTAAATTTATTGGTCTCTATGTATAGTTTAGTTAATTTGCTTAATATTCCATCTTTTCGTGTTACGTTCTGACTCAAACTAGTATTCTGCTATTATAAGTATTTCATCAAAGTCAGCATAATTTTGGGTTGAAGAGAATCTAGACTTTATTTTGAAAAATAATTAGGGCAGCCAAAAATATGCTGGGGCATATTTTTTTTAGCGACCGACACTTTAAGACAAGGTAAAATCCGTTTCATGAAAAATCCGTTCTTTGTAGACAAATTTGTTAGGGCATATTATATTATAGGTAATATTAGCAAAATATTTCATCGTAAATGCATATTTTTGCATATTTTCTTAAAAAGTGCAAATATTTGCACATTAGGGTGGTCCTTATAAAGGTCATTGTCTTATTTGGAATGACGCACCCCCCTTATTTGTTCTAATTAATTAAAAAAAAAATCCTGTATAATTTTAGCTCATTTTATTAACGTTAACCAAGCCCCCAAGATGTCTGAAGTATTATATGGGAAATCCCATGTATTTTTGTACATCCAACTTAAAAAATTCATAACTTTAGTAATTATTGATAAAGAAAATTGAATGTAGTTACTTTTGTCATGTTTAAAAAAAATTATTAAAAAAATTTTTACAACATTTATAAAATTAAAATTAAATAAAAAAAATGTTTTTGACTATAAGAAGGGAAATAAATGTTGTAAATTTTGTTCAGATACATTTTTATAAATATGATAAAAGTGACTACATGTGTTCCAAAATTCAATTTTTTTTATCAATTATTACCAAAGTTAAGATTTTTCAAATTTGGATTTACAAAAATACATGGGATCTCATATATAAAACTTCAGACGTCTTTGGGGCGTGAATTAATAAAGCAAGTCATGCAGTGGAGAAAATAAAGAGCATTAAAAACAAAAGAGAAAATAAACAATGTTATTTAAAAAAATTGTGTAAATTCAATTGTTTTGTCTGCAAAGTAGTAGCTATTAAAAACTATACACAGAGCTGCTGAAAAATATTAGCATTTAAATACGCCCCCAATAACATCTGCTGACGCTGAACTCAGCTTTTCCATGTATCAAAATGTATTTCGATCGAAAAACAAAAGTTTTCTGTTCGGAAATGAAGCTAAATCTTCTTAATTTATTGAAATCAGGCACGAACGCAGGGGGGGTGGTTCAAACCCCCCCCTCCTGCGAACGCAGGATTTTGAATAAACTTCGTGTCTGAAATGAATAAAGTAATTTTAATTAAACTGCATTGAAATTGACTCAAACGGAAACAGGGTTTTGACATCTTTTTTGTTGAGTTTTTGGGTTATTTCCGCATTCCTATCACGTAAACGTCTAAGAATATTTTGCATCACACAGGTCCATCTATAAGAAATAGGTATATGTATAATATTTAAAAACATCTTACATTTTTCAAACCCCCCCCCCCCTGGAAATTTTTTTCTGCGTTCGCGCTTGATTAAAATCAAAATTAAGAATAATTAAGAATCATTACATTTCTTAGGGCACATAATCGTTTTATTAAGGCATATTTCAAGCGCTTAAAACTGGCAAAAAATGCAAAATCACGTAATTTCACATTGCAAAGAATCTTACAGTAAAATATATTTCGGTATGACCCCCTCTAAGAAATAAAGCTGTATACGCCCGATGATTGTAATACACCGCGAGAGCTAGCCACGGACTTAAGAAACCTCATCGATCTATGAATACAAATTTGGCCACTATGATTAGGTATTTATTGATTACAAAAAAAAAGACTTAACATTTGTATCTAATTGATCGAGCACAAACATCTGGTTCTACTGGATCGTCTTCATCATTTCAACATTAGATTTATTTAAAACCTTTTTTACACGAAACCAATACTTACCCCTAAGAGGGAGTAAAAATATATTCATTTTCAGACAAACTTTGTTGACTACTAATATGGAGATATTTTGGTTTTGTGAGTTTTCTTTTTTTTTGTTATCTCTTTTTAACGATTTGTTATGAGTGCCTTTATGTGTTCGCACTGATAAGTTTTAATATCTATATCCATTGCGAACGCAACGACGTATGGCGTTGTATATTTTTATTGAATATGAACCCATCCGTTTACAATTGATGAATGTCATACAATTAAAACAAATACATTTAACAATACAGCACACGATATCAGTTTATTTTCTTATCAAGAGAGTTCTTTGTAATTCCTCTCAGAACGAGTTTATTTACGGGTCTTGTCATCAAAAGGCATTGTAAACACATTTGCCTCCATTTCCATTGCAGTAAGAAAATGCAATTGAACGCGTCTACACATATTCGATATATACGTTCTCATTGATTCAAATTGAATTATTTATTGATTTGTTAAATTGTATTCAAAATAATGGATAGTAACGAAGTGTTGAAACTTTTAATAGAAAAAAAATACAAGATCTTCCATCAATTAAAGAAACTTCAGAAAGATTACAACGAAGATCATCAGTCTCAATCAAAAAGTGAAATTTCTGCACTTAGTGAAACACTTGAGAATTGCTATAAAAATTTTTGTGTGACCAATGAAACAATAGATAATATGGCATTAAAGCATGAAATTGATGACAGCCATAATGACTACTTTGCATCTGACCTGGCTATGAAATTTGAATACCTGTATTTGAAGATGAAGAGAGATCTTTCAAATGCTCAATCAGAAGAAGCATCATCATCAGTTGAAGAAGCAAAAGAACGTAGTAGTAGCGTTAAAGAAGAAGATAAAGTGACAGAAAAGTCTTCAGTTGATTTACCTAAATTAGATATACAAACATTTTCTGGTGAATTAACAGATTGGCCTGACTTCCGAAAAGAATATCGTCCCCTGGTGCATTTAAATTCAAATCTTACCAACCCCCAAAAGTTTACTATTCTGAAATCTCTGCTGCCAGCGGAAGTTTTTGAGTTGATAAAAAATATCTTCACTTATAGAGATGATACTGGCTACGAAGATGCATGGGAAATATTGGAGGAAAAATATAGTAAACGAACAAATGTCGAGGAACTACTAACAACACTTATGCAGCAACCTTCCGTTAATGGCTCATCTGAAAGTATCCATCAACTATTGGAAACTACTAAAAAGTGCTTAAGCGGTTTGATGAACTGGAATGTTGGTACCAAAAATTGGGATGTATTTTTAATTCATATATTAGTGGAAAAATTAAATGAAGAAATTAAAATCGAATGGAATAAAGTGGACTCATGCAGTAAAACACCAACAACAATTTTTGATTTCTTTAGTTTTCTAAGTGCGAAACTTCGAAAGCCAGGAAGATCTTATAAAATGAGTATTGATAAGGACTCGGATAGGATAAGATGTGTTTTTTGCAAGCAAAGACATCCTCTATGGAAGTGTGACAAGTTCGAAGGTTTAAGCATTGATGATAGGCTAAGCTTTGTGACAAGAAACCTAATTTGTGACCGTTGCCTTGCAAAAAATCATACCGTTGCGAAATGTTGGAAGCCATTTAAGTGTCGCATCTGTCATAGTAAAAATCATCATTATTTACTTCACAAGAGCCAGCAACGCTCAAAATCATGTGAACATTTATTGGACTAGTAAATACGCATTATGCTATAAATAAAAATATGCTGCTAATGCCCACTTTTTCAGTATTCCGAATTTTGAAGTTAAACTCGAATTGAGTCTTCGAATTTGGGGAGTCAACTCGAGTTTCTTCACTGAAAACTGGGTCTAAGACTTTTTAATTGTTTCTCCTGTTTAAACATAGGTACATTATAAATAAATATGTTATTTAAAAATATGTCTATACTTTTTTATTTGTAGTTTTGATTTAAAGCAGTTTAACTAGATTTCAGGGTTTTGGCTGAAAACTCACTAATGAAAATAGTGTTTGTTTTGTTGTTGGGTTCTTAGAATTTCTTTTTAAAGGTTCAGCTGATTTTCTTCCATTTTTTAACGAGGTACACATACATATTCGTGGATATGAAGTAGTTCAAGTTATATCGCGTTAAGAAAGTTAACGAACAATTTTATGTAGAACGTAAATTTGAATAAGACAATAACACGTTAAAAATGTCCACTATCAAATTAATTTAACGATGTAAGATACAAAATTGATTCTGGATTTGTTTTGAGTACGGCTAGCCAAGAGACGAGAAAAGTCTCGGTCTCGATCTCACCTGACGAGACCGAGACAAGACGAGGCGAGACTGCCTTTTAAGCATCCGAGACAAGACCGAGACGAGACTGCATATTTGGTTCGTAATTTACAGAGAAATGTTTATTTTCTTCTGCGCATAATTCAAACTATAATCAAAAATATTTTGTTCCAATAATCAACAGGTTGTCCGGAAATCGTATTTTTCGGAGACGAGACTAAAATATGCGAGACCGACACGAGACCGAGACGAGACTGAAAATATTCGATTTTAACGAGACCGAGACGAGTCTCGCCAAGTTTCGTCTCGTGTGCAGCCCTAGTTTTGAAGCCATTATAAACACATAGATTAGCACGTGATTCAAATTCCCGCCTCGCATTCGCTATCAGTGTTTAAAACTGTCGATGTCGGTCCAATTTTTGATGACTTGGTCATATATTTGGGGGATTCCGGAAATACTACCCCAAGTTCGTCCAAAGTGGTTGGCTTAAGCGTAGACTAAGGACTTGACGTAGCCTTACAGACAATAATCGAGTAGTGTTTAAAGTCGCACGATGGCGGCGAGCGGCAAATTGATAAACGCTTGCCGCTGTGAGATGATCGGCAGTCACCAATTTCTCCTTCCCAACTTAGAGACGTCGCGTCGGTCACTTTGTATGGCATCCAGCCCCCTTTTGTTGGAATCGCAATTCGTATATGTCCATTTTGTGAAGCTAAATCAATTAAAATCGATCTATATTTGAGACCATTCACGGTAACGGTGTGACCTACTTCTTTTCAAAAGAAATAAGGTGCGATAATGCCTAAAATGGCATAAACCGCACCAAACAGTCAATTGGTCGAATACTTTTGGAATGTGTTCGCTCCAGTAAACGGTAAAAATGGGGTTCACCTTAAAAGATGATTATTGGCTACAATCTGGAACTCCCGATTTACAACTGAGTCGGAATTTCTATAGTTTTTTTTTTTTTTGTGCCGTGATATTTTGACATATCGTGTCATATGGCCATATTTCAAAATATGGCCAATATTTTTATTTTCGATCTTATTGAAAAAGTGTGTGTTGTTACTTCATTTGAGTTGAATATTTGTATACTTCTGGCTACATAGACTAATTTATTCACTCTCCATTAAATTTACATTCTCTGTTAAAAATGGGAAATTAATAAAATTTGTATGAAAATTTCAGAAAAAACCCTGTTTAAATGGCAAGCTTAGACTTAATGGAGATTGAATAAATTGGGCCTTAAAATAATTTTTGTTGATTTGTTAACTTTCGTGAAATATTAACATATTTTTTCTTTTAAGACAACATGGTACACAGAGGATCAATTAAAAGCGGTACACAGTGAATCAAGGAATTTTGTATGAAATTTGATTTTTTTAAATTATTTTAAGTTTTGTTATTTATTTTAATAATTTTAAGTTTTCTTTTGCTTTATGGACAGACAAAAGTAATTTTTTATCAACTAATAAAAATAAAGAACATACAAATAAACTCAAATTTTTAATCTAAAATGTTGTTTATATTCGAAGAATTTTCGTATTTATTTGTTGTTTTTTCTTAAAGAAAAATGAATTGATTGATTAATAAAAATACATAACTTTGAATAAAATGAAAAAAATCTATTTATTATCCCTGATTCATTGAGTACCATGCACTGATTCACTGTGAACACTGTACACCCGATGGTACACAGTGAATGACAAGATTTTTTTTGTTTTGTTTTTCAAGTTAAATTTTATATTTTCGTGATCAATGTAGCTTTTAAAAAAATTAACATTGAGGAAGTTGTGGAAATAAAAAACTAATATCTTTTGATTATAATTGTAGGAGCAACAGCGTAAGAAGTGATTCACTGTTGACACATTTACCCTACTTCGACTTTCAAAAAATGATTTGGAAACAAAAATATATATAATTTTTGTATAGGCCATATGACTATGTTTTGTTTTTTCATACTGATTTTGGAAGACTAATTGACAGTTTGACAGTGAATGTTTAAACTTAAGTTAACTGATCCTGAATTGTAAAGTTCAAATGGTTGGTTTTGACAGTTTAAAATAAACCTCAGTTCAATTGAGTGAAGTATAATATGACTGCATGAAGGCAACTTTCAAACAAATCAACATCGTCCCAATAGTTAAAGGGATTTGTTCTTCAACGGCACCGTTTTTCTCTTTTCACTCTCACAACGAATGTTTCATTTTCTTCGTCACTTGAAGACATTAAAAAAAAATAATCTTTAATAGAAAGGAATATAATAATTTATTATTATTATTAAATGGCAGTTGTCAATTTAGATTTGAGAATGATTATTATGTTCAAGTGTTCTGAACGTTGAACTGAAGTTAAAACAACAGAATACATTGGTTTAACTTGAACTACAGAATTATCTAAGTTGAAGGTTTAAATGAATACTATGAGACCGAATTAAGTAATGAAATTAAGTTTAAACTAAAATTGGAGTTTAAAGTAACACTGTGAAACTGACCATTTAAGTATTTCTTTTCGACAGAAATTTAAAAAAAAATGCATTTGTGTGGACTGTATAAATTTTTCATTCAAAAGGTTTAAATTAATCTATGAATTTCGAGATTAATTAGATTAGACAATGTGACCCATACCCAGCCTAAATCAATTTTCCATGAATGTTACCCCAAGGCATTCACTAAGTATAATTTTTCCAACACCAGAAGAATTGTTTTAAAATTAAGCTTGTGATTTCTGAAATGACCCGTGACAAACAAACAACTTTTCGACTATTTGTAATATAGACCCCGCGCAGAAAAACATTCTAGTTTTCGACAATGCACTAGAGAGATTAAAATAGATTCTGGCAAGGCCCGAGCATGGCTGAGTAATGACCAAAAATAGGGCCTTGTCGATTATGAAACCTTTTGCCTCGCCAGAAAAACCACTCTAGGCCCCGGACCAGCAAAAACTAAATTTGTTCATATTTTCGATAGAAACATTAAAAAGGGGTATTTTAGTATCGGTTGTGATCCGATATTAAAATAACTCAGATCAAAAATAAAAACCTGAATAATAAAAATAATAGCGCAAATTTGTATGAACTTAATACGATATTAAAGCAAATTTAGTATGATACTGGGCATTTTTTGTAAAATACTCGTATTATCATATTATTTGATTTAGTATCGTGTACAAAAATGCGCTTATTCTAAACTACGTCCCACCACAAAAACAACCGGATATGAACCACTTGAGATGAACCATCTGGTATTAAGTAAATATAGTTTAAGACAGTAAATTATAATTTTTGATTAATTTTAATGAAAAGTTCAAAAAGAGATTTTCGAAATTAAATACCTTTATGATTATCTTGGTAGGATTTGCAAGAGCGTGAAATTTTTAACTTTTGTTTTTAAACCAAAACTGATCAATTATAATAAAAGTTAAAATTTGTATTTTTCGATTCATCGATTCAATTTGTTTAGTTAAAATTTTGCATATGTATCAATAGCGATAGTGCTTAGTCTGATAGGATGCCGAAAACGTCCAACAAGTTCTTACTAGCGAGATCCTCACGAGAGTATGAAACATTTTCCTCGTCTAAATTTACTTACTGAAAACTTGCAAGGGCTGACGTATATTTGACAAGTTTCCCTCATCTAGATTTTCACTAAAGAAAACTGACTAGTGCCACGTCAAAACTAGACAGAAATTTGACAATTTTTCTAGCCGGGACATCTCATTAAGTTAGTTTAATACTGAAGAAATACATACTTACTTTTATGGAAAGTAATAAAAGAATTTCCAAACGAAAAGAAATTGATGATTAATTTTCATCTATGTATTTATTAATAATAGAAAAATAAAATATATATATGTATGTATAATGTATATGTATGTATGTGTATAATTTAAACAAAAATACTTTTTGAAATAATATAGAAAGACAAATTTGCAATATAGTGGAATTTAAATTATTAAGGACAAACATGTTTACTTTTCACAAACAATTTTGTTTATATGAACTTTAGAATTGAGCACGTTTGGCATTCTTGTGAAGTAAATAGTGATGTTCCTTGTTTTGACAAATACGACAAGTATATGCCTTCTGGCATGCCGAATAAGTGTGTTGTGTTGAAAGGCAACGCACACAAATTTTCTTATTCTTCACAAAAATCAATCTCTCGTCAATGCTGAGCGATTCAAACTTATCACAATTCCACAAAGGATGTTTACGCTTACAGCACACACACCCCCACGACTCATTTCCATCTGCATCATAATTGAATTTTTTAATTTCGTCAGCTAGTTCATCATTATTTGGCAGCTTCGAATTTAAAAACACAAAGAAATCATAAAGTTTTGGTAATTCATGGCACGAATGGGTTGCGTTAAATTCGACTTTAGTTCTTTCATTCAATTTCTGAAGCAGTATATGAACTAAAAGGACATCCCAGTTTTTTATGTCAACATTCAAAGATTGTAATGCATTCAAATTTTTAATGGTATTATCGAGGATTCGGAAAATACTCTTCGATAAACCACTTACAGAAGGTTGTTTCATAATTGTCTGAAGGTAGGCTTCAACAAGTGTTCTTTTACAGAATTTTTCCTCCAAAACTGTCCATGCTTCCTCGTAGCCATCATCACCATCAGTTTCGTTGTGCGAAGTGAAAATATGTTTAATTAATTCAAAAATGTCATTTGGCAAAACAGATTTTAAAATAGTGAACTTTTGTGAGTTCGATAGATCAGAATTTGAATGCACAACCGAATAATATTCATCTCGGAATTCAAGCCAATCAGTTTTTTCACCGGAAAATTTCCGCACATCTAATTTGGGCAATTCCTCCGAAGGCTTTATCTTCTTGGGTTCTGTGTCTTCTGTCGGCACTGCAGATGATGTAGATGATGTCTCTCTAGATGATGTAGATGATGTCTCTGGAATTGGAATTGGAATTGTTTCAGCTGATAGTGATTCCAAAAGTTCTCCCCTCATCGCCACATACAGCAGTTCACATTTGAAGGCGAGATCTTTTTTAAAGTATTCCTCATTGCTGGTGTCAATTTTATGCTTTGCAAAAATGCTGTCAATACTTTCGTTGTTTTCACAAAATTTCTTATAGTATTTTGAGAGCAATTCGATTCGGGCAGTTATTTCACCTTTCACAACACACGGATTCTCCTTGAAGTTCTTTTGAAGTTTCTTCAATCGGTCGAATGTTTTGAATTGTTCTTGCAATAAAAGCTCCATAACTAGTTTGTATTCCATGAAATGTTGACAATATGTAGGTATATTAATTTTTAATAAAAAGCAAAAGACAAAAGATTCCGAATTTAATGTGTACGTGACCACTTCCGTTGTATTACTGCAATCTACAACAAAAACCAGACTTATTTAGCTGGCACTTTTACGAAATGAATACAAACGTCGTAGGTTTGCAATGATAAAAACCACCACTGATTGATAGAAGCCTTATCTCTTGCAAGTAATGTATTGTGACTGTGAGTATTTATTTATTACTTCTGAGTGCAATCCAGTGGCGCATCTGCCATGAGTGACTGGTAAATAAAGCAATTTAATAATACAGTCCCATACACTACTTATATTTCATCTTTCTTTCTTTAACAGCCACAAACTTGGAAATCAGGGAAATACCCGTGTAATATTTTCAATTTTGCTTTACAAATCTTCTCACCTTGTCTAAATTGAAAGGTACGTGTACCCCGCTTTATGGCTAGGCTTGAAAATTGAAACGAAACTAAAATAGGGGAATCCCCGACCAACCGAGAAATAGCTGGATTAGCTCAGTTGTTAAGCAATAAAATAATAATAATAATAAAATAAGTAAGAAAGTAAAATATAAATAAAGAGGCAATCAAGTAAGCACAATGCACCAACCGCATTTTAGAAAGGAAAAAATGATTTCTCGTCAGCAGAGAGGCTTAAGTAGGTGTTTTATTCGAAGTGCATGTTATATGTACCTACATATGTATGTATGAAGTTGTGTATTTGTGTGTCGGCCTATTAATAGATTTATCGATCACTTATTACTCTTTGTTTTTTAAATCTAAGACTTTGAGTAGATTAGTTATATTTTTCCACGGTCGGGTGTCACCCCAAATTTATGGCACTCCACCACCAACCCCTAGCCCACCATCGCCACTGGTGTATTAGTTCTTTGTTAAAATCCCTCCATAAAAAGTATTGGGTGCAATATTTGAGTAAAATTTGAGTGAACAAATGACTTCATACGTTAAATGTACAACTGTATCGTACGAAGTTGCTTTTGTGGTTCATGGCTATTTGTTTTGGTTTTGTTATATTAGTTTTAAAAGCTCAACCTTAATGTGATTTCAATACCATCTTAGGTACCTTATTTGAAAATATAAGTTTCTACATATACTTAATCAAAATAGTAAGGGCCATTTTTATTGAATTATGCTTTGAACTATTTTAAGACATAATTTTAACGCAATCGGACTAGCAATTAGCTAGATTTATGGTGATAAACCAAAAATATTTTTTTTTAAACATTGGTTCAAAATTTGTTGTCGATTTAGGTTAAAAATTGTATTTTTCTATTTTTAAATGAGCTCAGCATCGTTCTATCTACCAACAATTGGCTATTTTATCTTTTTAGCATCGTACATATCTACTAAATCCAAATTACACTTTGATGTTAATAATTGTAAGACTGAAGTATGTTACTGATTTTTTTGCACGAGCTGTCACTTTTTGTGACGTGTTTAGTTTTAGTCAAATAGTATTCAAAATTAAGAAAAATTTACGGCTCGGAACCAATTTGGTTCATGGTTTTCCGACTGGCTGAATATCCAAATGGTTCGGCGCCGAACCTTTTTGACATTTATCCAGTACAAAATGTTCGGAGCCATTTGGCTCCGAGCCGTTCGGCTCGGTCGTGTATGGCGAGCTTTAGGCTTTTTGAAATTTTGAACCACAATTTTTTTTTGCCAAAAAACTGAACAGTTTTATTCAAAATATATTTCGAATAAAAGGCGTAACCAAATAATTATGACCATTGTATGGGAGATTTCCGTTCTAGAAGAGCTAATATAAATATTACTTCGTACCATATTTTGAAATAAATAGGTACGTGATTGGTTTTAGCCTTGGACTATAGTTCCTTCTGGACTGACAGCTATTTGTCATCAAGGTTTCTTAAGTTTCTGTATTTTTTTTACAATTAAAGATAGTCATACACAAATGGTCAACGTGTTGACCATTTTAAGTCAGAATGTTGAAAAATTCAGAATGTTGGAAAACTCAGAGTTCTGTCAATCAATTCATGGTTGCATTATGGCACTCCTTGGGACGAATTTTAGAGCCTACGCGTTGATTATTTTCGGTCACCCTGTCAATAAATTTAAAATTAGTTAGCAGACTGCTTGCCAGCGCGTTGCCTTTTTTTCTGCGGCGTCAACGTAGCCTTCGTTTCCTCGACTTCGTTAAAATAAATATGCTGAATCATCGCTAAAAATAATTGCAAAAAATAGAACTATTTACATAATCCACGTAAGTTTTGTCTAGAATTTGAAACCAGTGCTGAGAGCCATACTTCTAAAATAGTAAGACTAATTTCAAATGTACCTACAATAAAGTTGCATGCAGAAATGGGACTTGAATGTGGCAGTGATTCAACATTTTTAACTTTTACGAACTTAGGATTGTTCATATCAAACTTAAAACAATTCGTTCCTTGAAACCTCTTTTCATCCGTCGACATCGTTGTCATCCTTCAATGAATTTGTGACAGTTTATGGCTTCACAGAAAAGCAACAAACTATACTTTGGCGAACATATGTATGTAGAATATTTTAATCTTGGTGCCATACTAAAGCTCTTAAATCTCATTTTCTGTGGCATACAATTTCTTAGTTCTAAGATGTCAGAAGAAGTCATCCTTAAATCGAATTTGACAATTTGTAGATTGACATCAGTTGGGCAATAAATTATCCTTTGACGTTTACAAAGTATTTTGATTTTGACATTTATTAGTCAGTATTCCTTTTGGAGTTATGAAGGGCAATATATTCTCAATTTTTCTCTCAGAATCTAATCGTAGGTGGAATAGTTTAACCAACTGCATCATTTCTAGAAAGATCTGGCCTACCTAAAATAAATCCCGAACTATTAACCTAATGTGCAGACCCAGGCGAGACATAGCCAGGAATGTTGCAACATGCACTGGACACTGGCCAATAGGAGAACATGCGGCGAAGCTTGGCAAACTCTACAATACTCACTGTCATAGTTGTGGGAATCAGCAAGAAAAGGAAACAGTCTTTCATTTTCTCTGTTAATGCCCCGCTTTGGCCAGAATGAGGCAACAATCGAAACCTCCGGAACGAAGATCAAAGATTTTACTTCTTTCCTCAACGCGATGAAATGGATCTAGGATTTACTTCGGTTTCCTCTTGCACCATCTTCTTCCTCAGCTCCTCTGACAGCGAGCTAGCAGACTAATGGTTTTGAAGGTGGCTCATGGTGCACAAGGAACGGACGATCACACGATTGGGCCGATCTCCGCTTCAATTTCAGTCAACAAGTTGCCTAGGTGGCACAGTGTACATGGCTCTTAGTTGCGAACTTGGACCCCTTTGAGTGTTTTCCTATGTTCAAGTCAAAGAAAGTTTCAATGGATCTAGAATTAACTTCGGTTTCCTTTTGCACCATTTTCTTCCTCGAACTCCTATGACTGTGAGCTAGCAGACTACTGGTGTTTGAAGGTGGTTCATGGTGCACGAGGACCGGACGATAACACGGTTGTGCCAGTCAACAGGTTGCCTAGTTGGCACAGTATAGAAGGTTTTTAGTTGTGAACTTTGGTCCTATCGGGTGCTTTTCCCATGTCCAAATCCTTATTAAGTTTCATCTCATGTCCAAATCCAGTAAAAGCGTCTGGTCATGTTAGAGCCATACAGGCAGGTGGTACTTTCTCTGGTAACCACAAGTCATGCTGTGTAAACAGACGGAGGTGTACAGAGATAACCATATCCGAGTGTGAGACTAGATGATCACCCATAGGGATCAGATCGTATGCGTCCTGGGCAAATCAGCAAATTGCTTAGCGTAGCATACTGCAGCCGAACTCGGGAGTAGGCGATGATCCGTTGGGATGTCTATCACCAAATACCTTTATTTTCTTAAAAAATGTTCTTTTAATCCACAGGTCAAACGAGTTATGTTATTAAAACGGCGCTTTACAGCGTTAATTGGGTCATCGAGCGAGGATGCTTGTGACCGCCATCTCTACCTACCTCACCACCTGAAACTAAATTTGATCATAACAATTTCCAAATTTATATAGAGGATTATTAATCCAGCGAAATTAGCAGTAGCATTCATTTCAATAAAATTTGGCAGAATTTTGGCACAGATACGCAACAAAATATTTTTATTATTGACGCATAGAGAATATTTTAATCTTAGATCACCTTTTTTATTTTTACTGACCGTTCAATCGTATAAATTTTACCATATTAAAATTTAGTTAACAAAAATTTATTTTTTTGGTTTTGAACTTATTCGGATTATTTTATTCGGTTTTGCAGCCTTGTTGGATTTGTTCCTTATTTAAAATTTAACAACTTTTTTTTTAATATTTTTTTATTTAATTTGAATTAAAGAAAAACTTGTTCAGATCGAAAAAAACTTTAAGCTTAAATATCCCATTAAATGTCTTCTAAGTTCCTTTCTCTTCCTAGTTTCGTCTAATAGCTTGCTCTAAAAATATAACCTTATAGTACTATTTAATAATTAGCCGTTCATCGTTACCTTTTTTAAAAAATATTTCAACATAGACCTAAGCCCACGTAGGATTTAGATAGTACTAGTTAATTTTCAAAGTTATAGCCGACTTTCAAGGGTTTTATCCATTCTTCTATTCTTAACACAGATAAATTTCAATCTTAAAAGGCAGAAACCAAATCGAGATAAAACAAAAAATAGAGTCGGTACGTTAAGCTAATTACGCTAATTCTTGCTTTGTAATCCAGGACTGACAAAGAACACAAAAATGTTTATACATTATTTTGCCTGACGTCAATCCCTATAATACAAAAAAAAAAAAAAAAAAAAAAACTACACTCCTCGTGTGCTGTATGCATTATACCATCATTAAGAGTAATTTAATTCAATGCCTGAAATAGGACTCATCTTCAGAATTGTACCTACCTAGGTCAAATAATAACCCTTCATTATAAAAGTAAGTGAATATGCGAATATTATATTAAAAGTGTTTAAAGCAGCTAAAGAATGACCAATTAAAACCACCTAATGAAGTCCTTTTAGGAAAATAGTGCTGAAAAAAAAAAATAAAACAAAATAATTTGAGCTTTATAATCGATGGAAATGTATCAATATCTCAAGAATAACAGACATCGCATAACCCTACCGAATGCTCAACCTTTAAATACCATGGACCTTTTTTTCTGGGGATGCATTTAAACTTTTTCAAAAATGGAATAAGTGGAATTAAAGCAGCTAAAGAAGGACCAATTAAACCCCCCTAATGAAGTCCTTTTAGCAAAATAGTGCTGAAAAAAAAAATAAAACAAAATAATTGGAGCTTCATAATCGATGGAAATGTATCAAAATCTCAAGGGTAATAGTCTTCGCATAACCCTACCGAATGCTCAACCTTTAAATACCATAGAATTTTTTTTTTTTCGGGGAATGCATTTAAACTTTTTCAAAAATGGAAGAAGTAGAATTAAAACTAAATAATTATTAAATTTATATACGTTTATAGGAAAATAATAATTTAAAATAATTGATAGGGAATGCCCATGATCAGCTATCGGCCCATTTCTTTCTGGAAATTTCCTAAGTGGTCCACTTTTTCTGTAATCGTTTGTGGTAATCTGTCTAACTAAAGACAGCCACCCCACTTAAACACTAAACATTTTCTATTTTGCTGTACAAATGCTGTCTTACTTGCACACCGAGACAGAAATACGGCAATTTTATTTAATTGAATAAAAGAGAAACAAATCTCGACTTTTAATGTTGGGAGAGAGAAACTGTCGAGTATACCTACTCTTATAATCAATTATTAAGCTGTGTTTTCTTCAAAAGTGCATAGCCAGCACAGCTTTTAAAAACAAAATAAAATAAATAAATAAATAAATTGGGTGGGGCAACGGTTTATGAAGAACCAGGGCTATAATCGCAACCATTCCTGTGTGGGCGTGTCGACAGGACTGGAAGGGACCTATAATTTTATGCCGAATTCGAACGGCTAGACGAGAGGCAATTATTCATGACAAGTGATACTCTTGGAGGATTTGTCAATTCCTCGCAAGAGGCAGTAGCCCTGACAAAAATTTTTTTTAGTTCTTAGGTGGACGAGGCTGGGAAGTGAACCCAGACCTCCAGCCTGACAGTCCAACGCACTAAACAATACGCTACGGGCTACTACTTTTAAAAGCAAACAGTAAAAAAAAAGTATTAAATTTTTGTTTTGTATAGGTAGTCACTTTTTTGGTATTATTTCTGTGTAAAAATTTGCTGAGCTGGTGAAGAAAACGTGAATATTTTCAAAAGTTCAAGGTATAACAAAAATGAAAAAAGATACAAATTATTGCAATTTTTGCCTAGACTAGCGAATTGATATTTTCCATTATTTTGCTATTTTTTTTTTTTTTAGAAAAATTATGGCAGTTTGGTTGTTTCATTTTACTGCACTATTTGTTCTAACAGAATAGTGGTGGGGGGCTATTTAACAGTAAAAGCATTGGCATCAAATTTTTACTTATATTTTAAAACGAAGGTTAAGCTTGAATGACGTTCGATGTCATCTGATTCCAAATGGAAGACAAAACAGCAACAACAGATGCACCTTTTTAAAAATATACATTATATATGTATATTTTTAAAAAGGTGCATAAACTATATGTAGGGCTTCTTTTGATGTTTATTGTGTCGTATTTTGTTGGTCTATGAATTTATGTCTGCCATCATCTATATATTTATGCATTATGTGGGTCGAAATTATGGGCAAAGTATAGATTCCTTATTTGAGATATTTTATTTTGCGTTCTATTCGTTAGATGTAGCATAAAGGTACAATTGATGCAACTTATGTTATTTAAGTTTAAAAGTAGGAATAGGTAAAATTAAGAAAAGCCTGAAAACTAAGAATAGCCAGAATTTGCAATGTGTGCTGTTATTGAGCAAAATTTAAAAAAAAATCTCAGCAAACCAAGTGAATCTATCAATTATTATTATTTAATGAACTCCCAGTTTTAAGTAAGTAGTTGGGGTTTCTAAATCTTAATAAAATCTAAAATAGCTATGATGGAGAGGTCCAAAAATAAGGTCTGTCGATCTAGCCATATACTAAATGGGCCGACCAATTTCCTTAAAATTTGTAATACTTGGTATTTATATGTGATTTGATAGAGGAGACATTATTTGTATTTTTGTTCTAAGTCATCTAGAATAAAGGCAGAGGTATCCATTCACATAAGCTAATACAAAAATTTGATACAAAGCTTTGTGTTTTTTTTCCAAATTTTCTCGAAATTGTCTTCGACAATTTTGATTAAAATTTATACTTGTATGTACATTTTACAAGTACATAATTGTTAAAATTTATTGTAACAAAACTTCATTAAAGGTTCTGCCAAAATATTCACAAACGGAAATAAGGTAAAGTCTTAACAGAAAGCTGTTTTTCGTTTATTCTCCGCAATTTCACAAAAAACAATTATTTCTCAAGAGTATCCAAAATAAAAAAAAAAAACAGAGACAAATAATTAAAACGATTTTTGGCTTTTTGTACACTTTTTGCCATAAAACTATCATGTGCGATCTTGTGACCATTTTGTTCTATTGAGCCAACTAAGCCCATGTTCGTGTTACCCATCTTTACTTTAACTACTTTTTAAATATCACTTATTAATTGAACTTTCATTCTTTGATTTAAACAAAATTATTTGTTCGTAAGAGTCTGTATTGTAGTTAAAATGAAATGCATGACAACATGCGACTATTTTCTAGTGGCTTAGAATAGAATGTTAAGCTTAATAGATTGAACTTGATTGAAACCATATTTTATTCTTACATACATTTTTGTCGAGATTGTGTCATTTTAATATTTTTTTTTTTACTTTTTTAATCCTAGGAAACGTACTTAAATTATTTATGTTACAATAAGAATCTGAAATAAAAAAAATCTGGAACTAATCGGTAAATTAAAGTTCTATATTTAGAAAGCAAAAATGTTGCAAGCAAAAATAACTTTAATCAGAGCTATACTTAAGAAGTTCAAGGTTTTGAAGTTTTTTTTTTCGATTTTCCGCTTTATTATGCGACTTTTGTTTCTTAAGGGGAGTTTTGTATGATTACCACACATGTGCATTATTATATTTTGAACAACTAAACACTTATGAAGCCTATTTATTTGTTATTTTTTGTTTCCTTTACAAAATAAGAAATTATTGAATATTCTTAATCAATATCATTAATCTCCTCTTTTTATTTTTTTGTGCAGAACTTTTATAAGACTTTGCAAAAAAATGATCGATTAGATACTTACAAAGTAATTAAATCTAACACCGTAGATAGCAGTCGGGGTAGAATAGAATATTTAAGGTTACTTAACCGAAACAAACATTTAAACACAAAAGAAAAAAAATAATCTTGCTTCATTAATTTATTTATCTTATCTCTTGGAAAAAATAAAATAAAAATTGAATACCTTCATTCAGAAAAAGCAAATAAAGTTAAACGAATTTCTCATGATTTCCAATCATCTAGATGCTGCATGCAATAAAATTGAATCTTCCCTAAGCTCTAAGGGATCGCCAATTAGTGCGCAAAGAAAAAAAAAATGTATTAAACAAGCATTTAATCCAAAAGAGTTCATTATGTGTATAAATGAAGAGAAGAAAAATCCTTGGTTATTTTTTCAATCTAATTGGCATTCAACAGACAGATACTGATGACGATTTAGTAGTAAGCTCTAAATGACGGTGTTATACCAATACCTACAAGAAATACAAAAATAAAAACTAAAATACAAGAAAAAATGTTTTAAAACAAAAATGTATCGAGTTTCAAGATGAATTGCGTTGTATTTACCTAAATAATTAAACTGACCTTGAAAAAAATTTATAAACAAGGCTTCTTAGAAAACAGACAAAAAAACAAGTTCAACGAAGGATGAACAATTGTTTTGGATTAGAAGAGAAACAAGAAATATGATAATAAAAATTAAGTCTAGTGGAAAACCAAAAAAAAAATAAACATTAAAACTTTGGTTTGTTAAGTAATTAAATGAGAATAGGTATCTTCCTTTTATTTTACCTTGTGACACACAGTACCGAGAATATTAATTGGAACAACCAGGAAAAATTCAAATTTTTGCAAAATAAAAATTGATTGTGAGACACAGCTCCTTTATAACGTGGAAAAGTGACTTACAACACTCAGCCAGCGGTATCGTTAAGGAAAAATTTAAGAAAAAGTATTAAAAAATCAATAAAATAAAAAAAAGTGCGCATACGCCAAAGTGAACCAATGATTTAAAATAATTTTTTCATGGCAGTAGTAGACCTCTTGTATTAGTTGAAAGGAGCAAGTACATAATCAGAAAAGAAATATAGAAGATAAATCTTAGGGTGGACCAAAATTTCCTGTTTACTTGCGATATGTAACTACGAGTGTAGGACAAGATTTGGACTCATTAAAAAATTGAACTCGAGATAATAATGTTACCTAGAATAACGATGATAGAGAACCCGACAAAAAAATGGGTATTGCAAATCTGCCTATTAGTCTGTCTGTGTCTACCTCGACATGCAGCCTAAGCCACTGAAGTTTGGGGGTTTAGAGTGTTTTTAAGAGATTTCGATGAGGCGCAAATTTATTTATCTCCAAAAATAACATACCATATAACCAGTACACCAGTATATAAATTTTTTTTTTTTTTCAAAAACGACTTTAACGATTGTGATACAAAGATTTACAAATTTTTGTTAAAAAAAAATGATAAATATTTTGGTAAAACAAAGTTTTACAAATAACGGTTATTAAAAGTACCTGTCATTGAACCGAGGTTTTATTTCAAATTTATCGTTAATGGCTTCACTGATTTCAACTTAATTTCTTATGCACGAGGTCCTTAACAATTTAAATAATTTTCACATACAAATTTTCAAAAAAAAATAATTTTTGGATTTTTAAAAAAATATTTGTTTTTTTATAAATTCAATTTTTAAATTTTTTTATAAACTCAATTTTTAAAAACCTGCTTATGAATATTTTTGAAATTTTGTAGAAAATTGTATTATATTAAAAACTTTAGGTTGATATATCAATTTGTTTTTAATGTTCAAGAAGTTTTAATACAGGGGCTTTGATAAAAAGCTGGAGCATGTAGGTTGGGCTGAGACAACACAAAAACGTATGGGAGGAATGTCTATTCCCCCCGTTTAAGCGGAAGGGCATTTTTCTAAAATATTAACTTAAAACCAAAAAAAATTATTAAAACAAACAGTAATACTTACAATTCCCTGTTATATCTTTTTGCAAAGCCCGAAATCCCATTTTTATTTGATTTTCAAATAAAGATCTTTGAATTAAGAGTTTTTGAAAAACTAATTTTCAAACTCAAAATTGAAAAAAAAAAATTAATTGCAAACTAACTTAGTTTAAAATTTTACTATTTTTGTTTTCAAAATTCAATGCTCTGATCAACTTTTACTCAAACGTTTAGAACTAGTTGCTTCTAGAACTTTTAATTTTCAAGATATGTACAATGCGGTTATATTATAAATATTTCAGGAATCGGTTGGTTATTTTTTATCATTTTTTTGTTTTTTCTTGTTTTTATTTTTCTTTATTTCTTAATTTCTTGAAAATAAATTAAATGGTGAAAATTGTTTTTTTTTTTTTCTTTAATGGCGCCCGGGTGCTTCAAGTAAGATATTGGTAAGCACACAGAATTTGTTCACTGAAAACCTGAAGGTTCTACGACTTTTCTAGAGCCATCATTTTTTATATATTTTCACCATCTATTTTAGGAATATTTATTTAAGGTATATTACTAAAACCTACAATAAATGAACTCGGTATCTTCATACGGATTACTAAGCGATAGATTATTTAGAGACATGTACACATATCTTGGAAATTACAAAACTAAAAAATATTCATACGTCAACAATTGCCCATGCGAAGAGCAGTTCTAAAGTAGGTACGAAAAAGTTTCATAAGTGCAAATAATAGCAGTTTGTTGGTCGTTACAAGAAAACCAATCATACAAAATGAACTGAAAATTATTTGTATGCCTTTCCAAAAGTTTTCTAAAAACAGATTTTGCAGTATCAACAATGATATTTTAAGAATGGGATATCATACAATACTTTTTATGTAATCAAACATTCCCTGGAAATCATCAAACATTCTCTGGAAATCTGAGAGTGCCAGAAAAATTAGTGCAAAAAATAAATATTTATAGCTTTTTCTTTACAAACAAATATCAACAAAGAAAATGCAGGCTAGTTAAGTGCAAGCTTTATGATTCAAAAGCAGCCCTTTCCATCTAAAGGATTAATTTTTATGTGCAAAAATAATTCTCGCTGAGACACCCTTATCATACCAAGAACACTATTAATAAATGAATATCCCTGACTTACAGCCCCATTTTTCTTTTCTTTTAGTGAACTTTCCAATCGGCTGGCTCTTGATAAACTTTAAGTAGACCAAAAATCAAATTAATCTTCATTTATTGTGAAACAGGCTCCAACTAAGTTAAAAGTATATATATAGTTTATCTATACATATATATATCTTAAGCTACGTAGGCTGCAAGTAAAGTATGTACATAAATATTAAAGTGCTATAAGCCCTTTATATATAAAAAGAGTCTGTCATTCAAGATAATGACAGATAAAGAAGAAAAAATAGATAAATAGGTACGCACAGGCACACTTACACCACTTAAAGTAATTGTCTTTATTACATCACCTATATAGTTAGAGGTATTGGTATACCTACAGTCTACTTTCTATACATAAAATAGAGGTAAACTTTGTATTCTTTTAAACTATTTTCTGGAATTATAATATCTTTTGCCCTCTAAACCCCCACCCCCTCCTAGCAACGTCCCACATATCTATTATCCCTATTCCTATTTTATGTGTGGTCTATAGAGGTACATATTCAATCATTCTCTTGTCATCCCTCAGTTTGTTCTAAAATCGATTTCTGGCACGAATCCCGTTGCAGGTTCGTATACTTCGTATAAACAATTTTATATACAGATGGACTCTATGATGATGATGGCATGGCCTAAATGCAGTCCTTATTTTATTTTTTATTTTTTTTTTTTTCTGTCGCTATTTTATTTCTATCGTTTATTTTATTTTTTTGTGAAAGGATGTTGATGTAGGTGGATTTTTTGTGTGGCTAAAAGAAGGATAAGAAGATGTAGGGAAGCACTCATTTCTTAGTATTTTATTCTCTAGACCAATATATAGGTTATATATGTACGTGTGGTAATTCTTGGGATTTCTTCTTCTTTTTTTTCTTTACCTTCTACTAATGAAACTCTGATTAACTGATTCATTTCCTATGAACTATTTGAGTGGTTTCATTGAAATAAAAAAAATATTTTGAATTCAAAGGAATAATATTGTTTTCTTACTGATATAGCACACTTTATTGAAAATTTATTACATATCAACTTCTAAGTTTTGTGGCAGGGGTAAAATCAATTTTATTTTTTTTTTTAGACAAATATTTTGGTGCTTTACCATTCTCCCTAAGTCCGAGCAAGACAAACACTTTTCTTGAGAGATTGTATTAAAAGCAAACCATCAGCAAAAAAGTCTCCAAAATATCAGATGTAAGGTTTGTTAGAAAACATTATAAACAATATTGATTTGATTACTCAGATCTTCAAGATTAAAGGTTTTGAACTAAGGGAGAAGAGTGTAGCAAATTTTCTGTTTTAAAAATATTAGGGACCTAAGTTCGTTATACTTCAAACACTCAAATAAATAAAACTAGTGTTTGTCAATCCTACTGTTCTGTTTCTATAAGCAACACATTTATTTGAAATCTGTTTCAGCACTGTTTAAGGGAGTTTGTAGATACTCAATATTCGGGAAGGGTGTTAAATATACTAATGAATGTATTGAACTCTTATCATATACATACCTAGGTTGTGTAATTTTGAGTTAGTGAACTAGAAACCTTTTATGAATATAATGATGCATATTTGTACCCATATGTCACAGTTATTATTAAAGCTTAGATATAAAAATAAAACACAATACATTCAACTTAATCCATATATGAAAATAAAGGTGCAAATACATAAGAGCAATTTGATACAAAAAAAATGACAACTTTTATTCTCTAAATCAGTTAACATTATAAAATGGTCTGCATGGAACCCTCTTACCCTATAATCCCAACACGTTCTTACAATGAATTGATTTTATTTACAGTTAACCATCATATAATCACATAAAAGCCTTTAGGGGTTTGTATATATGTATGTACCGTACCTATACCACCCGCCACGAGCTTGATATGTCTGGCTATTCAAAAATAAACAAAACAAAAAAAAAGAAAACTTTGAACCCTCACACGCCTCAACTGATGAGACACCCTATAGCCTAGGAGCTATATTCACACATCAGATTCTCAGTTATTTAACACGTAAAAAGCGAGAAAGAGTTAAGATATACAAAAACTATATATACCAATAGCTATATAAATACTTGACAAAATTATCCAACCACTGAGTGTCCATCGTTCCTGACCGAAGAACAAAAAAAAAAACAAAAAAGGAAATCATTCAATATAGAGTGTGAGGTCATTTGACTTCCTTTTTGTGTGGGTTTTGGAAGCTTTTATTGTATAATGTATAACGTGGTATGTCAGTTCCGATTTAACATCGAATGGAGCCTTATTTGTAGAGACAAGACTCGGACTAGGCTAGTACGAAGCTATACTACGAT
Organism: Melangyna quadrimaculata; assembly: GCA_949320155.1. Lineage (NCBI taxonomy): Eukaryota > Metazoa > Arthropoda > Insecta > Diptera > Syrphidae > Melangyna > Melangyna quadrimaculata. The sequence continues at coordinate 183,796,542 of OX439485.1, forward strand.
TTCATAGTGTAGCCATTATTTGTCAAGGAAGCCTTCTAGATTGTCATTACAGTGTAGGACATTGAGAATCTTGATTAATGGTCTAAAGGAAGAGTTATTATATCATCCTAACCCACACAAATGAATTCCTACATTCTTACACAAATTATCAACATATAGTGGGACAACTTTAAGGAAGATATAACAATTTTTCATAAAGTCATTCACATTGAGATTAATGTTAAGGAAGTTGAGGAGTATTTATTGTAGATCCAGAAAAGTTTTAATAACTTTTTTCTTATCTCTTAATACAAAAGAATGTACATACAAAGAGGAAGAAATTGTATCACATGGATATAAAGTGTTTTTGGACTTTTAAAGAGTAGATAAGGATCTGGTCGAACACTTCAAAAACCAATACTATCAAATTTCTAATTTATTGTTTAAAACCAGTTTGGAATGAATTCATCCTATTCAATTGTCTCGTAAATATCGAAAATAAGAATATTATTCCTTTCTAAAGACCTAAAAACATACCTGCATATAATTTAATCTATTTTTCTCCAAAAATAGATGTATAGTTCTTAGAGTTAATCTTAAATTTGTAGGTTCCTTTTTTTCCATTTTGTATGTTTTGAAGATCATTTTCGGCCAAAATTAAATTACATTTTGTTTTTTTATTTTATATTTTGTTTAAAATTTCTTCTTAAATTGGTTTTATGGTAAATATGATTTTATCAATTTTCTTAACACAGTAAACGGTATTCAACATTTAAGCAAATTTCAAAAATGGTGATTATATAAAACTCATAAATAGGGCTGGCCACGAGACAAGAAAAGTTCCGGTCTCGATCTCGGTCTCGCATTACGAGACCGAGACGAGACTGGCTTTTAAGCAACCGAGACGAGACAGAGACGAGACTGTTTATTTAGACCAAAATTTACAGAGAGTCTAATAAATTAAAAAATCCAATTTCAGTTAAATATATATTTTCTTCTGCACATATTCAAACTATTCAAACTATAATCGAAAATACTTCGTTCCAATAATCATCAAGTTGTCCGGAAATCGTATTTTCGGAGACGAGACTTAATTATACGAGGCCGACACAAAAACCGAGACGAGACTGCAAATTTTCTGTTTTAACGAGACCAAGACGAGATTTACAAAAGTCTTGCAGAGTCTCGGTTCGTCGACAGCCCTTCTCATAAATAAAAAAATTCCAGAACTTACCGGTAAAACATAGAATTTTTCAGTGGCATATTGGAAATAATCTGTAATTAATTTGATAACAGAGATTTTTAACGTGTTTCTTAATCTTTTAATTATAAAAGTCCGTAATGTTTTGTTTCATTCATTTAATTTTTTTGTTACCCAAAAAATAATTTTTTGAAAATTTAAATCCAATATTTTTTAAACTTATTAATTCTTTTCAAATAAAGATTTAATTTTAATCAGTTAAGCACAACAAACGGTTTCGATTTCACCGTTTACTGACAATTTTAATTTGTATCTGTTTTTAAAAACACTAATTTGCCAAAATAAAAAACATAAATAATAAAGACCATCATTAAGTTTTTTCAACTGAAAGTAGCTATGTATGTATTATAATAGATAATAAAAACATTTAAAATCTAATAAAAAAAACTACTGAGAAATGAAAGCTTCATACTAAGATAATTTTTGAAAACATTCGAATTTCTTAATGTGACAATATTTTTTAACGATGAAACAGAAACTATACTATGGTCACCTCGTTTGTGAATAATTCAGCCAGCAGTACCTTATTTTCACATGAATACTGCTTTCCATGCGAAGTACCAGCTTTTAATGCTTTCATGTTCGCTAAGACCAAATAATCGGAATTATTGCTTCCCGCGCATGCGCCTAAGAGGATGATTAAAATTAAGTTTCCATAACCACCTCTTCACAGCTCTTATAGAATCAACTTAGGCTGACATCACTTCGCTAAGTCAAATTCATCGAAATAAATGCTTCTCGCGCATGCGTCTGACAGAGTTCACACAATTATTATGCTTGTGTCGGGCTTGTGTTTACTGGGTTTGGGTTATAGAACCAACCCATGGACGTCATGCTTAATCAGAGTTACCACTGCGATCAATTTTAATTCTGATGGAATCATTTTTATTGGTGGGATACGGGGTAATATTTTTTTTTTATAGAAATTAAAAAAAAAAAGACAAACCACGAATATGAAGAAAGTTTATCTGTTTTTGTTAAATCATTTTTAATAATTATAGTTTCAAGTAAAAAAATATATATATTTTTTTTTTTTGTTTTTTTTTTAATCAAGTGAATTTAAATTGTTTTCTTTTATCATATTTATCGCACTGCAGAAAATAAATGTTTGTTCCGTTTTTGTTTTGCAAAATATAAACGATTTAATATTAGACCATACCTACTCAATGAATCGGTTTAATTTAAATTTTCAAAAAGATAAAATTTTTCCTATTTTTATTTTCATAAATAATTTGACCTGTGGTAACCCTCTCTCGGCAGAAGAAACATACATGCGCCGGCCAGTACACAAAATAATGCAGAAATACAAATAAACTGACAGAATTCCACTGACAATTATGCTTCCTTTAGACTTTCGTACACATAATAGCTTGTTTCAGGCGTTTGTAAGCAGGCCCTTCAAGAGCTCTTGGCAGTGCTTCCTTCTGAAAGCTTTTTCTTTGCTTTCATTTCACATGCCTCTCAAAACTAATTTCTGGGAAGCCATACTAAAACTGTAACCAAATTGTAAATATTCAGGCTTGCAGAAAATTATAGATTCTGCCTGTAATAGGTTTGTAGGAAGCGGTTTTAAAAAATATAGCTTCGAAAATTTGCAACTTCGATATCCAAACTAAATACAAGCCTTGTCGAAATAATAACTTACAGAAATTCAAAAAATGGACCTTATAGAGGAAAAATTGTTAGTTGGGATAGGTCATATTTAACTACTTATTTTCATACATCAAAAACCAATGTACAAAAAAAACATTCTTAAAATATTTAGGCTTAAGAGCAAAATCTCAAATCTCTCTTTTTTGATCCATCATATTAAAGGCTTGAGCCTCTACTTTTGTTCACTTGAATATGTCTTGTGTCTATCGTTGCACAAGAAAAAGCTATGAGCAGTTTAGTAGAAAAACTTAAAGTCTATTGCGCAAAATTTTAGACGATTAAGTACGATGTTAAATCATTTTTAGAATGATACTAGGTTAAAAATTGTGGTTTGCTAATTTTAAACGAGTTTAGCATCGTACTATCCCCTAACATTTTACTAAAGTTAAAATCACCAACTTGCTGTTTTATCTTTTTAGTATCTGTCTAAATCCATATGTGAATTTTACTCCAGGACCCGAAGGTTCCAGGTTCGATTCCTGCTGGTACCTAGCTTTTTTTTTCTTTTTTTATGTAAATAATGAAGTTAAAACGATAAAAGTATAAACATCGAATACTTATTTAAAGCACTTGATGGGTTTCCATTAACATATAATTAATTTACAACGCATAAAAACAATAACTGTGTTCTATAAATTCAAACCCTACAAATGCAGTTTACTAGTTAGCAAAAGGTTTATAATTTTGGAATAGATAGTAAATTGCTAAATACTTAGGAAATTGCTGGAAAAATTCCCAGTTTCTGTCTAGTTTAAACAAGGGACTAGTCAGTTTTCTTTAGGGGAAATCTATACGAGAAAAACTTGTCAAATATACGTCAAGCCTTGCAAGTTTTCAGTAAGTAAAATTTAGACGAGGAAAATGTTTTATACTCTCGTGAGGTGCTCGCTAGTAAGAACTTGTTGGACGTTTTCGACATTCTATCAGACTAAGCACTACCGTTATTCATATGCAACATTTTAACTAAATAAATTGAATCGATGAATCTAAAAATACAAATTTTAACTTTTATTATAATTGAACAGAATACGCTTTTATTAATATTAGTCCAGTGCGATTATAAAATGTTATATGGGGGACCCAGCAGTTTGTACTACCCCCAATTTTTTTTTTGTTATTGGATAGAGAGTTGATCGAATATGATAAATCTAGGTTTTCGCATTCAAAATGTTTACCATTTTGCCGCCATCTTGGATTATATATTATATTATATAAGAATATCGGTACACTGCACTAAACAAAAAACTAAATTATTTTGTATATAATAAGAAAAAAACATTTATTTAACGAATTTCTAATTTTCTAATTATTTATTACATTGTACACACATATGTATTTCTTTTGAACTTTTCATTAAAATTAATTCAAAATTATAATTTACTGTCTTAAACTATATTTCCTTGGTTCATCTTAAGTGGTTCATATCAGGTTGTTTTTGTGGTGGGACGTAGTTTAGATTAAGTGTAAGTATTTTACAAAAATGCCCAGTATCATACTAAATTTGCTTTAATATCGTATTAAATTCATACAAATTAGCGCTATTATTTTTATTATTCAGGTTTTTATTTTTGATCTGAGTTATTTTACTATCGGATCACAACCGATGCTAAAATACCCTTTTTTAATGTTTCTAGCTAAAATCTGAACAAATCTAGTTTTAGCTGGTCCGGGGCCTAGAGTGGTTTTTTTGACGAGGCAAAAGGGTTCATAATCGACAAGGCCCTAGTTTTGGTCATTAATCAGCCATGCTCGGGCCTTGCAAGAATCTATTTAAAGCTCTCTAGTGCCATGTCGAAAACTAGAATGTTTATATGTAATATAATTAAATGTTAAATGTTAATATAGTAAGGCTGCTTTGCTCTTGAGACAGGTATAGGTATATGTTAGGTTAGTTTTTAAGTTATCTTTAGGAGCTTGTTTATTATGTACATATATTTATTTGTTGCAACAATAAGCCAACACGTTACTGTCATTGCTCATATGAGCAGGAGCAATATAACATTTTTATAATTACAGCCATGAGGCAAACAAAATAGTAATAGATAAAGCAGGCAATACGATATAGCCGCAGTTCTCCTTTGTACTCCTAAGTATATATAACTTTGAATTGTTCACTCTGTAAAACGTTTCTTAAAGTCTCAATAAAATCAATTCAAAAATTCTATTTCAATAGAAAATCTTTTTTAAGTTCTTATTTAAGTTTAATTCAAAAATGTAGCTTAGTTTTCGAGTTATTCTAAAAATATTTAAAAATTACCAGTTTGACTATTCTCTCAGGAATTTTACATCGTTTTCCAATGAGTACATAAATTAAAAATGGAAAACCATTATAAAATATTATGTTTGCTATTGATTATGTTCTGATATGTATGTATGTAGGTAGTGTGCTTGAAATTTTAATTTTTTTAAGTAAATCCGATTTAAATTCCAAATAGAATTCCTTACTTTTTTTTCTTGTCTATGAAATATAAACAATAGGGCCTTAAATTTAATGTAGACAACGTGCTTTGAATTTAGCAGAAAATCATTGTGGAGAATAATTTTAAAATATACTTACATAATACATATATGTAAACCCTGGAAGATAGTCTAACCGTAACGTAGCAATTTAATAAGGGTATAAGGTAAATTCAATATGGTGGTTGGTTCAATATGGTTGACTTCTCTATATTTACTCTACGAAGTACCTTCCCTTTTTAGGTTCCACTTTAATCCTTAACCTCCATAAGACTTTTAAAGATATAGAATAAACAAAGTTTTTGTGGTGAAAAAGTTAGAATAACGGGATACCTTTAGGGACATACCTTTTTTTGTTTGACTGTCGGTACATACCTATAGAAGATACACTCCCTGTCACTTGTTTGAGGCCACTAATTTCACAAAAGTTTTTTCTCGATAAATACCTTTAGGAAATATTTTTCCTGAAAATGTTCGATACCTGTGAGTAGGTAAATATATTTTGCAATAAAAAAGTATAAATTTAAAGGGGTAACTTGGAAATTCCATAGGAATTTCACAAATTATTAGAATCGACTGCAAAAATGGGTATACAAAAATGCGTCACTTGATAAAGGCCACTAGAAAAATCTTATAAAAAAAAGAACAAAACTCTAAAAATGTTTACTTTTTTTTTTGTTTTTAAACATTAATGTATTATTATATTTTCGTCAATTAATAATGAGTATGCCCGCCATTTTTTGAAATTAGCTCTATTAGAAGGTTTGGAATTAAATCATACAGTTTTTTGGAATAATCCAGTGAAATCTGGCTCCAGGCATCGCAGTTAGCTTCGACCAAGACGTCCTTCCTTCAAGACTGTCTTCCAGCATCAGAAACTTTTCGAGATAGCCAGGCCCAAACGTTTTCGATAATGTTTAAGTCCGGTGAATAGGGTGGCCATGGTAAAAGTCCAACGTTTTCCGACTGAATCCAGCTTCTAGCTACCCTGGAAGTATGGATAGGGGGGATCTGTCTTGTTGGAATATCTAAGGTAGAGGTTCAAGAATATTCTTTAGCTTTAGAAACACCCGTTACAGCAGGTATGTGTTACTATTTCCGTTCATTGTTGTAGTTATAAATTCCAATTCAATTAATAGGTGATAGCTCCCCACACCATAACTCGTGATGTATGACTGTGATGTCTTGACAAAATAAGTTCTTCTTTTCTTAAATCGTGAAAATAAAAGTTGTAACCATCGGGTCCGTCAAGGTTAAACTTTTTTTCATGTGAAAAGACAACCTTTTTCCATGCGTTGCTACAGGCAACATGCTCCCCGGCGAAATTCATCCGTAGTTTCTTGTGTAGCTGTCGAGAACCGGTTTCTTTTTGATTTTCATACTCTTGATGTTACCACTGGTTTTAATTATCCTTAAAACCGTCGAAATACTGGCTGATACCCCACTTTTTGACCTTATTTTAGGCACTGAAAGTGTGAAATTTGAAGCCAGTCGCTGAATTAGTCGCTTTTGTCGGATTGTAGTTTCTTAAGCTGTGCGTCCTTTTCGTTTTTTTTCTATAGTTTTTAGTGTCTGCTAGATAATTGTTGACAATGGTGTTACTTATGTTCGGTCTCCTAGCTATTTCTCGGCCTGAGAATCCCAGTTCCTTTAAAGCATCTATTGATCCTTTTTCTGCTTCTGTCGAGACGTGGTTGCAGAGCCCATTTTAACTTGAAATTTAATATAAAATATAGTTTTCTAACCTTTCTTAAATATTTTAAACTTTTGTTTGAAAAAATCGGCGATATTAACTTTTGCCATGCTATTTTTGGATTGGCCTCAACCAAGTGACGCAACTTTTTATAAACATTTTTTAAATCCCATTCACATAATTGGGGAAATTGCTATGGATTTTCCAAGTTAACTCTTTAGCTTTATCCTTTTTTATTGCAAAATATACATACCTACTCACACGTATCAAAAATTTCCAGGAAAAATATTTCCTATAGGTATTTATCGAGAAAAAAACTTATATGAAAATAGTGGCCTCAAACAAGTGACAGGGAGTGTATATCTATCTGGGTTTTTGCATAGAAGATCATAATTTGGTTTCATGATTTTTGTCGTTTTAAGGGTAAACGTTTGAATTTGTTCATTATAGACATATATATATGTTGAAAACAAGGAGTAAACAAAAAGAAAGTTTATTAATTTTAGTTAAGTTCACTAAGTGTCACTTGATTGAGGTCTCGTTTTGTAAACAATCTTTTTCGCCATTTTTACTTCTACGAATACTTTTTCTTTTTAAGATTATAAGGGATTATATTTTTTAACAAAAATTCTAGATCTAAAATTCGAAAACCAAGTAAAGCATCACAAAGATCATTTTTTGAAAAAAATAAAAACGCCGAATATCTATTTTCGACATAAAGTGCATCTCCCTTAGGCTAAAATTTGTAACAAAGCACGCTTACAGAAATCGTTGATAGTGTTAGTAAATAGGCCCTGATTGTCAATAACCTGTCGTAAAAATTAATTTCTTTCTTTTTATTTAGAAACAGAAACCAAAGATATTAAATATATATAATTAAAATTAGTTAACATCTTTATATATAATTTTTTTTATAAATAATTTTGTATAAATAATTTTCAGAATAAAAAATGCCTCCAAATACCCAGGTCGAGGAGACAGAGACAGTGCCGCAGGTCGGCGAGGAGCTCAAAGTAGAAGAAACATCGCCAAAGAGTATCGTTAAGGAATTGCAAACTATGGCAACAAAATTAAACATCACATCACAAACAACCGAAGGTAAGAGGAAAACATATACAACAAACAGAAAAACATTTTTAATAAAAATAAATAATTAATTTAGAACCAGAAGGCCCAACAACGACTGCCGTACCGTTTGAAGAAAAAGTCGAAAAAGCTGGCAAAGAAGTTATCGAAATCACAGAGAAACTAGGACACACGGTTGGCATACCACCATGGGGCGTGGTGGCGATTATAATCGCCGTCTGCTTAGTTGTCCTTGGTCTGGTCTTCTTTTGCGTACGCAGATTCTTAAAAAAACGACGAACCAAAGATGGTAAGGGTAAGAAGGGGGTCGATATGAAATCGGTCCAGCTTCTAGGCTCGGCGTATAAAGAAAAAGTAAGTATCAGGCCCTTATTATTGCCTAAGTAGTTATTGGGTTCTGGTATGTCATAGGTTCAGCCTGATATGGAGGAATTGACGGAGAATGCTGAAGAACAAGACGACGGCGAGAGCAAGCAGAGTGAAGTTAAATTAGGAAGATTAAATTTCAAGGTAAGTCCAATATACCCCATCATATAACCGGATGTGATGCGATGGTGTATTGGTCGTTAATACAAAACATAAATATATATAATGATGGTGGTGTAAATGCCTTAAGTCTCTGTGTGTGAGAGATATCACATTATATATACATAAGGAGATAATAACGAGATGCGCAGATACAAATAACAACAACAACAACAAGAACAACAAAAACAACAATAAAACACAATGTCCTTCAAGCAAACAAAACTTCACACGCGTAAAATAACAACAACAACACCGATGGCTTGAGTAAAGTTCGGTCAAGTATTCTTTAAATAAAAAAACAAGCGTTTAAAGTCTCCATATGAGATCAATCTTTCAAATTCATGGTTTGAAATTCTCATAATTGGCTAATGCCTTCGTTGATTAGGAGAAAAAGAATTAAAAGAAATTTTTTTTGTAAGAAGTTTTAGAAAAGATTCTTACTCCGATTATTATTTTTGTTCCCATTTGAAGTGTTTTTATCACGATGGTGGTAGTGCTAGGAGGTCTTAGTTTTCCAAGTTGCAGAGAATTTTACGTGGCAGTAAATAAAGATACATTTTCAGGCTAAATTTTGTTTTAATTATTGTGAAGGGCCAATAAATTTGATACTAGAAAGGTATTATAAAAATAAATTGTACACATATATTTCACCAACTTTCCTCCAAAAATTTGCGATTGATTTTATGGCTGTAAATTTTAGACAGTAGACGCACTTGTATCAAATGTTCAAATGTAAGACCTTAAAAAAAAGCGTGTTGGTCACTTTATGAGGCTTTTAATGGTAGTTACATTTAAGAATAATGTATTTACTTAAAGAAAAAATACAAGACTGCATTTATGTGTTGAAATTATTGCAAAAAAAAAGAAAATTGTGTTAGAAATTCCAAATTTGATGATAAAGTTGGTTGAGTGCGCGCTCGTCGGTCAACTAATGTATTATAATGTTATAATAAATCTATTCAGTTGACGAAAGAGTGAAATGTGTGTGCTTTTCTTAAGGCCACAAATTTGGAGTTTTTGTGTTTTTTAAAAACAAATTGGGTAATAAATTTTCTGTCAAGTTAACAAAAGTCACAGATCGCTTTATTTTAACAACCAGACACACAATGAATTTGCAGTAAGGGTCTAAATATGCAGTTTTTAGTATTTCAAGATTTCTAGCTACATAGTTTTAAATTTTGAAGTCTCATAATAAAACAAAAATCCTGCTACAGTGTAAAAAAAATATATAAGGTTTAATAGTGACAAGTTTTAAAAGAACAACTCACATTATGAATTTGCAGTAAGCTTCGAAATAAGCAGTTTTTTGCATACCAAAAATATACTTGGTCCAAATTTTGAATTCCTTAATTTAATAGAAATTTTTCATACCACCCTCCTTGAATCCAACTTCAAGTGAAGTTAGCAAGTCACACATTCCTTAATAAAACGAACAGTTACATAATGAATTTGCAGTCACGGTGAAAATTTGCAGTTTTTCTTATTTCAAGAGCTCAGGCTAGGTTTAAATTTTGAAATCCTATATTGAAACAAAAATCATGCTTCTAAGTTAAAAATATCACTTCACTGTAAAGCTAACAATTGAGTTAGCATTTTAAAACAACTATTCACACTATGAATTTGCACTAAGATTCCAAATAAGCAGTTTTTTTTGCATCTCAAAAATGGACTTGGTCCAAATTTTGAAATCCTTTAAATTTTAATATAAATAATTGACACTAAACTGCTTCCATTACTGTGACTGAAGCAAGTGAAGTAACATATTGCATGTATCAACAACCAGGAACGCTATATATTTGCAGTAGGTACCTAAGTTCGAACAGGTTAGCTCCAAATGTTGAAGTTCTAATTCTATACAAAATTGTATATTACCCAGCTGACTTTACTATGAAGTTAACAACTCCAGGCATCAATTATCTTTACGACACGGCATGTAATGACATTTAAGAAGAAGGGTCCAAATTCGCAGTATTTTTGCTTTTTCAAAAATAAGGATGATTTTTTAAACTTAAATTAAAAAAATAAAAAATACAACTCTGTTGACTCCATTGTGTAAAGTAAGCTCATCACATTTGCAGTTAAACTTCAAATTTTCAGTTATTTATTTTGAAACTCCAAATAGTATTTAAATATAATTGTTAAAAAAGAAATATTTGTGCTGTAACAAATAATATAAAATTAAAAAATATGGAATTTCGTCCGCTGTCCCCTAAGGGAACAGGCTTCCCTAAACACAATTTTTGTATGTACTTTCCTACCTACATTCTCCTACCATTATCCAGAATCTCATGAAACATATTCTTCACCAATCTAGCTCTACCACCAATGTGAATTAAAAAAAAAAAACACAATACCTAGAAATAAAAATGCCGGAACCAATCCTTACACCTCTTTTGAAAAGAAGCAAAAAAAAAAACTTCTCACATTGTTATCCTTTCTTTTTGCTTCTACATCCGTGCGGCGTACATGCATTTGTACCATTCGTTCATCTTTTTATCATTGCTCCTGCAAGCAAGAAATTCGCTTCCTTGTTATAAATGACTTTTCAAGAACTTTCATTCAAGTTCTCATGTACTATATGTATGTAATACTCGTACCTACTGTAATCCAGCTGAAGAAAATCAATAAAATTAATTTCATGGGAAGTTGGTTATGGAGAAGGAGGTTTAGTCTATAGTATATGATACCGAGGGAAGGACTATACTCAAAATGGGAACAACTCTTCACTCGTCTATCTCAAACAACCATCACCACCCACTCTCACTTACATTACTCACCATCATTCGACATATATACATAAATACATACATTTATTTTATTTTTTTTTTTTCATTTGGACATCTTTCAAAAATAGTACATCGCAAAATAAATTTAATATCGTTAATCTTTCCAACAGCTTGAATACGACTTTAATTCAAACAGCTTAGCTGTAACAGTCATCCAGGCGGAGGATCTGCCAGCCCTTGATATGGGTGGTACATCAGATCCTTACGTCAAATGTTACCTGCTGCCGGATAAGAAGAAAAAATTCGAAACCAAAGTCCATCGTAAGACCTTGAGTCCTGTCTTCAATGAAACGTTTACATTTAAGGTCTGTTCTCTTTGTTTGGTTTAATTGAATGTTTGTTAATCTTGTGTGTTTGGTTGATTAGAGTTTACCTTATGCGGATGCTATGAACAAGACCCTAGTATTTGCGATCTTCGATTTCGATCGTTTCTCCAAACATGACCAAATTGGTGAAGTCAAGGTGCCCCTATGTACGATTGATTTGGCGCAAACTATCGAAGAATGGCGTGATTTGGTCAGCGTCGAAGGCGAAGGTGGACAGGTATGTAGAAATGATTTTCTAAAAACTACAAGCATTTTCTTTAATATATGAATATATTCTATATTTTTTGTTTTATTTAATTTTATAAAATATTTATATATTTTTCTTAATTTTTAAACAAAATACTTTTAAGAAAAAAAACAGAGGTTAATAACTCCAATACACAATATGTCTTTAAAACAAAAAAAATGCGAAAGAAATATTTTTTTTTGATAGTAATCTTGAACAAAAAATAAAAAAAAAAATCTAATCCACACCCAGTTCAAAAAGCTGTTAAATCAATACTTAATTTTTTGTTAACAAAACAAAATCAACACAAAATTATTTATTTTGAAAAACAACTACAATTAAAAACTGCAACAAATTACCACGCACAGTTTTCTGTTTTTTTTTTTTTTTTTGTTTGGTTTGATTTTATTTTATTATAACAATAAACACACAATTTTATATTTTAAAATATAAGAATTGAAATTGAAAAGAAAAATATTTTTTTTTAAATATTTTATGGATTTGTTTAGTTTTTAATTTTTAGTTTTTTCTCTCTAAATTAGAAATAAAAAAATACAAAAAAAATGTGGGCGGGTATTTTTCTACAGAGACTTACTGAAAATATTTCCTATTTTTCTTTTTCCCCCCTCACTTTGTTTCGACCCTTCGTAGAAGGTAAATACAAGAATATAACACAACAACTACTACTACTTCTTAACTTCTTCTGATATATAAAAAATAAAATAAAAACAAGGTCAGAGATTTTCATTTCATTTTCATTTTATATTTTGTTCGTATAATACTAATCTTAAAATTTTTCTTTTAATTTTAATTTTAAATCAACAACAAATGAAAAAAGCAGAGATGTTTAGAAAATTATTATAGTTTAATATTGGATATTTTTTATTATTTTTATTTTTGAATATTATATAAATATCTCTCTGTAAGCTGATTGATTGGATGATGCTATATAAACATTATTTATTTTATAATGAACAACTATATAAATTTGTTTTAACATTATCTTCTATATAGACATTTAGCGATCATTATGCGACTGTTTTCTAATATTTAAATCTACTAATTGCACCATTTTGTTTGAGTTTTACTTTTTGTAATTTACACTTTCTATTCATATTTTTTAGGGTCTTAGCGGTAGATGATGGTCATTTGAAAATAAAAATGCAGACTATATTTTAAATGGTTGTTTCAATTTTCAAAGTATACTCGTACATGCGAACAAAATTTAATAATTCGTCTTTTTATCGTCGATTTCATCAATAAAACTATGCACAGGGAAGTTTCATCTTCTGGTGGTCTGTCAATTCTGTATGTTTGCCTGGTTGGCTCCAGTATATAGACGAGTCCATTTTCTTCAAATTCAATACATATGTAGTTATTTTTAGTTATTCCCCTGACACCGGTGGCGGATCCAGGGGGATGGCTATAGGAGCTAAAGCCCCCCCCCCCCACAGCCGATTCCTTAGTTAATTTGAAATATAGAAAGCAATACATTACAACGTGTAGAGTTTTATGTTCGTCAAAAATATTGTTAAGATGTGAAATTTGATGGACAAAATAACGTGATTGGGGCTGAACAATTTGCATGTTATGTTACTTTTTTTCCAAGCCCTGGTTGGGGCTAAAGCCTGAAGCGAATTGGACAGATAACCAAGTGGGGGCTATAAATAATCGACATGTTTCGTGCAACGACAATTTTCCCTAAAAACAGAACCGAGAAAATTGAAAAAAAAAAAAAAAGGCTTGGGACTAATAAGTTCTGAGAAGTGAGAATATTGAACAAAAAACGAAGTCAGTGTTAAACAACTAACTCCCCAAAAACTATTCTTTTTCTAGAGAGCTTTTGGGGCTTAGGTCTAAGGTCTGTCAACGTCCGAAGTTTGCGACGTGATTGGGGATTAACATTAACATGTCAAACATGTTAACACTAAGAACATTGCTAATTATACGAAAGAAAGGCAATTGATGCTAAAACAATTGGAGAACAAATTCCAAAATCGTGAGAAACTCTGTGAACTCAAGAAATCTCTCAGGCGAAAATGAGTATTTACATTCCCAATATACTCTAGAGTAACGTGCAAATTTATCGACAAATTTTTTGAGCAGGAATAGAAAGTCAAGGTATGCAGCGAACACGAAAATTCATTCACACTTGCAGAATTGGGCGGTGCATGATATTTTTTAGAGCAGCTGTGTCTTTTGCCCGACTAAAATTCTTGTAGTTTTGATATTTTATTTTTCTATCCGTGAAATGTTATCCGTGCTTTTCAGTGACATGAAAGTTTGAACAAAACAGGTAGTGGCTTTACTCGTTGATTTGGTTTATTCTGGAAAATGAGATCTGAGAAGACTGATACTGTCAAAGCACATATGAGCGTGTGCTAGTAGGACCACTTAAATGTCATTTTTCTGAACTAGCTAATTACAAACAGTTTTTAAATTTTGCCAAAAAGGCTTAAAGTATTAAAGTCAGTACACAAATAATAAATTTATAAACAAAACAAATGAGAGAAAATATAATTTGTTTAGCACCTACTTTTTTCACACTTAAACTTATTTAGCAACAACGTCATAGGGAAAGAGGGGGCAGAACCTCCTCCCGTCCCAAGGATTTATATAACTTTTTTAGCTTGAGATTTGAAGTTCATTTCCTTATTACATAAACACACACATTTTCCGATAATCAGAGGTGGATACAGGGGGTCGCTATAAAAGCTGAGCCGCCACCCACAACAAAATCTTTAAATGAGTTAAACGAAAACAAACAAGAGTTTTATGTTCGTGTTAAAACCTAAAATATTTTAAAACAATAGAGGTACATTTGTGTCAAATTCGAGGTGAATAATAATTTACATGAAAATGGTATTCCTTATTCTTAATCAGAAAATAATTTGATATTCAAATTTGATGGCTAAGACCGGAAGGAATTAAGACGAAAAAACACAGAAATTGGAAGAATAAACTAATCTAGAGGCAAAATCTTGGAGAAAATTAAACAAAAAACGTGCAATAATATCTATACAAATATAGCTTTGCCCGTATAATTGCTGGGGTTTACCTCTCAAGCTGAAGTCAAGTACTCAAGTCCACAAGAAATCTTACAACAAAAACGAGTTGGGGCTGGAGTTAGAAGTTAATTGGACAAAAAGACACGTTAGTGCAACTCAAAATAATTTCCTTACAAAACTTAACTTAGCTAAATTTTTTTTCAAGCGATTTATTCCTAAGGGCATTTGTTGAAAAAAAAAAGAAGTCAGACCCACAACTTGAATAAAATAAATTTAATAAATTAGATGGCGCAACGGCTCGTGAAGAACCAGGGCCAAGTGACTAACAATTCGCAACCATTTCTGTGTGTGAGTGTCAGGAATGGAAGTGACCTACAATTTTATGACGAATCCTTGTTTCTTGCAAGAGGCAGTAGCCCTGAGAAAAAACTTTTTAGTTTTTTAGGTGGTCGAGGCTGGGAAGTGAACCCAGACCTCCATTACCATTACGCTATACGGGCTACAACGGCCCACAACTCGAAGAGAATTTAAAAAAAAAACGTATATGGGCCTTGAAAATAAACAAGAGATAAATGCAACAACAATTAACCGTAAGAACAAAACTAAAACCATGTCGAGATAACTCTGAAACTTTCCACCAGTAAATTTCACGAAATAAAAGAATGCTTAATGATAGCCAATGTAATGTTAACTTTTAGCCTTAACGAAAAAGAAAACATGTTACCTTAATGGTAAGTCGCTTCTAAACAAATAAGCACGTATGCCTCAAACTGATGAACCGTCTCAAAAGATTTGATGAAACATTCAGTTTTACAGTATAAACTGCAGAAACAATTTTTGTTATTAATTTTGTATACATAAAGAAGCGGAGATTATGACGAGATTCTGTTTAGTAATATAATGGGAAAAATCTTCCTTTTATGAAAACAAATCTTTTTCGAATATAGATCTGCATTTTAGTGCTAGCTTAGGACCTTTATATATACCCAACATTTACATACTCATGCATATTATATATCAGTACACACGCAAATTACAACAAAAAAAAGTTTTATGAAAGTAAAAAACTAGACAATTTTTTGTTTAAATTAAACCGCATCCTTCTTCTGGCCTTTGTGGAACGTTTGATTTTAATTTTATGAAATCAGTTTGTTCATAAAACAGATTTTCTAACTCATTTAAATTAAATTTTTCAGTAAAATTTTCTTAGAAGTTGCACACAATATTTTCTTATGCTCTGCTAGAAGTGAAATGATCGCTAAAAAATTGTTTTCATATAATTTTTTGTTTTATTAAACGGAAAAAAAATCAAAAATGCATTCTTTTAATAATATTTAATTCAATTCCAATTCGATTCACTCAAGTATACTCGTATATTACATTATAATCAGCGCTAAATATTTAATTTGATATTTGTTTTATTAATTTTATGTTTAAAAATTAATTTTTATTTATTTATTACTTTTCAACAAAAATTCATAACCACCACACACATTGTGTTCAAAATTTGAGTTGAATTTTTTTTTAATAGTAAAACATCCCTTTGTAGACAGTTGAAGGTTATATTTTATTATGTGTTTCACAAACGATATACAGTAAATCAGATTTTATTACACACCACACACAATTATGTAACAAAATTATACAAAATTATTTTTCAAAATTCAAAATTTATACTTGGAAAACAAACACAACTATTCAACAAATCACACAGAGTCTCTCTATCTCTATCTCTTTCTCACAAAATAGTACACTCTTAATTATATAAAAATTATGTTTTTTTTTTTTCATTAATGTTTTTTTCTTAAATTTATTTGATTTTTTTTCCCCACCCACTATCAATCATTTTTAACTTCTGCTGTGCTTACGCCTGTGAATGGTTGTGTCTTCCATACAATAAACTAATTGAAAAACCTATCAGCAAATACTCTAAAATTTGATTTTAAAAAAACTCGCATTTTGTAAGAAAAAAAAATAAACATACAAAAAAAATTATTTTATGAAAAAAAAAACAAGACTTGCATGCTTCGCTTCAAAATAAACATTTTTTACTTAAATATCATTTTTTTTATATATCTTAAAAAACATGTAATAACATTTAAATATTTATTATATCCTCTTTCTCATTATTATTATTCTTCAATTTTTTGTAACAGAAAAAACAAAACATTATATATTATATTTTCAAAATAAAAATTTAATTTGTAAATCAAATTTTAATCTTATTTTTTTTTTTTCAATATTTAATTTTTTATATCGCTAACGAAACAAATTATCAATCAATCCATATCTATTGCCAAAATTACCAATCAAAATTCTATCTCGAAAAACTATAATTCATCCACGTAAGTATAAAAATTTGAAACATAAACAAACAAAAAAAAAAATATTCGTATTCATACTGTGCTTGTAAAATTTTGAAATTCGTGTTTCTTTACAAAAAAAAACTAAATTATAATTAATGAATTGGTGTATTTCATGTAATTTTGAGATGTTGCTTGATTTTTTTTTATATTTATATTGTATCAAAATAAAGAAAAAATATTATTTGAAAATACTGCAGTACAGTAAATTCTGTCATTCTGCTTGTGTCTTGCATCTTTATTATTTTTTTTATAATTATAAGTAAGCTTATTTCTAATGGGATGATGTTAACTTCAGTTTCACAGATATAGGTACAAATTAAATTTTTAACAGCCCAATTGGTGTATAATTCCATTAAAGGAAACTGCATTAACTAGTTCACTAGTTGTTAATTTCCCATTTTAAATGGTGAATTTAAATTTTATGGAGAGTTAATAAATTCAAGCATAATATAAACTGTTGTGACTTACAAAGAAAATTGATAACAATTTTTGATTGAATTGTATTTTACGTTAACAAAATACAATTTTGTCAATAATAATAATCAATGGATAATAATAGACAACCGTAATATTTTTTTTTATTGTTTTATTTTAAGGCCGTATGTCAATTGCGTTAAAATGTTGGTTAAATTGGATCCCAGTTAAATTTGATCCGTTTTTATATTCTATTCTATGAATAAAATTGAAGAGTTTTGCTGTGTCAATTGCGTTAAATGAAATTTATTAAAACATACATTTCCTATTGACGTTCCTCGTGTTAAAGAACCTATCAGAGACTGTGTCAACATATCCAAAAATGTTCAGATACCTTTATTTGTTGTTACAACAGCTTTTTTCAGAAGGAATTACAACAAAAATCTATCCAAATTTATCGATCTTGAACGCGGAAATTGCATTGGCAGTGGCAGTCATGGACCTAGTATACCTGGACTGCTAGTCGATCGTCATTCTTATACAAAAGTTGCATTGAAGATGGTTTCACCGATTAAAAGCGACAACAGTGCCTATTGCGCCGCGCCGAATGTTTCGCATTGGTTTGAGAGAGCCTAAGATGAAACATTTGCTAGTCAAAATTTATTTGCATGGAGATAAATGAGAGTGCCCAAGCCAATGGCGAATGTTTCTCTGTCGCACCTATTGTTTGGCGTTGGTTTGGAAGAGCCTTAGGCGGAGTACACATTATCAAACCTGTTAGACAAATCTGTTCACGTTTGATAGTGTGAACTCTTTGTTTGACAAACACGTTCTTTGTTCACAAATTAGTTTGATACTGTTGAGTGTTTGATACAAACAGGTTTATGATCAAACAGGTTTGATAATGTGTACCCCACTTTAATCTATGATTACTGAAACTGGTAAATCGTCGAATGTGTTTATTGTTGATCAAATTGTTTTCAAAAAATCCAAAGTATTAGTTCTTAATCATGGATATTGTTAATAACCCAATTTTGGTTTGTGAACAAACTAATTCATTTTCAAATTGCCGCTAGTGTATCAATTTTTTTTTGTCGAGTGTATTCACCTCAGTAATGTCAAAATTTAGCCATGGGATCAAATTTAACGCACTTTAAACGCAATTGACACACGGCCTAATAACTAAATTGCTTCTCGGAAAATATTTCTATGTTGTTTTTGGAGGATATGAGTAATGAGTTTGCGTTTCTTCTAATTACATTCGTATACTGTATAATTTTATAAAATTTGTATTAATTATATTCGAAAATTCATACGTATTTTTTCGAATAAATGTTTGAGTCGAATAAATGTTGAGGTCAGATTTAGATTTTGGAAATCAAAAGTTTTCGTAAAATTCTAATAATGTTTCGGCATGTTTATTAATCTTTGTTGACCTATGTGCGACAGTAGGTATTGTTTTGTAATTTTTTTCATCTTATAAGCATTCCAATACAATGGTCCTGGTCTAAGAAAAATAATTTAATAAATCGGTTCACTCAGGTGTATACGTACTTTTTTATTTAATTGAACTCTTTTTCTTCAATTTTTCTCTGCCAGTTTTAAAATGTATCGAATTTCCAGTCTATGTCTGACCCAAATAACTTAAACGCCACCTAGATACCGTCAAAATTTCGAAATATTGAGTAACCTATACGCTATTCATAAAGTTTCTGTATCTGGATTATTTTCCTTTTTCTGTGATTTTCGAGATCGAGATATCGTCATTTGACCACAGCACCAACCGTTATAACTTCTAGGGTTTTCCAATAAGCGACAATTTTGAGACAAATGATCGGATGTTTATTTCCATGTAAAGAGAAAAGTATGCAATTAATGATGGAAAACAATATCAGCCAAATGGGCGCCAAGGCTACGCTAACACAACAATAGCTATTCAAAATAACACCTCTTAGTGGAAAAACTTATAGAATAATGATAAAGAGATTGCAATAAAGCATCAATTCTAATCCTTTCTCAACATCAATCGTTATGGTTTGAAAACTCCTTCATTTGAGTATTTAAAATAAAGCACTAACTAGGCTCTAATAATATACTGGATGGTATTATAAAACAATACGTTTTAGTAATATATTTTAAATAAATACCTAGGTGCTCATACATTTTATCAAAGTAAAAGAGAAACCCGAAGTTAACAGAATCCCCCTTTCAAAACGAGTCAGTCTAAAAAAAGTAAAAATAAAGTCATTACTGCAATGTTTAACAGAGCTTCGATAAAACCTGGACATATACTAAAATACCACCTACATTAAATCAAGTAAAGTTTTTCTTAATATTTTCTTCAAAAAAAAATACATTTTTATCAGTAAATTAGATAAAGGCCTGCTTGCACAAATGAATAATAACACAACCGTTATATTTTTAAATTTAATCAGACACCGGCCGGTGTTTGACTAATTATAACTTAGTGATTTTATGATATCAAATAGAAATATACCTTCTTTCGGTAGAATAAAATTTCACTTTAGTAAAGGTAGACAACCGGTTGCGATGTCTTAATAAAACAACTCCTAGATAGCCATGTAAATAGCTTATTCATAATTTTTTGGAGTTGAATAGCTGTTTAAAAGTTTATAAATACTATTCTATATATTTAAAATAAAAATTAAATTGAAATCAATATGGAGTCTGAATTTTTTGAGGACGCTTATGTTGAAATAATTTGCGTTTTGGTTTGTGCAAACGGGTCCTTATTACATTATATTTTCTTTATAAATCTTTGGAAAGGTTTACACAAAATTTTTTTTATTTCTATTACACAATTGGTCAGAAGCGAAAACCAGCCAAGGGTTTAGTACTAAAATATACTTTGTTTATCTTAAATTTTAGGGTTGTAAGTTAATTTTAATATTTTTTTCCTATTTTCTTTTTTATACAAATTAACTCAAAAATTTGTTTCAATAGTCAGTTAAACCTCAGATAGTACTTGTTCTTCAAATAAAGCAAGCAGTTGTTCCACTAATAGGTTAACTGATGATTAAAAAATCGGCTCTAATGTGGTACATGCCGAAAGTTTATTTAATTTTTTTGATATAGTAATTGGAACATTATTTTCAACAACCTCTCGTTGTTTTTTTTTAAATATATACAGGGTGTCCAGTAAATAATGGATAACCTTGCAACCGGTTATAGCTGGACTTAAGACCTTTCAGAAAAACTAAGTACCACATGCCTCAAATACTTGAACATTACCACCACGGTTGAATGATTATTATTGTTTTTTTTTATTTTTATAATATTCTTGAATAATTTTACTAATAGATGTTATACCAAATTTAACACTTGCTGTTGCAGTTTTTTTTATAATATTTTTTTTTTAATTAATTCTTTTTTAAACAAAAATCAAGTTTTTTTTATTTTCACAAAAGTTTGATTTTTGTATACAAAAATTAATTTAAAAAAAAATATTATAAGAAAACTGCAACAGCAAGTGTTAAATTTGGTATAACATCTATTAGTACAGTTATTCAAGAATATTATAAAAATAAAATAAAAAAACAATAATAATCATTCAAACGTGGTGGTAATGTTCAAGTATTTGAGGCATGTCGTATTTAGTTTTTTTTAATTATAACCTTAAAACTACAAGGAAAATATTTTTTTTATATTGTTTTTCTGAAAGATCTTAAGGCCAGCTAGAACCGGTTGCAAGGTTATCCATTATTTACTTGACACCCTGTATATTAGGTCTAGAACATTGAGTCATAAGCGGCCACTTAAACCAAAGTTTTCTAATGCCAGTAAACTCTGAATAAAAACTATTTAAAACTGATTTTGATGTCAGCAAAACATATGTATAAATATTTTCTTAACATAAATATTTGACTACTGTCATTTCATTGACTAGCCCTGAAAAATGTTCTAGTAAGAACATTTGGGTAGCAATTACACTTTATAGAAGGGTGGATCGTTTCGGTCAATGGTCAATATTTTGAGTCGCCCATAAGAAAATCAAAATCGGGAAGCCATTGGAAATTTGTAGTTTTTACAAAAAATGATATAGGAATTATAAATGTTGGGTGGGAATATTTGGCTACAAAAAAAAAAACGGATTCTTGTAGATGGACTAAATACAAGTATTTTTCATCATGAGGGGAGGGGTCTATCTCTTTCAGTATAGACAGGGGGGTCAATTTTATAAACAAAATGGTTGAATACAATTAGTATTTTTGGTGATTTTAGATTTTCTAAAAAAATAGAAGACATAAAGTCATCTGGTTTTCAGTGCTTGATATGAAGAATTAATAGAAGTACTTATCCACTGAGGAATTTAAGCCAATTCCACATTTTTTAAAGAAAAAATCAGTTCATATTCTTTTTTATTTTTTTAAGTTTGAGTTTGAAAATATTTTTTTCGAAAACTATTAACAGAAATAACTTGATTCCAAAACTCAAGAAAATAAAACACTTCTAGCTTTCAAAAAATGTATCATTCTTTATCATCAATGTTTCCGATCTTTTTAAATAATTTTTTAAACGATTTATTTTCATTTTTAAGTATTTTTTTTTTAAAGTTGCCCTCCCACCTATACGGAAGGAGATAGGCCCCTACATCCATGGTGAAAAATACTTGTATTTAGTCCCTCTACAAAAATCCGTTATTTTGTATGCCAACTATTCGCGTATTTAATTCTTAATATGTATGTAGGTATACAATTTTTTTGTGAAAAACGACCAATTTTCAATGGCTTCCCGATTTTATTTTTCCCAAGGGCGACTCAAATTAAATGATGAGGATAAGTTCAGAAAACCATTAAGCACAAACTATGAGTAGCACATAGTGATTTGGCAAAAAAAAGATCCACCCTATTGTATAGTTATAGTGCTTCATTGCTTATCTGGAGGTTTTTCTATGTTCCCCATTGTCAATGGTTATAACAGTGTAATTAAATGAAATATCACCTTAATCTTAATCCACTGTGCCAAAAAAAATCTTTCCTTTTTTTATATCCCCTCTTAATAGTGATGTGCATTGTATTTAAAAGACAGGCATTTCGTCAAAAATTATTTGTTATTATTAAACTCTATGCTACAGAAAAAATGTCCACAACAAATAGCCTTGTAGCTTCTAAAATGGAGTTTAAACTTAAACTGTCTTATTTATCTTATTTAATTATAACAACTTAAATCACATTTTAAAATTATTTAACTTACAACCCTATTTTTATATTCTTTTTTCTCACAATATTTAATTAATACAAAATAAAAAGAAATACGCTTATTACTCTTTTTACTAATTTAAGATGTTCACATTTTTGCTAAAAAAAAGTACTCGTAAATAATATTTAACTTAACATTATAAGAATGCTAAATTAGAGCTTAATACATTTTTTTTCCCTTACAACTTTAAAAAAAAAAAAAAAACTTATCATAAAATCTTATTTAACTTCACATAAATCATAAAAATCTGTTTCTTAGTTTTTAAATACTTAAATATTTTAATAGATTTTCATTATGTATCACACACATAGTATAATTTTTAAATCATTCAAAGTCAGAAATCAATCTTCTCAAGGATGTATTATGGAAGTATTTTTTTTTTTTATAAATAAGTAATATTCTTTTTGTTTAAATTTACACTTTTATTTAAAAAACAATACATTTTTTTATTTATACAACAATTGGTTGGATGAAACAATTCAAAAGAAAAATAAAACAATGGAGCTGGTTTGAGCTGGGTGTTTAGTGTTTAATTAAGAGGTAAACAGCAATTTTTACACAAGTTTTTTTGGTTCGTCTAATTATTTATGTTCTACTTTAAAACGTATTTTCACCAACAATATTATAAAACATGGTAAAATTAAACAGAAATCTTAAGTTATTTCTACTTTTATGTAGAAAAAAAAAGAGTCACATAAACAAATGAATTTCATTTTTAATTTTTCAATCGAAGCTCTAATACGTTCAGTAAAAGTGCAAAAGCCTTTTATTATTATTTTTATTTATTATATTTATTATTTAAGTTACAATATATGGAGTTTTTTTTTTAAGTTCTTGCGTTTATGATCGATGTTTACTTGCAAAAGTAGTAAATGTGTAATGAAGTACATCAAATATATAATACAAATATATTCATATAAATTATTGTTTATGTTAATTGAGTTAGCATTGATTGGTATTTATTCAAATAAAATATATATACAATTAAAAAAATGCTTAAAATTAATTTTGATTTTGTTAAATGTTTTATTAAGTTTTTAATTTGAATACAAAAAAAAATGTGGCATATACAATAATGTAGGATTTTTTTGTTTTAATTAAACCTTTAAAAATAGACAAGATATAGGTACTTGGCGAATAACTATTAACAAGTTCATACATAAAATCACTTTTGTCAACATAAAATCACTTTTGTCATTTTTGCAGAAAATCAAATAATAACAATGATTTCAGGAAAAGCATATTTGTTGTAGTTCATTGTACAGAGTTCGAAAAAATTCAATAAAATGATCTATGTGAATATAATTTATTCCAACTTTCTGTTACACTTATTTGAAATCAATTTATTTTTTTACATACTACATTTGATTGCAAAAAAAACTTTTCCGTGCAATTATTTTACTGTGAGATGAACGACATTTTTTGTCGGAAGTGTAAACCGACCATGTAAAAAATGAATCATCCCGACGCCGAGACTTTTCTTCTCTCGTGGTCATACCTACCAACTTTAATTTGGGCCAATTAAAAGGAAACAAGTTTATAACTTGTCCCGTCCAATTTTTGGGTTCTTTTAATATAAAATTATATGCTTTAAGCCTAGTTCCCTACTCAAAAATAGGGTGCCATGCAAAATGTGTTAATTCATTGAAAATCTGCAGAAATTTGATGTATTGCATTTAGGGTTTTCCTTAACCAACGAAAAACGACCAAATGAATAAATGATCTTATTTACAAAATTCGAAAAAGAAAACACTGCGAAAAGTTTGTTTAAATAACAAAAAATTTCGACCAACCAAAATGCCAAATGCGACCAACAACAAACTTTTGCGAACTGGTCAATTGTGAATTCGCAATCCACGACAAAAGGACGCGTTTCAGAAACTTACGAATATATAATTCGCTATAATTTAACCTCAATTACCGATTTTCCATTTATGTTGTATGAGCATTCGCATCTGCATGAAATGACAAAATTCGCGACCATCCGTAATTCGCAATTTTTGTCTCATGTGTAAAACACTTTATTCGCGGTTAGCAGAAAGAGTTGCGAACTGCAAATGCAAATAAATATTTTAAGCAATTTCATGAGAAAATAACAACTAATTTTTGTTTTAACTTTTTGACGGAGTGAATACAAATCTAAAATGAAAAATGTGTTTAAATGACAAAAAATTACATTTTAATATTTTCTACGCGACCAACAAGAAGCTTTTGCGAACTCACGAGAAACAGAAATAAGATATGCTCAATAGACACACCCAATTCGCCATCTTGCTTACTTGCTTATGTTGTGATGTCACCATCATCTGCGAGCTTGGCAAGCGAGGTTGTTAATTGTAAATTATTGTAAATAGATATCACTATTTCTTGAAAGACGCTAAAATGTGCAAATTGTGGATTAGTGATTGTGGGAATAAAAACGATTATACTTAAAAAAAAAAACAGTCGTGTTTGCTCAGGGCATTTATTTGAGAGTGACTATACAGTTAAGAATATACTTTTGTAGAGCTTTAAAGAACGAATCAGAACCATGACCCTTACATCCTGCAGCTTTATTTGCTGGATGAAAAGTTGGAAGGTGGACTTAGAAACCAAGTGAAACATTCTTTGAAAATGTTAGACTTTTATAGCCATATTAATAAAACCAGCGATTAACTCACCTGTAACTTTCGAGCTATCTATCGCTAACTATCGTGTGCGAACTGTCATATCAAGTGCCATTCATATGAGCTGCGAACTGCATCTGCGAATTATTCTTTTAAAGCTAAAGCAAAAATCAATTTATTCTTATTTTAGTTGTTTAATAAATGAAATAAATTACCATATTTAAAAATTTAAATAGAAAATATTGCGTTAAATTAGTTAAACTTACAAAAAAACACATTTTAATATTTTCAACGCAACAACTGCGAACTGTCAAATGAAAATTCATAGTCGAACAAATAATTCGCTCGAATTTAATCTCAAAAATAAAATATCTGGTGTTACTCGTGTTGTTTGGTTTGGACAGTTCGCAGTTCTCTGCGACTACTCATATGAATGAAATGTCGAATTCTGCGATCATTCGCAATTCGCAGACACAGGTCGCGGCTTCATATGAATGGCACTTCAATTGTAAATTCGCAAACCACAACAACAGGACGTGTTCCACAAACTTGCGAATAAATAATGTGATCAAATATAACCTCAATTATTGATTTTTTTTTATGTTGCATAAGAATTCGGAGCTCTCAGCGAGTTCACAGCTCATATGAAAAATCAAAGGCACTTAATAGTTAATACTAACCGTACATGAAATTGAAGAAAAAATACGTTCCGCAATATTTTCCATTTTTCACCATGCGTACAAATTACAAAAACATTTCGTGGAGAAGCTAAACTAAAAATTTGTAGATTGAAGCCTAGTACGCTGCTGATGCGAAACAAAATTTTTCTTTCGTCTCCAACACGACAGCGAAATGCTTACGGAAACTACAGCGAAAACATTCTCTTTGAAAATAACACCAATTACAAACAACAAAAAAACACACTAATAAAACAAAAAACAAATACAAACACGAATGACACTCAAATGTAATTTTCCGCCCACAATGTCTGGTCGATTAATTCTGTGCGAAAAAAGGGTGTAGACTTCTCCAAATAATCTGCTACAACTATCGATTTTGCTCATTGAACAGCGTACTGCAAAACGAAAAGCAGAACGAAATTTTTCGTTTATGATTTTGTTGTGTCATTTTTGTATGTGTTTTTTCGTTTCGCATCAGCAGCTTGATCCAAAAAATTTTAAAAATAAAAACTGTATGTGGGGTATATGTCACATTTTAATAAAGTATACATTTTTGCTTAAATTAAAAAATCTAAAGAAAAATTATTTAAAAATTAATTTTTAAATTCTTATTTTGTCTGCCCGTTATTAAAAATATTTTTAATTTTACAAAATTAAAGGCTTTAATCAAATAAAGTTCCTCTACTCGTATGTTAATCGTATTCGATGTTAAAATTTAAATATTTTTTGTTACCCTCGTAATTTAAAACTCCACTGGTATGCACACCAAATGGACCATGGAAAACCCACATAAATGAAAAGAACAATTTTGCTAAATCTCTGCGTTTTTACCTTTTAGCCAATAATAAAGAATTTTTCGAAATATAAACCAACAAAAATCCAAACTATATGCCTTCCCTTAATTTCAATGTTGTGAATATTCAGACTGTTGTCAATGAGCAAATGTGTAATAACATAAAATATATATTTTTATGGAGTAGCCAATAATATATAATAATTGTTTTTGTAGAAATAAATGTGCAGCATAATATAATATTTATACATTAAAATTATCAGTTTAACAAATATTAAATATTAACTAACTTTTTGTATATATTCTTTTCTGTTCTGTTTTTGAAAAAAAAAAAACTTCAAAACTAATAGGAAAAGCTTGGTGACATCTGCTTCTCTCTGCGCTATGTCCCGACTGCTGGAAAACTTACTGTCGTCATTCTGGAGGCTAAGAACTTGAAAAAGATGGACGTCGGTGGATTGTCTGGTAAAAATTTTAGTCGCCAAATCGACTTGAAAATCAACAATCCACGTACCTATACAACAACTTCAATCACAATTTCATTCCGTGGATTGATATTTTCAAGTCGATTGGGAGATTTTTATTTATTTCATTATTTTCTACTATTATTATTTTTTTGTTTCTTTAGCATTTAACATTAAACTTTCTTATAATACAACACGAACAATATTATTATTATTATATTATGATGTACGTGTATATTTCAATCTATTTTTGGCACAAGAAAACGGTTTTCTTATTGGCCAATCGGTGGTTTTTTCTATAATCTTATATCTAAAACAAGTATGAAATAAAGTCTCTTTTGAAGTCTTAAATACAATTTTTTTGTGATATATTCATATGAGCAACACTTAGACAAAATGAGCATTTTATCGACCGTCGTTTTGTAAAACGAAATCAACTTTTTTTTATGTACTATGCTTGCATTTTTAAATAATTTTAATAAAATTTCCATGCTATGAATTAAATATAGGTTCCTATATTTTTATTTTTTTTTTATTTTTATTTTTATAATATATCAACTTGCTTGAATTTTGTATAGCTATTGTTCATTGTGAATGCATCTAAGGAGTATTGACAATGATCTTTTTTTTCTAATAAAATCATAACTTTATATACGAAGGGGTCCCTACGAATGCCATTTTAAAAATTTAAAAGTGTTGTCTGTGAAAATATCAATCAAAGCTCTTCTAAGCTTTTACAAACAAACTCTAAATTTTGTTAAGTTTTTACTACAAAAAAACAAAACAAAAAAAAAAGTAATTTTATTATTTTTTATTTCTTTTATTATTTAATCTCATTTATTTCATTTTGGTTAAAATTTTTATTTTTGTAAATTTAGAATTAAAAAAATCGCGTTTTGTTGATAAATTTTAAAATTGTAAAAAAATGGTCTTGAAGAGATTCTTTTTGTGAATTTAAAAAATGTTGAAATAAAATTGTTTTCTTGTCAAATGACAAGCATACATTGTGTAATTTTTTAGGAGAAACAAAATAAGGTCACTTTAAATTTCAGTCACCAGAATGTTGATTTAATGCCCAGGCGCCTTAGATTGCCTTTGATTTGCAAATTGCATGAGCTAAGTTCATTTTAAAAGAGCATCTGAGTAAATTATACGCATCACCTAGAAGTAAAACAAAAAAAACTATTTCCTAATTTCATTGACAGGAAATAATAGAGCAACGAATCCATAATAAAATCGTTAAATCATGACAGAAAAAGTGAGAGGAATTTAGCATGTTCAAATTTCGAAGATTTCCTTAGAAATCTAAACGTGTTTTCTCAAAAAAAATACCTCACTTTAACAGTCAACATGCTGAGACTGACTTTGTAAGAATGAATTTAAAAAGATAGAGTGTGCTTTTACCTTTTTTGAGAAATCATAGTATTCAGGAGTCTTCTCCTGTCCGGTCAAACTGACAGAAGGAGTAAGATCTCTTAGATCTCAGAATCGTATAATTTTACGAGAATACTGAGTCCTCTGATATATATCAAAAATATGAAGAGAACACAAATTCTTAGCTAGATTAAGGCTTTTTATCAAATAGAATTATCAATATATTCGTCCTTCTTTTATTCAGAAACGTCAAATTCTTCCCTGTTATGTATCTTTGTTTATCTTTTTTTGAAAGCAAATGCCGTTGCCTACTTAACAATATTGTTTGTATAAATAGGAAGATTCTTGTAACTAAAATTACAAGCAAAAAAATGTTAAAACTGAGCACAAATTTTATAAGGGTCAAAAATGCCTTTTACATGAGTTGCGAATAAATCTTTTAAATCAATTTCAAGAGAAAATTTCAATATATTATCGTTTTTTTTCGACGAAGTGAATAAATGTTTTTATTGACAGAATTGAAAAAGAAAACAATACGAACAATTTGTTGCAAAATAAAAAAAACTTATATTTTCTACTCGCCGAACAACTAGCTTCTGTGAAATCTCAAATATTAATTCACAATCTACAACAACAGGACGCGTTCCACAAACCAGCGAACAAATAATTCGCTCAAATTCAACCTCAATCACCCGTTTCACTTGTTTGTGTTGCATCAGAATTCACAGCTTCCGTAACCAATTCGTGTGCATGGCATTAAACTGTCATACCAAACATGAATCTTACGCCTGACAAAATATTTCTTAATTATAAATGGAGATAAATTTATGAGAAATGAGAGTACCTAAACTGTATGCTGCGATGAAATGTTTGCTTTGATTTGCTATAACTTGATAGGGTTTTCCATTAGTGACAAAAATCAATTTTGTATTCAAATCCGTCAAAACATCGACTTTTACAATTTAAAAGTCCTACAGCCTTATGCATAAACGAATTATAGCGAGTGCATAGTGCTATGCACTATTTATAATACCTCTGAACGCAAAAACCTTATTCATAAACTTATGCAACGTTGAATAGAGGCAACATAAGCTAAACGCGTTTGGAGGTTGTATAGAGCCAACATAAGGGTTGTTTAGTATCGGGATGTCACTTTGACTCACACACAACAATAATGTAGATAGATATTAGGGGGTCGCTTATTTTTGTAATCTTTGAGGTGTTGAAATCTGACTATCAAAATATTTTATAATATTAAATACAACAATAAATATTGTTGGTTTTGTTAATTTATTGTACATTTTTGTTGATATTGTTTAAATAAAATTAAGAATATTTTTTGTACACTTTATTTTATAGAATTTACTTGATAAATGTAAAAGATTTAAAGATTTTCCATCAAATCTTACAACTTTTGCAAATGCTCCACGGCATGCGCGAGATTTAAATAAAATTATACAAAGATTCACCTTCATCACTTTCACGGGAAAATACAAATGAATTTTAAGCATTAAAAAATAAGCACCACCCTTTTATTTTTCTCCTCAACAAAAACATCACGATGTGAGTGAATGAAACAATTCATGGAATAAATCAAAATATTTTTAATTTTATTTGCAAACACAAAAAACCAACAAAGTAACTGGCTAATTATAATAATATTAAAAGAAATAAATAAAAACCCAAAAAGAATCCAAATCGCCAGCAGAATTACTTCATCGATTTTTCACACAGCACACACACAGATGGGTCTCCCTTGTCAGTTTTGAAAGTAAAACGTAATAGATTTCTCATTTATGGTACTAATTTTGACACAAGTTCATTATAACTATAATGGATGAAAAATATTTTATGCATAACAATTTATGCAACGTTGTATAGTGGCTACATAAATCCTTATGCAGTGCATAACTATTCATCTGTTAAGCGGATTCTAATGAATACGACTGCTAGATTGTAAAGTAAAATCATACCTACTTAATTTACAGTCCCAAGAGTAACTCTTCGGTAGCTGCGATTTTTGCCCTGGAGAACTACTTTAAAGCACTTTTAGGCCCAAATTCGAATGACAGTTAAAGAAGGAAAACATAAAAAAGAATAAATTATCACCTGTCAGGATTTCAAATTAACTCAATTGTTGTGATTTAAAGATATAAAATATAATCAATCTTCTTCAGCCAAACTTCCTTACATACATATAGACATTAGATTTATTTAATTATACTCGTCTTGTATCATGTTCTAGAGTGCTTAGGAAAAAAACATTTTTTAAAATTCCCAACGAGAATCTATGCAGTTCATACAAAACAAAAATATTACAATTAAATTTTTTCTTTTTACTTTTGATTTCATATTTAAATTTGTTTGTATTAAAATATTTGGAAAAATAAAGTAAAGTAAATTAATTAAATTCAATAAAAAAAAATTTTTCATATGAAAATATTTTTAACGTAAATGAATAAATATTCACAAAAAAATGAAAAACGTAAATGGTAAAGAAAAATTGCAGAACAATCAAAAAAAAAAAATTAGAAGTAAATTCGACAAAAAACCATATTTTGTTTTCTTTTTTTCTATTTTATAGATCCATATGTGAAAATTGCTATCATGCAAAATGGAAAACGTTTGAAAAAGAAGAAGACAAGTATCAAAAAATGCACCCTCAACCCTTACTACAATGAGTCGTTCTCATTTGAAGTTCCATTTGAACAAATACAAGTATGCGAGAATGTATTATACTATCCTATAACTAAATATTACTGTTTAATTTAAAAAAAAAAAAAAATACCACCACCAACAACAAACAAACAATCCGTTATATTTTGTATTGAATTACAATTAAAAAAAAAACAACAGAAAATACCCAAAAACCATAATAAAACAATATACCTACTACTTATATATCAACAGTACCTAAACCATATACAAAAATATATACTATATTTTTTAATATAAAATACATATCTACAACAATTATAAATGCCAACACAATTTTTTAAGAAAAACTTAAATGGTTTACACAACCTGTTTTAGAAAAATTAAAAAAAAAAACTACTTCTACTACAAAGTACTAACTACTTCCAATACTACAGACACATTATAAGAAAAAATATGCAAACACCCCTCCGAAGATATAAAATACTTCAACACTCCCCCCTTCTGCCATCACCTCTCAGCATAAATGTTTTGTGTTGTATTTTTGTTGTAAGCAATTGAGCAATAAAAACAAGTACAAGCTGAGCCGTTGCACACAATTTATAAAAACTTAAATGTTCTTACTTGTAAATAATAATTATACATTAAAAAAACAATAACAAAAAATACTTAAAATTAATTTTTGCGTATACTTTCGAATATACATTATGTGTTGCGATGTTGTTCTTGATATACACCTAAGTGCGCCCTTTAATTTTGTGTTGCTCACCACTTCCCTTGACCCCCTCAAAAAAAAATGTACCATGTGAATGCATACGGCTCGTAGAAATGTTTTGTTTCGATTCCCAGTACAAAAATTAGTCATGCAACAAAACCTTAACTTATTAAAGTCTATTGATAATTATTTATTATCTTTTTATTTTTGTTTATAAGTTGATGTTTAATGTTTATTTTATTTTAATGATGTTTTTTTTTTATTGGCTGTTAGCTTCAACAATAAGTGTATATTTTTCTATTAATAAAATTGTATAATTTAAAAAAAAAAACCAGTCACCGTAGCTTTGAATTTAACAGCTTAGGGTTGATAATTCATAACAATTGAAGTCTAAATGATTTTTCATTATAACTTCGAAATGAAATAAATGTTTTGAAAATCAGCATTCGCCTTAAATTAAGGATGTTTAATTTTAAAATGCCCGAGCTGACATTAAAATTTATTCAAATTTTTTTTTTTATTTTCGTATCGCAAAATTGATTTTAGTCAAATTCATTGATACTGAAATATATTTTTATTTATACACATATTTTTTTTTTCTTTTTTATAAGTTTTACATTGAAAAAGACTCGATGACTTTAATATGCAATTCTTTGAGAATAACATTTTTGCCAATATGTAGTAGCTTTTATTTTAAGTTAACAAGTCATTTGAGTTCTTTAATTTTCTCCAAGAGAAAGTTCTATAGTAAAAATCAAATAATTTTTTAGAAAGAAATAAGAGTTCTTATAAAATTCACTTAGAAATTCTACAAAGTCAACGTTTATAAAAATATTTAGATTTTTGTTTAACGCTTTACAACTTTTTTTGCAAATCCAGCTTAGTCTAAGAGAAATCTACTACAAATCTTCAAAATAATCAGTCAATCTATCAGTTTTAGTAATTTTTTTTAAAAACTTGACTTCACACTCGGCTGTCTCTAATCCCAACATGTAGTGGAAATGAGATTTTCAAAAAAAATCGGTGGAGTGAATCCAATCGGATCACTGTCATTGAGCATTTCTCTTCAGCAACTGTCAATTTTGACGTTTACTTTGCTTCTCTCTTTCTTCAATGAATTGGATTAATCATGAAAATGTATCCCAACCAATCCATGACTCCAACTTTTTTTTTCCTGAGTATTTTGACTGTTCAGGGAACTGATGAAGTCTTATTTTTATTGAATTTAATTCATGGAGTTATACTTCACTTTAAATTCATCCTCTAAAATTATTTGACTGTCAGTTAAGTTAACAAACTAAACT
Organism: Melangyna quadrimaculata; assembly: GCA_949320155.1. Lineage (NCBI taxonomy): Eukaryota > Metazoa > Arthropoda > Insecta > Diptera > Syrphidae > Melangyna > Melangyna quadrimaculata. The sequence continues at coordinate 183,830,136 of OX439485.1, forward strand.
CATCTTTCGTTTATTAACAAACGTCAAAATGTTCACCGTGAAATTGACGTTTGCTTATCTTTTTATCTGAGATCTCCTTTTCCTGAGCATGCATTGTTTTGATTAAGTGATATCTCACTTTAACGACATCCTCTAGAATTATATGAAAGTCGGTTGTCAAATTATATCCCTCTCGCATTTACTAACAAACGTCGAAATGTTGACTTTGATGAGACATGAAAGTACATTTTGCTTATCTTTTTTAAAAGCGATTACCTTCTATACCTAATATTACTTCCCCCTCACATTTATTAAGAAACGTCAATTTTCACTTTGTCGAAATTTACATTTGCTTATCTTTTCTGCAAGTAAGTACTAACATTTCGTGAGACCATATAAATCTAAATTGAAAGATAATTGGAAATAAAATTAAACCTTAAAAATAAATGTTGAGTTCAAGTTTCCTTAAATATAAAAAAGTTTCATCAAAGTAACAGCTGTCACTTTCATTCTTCATAAAATATAAATAGAAAAAAACGTCAAAACAGAAGCACTTTTAAAACAAACTTTTGTTTGAAAATGGGAATATCTCCACAGAATCAGAAATTTAAATAGAAAAATGTACACTTATTAAGCTAAGAATAATTTCTAATCAAAAAAAAAGTAATCATAAAAAGCTGCCTTGTTTCAAGTAAATTAGTATATTATTATCGATGTTATTTTGAAAATGTAGTCGTTCAATGTGATATTATTATTATTATAATAAACCATGATTTTTAACCAAAAGCCTCACGTTTATCTTCTGTTTTGCTTTCAAAGAAATTCAAAAAAAAATAATAAAGAAACAAAAATTAAACATTTATAATTTTATATAATCTAACAACTTCTAGCAATACAAATAAAAAAAAAAATACTCAGTTATTCACCAAAGTAGGTGTACTGTACACAAAATGCCAAAATAGTTGCAACAAACAAAAGACAAAATTGAACCCACTTTCAATGTCTTGATAATTTTGAATAAATTCACTTCAAAATGTGTTGAGACAAAATAAAACAGAAAAACTATAACAAAAAACAGTCATTATATGGTTGTCATCTTCCACAATAAAACTCTTCGTTCTTTATCTCTGTCTCTATCTTCACTATTTTTGTCTCCCTCTCTCTCTCTCACTCAACCCCCTCCTGAAAAAAAAACAATCAGCATCGCCTCGAAATAAATTCTTAATTCTTTTTCCTCAATCCGTACGGCGTCAAAATTAACCCCGGGTTCATTATTTTGACACTGTCTTCTGATTTGGATACAATTGTATAGATACACATATCAAAATCGTTGTTAAACAAAAGGATTTCGATGTCAAGTTACTCAAAAATATGTGTATGTTCTATACCCTGGACGTCGACCATCAATCGAAATTATACAAAAACCAAAATAAATCATTCGCTTTTAAGCTAAAAAAAAAGATATTAACATTTTTTTATCAAAAATCCCCTTAAAATACTATCCCTACATAGAATCCTTACAATTATACCGAATTGAAAAAAATCCAAACCAACAAATTAATTATCTCACAAAAACACACACATTTACTCGAACCCACAATATTTATAATCCTTCAGAATAGGATGAGCTCATAAATATAAATTTCAAATTCAAAAAAAAGGCGATGACACCAACGGAATCACAAAACAGCATAAAATATCAAAACTCCAAATCCAAAATAAAACCATTTATATACAAAAATTTGACTTAAAAAAAATATAAAAATTAAATATTAAAAAAAATATATATATTACAATAGGATTGAATATTATACATTTTCGTCTACCAGTATTTAATGAACAAATTGCTGTTCGTTATGTGTTCATCCTGTCATCTGTGTAGTGTCATCCAAAATTAAAAAAAAAAAAAAAAAAAAAAAACATCCTCATTTCCATAATTTTCCTCACAAAAATATACATCTCATTCATCTATTTCATTACATTCACACCCATAAGAAATGTTTAATTTAAAAAATGGGTTACATAATCTCTAACAATTTAGTAACTTATGTAAATAAATATAAAAATAAATTACTAACTGCGCACCAAAAGTAGTAAATTCCTGCAAGTTCCCACATCCAATTAACATCACAAGAGCTTTAGCTTTGCATGAATCACCAATCATAAAAAAAGTTTGTTTTTTAAGAAAAAGCATAAAATGTTCACAAAAATAGAAATAGAGTATTGAAAAAAATTAAATAAAATTTTAATTTAAAATTAATTATTTTTGTAAATTTTTAGTTATAGTTAAGAGTTTTACACAAGAACCTTAAACCATTTTGTAAATAAATCAAATGATTATATTGTTATCTATTTTGAAAACTTAGACATGAAACGATCTCGGTGAAGCTACATAGTTTCTGTATTAAAAGCTGCAACTTGCTTCCAGCTTACAAGAAACAAAAACAACTTCTTTTTCACGATATAAGTTGTAAATAAAAAGCTTTAAAGAGTTAAAAACTTCTAAAAATTTTCTTTAAATAAATTTATGCAGATTAAGATAAGTTTGTAGCTTTTGAGCAATTATTTCATTGAAAATATTCCAAATATTCTGTTAAAAAGGATATAAAGGATATTTTAATATATATTTAAATTAATTAAATCTTTTACAAAATGTTTCTTTAAAATTAGAATCATTTGGTTCTTTTGTATATATTAACGAAGCTTTTAATACTACTTAAATGTCGTTTATATCTTTGTATCCAACTTTATATTTTCTACAAAGTTCGATTAAACTTCCTTAATAGAAATAATAACTCTTATAATTAATAGCTTCGTTAAAGTCTTTTGTAAGGAATATTAATAAGCTTTACCAAAATCAAGACTCTTAATTTTAATAAAAATCCCTAAATTGACTTAAACTGCCTTAATATAAAAATCTTGACTGCTTAATAAATATCTTCCTTTAAGTCTTTTGAAAATAATTTAAATAAGCTTTACCGAAATGTAGATCTTTAATTTTTATAAAAACCTGAAATACACTTAAGCAACCTTAATAAAAATCTTGACTTCTGTTATAAATAGTTTCGATAACCTCTTTTGAAAATAATTTAAATAAGCTTTACCGAAATTAAGACTGTGTATTCTACAAAGAACCTCATGATTTGCTCTGGTTCAAATATTAGAGGTACAAACATTTAGTTAAGTAAAAATATAAATGTCCAGAAATCAAAAACCACACCACTTCGAAGTCTGAAAATCAAAAAGAATAAATATCATGTTGGCATACAGAATTATCATTCATACATTGTTACAAGCATCTTAACGGTTCTCCCCTTTCAAAAAATATTTAGAATTACAATCATAGTTTGCATTTTAAACACTAGGAATTCTAAGATATTTCTTTATATCTTAGCTTCAATTTTAAATTTAAAGAGAAATATTTTTTATATAAATAATAATAAATTAACTTGATGAACATTTTTGCTATTTCTTAATTAAAAACAATAAACCCAAAGCTCCGATAAAAATTCCCTTTAAAAATTATTTCAAACCGTCCTATAGCCGCCCCAATTATAAACATTGTTATTGTTTGGTTAAAAAAAAAGTAGTTAATTAAAAATAATTAAATTTATTTTTAATTTTTAGATAAACGTAAAATAAATTAAATTAATTACATACATAACGTTTAATATTTTGTGTAATATTTTATGTGTACCGCTTTTCTGTGTTGCCTTTTAAAGCGTCTTAATACCCCTTAAGTAAAACAAATATATTTTTATATATTTGTTTAACTAACTCTCCTTATATAATTTACTTTATATAAAAAATTCCATACAAAATAATAAAAATGATCGTAAACGATATTGCGTTCATTTTTAAATTTTGTTCGACAAAATTTTGGTTTCTCCTTAAATTATAATAAATAATATTTATATATATTGTTTTAAATTAAATTTAAAATTTGTTTATTAATTCAATGTTCTTCTTTTTTAACTTTAAACAAACAAAAAATTAAATTGCAAATTAGAAAATTCAACTTGTGGTCACTGTTGTGGATTACGATCGTATTGGTACATCTGAGCCAATTGGACGATGCATTTTGGGATGCGCTGCTACTGGCACTGAATTACGGCATTGGTCTGATATGTTGGCATCACCGCGACGGCCAATTGCTCAATGGCACACACTTAAGGATCCTGAGGAGACCGATGCTCAACTAGCTGCAATGAAATAAGCCGTTTCATAAATAAGAAATAACAACAACTACAAAAATAGAAAAACACACATAATTATAGGAAATGATGAGATATAGCTATAATGTTAAAAATAAATGAGAATAATTAAATTTATTAATGCAAGATGACATCAACGGAACAGGTAGATTAAATGAATTTGTATTTATTGAGTGGGTGTTGTAATTGTCAAATGTTTTTTTTTTAAATAAGTTTTATTTGGTGTTTCTTATTTTTTTTATATATTAAATGTATAAATTAGAGAATTTGAAATTGGTTCAAACGAATGTAATGTCATTGGAGATTTTAGAGGGAGCACCGGATTTACTTAACTCATTTCAGAAAGTATGAAACTTTGGTCATAGAATTTTTATTTACAAAAAAATTAAATACGGACCGACCTGAATCGGCGGTGAGTTAGACTACTGTTCTTATATTTTATACCCATAATTATTTCTTTGACCAAAACTTATTCACCGAACAAACAACGCACATAGTCAGCGTGCCGCACAGTGCGAGCCTAAGTGGAAAATAAAACATATTTTTTTCTACAGTATTTCTTATGATAAATTCGTGGTAAAATTTTGATTTCACCAGAACTTTGTTATTTCCATCTTTCAGCTGCATAACACTGGCTTACCGATTTCACTGAATGTTTGCACATATTAAAAACCAATTCTAAATAAGTTCATACATTTCCAAAATAATCCCCAAACGTACCTAAGAAGAACTCGTAAAAATTAAATTGCACAGGAAAATCAATCCTGCATTTTTGACTTTAGTAGTCTTACAAAAAAAAAGAGTCTGGCTGGTATTTCTTCCATTAGTTCTAATATTCAGTAATGAAGAATATTTCAATAAACTTCATCGTCGAATTCCATAGTTTAAGCATCAGTGAATACATCGTTTTAATTTTTTTTTTTAATAATTAACACGCGCTCAGGGATTATGACCACCCTTTAAATGTTGGTTTAACACAGTGCGAGCATTTAGGAAACAGTAGGAGGATGGAGTAGGAGAAAATGATGTACATTCGTCTTAAATTTCTGGACATTGAAACGAGTAGGAAAAATAGAGTGGGTTAAGGAATTCCACATTCGTGTCGTACGGCAAAAGAAAGAATCTATGTACTTAACTGTACGTCGGAAATTCGGCTCAAGGGTATATCGATGGGCATCCCCAGCGGCACGAGTATTATGGTGAAATTTTTTTAATGGGGGAATGCAACTCGCTATTTCACTAGAACATTGTTTAAAAAAGTAGCGGTTAAATAGAGATAGGCAAGAGACGTTTTGACGATGTTCCAACGAAACAATTGTTTCGGAAATTGCTCTGTCACCTATCAGCCTTAAGCTCTTCTCTGAATTCTGCCCAGAAGGTGCAAAGATGTTTTTGATGCACCAGACCAGATATGAGAGTTATATTCCAGTTTCGGACGTATGTAGGCCTTATAAATTATGTCCAGATCAGAGGGGGAAAAAACGTTTTTACCTCGCCTCAGGATTAGGTTTCCTGATTTGGCATTTGGCCGCATTTTTAGTAACATCTAATATGTGGTCATACCACAAAAGGTGGTCTGTAATACACATGCCAAGAATTGACAGCTTTTCTGTTTCCACGATGCAAGCGCCGTCCATGAACAATGGCATTGGGGGAATATTCCGCTTTAAGGACAAGCAACAGCTCTGAGTCTTAGAAGCATTAAATTCACCACGATTTTTAATAACCCATCTAACGATGCTATTTAGATCGGAATTTAATGAGCTCAACATTATATTGACGTTGCAGTTCCACATTCTAAGAACAAGGAATTCAATCAGAAAATGAATATGAAAAGCTGAGGATGCTGTCATCAGCAAAACAGTTAATTGGATTAGTAGTTTCGGAAAAAAGATCATTTATAAAAATGAGTAAAAGAGTCGGAGACAAAACAGAGCCTTCAGGGACACCAGCATTTATTTTACGAACTTCAGGCTTAAAGTCATCCAAATCAACTTGAATTGAACGGTCAGAGAGGTAATTACTAATCCAATGAATAAGAGATACACCAATACCAAACGCACTCATTTTTGATAAAAGAGCAGGATACCAGACTCTATCGAATGCCTTAGAAATATCAAGCGCAATAATCTTACTGTGGTTATATGCCGTCAAATCACCAGTGGATCTATTACTGCGAAAATCATATTGACGGTCATTAAAAAGATTATGTTCTTCAAGATATATCTTAAGCTGCCGATTGATCAGTGTTTCCATGACCTTGGACAAAAGGGAAGTCAGTGCGATTGGCCGATAATTATAGGGTGAAGAGGATGCGGCTTTTTTGGGGACTGGTTGGACGAACGCTGTTTTCCAACTCTTCGGGAAGTATCCTGTAGAAAAGGTAAGATAGAAAAGTTTGCGCAGGGGTTTTGCCAATGTGGAAGAACATCTCTTGAGAACAATGGGTGATATACCATCCAGGCCAGCAGATTTGTGAATAAAGAGATATTTTAATATTCTTGCAACTGCTCGGGTGCGAAAATAAATTGTTCCCATTGAAAAGTTTACATTTTCAAGAACCTGTGAATTCATGTCACTATCGGGCGGAGAAGAATTTGCAGCAAATAGTTCTACAAACAAATAAGCCTTATCTATGGAACAAGCAACAGGGTTATCATCGTAAATGAGCGTGGGAACCGACGAAGAGGTGGAATTTTTAATTTTCCTTACGAATGACCAAAAGTTTTTACTGCCTTTAGGGCACTGGATTATTTTTTGTCTTATTTTTTGTTCATGAAAGAATTTGTTTCTTTGGATCCAAGCGTTACAAGCATTCCTTGCTTGCTTAAACTTGATGTGGTTTACCTCAGAAGGGTTGGCTTTGTATGTTTGCAAGAACATACAAAATACAATACAAAAAAATAACCGTTTCATTATACAATTAATTTTTTATCTGAGCGTGAGATTCCTCCTTGTTTTCTTAAGAATTCTTTTTAAATCTTCCAAATCGTATTTTCTTCTTCGATAACTTGTTGATAATTGTTTTTAGTATTTACCTGACTCTTAATTTACTAATTCACAACTATTATGAAAAATTCGTAACTTCCAATTGATTTCATTAATAAAACGGACACTACCATTTGATTTAGTGGGTAAAATTTAAAAAAAATAACGATGGCACTTCGAGGACTTTTTTTTCCCAAAAACCCGAATTTGGCCTATTGTGGGTGGCGGGAGGACTTTTTTTTTCCTAAAAACCCGAATTAGGTCCATTTTGGGTGGCGGGACCACTGCTTCAATTCTTAAATAATATTGACCATAAATCTGTGTTGTCTTTAATGGCACATTTAATTTAATAACTAAATCCTCAAAAAACTGATTTCGAACAGCGACGTACTGCAAAAATAACAGCAGGGTAAATGTTTTCAATTATAAAGTTAATAGTGTCATTGTTGTTTGATAAATTTTGTTTCACGTATACGAAATATGAATAAACATAAGATTTTAATCTTGTTCGACTATTTCTTCTTATTGTGTTCTACTGAAAAAAGTCAAAAGGCGGTAACCTGATTCAGACTCGAATTTTTTCGATTTATTCCGATTGCATTTGGAAACTTGAAACAAAAAAGAATGAGAATTATGTATTTCTGTAAACTAAACCACTTTTCTATATCAAATTTAATTTTTAATACATAATCTCACCTCTATTTAACTCCAAAGACATTCCTTTGATCCAAAAATTATCATGTATACAATCTCTGTTACAAAATGTTTCTAATATAATTTTTAATCATTAAGTTCTACTAGATACCAGACAAAATATAAGAAGAAAACAACAAAAGAATCTCATTCAAGCTGAATATAAACTTCAAAATAGAATATGACAGCAATCAACTGAATAAAAAACAACATCATCATTCCAACAAAAACAACAAGAACAACAAAAATCTATCAACAAAATCACAATAAAAAAATGTCTCCTCATTTCTTCAAACCCGCATTATAACTACTAGAGAATTCAACTTCACCAACTATAAACAGCAACAAAAACTTCAAAAAATTAACAACAACAACAACAAAAATCATTTCCCAAATGAAATTCCTAACATTTTACATTTTTAATTATAAAAAAAAAAACATTCGAAACAAAAATTATATAAATTACAAAAAAAAGTTTATTTATTATTATTATTGTATTTTTAATAATATTTTAAAAAAATCAAAACAAAAATTTAACAAAAAAAAAGGAAACAAAAATACATAAATAAAATTCGTTCATTATACAAATAAACAAAACTGAAGTGCAAACTGTTTTAGATTTGCTATAACAACAAAAAAAACAACAAAATATTTAATTAACAAAAAATAACTTTAACTCTTTCCCAACAAAATACGAAAAAATGATAAATAATTTAAAATTGCTATTTAACAACCAAAAAAAAAAGATCGACAAACATGTTTGCAGTTATTATTATTATTATCATCATTACGACTGTTTATTATTAAAAAAAAAAAAAACAATACCAAATTTATGTCTCTATTTATGCAACAAAAACAAAGTTCAGAGTTGATTAGATAATATTTATAAATTTAAAAAAAAAAATCGTAAACAAATCAGTTCAAACCATACAAAATTTAAAACTAAACAAAACAACCAAAAATCTAACAACTTTATTGCATTGACATAAAAAAAAACAAACTCGCAAATTAGTTTCACCACAAACAAAATTAAAATTAAAAAAAAAAAAGAGTTTTTTCCATTGTGAAATTAATTTTCATTTGCAGAAAATAATGTTAAATTTTTATTATATTCCAAACAAAAAATTAAACAAAACAAATATTATTATAATTAAATTTAAGTATAAACAACAACAACAAAAAAGTAATATTGAAAAATAAAACTGTTATGTAAATTTTATTAATAATTGTGTAAGTATATTAAAATTCAAGTGTAAAAATTAGCAACAACAAAACAAAAAAAAAATAATACTAATATTATTATTATATATTTAAAATAAAGTTAAACTTTATTCGTGATTTACTGAATATAAATATATATATCATTTTGCTAAGTTATCTTTTTTATTTAATCAAACAAAAAAAATAGTTTGTTAAATATTTATGATTATATACGTATGTATTACCAATCAAAAAAAAAATACTAAATAGAATATTATTTACTTTCATACTCCGTCTTGGTATTGTTGTATTTAACTAGTTGAATTTGGAATTACAAAACAAAAAATAATAAAAACTTCGTTAAATAAATTTTTTAAACTTAAAAAAGAAATAAACAAATTTTATTTATGTATGAATGAAAGTTTGTTTCTGTTTGTGTGATATTTTTTGTTTCAATCAATGGCAAAGTGAAATAATGTACTCCAACGATAATAATAGGTTTCATTCGCTTAAATATTAATCTTGAATTTAATTATCTGAAAAATTAATAATTTCGATTTATAACTAACTTCGTTTAAATTCTGAGTGGGCTTCAGATCACGAAGAAGGAATAGTTATAATATAACTAACTTCATTTGAATTTCTAAGAGATCTACTTATATGTTTGTTGGGGCAGAAATCCGAGAAATAAATTGTCCGCAATAGAATTTTGATATTAAGGAATGGAAGAACTTGACATGTTATGTGTAATCATTCATTTAAGCATGAATCTTGTTAAATGTAATTCTGCTTTTCAAATATTTCATTTTATGATAACTCTACTTTAAAAAAAAAACTTATAAGCTTATCCCTTTACACTCACTTTCTTATGAACATCAAAAATCCAGTCTAGATCACGAGCTATCGGATTGAATCTTTTCTAAGTGGTTTGGATCTTTACTTTTTCAATTTGTGTGGGTTTTTTCTGGACCAAGTGCTTTCTTCAAGTGATTACCGCTAATGTTATAATTTAAACATAACGATTATTGAAACTGCGATATTTTAGAAAAAGTCCCAATATTGGAATTACACTTCCTCTGGTTCGAAGATTGACTAAAAGGTTCTAAGCAAGGCTGTTTTTATTTTTAAATTGAATTTTAGACTGCAAGCCCGAGAACAAGCTATTTTATATAAAACTGACACAACATTGATTATCAGATTAAAATTTAGTCATCCTCAAGCTTCTCAATTACAATTTAAACAAAAATATAATAAAATTGCAAAACTATTTAAATAAAATGTACTTTTTCACGTCATTCGATTTGAGATACAAAAATCACAAATATTATTTTTCGTTGATTGTGTGAATTTTCTGTATTTTTTTTATCTATTAATTTCCTTATTCTATAACTAAAATTTTATATGTATGTATTTAACAGAAAAAAAAATAAATATATATAAAAATAATGAAATATTAAGAACAATAATAGCTATTACTTATTTATAAACAAAAAAAAAATATTATACACAATAATAATAAATTCTTTATATATATAAATTATATATATAAATATATAAAATCAATCTTTTCTTAAAAGAAAAATAAAAACAAAAAATTGATAAATTAAAATATTATATTGAGCAACAAAAAAACATATTATAAAAAAATTACCTAGATGTTTTGTCATGTATAAATATTATGAAATTAAGTTTAAATATTTAAAATAATAAAAATCAATAGAAAGATGAGTGTATGTGTGTGCTTAGTTACGGATGACACACAACACGAATAACTAAAAACAAAAAAGTATGTAAAATATATTTCACAAAATAAAAGAAAATAAAAACAGAATATACAAAAATGGGATAGAGTTTATTAAAAATATGTAAAAACAAAAAACAAACAGACAAAAAATTAATACAAAGTATATATATATACAACAAACAATTTAAATAAATAAACTATGTTGATTCATGAACATGCTTTTGGTATTTTTTTTAATTTAAAATCTTAAAATTCTCGTTTGCATGATTTTTCCAATTTTTCTTTAAAATTTCTCTTTATTTTGTATTTAAATGTTAGTTAAAAAAATCCTACCTTAAAATTAAAAAAAAAAACAACAGCAAAACAAACTCTATATTCTTTTAACAAACAAACAAATTCGATCCGTAACTTCTTATACAAAAAATACAAAAGAAAAAATAGGGCAAATCTATTAATAAAATATTCATACAAAATTAAAATAAATTTACTAAAACAAAAAGACTTAGCTAATAAAAATTTAAACATGCAAAATAAATTACGCTAACGACCAAAGAAGTGAAAATAATACAAATTTTAGTTTTAAGGCGATTTTTTTTTTATTTTATTAAAATTGAGTTATTTTTTTTTTCTATTTAAATTAGTTTTAACTCTCATATCAATTTTTAAAATAGGTAGGTAATGTATAGCAAAGAAAAAAGGATATACCATTCCGACTCATAACTTTAACTTTTATTTTTGTTTAGACAAAAAAAGATACATGCACATTAAGTTTTAAATAAATTACTAACAACGATGCATTTTCTAAATTATCATTTCCTTACAGTAATTTAAATTTTAAATTTACATAAAGGAAATGACAGGAGGCAAAATTGGAAATTTATATAAAAAAAAATATATAAAGTATTAGAAAATGTTAGAGTAGTTAGTTAACACAGCACTTTTATCACACACATCATATAAATATATGGAGATACATATCCTACTTTCACACAAAAGTAGGTAGGTACATTAATCCGATATACCTAAAAGTAAAAAGTCCTGCAAAAAAAATCAACTGGATTATTAAGAATTTATAAAATCACCAATCCCACGGAATAAAATAAAAGGTAGACAAAATATAGGAATCAATCATTTTTGCAGAGTCGAAGTCATGAACAGAAAAAAAAGAACAATCGAATGCAGAAAAATTTTATAAAACAAAAATAAATCTTTTAATTTAAAACAAAAAATATATGGAAAGAAAAGCACAAATATTTATATAAAGGGAAACCAACAAAAGAAAAAAATAATCGCGTGTAGTAAGAATAAGACTTTTCATCTTTAAAAGTTACCATTATATAAACAAAAAACAAACACTCGCACTTAGAATGGATTAAAAATTAGGAAAGCATACAACTATACACATAAAATAGCGTTTCAATGGCAAAGATAAAAACAAAAAAAACTAGCAAATATTTTAATTTTAACTTTTATTTAATTTTCCGTTATGTATTTTTTTTTTGTTCCCGTTAAATATGAATACAAAAAAAAAAAACAGAAACTCTCGATAACTTATCCCTGAAGTGAATTTTAAATTTTTAAAATTTTGGAAAAACAACATGGTATTAAAGCAGAGAACCATAAAACCAAACAAAAATTTAATAAAAGAGTCCTCCCAAAAGATGTATTATTATTATTGAATATATATATAAATATATAATAAATAACAACTAAACTTAAATAGGCAAGCAAAAAATAAATGGTATTTTAAAACAAAAATTATTTTAATCGTTCTTAAGATTTTTTTTTATTTTTATTTTATTAATTAAAATGTCATAAAGTCGGGAGTTTATTATTATATATAATAATATTAATACGAAATATAACTTTATAATAAAAAAATAAAACGTAGGTGTAAATGAAGAACTAATAATGTACGAAAAAAACAAAAAGAAAATTAAGATTATACATAATAAATAATTTAAATTAAATAACAAAAAAGCAACTGTAACAATGGTAGGTAAATAAAACAAACTGAAATACTGAGAAAAAAAAATATATATATATAAATATATTATTTAATAATAATACAACTGCAAATATAAAATAATTATTTAAAAAAAAAATATAAATTAAAACAAAAAAAAAAACTGACAAAAAAATTGAGCAAATGAAGGCATTATTATAAATGAAAAGAAATAAATCTCTGTTATCGATTTAATTGTGTTTTCTTTATTTAAATGTTTTATGTAAGAATACGAAGATGACTCATAAAGTTACATATTTTTATTTCCCCCATTTAAACTTATATAAATGAAATAAATTATTCATGCTGATTATGAAATACGTACTCAGCCTTTTACTTTCGGGTATCGTGGATCTTTCAGACTTGTTTTAACCCTTTCGGTACGGATGTGGTACAAGACAAAGAACATTTATATGGACTTGTACCACATCCGTACCGAAAGGGTTAAGGCTCTTGTAGGTGAACGTAATGTATTGTTTTCGGTTCATTACATTTTTAGTGATGATGTGAAAGGAACATTTTTTTTATCTAGAACAATTTTCATCTAGAACAAGAACCAGTGATAGGCAATTTCCACAAATAGTCTACCTAAAGGTGGAAATAGTCTACTTTAAGGAGAAAATGGTTCTTGTATTGCCTATCACTGGTTCTTGTTCTAGATGCAAATAAGGGCGCCAACTACATTGGTGATATCATAACTCTGACGTGGTTCCTCTATGTGTATAAACTCAATGGTCCTATCAAGTCCATATAAAAAAAATTAAATTGTCAGAATTAATGTATTGTAATATTTTGCCAAGGGTTCGCAAATAAAACTTATTTATTTTATTTAAACTGAACAACAATAACTTTACAAAAATAAAACACCTTCATTTTACTTCAATTACTTCTAATAAAGCCTGATCCACATCTGTGTCATGTGTTGTGTTGTGGAGTCGTGTGTCGCTGTCATTCCAACACAACACACGAGACAAATATGGTTATACGCATATGAAATACATTGTAGTGATAGCGACACACGACTCCACAACACAACATACGACACAGATGTGGATCAGACTTAATACTTGTATTATAAACAAGCACAACTCTTAATTCACTATTTTACACCGACGTTTATTCGTTCACTTCCAAAATCAAACTGAGGTCTTCGATTTTTTTTAACGATTTTAACGATTTTTTTATTGAACAAAAATTTTTGTATTTACAATTTGCTTAATGTTAGTTATCTTAAGGTATACATTCGTATTTCTTAATAATAGGGGTATTCACGATCTGGTGCAACGAGCCTAGTAAAAGTGCGAAATTTTATTTTTTTTAAGTGGATCGTGAACGCACTTTTCTTATCTTCTTGCAACACTAAAGCAAATGTCAAAATTAGTTTGACATTTGTTATTTGTTTTTGTTTCGAACATATCTGAAAATTTCAATTTGATTTAATTTAAATTTTGTTCATAAAAAGATGCCTACAAAAACGAAAAAAGAAAATATTACCGAATTTTTAATAGAAGATGCTGCAAATAAAATTATGTGGGTCGAAGGTATCAATAAATAACATTCATGACGAAAATCATACAAAGCTACAAAAAGGTATATTTAATTTTCAGACAATGGGGAAAGTGAAGAAGAAGATGCTGTGGACGAAATACTTAACGAATTGAACGAGGACCTTCTGTTCGTCCTGGCATTTCGTCGTGGTTGGATGAGCAAAGTACCTAAGTCCATTGCTTGGCGTGAAAACATTTTAGTTTCTTTAGACAGCGATCGCTTCCGCCAAATGCTCAGAATGGAAAGAAGTCAATTTACAAATTTGCTTGCATTGATATGTGGAGATGAAGAGTTCCAAAAACCTCATGCATGTAAGCAGTTCTCTATTGACCTCCAACTAGCTATTGTCCTCTACCGTTTGGGCTCATCCGGTGAAAACGCTGCAGTGAGAAAAATTGCAACAACTTTTGGTGTTGGAGATGGGGGAACATTGAGTAAAATAACGAATCGGATTTTTCGAGTTATTTTAAAACTGTTATCGAAATATATCTTTTGGCCAAACGCTGAAGAAAGAAAGCATACTGTAGCAGAAACTTATCATGAGCTACCATTGTGCATTGGTTACATTGACGGTACAGAGATTAAGCTTGCAGAGGCACCAGTTGCAGACCATGAAGCATATTTCTCAAGGTATCATGTCTACTCTATTAAAGCTCAAGTAGCATGTGATTACAAGCTAAGAATTCGTGACGTGGTAGTAGGAAGTCCTGGAAGCAGTCATGATGCTAAAATCTTTAGAAACTGTTCAATATTCAAAGAAAAAGAGAATTACGTATCTGGCCAAGAATGGATAGCTGGAGACTCTGCATATCCTCTAACAGACTTTCTCATAACACCATTCAGAAGCAACTCGGAACAACTGGACAGCACAAAACGGAAACAATTTAATTTACGCCATAGCAAGTATCGAGTAAGAGTAGAACATTGCTTCGGTCTTCTTAAAGAAAAATTTGGTAGCCTTAAAGAATTGAGGATGCGAATTCACGATAAAAAGAGCCATAAGTTTAGTTGCAAGTGGATAATGGTCTGTTGCATTCTACACAACATCTTGTTAACTGACTCTGATTTGGATGTGAATAGTTGGTGTGACAGTGATGATGTTGAAGAGGTTGAAGACGGTCCCTACTACAATAATGCAAATAGAAAACAGTTTGAAATCAAAAGACAAGGACTTTATTACTTGATGTTCGAATAAATGTAGGTACATTTTTGTTATAAGAAAATTAAACATTTATATTCTTATCTTTTTTCATTTTTTTTTCTTCCATAGTAAACTTTATCCTACATCTCCAACATCAGAAGTTGTTGAATTTTTTTCTGCAGCGTTTTTCACCCGATCAAGCCATAGTATAGAGGACGAAAGTTTGTTGGAGCTCAATCGAAAATTAATTATATGAATTTTGTTTTAAGGACTCTTCATTTTCACATTATCAAGCTATTGTTATATTTTGCTTTCATATAAAATTAATTTTTTCTTTATTTTTCTTTTAAATTAATCAAGTACAATTTGTTTTGATTGCTTTTCTTGATAATAGGCATAGCGTTTAAATCATAATATGTGATTAAATAATTAAAATTGAAATTAATTTGAATTTTCATTTTATTCTTTGGTACTTTCACTTGAAAAATAGAAAGCATTAGATTCTAACCCACTGAAGGAAGTTTGGACTTTGATGTGTAGTACGTAAGCAATTAAACGGTGAGCAACAAACCTATCTGATCGTTTAATACGAAAGATTTAAATAGAACATAAAGGAATCAAAAGATTCATATTTCTAGTTTTCAATTATTGGAGTTGAATTTTTTGAAGGTTGAATTTTTAGGAAACGCCAAAATGTAACGCCTCATGCGAAACATTGAGGTCATTGATTAGCTAAGTGGTGGGAGGTAGAGTAAAAGTACAAATTTGTATTGATAGGCTAATATATTTTATAGTGGAATGTGTATGGTTGGATTTTCGAGAAAAAAAAATTGACGTTAACAGAAATCAAATTATTCAAAAACAACGATAATATTTACAATGTCCTGTTATACTTTTATGTTAGGCCAGAAATCCCTTCTTAATGCCTTTTCAAATAAAGTTCTTTCAATGAATAGTTTGTATAAATATTCTATTTGACATGAGAATAAAGGATCAAAAAAGTCAATTAACACCTTCTCTGTGCCCATACAAACTTATATAAAATCATCCATACGTCCATAATCTTTTATAACATCAACGACACGTCTCATGAATCATATATGATACACAAAATTTGTTGTTTTTGGGTCGCTTACGTCCATGTATCATATATGATTCATAAACATAAATCGGCTTCAATGTCCCCATACAAACTGATTTTAAAACATCGCCACGTCCAATACTTTTTCTCAGAAAAAAGCATTATTGTTTAAAAAGACGCAACATAGAATGGGTTGGTTGCGTAAATAATTGTTCACTGCTGTTAAAAAATGGATTTATTTTCGTGCTTATATATGATTCATGGACGTATGCTAGCTCATTTCATATCGATACGTCCAATGAATCATATATGATTCATTGTAAAGTATGATAATCCATATGCTTAAAAGTTGAAAACGACTGGACCGAATTGAAAACTTCTTTCAGCTAGTTTGTTTGAAATTAATACGCGAGGGCTCAGGAACAGAAGAGCAGCCTAACAATTCTCAACAGGTGCCTAACAATTCTCAACAGGTGCCAAATTTAATATCTATACAAATTCTCATTAATGTACCATTTCTTATTGAAAATACAGTCATCTCTGGATAAACACCCCTGGAAAACAGAACAGATGGAATTTCTTGATTCCTTATTCTTATGGTTAATCCGACGTTCCCACACCAAGTTTCAAAAATGTGTGAATTATTTCCGCATATGTATATGTTCGTCCTATACCTATACTATCAACTGGTTGTTGAAAAAATAACTAAGCTGGATTTGTCTTAGTTTTATGAGAAAGCTAGTTCATTTTCTTTTTAATATCTTGAAAAGTAAAAATCCTAGAACCATCCGGTTTTCAGTGTTTGACTACAAATTGATATGGGCATTGCATTTTATAAACAAATGCCCATTTGCATTTTATAAACAAAATAAAACGAAAATTCAAATTAATTCAAGCTTAAATTCATTTTAATCACATTTCATAAGTAAGGTTAAAGATACATAGATGTATATGATATAGGGAGGCAATTGAAATAAATAATATTTGATTAATTTAATAGAAAAACGAACAAAAAAAAAACTCATTCAAATGAAAAAAGTATAATTTAAATACAAATACAAGAAAAAAACATTTATAAATAAGGCATATATACAGGTTGTCCCAACGTCACCAGTCCAGACGAAAATTATGAGTTCCTAAAATTATTTTAAGTCGAAAAACTTAACAGGTATAGGTAATTTTTTCGTTTTCGCTTCTCTTTTGACTTATAATAGTTTTTATCAATTTTGGTCTCGTTTCTGTAACTGGCTTTAACTTTTTAACTTTCCCAAAACATAAAACCGATTCTTGATTTTTCTTCTATGCGGATAACGGTTTTCCCACAATGTATTATCACACTTATTTTATTGCTTTTTTATGTCGTTTTTTTTACATTTGGTTTCATTTTGCTTACAAAAACTCGTTAATAAGTATGATCTTTTCTTTAAAATTATGAGAGTAATGTTTTTTTTTTTTTTGTAACAAAAAATACCTTTAACATTATTAACAGTATAAATAAACAGAAATACAAAAATATTAGTTATTTTTAAGAGAACAAATTGACTTGCATAATTAAAAAGAAAAAAATGATACTTATTAACGTGTTTTTGTAAGCAAGATGAAACCAAATGTAAAATACGACATAAAAATGCATAAAATAAGTTTGATAATACATTGTGGGAAAACTTTTATCCGCATAGAAAAAAGTTTTCGAACGAGTAAGAACAACTAAGTGCTCTTGTGTTAATACAAAAAAAAATATCAAGAATTGGTTGTATTTTGGCAAAGTTAAAGCCAGTTATAGAAACGAGACCAAAAATGATAAAAAATATTATAACTCGAAAAGGAAGCGAAAATGAGAAAATTACCTACATGTTAAGTTTTTTGACGTGAAATCACCTCCAGAAGACTACGGTTTTCGCCTGGGCTCGTACCGCTGCGGCACCCTGTAAAATATTATTATTAATTTAAAAGAAAACTAACAATAAATTCAATTTAAATGAAAGAAAAATAATAATAATAATAACTTAAATAATATAAAAATATATATATGTATATATTCATATATACATTATAAATAACACTTTGCACATTTGTGTATTTGTACTTTTTTAACATTTTTATTTGTACTCTGTATTACTTTCATTTAAAATTACTTATACTTCATTTCAATTTCCCTCAATGCAATTCTTTCGTCTTTTTCTATTTCTAGCTTTCGTAGCTCAAAATCGGTTTTTAATTTGTCTTCATCCAACTTAAGTCTTCTTTCTTCCAATTCAAATTGCTTCCTGACTTTTTCTTTTTCAAAATTTAATTTTTTTTCCTCAATATTTGCTTCCTGAAGAAGCTTTTCGTTTTCCAATTTTAATTTTTTTTCTTGAAAAGCTTGCCTCTCAGTTTGTAGCTGTGTAAGTTGAGCGATTGCAGTTTTTGGAGCAAACTTACGCAATTTTTCAGCACATTTCACGGATTCAGAGAAGCTCTTATCTGCAATAGTTGAGGTTGTTTGAATTGGTGTTGGTGTTGTTGCTGGCGTTGGTGTTGTTGCTGGCGTTGGTGGTAGCTCATTTTCAGGTGGTGGTAGCTCATTTTCAATTTGGCTATCACTTAATAGTTCAGTACTTTCAAAGATTTCCTCATAGCCAAGAAGGTCCTCCGTCTCTTCCTGCTTAGACAAAAAAAAGTCTGCAATTTCAAATGTTGTAAAAGAACTTCCTCCTTGGCTTTTATCCCCAAAAATTTCTTTCAATTTGTCGTAATATGGACAGATTTTCAGAATTTTGGCTAGGTACATATAGGGATAAATTAAATTTGTAGGTAAATAATTTGTAATTTGTATCTTAATTTATATGTTTTACCTTTGACACTCCAAATTCCCTCCTCAGTTTCCAATAACCCAGCCCCAGTTGATTTCTGCCATTCGATGGCTTTTGTGAATGAACCTTTTAAGCTCCTCACTTTCCACCTTATTAGGTCCCACGTAACATCAAGTGGTTTCTGCTCAAGAAATTTTCGGTAGTATATCTGCGCTGTAGGCTTCTGTAACAAATAAATAGTTTGTGTTATTAAAAGATTAAATATGAAACAAATCTCATAACCTCAAAGTTTCCGGTTTCATGGATAAAATCAAGAACCATGTTTATTTCACATGAACTCCACCTTTTTATTGGGTTTTCCCGGCGGCGCTTCTTTTTTGTTTTAACAAGATCCATTTTTATAATTAGTAAGAACAAAACGAATTTTTAACTTTTATTTATTTTATTAATTTGAATGTTTGTTTTGATCGGCTGCCAAAGACTATACAAATGAAAATGAGAGAATGTCAAGAGCACGATAAGCAGAAACAAGGTATACGCACAAGGCTTGTGACGTCATCATCATCTGCTTATGCACGGTGAATCTTAATTATCGTCCGAATTTTAAATGGAAAATAATAGTAAAAGATGATGACTACGTCACATCAATACAATCAAGTAGCAAATTGGATGTATCCAATGAACATACCTTTGTTTCTGTTTAACGTAATCAAGAATGAGTGAGCAGTCAAAAACACAATTTACAAATTTTACAATGTTGTATTTTTCTGTTGCAATAGGTTTCGGGTATTGCAAAAGTGCAAAACTGTTGTAAGATTGCACCTTGTATATTTTGTTGTTGTAGTGTTGTAAGATTTTACACTTTTGCACTTTTACAATGATACAAGGCCAGTTGCATCGGATCGTGAATACCCCTAATATTTTGGCACAGAAGGGGCCTAACTTTTTTACATTGTTTATTATTTTAAGCTTAATTTACATTTAGTTGTCATTGTGTTTTAAAAATATATTTTATGGATATATTGGCAGCTACTTCTCTCGGGTTGTTCAGGTCCGGTTGTCATGTTGGTGGATGGTTGGGGGGATGTGGTTTTAGCCACGGTAGTGAGCTGACCCTGGGTCAGCGTAGAAGGGGATGTTCCCTTCGTCTATCGTTGATATCAGTTCCTCATCCAGAAGTTCCATTTGCTGTGAGGTACCGCTGGTCAGGATGTATCTGTTGGTTTATCACTCTTTCTATCAGATGGTTAACTGGGGTCTTCGGACTGGTGGCCGTGTATTTATATCCGAGAAAAAGCTACTAGAATCTTCTAAGATTTCTGAAATGTGCTGGAATGTACGTCACTGGAAAGTCTCCACAAGTAGCTCAAAAGCTTTCGACCAATTACAAATTATAGCAGTTCCATGGTTTGGGTATTGGATAACGATGCGAGTGGATTAGGTATTGGATAGAGTGGTTTAGGTATTGGGTGGTTTAGGTATTGGGTAACATAAGTTAATCTTTTGTTCATAGATGGCGCGGAACTTATTACTAATTTTTTCTGTTATAGAAGAATAAGAGATGTCGTTGTTTGCATAATTGGGCATATTCACCACAGTATAAAGTGCACAGAAACTCAGATTGAACGAACAGACATAATAAAATTCATCAAAAGCTTCAGTTCCTTGTTCTTTAAAGAAATGATTTTATTAACTTTAAATCAGTCATAAGCATCCTACTGTGTCTAATCTTTTATTACAGTTAAAATTAGCAAACGGCTTTTTTATCTTGTTTGCATCGTACTAAGTCCAAATGTCACTTTGACATTTATAAATTTCAAAATTGGTATGTTTGTAAGTTTTTTCCACGAGCTGTCGCTTTCTTAGACGTGTTCAGATGGAGTTTGCGAAGGAAATTGATTTAGTATGATACTAGTTAACGGTGGATTCATGGTGGATTTACATGTAATCTTCATCTGACTTCTCCAAAAAAAAGGGATGCAACGTAAAAAATTTGCATTTGTTGGATAGAGAACACAAAAAAAAACAAAAATGCAGAGGATCTTCATATATGTAGATTAAAGGAAGTAACATAATCAAGATATGAACATGTCCAGTTATTCAAATTCATGATGGTTCTCTTTCACACAATTATTCTTAATCCACTTCAAGAATTTATGGAAGATTAAATTTCCTTTCAGTGATCGGTAAAAACGTAGTTTCCAGCGGAACGATAATATGAGGTAAGATTAAATAAATGTATTTTACATTAAAAAAAAAAGTCGTGTGTTGCTGTCATACCATATAATTTCATACGCCACACACGTGATAGGTGTGATGGTTCCGGCCTTAGATTCACAAAGACCGCTTCACACAAGGAAACTGAGCTGCCAGAAACTAGCTAGTTTGTAGGCGAGAAGGGTGAGAGGGAAGATTTGTTTACTTTCCCTTACGCCCTTCTCGCCTACAAACTCCCAGTTGCCGGCAACTCAGTTTCCTTGTGTGAAAGCAGTCAAACTGAATTTGCTTACCCAGGGGCTCCATTGGCAATATTTCAGGCAGCAAATTACCTCGCTCATATTATCATTGCCTTGAATAATGCCAATAAAGACGATTTGATAATGGTAATCTTAATATTGTCCGGTAGATGTAAGGCAATTATTGCTTTCTATTACCAAGGCAGTCTTTCCTATTTTAAAAAGAATTAAAGGTGAAAACATGAGAAACTGTGAAAAAATGTAGTGAAATTATGTTTAATATTACCAAAATTTTACTGAAAATGCCTGGCAATGAAATGCCCACCCAAGCAATAAATTGTCAGTGTCATTGAAATTGCCTCAAATATTGCTAACGGAGCCAAGGCATTATACTCCCATATCCTTTTAATTTTGTTCGTGCATCTTGGATCTTAAAAGTAAACCAAAAAAATCTCTTGGAAATTTTGTTTCCTCGTGTGAAAGGTAAAAGATTTGTATACGAAAATTTAAGGCTCTCCCAAAACCAAGGCGAAATATTCGGTGACGACAGTTTTGTACTTTAGCATTATATATCTGTTGGTTTTTCTATCTATGTGAATGTTTCGTTCCAATTTCAAGTTGGTTTGGGAGAGGTGAACCATTCGGTGCGACAACGAATTTTTTCGCAACTTGACATATTAAACCCGACGACTAATGTAACACCTGTCAAAATGTATTAACATGTTTTTTTGGTTTGCATGTAAATCCACACTAGCCCACTGTGTATTAATACCTACATGTCAAATTGAAAGTGGGAAAGAATTCCACGCGACCGCCAAGTTTGTGGGAAAGAAAAGTCTTTTTTCATCTTTTTTGTTTTTGTTTTTAAATACATGAATTGTTAATTCAAATTTTTATATCTCTTGAACAATGTCAATCTTTTGAAAATCTTTTTCTGTCCTCTTGCAGCTTTATAAGGAGACTTGTACTTTGCTTCGGACGGCTTTTTAAGACAAGTTTTCTCATAATTTTGATACATTTTTCATAATTTATCGTGGAAAAAGTCACTCAAACTGCAAGCCAAACCCCATCATATACATATGTCATTTCTGATAAAAAATAAATATTTTTTTGTTTATGCCGTTTTCATTGGGCCAAATGAGGTAATTTCGCTGCAAATTTGCAAATGAGATCCGAAATTACCTCATTTCCCATACAAAATCACATTTCGAAATGAGGTAATTTCAACCTCATTTGCTCGAAATTAGGTTGAAAATTAGGTGAATGCATCCAGCGGGAATCCGTTTCAAAAGCTTTTAAAAGCTTTTGCATGAAAATATCAATACACTACATACTCAACAACATAAAACAGAAAGAGAAAACAACAAAAATAATGGTAGTCGCAATAAAGGGCTAACTGCCTTTCAAAATTCAAAATGAAATGAGATGTCAAATGAAATTAGCAAATTTGATAATGAAAACACTTTTTTGACAAATTTCGAAATTACCTCATTTCAGCTCTAATGAAAACGTAGTATTATTTTTGCATTATTAAAGTAAAGCAAATTCGATTTGTATAATACCCTTGTTTTTTTGGCATTCTATAAATACTCGTAGTACAGTAGCCTGGTTTTTGTATTTAAAAATTGGTTTAACTGAAAGAACACCTGTCAGAATATAAAAAAAAATATATATATTTGTGAGAATCAGAAGCAGTCAAAATTAACTTCACGAAAAATCTAAGACCCCTTTCACACAAGGAAACTGAGTTGCCGGCGATTTTTAGTTTCTAGGCGAGAAGGGCGTAAAAGGAAGACAAAAAATTTCCCCTCACACCCTTCTCACCAACAAACTAGCCAGTTTCTGGCAACTCAGTTTCCTTGTGTGAAAGCCGGCTAATAGTCACCAACATTTGAGAATGAAATCACCAAAAAATCCATTCGAGACTCGGAAAACTATCTGCAGTATGATTCTACTTTAACTACTGCCGATGTTGTATTTGTTACTCATGTAAAATCCTACTATGGGTAGATACTATGGAATACAACTGTGGATAGCTTTTCCAATAAAACACGGGACATTCAAAAATAGAAAAAACCAGCAGCCCAATTTTAACCCAGCTATACACGGTATGTAATTACTAACATGTTTTTATCGGAGTGTGAGCTTTTCATAATTAAAAAAAAAAACAAACAAAATTCACTTTCCAAAGTAAAGTACGAGCCACCCTCACATGAAGTATATACAAAAATTTGAATGTGTAGTTTTTCTTTTTTTACTATCGTTAAGAGTTGGAGTTCCGAAATATATTTGAACCATGTTAAGGGTTCCAATGCATTGAAAAGTTTGCAAACCGCTGATTAACCTAAAAAAAGTGTGATAGAATGTGGGATAGAATTAGAACCATTCCTAAAATTATTCATGTATTAACACAATGTCAAATCGTGAGGGTTGTCGGGTTGTGTAGGCTGGGCTGTCATATTTTGTTTCCACACTATTCTAAATATTTTTTTCCCACTTTTTTGACATGTATTAATACACAGTGGGCTAGTGTGGAAGGTCTTTAACGCTGATAAACTAAACTCGGTTTATTAGGGATACCCATATGGTTCAATCTGACACGATTTAAAGAAAAAAAAATTGTCAACAAACTAATTTCACGATTTACCACTTAGTTTGTGAAAAAATTGGTCTCTAGTGTGCACTGGTACAGAAGGTACAAAAGGTTTGTGTTTGTGCCATATCTTCTTAAGTCTTATGCCTAGTAGCCATATCGCGCTAACTTTAAGCTATAGCAATATTCTCTTCATTGCCACTTACCCAAGCTTATAAGTTGATCAGCAAATATCGCTAAAGTGTAAGGTATTGCATCAAAAAAAATCAGATTTTGCTTTTCTATAAGACTTGAAAAAATCCTGGATTATTCTCATTTGTTTTCATTCCAATAAAAAAGTAACAGAGCAGCTTTGGCATACTGGATAAAAGAGAAATCACTGTAAATTTAAGAATACGTAGGAAATAGAAGATATAATTTGAATTTTAAATAAAAACCTTGTATATAAAAACAAACATAAGAACCGTTGGTGTCGTGGACATCTAGTAACAAATAGAATTAACAAATAATGTACACATCGAGTCTCGAATGGATCCATATATTTTTTTTTGTGGAATCTAACCAGTTTGACTTTTGACATTATTATTTTTGTGTACAATACAATAGTTTTTCTTTGCAGAAACAAGAAAGAAAACCAGGAAAAACTTCTTTTGAAAAACATTTTCCACTGCAATTTCAATAAATTCAACATACATTTTACGAAGGCGACTTTTGCGATCTAATGTCTCAAGTACGCACCAAAGTACTTCAATTGTATAAACAGGTACAGTACATACATTGTCTATTACTTGCATTAATTAAATTAATTAATTAAAACATTTCATTTTAATTAAAAATACTTTTTCTATTTTCATCTTAAAAACAGCTCCAATTTCTCGGGCGAGACTATCCCGGCGGAAGTGATAAATTCCGTCAACAGTGCCATGAAGCATTCATGAAAAACAAAAATGTCCAAGATCCGAAACAAATTATGGCTTTGGTTGCCAAAGGACGTTATGTAGCCAAAGAACTTGAAGCACTTTATTCTCTTAAAAAATATCGCGCAATGAAGCAGCGATATCAAAAAACCAATTAATTCTCATATTGAAAATTTATTTGATGCCATACATAATTATATTTGGCTCGAAAACAATTGCCAAATTTAATATGCAAATTGCAAGAATTTTAGTTCCTTCTTTAAACGCAATAATTGGCTTCCAGTTATTTTTTTTTAACTTCTTCCAAAAATATTTTCTTTTAGTTGTCTGTGTTTTTATTAATTTTACATTTAATGTGCATCGATTGTTATCAACAAATAAAAATAAATTGATGTGGTAGGTTACCCCAAGACTGATTCAGATTGTGATGTTTTTTACAAGACCACCGCGATGGGTAACCTCATATTGGTCACTTGTTTCTTTTTCTGTTGGATATGATTATACAAATGGAAATTCTCTTACTTCAAGCTAAATAGTAGGAATTTAATATTAAATTTTTTAGCGGAGTAAATCACTGTCAAAATACGAAAAAACTTTTATTTTCATTCAAAAACTAGTAAAAGCCGGAAAAATTTTTAATAATTAAGTCGGAACTCCTACCACCAGGCAGTCGCTAAAACAAGGTACAGTTGGTGTCCAACAAAACTGTTAACATGGGTGACTGAAAATGGTAGATCTAAGTGCAAGTGTTCTGGTAATTCCCCCTACATACATTCAAAATTTTAATAGACTCCGATTTTCAGCAAAAATTCAGTCTAGAATTTGACTGTGTTCAAATTTGGCCTTAATATTTGTCTGTAAATTTAAATTTTTTAATCTTATAAGACCGTCGCTAAAACGGGGCTTTTAAAGTTTTGGTCCAGAAAACCAAAAGATTTGTCTGTATAGTACATAGATAATATAAAAGCAAGTCTATACAACCTTGAACCTTGACATACGTTATTCTAAGATCTAAAAAAAAATAGAGAATGTTGAATGAAAAAAGGCTATCTCAAATCTGTGTCAACGAAACTTTCGTCTTCGTCAGATTTAATATGGCGAATCACAACGCATGTCGGTGTGGTTGCTCTTGTTTATCGCCGTGTAATTTAATTTTAAAAGGCAAAGGCCTTAACTTCAGACCTACTTTTCCTAAAAAGTACAAAAGTGAGAAATACATATCTATGCTGCAGACACGCAAAAAAAAACAGTTGAAAACTTTGTATGGTGGTCTAATTTATCTGTCATAACAATTTTCGTATGTTTTTTTGAAACAGGTTTCTGTAGCGCATATTTTAATTTCTCACTTTTTGCAAAAAGTAGGTATTATGTAGTTAAGCCATTTGTTTAATTGTCGTTCCGAATGTTTGGCATTGGTTTGGAAGTGTCATGTTTCAATACCTACTGGTAAATTGGTAGTATTTCTGTCATTTGCCACTCGTTTTCCAGCTACTGTAAAGCTGGCTTTAGACTTTCGTTCTTCATTCGTTGTTCGGTGTTCGTTCTTCTCTCAACAACGAACAACGAAGAAAGCATTTACATTAGAAAGTTAAACTCTGTTACCAGAATTGTTTATTTATATAACTAGGCTTCTTTTGCCATTCAGTAATCAAAAAAACTTCGAAAATGTCCCTACAAGTTGCACGACACTTCAAAACAATGTTCATTTAAACAGTTTTCGCATTTAAACACAAGTTGTTCGCGTAACAACGAACACCGAAATTTCTGACCTGATTTGAATTTGCACGTTCTTCATTCGTTCTTAGCTGGCCAGCTTAAAGCTGGCTTTAGACTTTCGGTGTTATCATCGGTGTACGTTGTTCAATGCTGTTCGTACGCGGAACAACGACAATTTAAATGATATAACCGAACAACGAACTGAGAACGAATGAAGAACGTGCTAATTCAAATCAGGTCAGAAATTTCGGTGTTCGTTGTTACCCGAACAACTTGTGTTTAAATGCGAAAACTGTTTAAATGAACATTGTTTTGGAGTGTCATGCAACTTGTAGGGACATTTTCGAAGTTTTTTTAATTACTGAATGGCAAAAGAAGCCCAGTTATATAAATAAACAATTTTTTAAACAGAGTTTAACTTTCTAATGTAAATGCTTTCTTCGTTGTTCGTTGTTGAGAGAAGAACGAACACCGAACAACGGACACCGAATGAAGAACGAAAGTCTAAAGCCAGCTTAAGAAATGCAACACGCATTTGTATATGTATTTGTGTTGTAACGTACAGTAGTGCCGCGACCTTGTAATCAGAGGCTTGCCAGATTGCGCGAAATATCGCGAAACACGCGAATTTTTTTATTATTTGCGATATTTGCAGAAAAATTACATAATTTTCCCAGTGAGTAAAAATGCACTGTTTGGCCCCTTTCACACAAGGAAACTGAGTTGACGGCGATTTTTAGTTTGTTGGCGAGAAGGGCGTAAAAGGAAGACAAAAAATTTCCTCTCCCACCCTTCTAACCTACAAACTAGCCAGTTTCTGGCAACTCAGTTTCCTTGTGTGGAAGCCGTCTTTGTTGATTGAATTATGTGGCGTTTTTCTTTTTTGCCTCTAAATAAACCTCTGAGCAGAGGCTGAGCGATCAGAGCAGAGCTCTGAGCAGATTATGATCAGAGCCCTCAGACTTATTTATGAAACACATTTGAGCACTGAACTGTCATTTCATAGGTGTGTTACTAAAATACATTTTTGTTTACCTGATTTAGACGGGCGACTGTCCTGGGAATCCATTTTTAATTTTGTGTATTTCTTTCGTCTGTCAAATCACTGAAAAAAAGTGAAGTTGGCTTCGCTCAGCGTTCCGCTCGATTTGATCGGTCATTTTTTCAGAGCTAATCGATCAAGCTCTGAGCTAGTTCAGATGGAAAAAAGAAACGCACTTTTTGAGCTCTGATATGTCTGAGCTAAAAAAAAAAACATAGAATTTTTGTTTGACAGTTTCGTGATCTGCTCAGAGTTAAAAAAGAAAAACGCCAATGGTTTTGATGTTGAACATCTGTATGTCCTGTGGAGTCGGCGTGTACGAATTCTTTCAATACAAGTAAAACAAAGTCATTGGCCTCGTTCACGTTGCACTGAAGCCTGATTCACATCTTTGTCGTGTGTTGTGTTATGGAGTCGTGTGTCGCTGTCATTCCATATATTTTATGCGCCACATTGCAACACAACACACGAGACAAATTCTACGCCTATGAAATACATTGTAGCGATAGCGACTCCGCAACACGACACAGATGTGGATCAGGCCTGAGATATGTTATCTCGAATACTCGAGTATCCGTATAAGTTTGTGAACGACATAAAATCGGATAGGTTAACTTAGCACACAATTCAACGTAAAATTTAAATTTGAAGTCAGCTGTTGTTGACATCTTCTCTTCAGATATAGCTGAGTTATACGAATTTTTTTGGGATATGTTGAGATTTCTTTTTTGGGAACAGCTGTTTTTTCATCAGCTGTTTTTTGTCAGGGGATTAAACCAACACAAACCGATCCGGATTGCTTGGAATTGGTTAGTGAACGAGGCCATTCTTGTTCTTTAAACCCAAGAATCTCAACACATATTTTTTCCGAGATATTCTAGTTTATGCACTTGAATTATCTTAAATTCATCAATTGATTTTTAAGGCTTAACTATATAGGCCTTCTTTTGTACAAAAGTGAGAAATAAATATCTATTCTGAAGACACCTGCTTGCAAAAAAACAATAGAAAATTGTGCATTGTAGTTTAATTTCTGTTTCAGAACAATTTTGGTATGTTTTTTGTAAGTATGTTTCTTTAGCAAACATTTTAATTTCTCACTTTTGTACTTTTGTACAAAAGTAGGTCTATGTAGTCAAGGCTTTAATCCAAAAAATTATCAATTTATTTCTGTATTTTGACAGCTAAAATTAAATTTTTCAAAATAACATCAAAATTAGTCGCCTGTCGTCTGAACACGGCTAAACACTTTACGAACACATCCGTAAATTTCTTCGAAACGTCAAAAGGCGTCAATTTTTTCTTTCATTTGTTATTTCACGATTTCAGTGGATTTGCGAATCAAATCAAGACAAGATTCCATCGCAAAATACTTTAAGTACGAACATCTCAAAATGTTGAAAAGGTTTATAAATAATATAAATAAATCAAAAATATAATGCTTTTAATAATAATTAAATGTTTTGTACGCTATTTATGTAGATTAAGACGTTCGGCGCATGCAGAAACTTTCTTCAACGGGACAAGAAACGATGAGTTGAATCTACCTAGGAAGAGGCGATTGGCATCGAAGGCAAACAAAACAGCAACGGAGAAGAGCAAAGAAATGCGTGCCCATCCAATTCCACTACCTTTCATGGATGAAATAAATGACATATTTTCAGATAAACCAATTCAAATCCCCTCAAAAAGTGATTCCATCAATGTTGGTGCTGAAAATCTTTTCACAGTAATTTTTTATCATTTTTGGTTCTTTAAGTCTCAAATCTTGACAAGAATTTATGTAATTTCCCCTTTTAGCAGGAATCGAAATGGACATCAACAATTCCTTTGCCAAATATGCTCGATAAACCTTCAACTTCAAGGGCATTTACCTTCCCGGACTTAGTAGGACATACCCAAGATGTAACAGATTCAGAATCAGCTTCTGGGACGGAAACTTCGGATGATGAATTAGCATCAGTTTCACCATTGCAAGTAACAGGCACACCTAAAATACGAAAAAAGAAGATGACACGATCTGATTATTACAGGGAACGTTTAAACCAACTAGATCGAGAGCAACAAGACAGACGCGAAAGGTGGAAGAAAAAACTAGAAAACATGGAGAAACTGTTAAACTTTATTAAATCTTAATATATTATTTCAAATTTAATACTTTCTTGAAATAAATTAAAAACAAAAAATAAACCAAACTTGAATTAATATTTTGTATTTGATTGTAGAAATGTAAGAATTTGTGGTTCCAGTAAAGTTTACTACCTATGGAAAATCCACTGGTTTCATTCAACTTATTTTCAGTTTTCTTGATTTTTTTTAACTTGAGAATTGAAGTACTTTAAAAGCATATATTTTTCCATTTTGAGTTACCATAAACGATTTTCCAGGACCCATTTTCATTATTACAAAATATATAGGAATCTGATGATTGGTGTGGCAGCCATGAAATTGCAATAATTCCAGCCAAATTTTGAAATGAAAAATTCGCGGTGGCATCAACCAAATGACGCAACTTTTTGTAGGAACTCTTCCTTGCAGTTCATTAAACAGTAGTTTTTCATGAAAACATTGAATAAAAACACATGAATAAAATACCAAAAAAGTGGTTAAAATTGTGGTTTGCCTCAAACTCCACTCTATTCGACCCTAAAAAAAATAGATTTAAATCTTAATGGGACCGATATTAATGCCTTAAACTTTTGTTTTTATGTGTATGCCTTCTGCACACGCATCTCCTCATTGACACGTTTAAGATTCGTCATGCAGCAACGGTTCATCTAAGTCTATCGCACACCTAAATCTCGTCATAAAAAACTACTCATGATTTACATACAAATTCATACATTTTTGTAATTCATCTGACACTTTTGCCGTTTTACATTGGTTTCACTCAAGGTTTCACTCATTCTGAAATCCAATGGAACAGTCCAAGATGCTTATACTCAATTCTGGGGAATGGTATCTGTATAGGTGAATCGTCAAATAAAAATTATTTGCTACCGCACAAAAAGTGAAATGTAAAACACGAGTGTATCAACTCAGAACTTCCAATATTTTTTGTTTGATTTTTTCTTAATATGTTGATTAAAATTTACCAAAGACTTTGATTTTGGATGCAAATTAATTTAAAATGGAAATTTAAAAAAAAAACATGAAGCACACTGCAGTTTGTTGTGACTTTTGAGTTTGAATGTATTAGTGCTTCTTGTGTGGATTCTGATTTGAAATCCAGAATCGAATTTCTCTTCTCAGAATTGTCAGAAGCGTATTTTTCGTGCCAATGGAATGGTTTCAGAAGATTGAAACCAGAAGGCATTAGTAATGCCGTTTTCCATTAGTTTCACTCATTCTGAAATCCAATGGAACAGTTCAAGATGCTTCTACTCAATTCTGGGGCTTGGTATCTGTATAGGTGAATCGTCGAATAAAAACTATTTGCTACCGCACAAAATTCTGAGGTTTGTTACCTGTATAGGTGAATCGTCAAATAAAAATTATTTGCTACCATACAAAAAGTGAAATCTAAAACACGAGTGTCTCAACTCCGAAGTTCCAAATAATATTTTGTGTTTGATATTTTCTTAATTTGTTTATTAAAATTTACCAAAAACTTTGATTTTGAATGCAAATTAAATTAAAATGGATAGTTAAAAAAAACATGAAGTACATTGTTGTGACTTTTGAGTTTGAATGTATTAGTGCTGCTTGAGTGGATTTTCTTGTGCCAATGGAATAGTTTCAGAAGACTTCCGGACGCTTCCGGACGTCCAATGAAAAACGGCATAATATTTTTGGAAAAATGGACTCATTCAATGCAAAATTTGACAACTGCTGAAAATAAAGTACTTAATTTTTTTCGTTGAACCCAAAATTATATGAGATGTCAGTTTTGTATGGAAATCCTTTTTTTTGTATGTAAAAGCTGTCAGCTGAATTTTCAGATGGAAATTTCTTGCTGAAAATTCAGATGAAACGTAACTAAACTTCACTAAACGTAACTGAATGTCAGCTAACTTTTTATGACAGCTGGCCAATCAGAAGCTCCATCTGAAAATAAAGTACTGAAAAATTCGATGCGTTGAATGAGCCCAATGTTCCTTTGATTTTCCAACACTATCAACACTTCCAGGGCAGATAAAAGATGAATTTAAGGTTAGACCGCACTAGGCGGAACTGCACTGCAGCGGAACTGCGATTCAAAATAATTTGTATGAAATTGTATGAAGTTCAGTTGCCGCTTAGTGCGATATAGCTCATACAATTTCATACAAATAATATTTTGCCGCGTCGTGAAGTGTAGTTCCGCTGCAGTTGTGTGCGGTCTAACCTTTAATCAAACTGAATGGAACTTTTGCCAGGACCACCCTATTTACCTGACTTTATCATCATCCAAAACGTTTGGGCCTGATGTTTAAATAAAAAAAATTAATTCAAGATTCGGCTTGATTATTTAAAAAGCTGAGTCATTAATGCTTCTATAATAAAGCATATGTCAGAAAATGGTGGCCATACTCATTATCAATCAAACTAGTGACGGGAAGAGTAGGTAAGAACCTATATTTAGGTTTTTGATACCAAAAAAAAAACGCATTGCATCACTTCCCGATCGGTTGGCAAGCGAGTACTAAAAACAAAATATACACACTTGCGGATTTACCATTTCGTATTTGTTTGTTATTATTGCTGACATTAGTCACATGTCTACGGCCATTAAATATAAAAAAAGCAATGTTACACTCCGGTTCAAAAACAACTTAGAATAAGTCAAATCGATAGAACCGTAGGCTATTTTAATATTTTGATTTAGGAAAAATTAAAATGGATTTCCGTTTGAAAATACAATGTTCTCCTAATTCTAGGTGGAGGAAAAAATAGGAAAAATATGGAGAAACTAATTAAATCTTAATGCATTATTTCAAATTTAATACTTTCTTGAAATTCAACAAATTTTCGTTAATATTTTGTACTTGATTTATGTACATAGATTACATACAAACATATCTCTCCGTACAACGAAGACGTAGATGCCAAGAATTCAACTGATTTGCACTCAAACATCCCCCTGGTATGAACTTTATAATGAGATTTCTCAATAATTTTTGTAATTTATTTGAAAGTGGTGATTTTTAACGTGTTTTTTATTTTATGTGTACACAAACACGTTGCTTCAGCTTCGTTTAAGAACCTTAAGTGATAACCTAACAACGGGACGTTCCAGCTGGATGATGGTTGGCAATTTTTTTTTTTTTTTTGTGATTTCTTGATTAATTTGAAATTAAGTTTTGACGCAATTTAAGTCAATTTGTAAATCTTCTATTGATAAGATTAAAAATAACAACAGAATTGGAATTAAAATAATTTATTTTTTACATTTGACTTAAAATTAAAATATGTCTTATTTGTGTTTAATCTTACTTATAAACAATTCTAGATCAATGTCTAGTACAGTGAACAGTTTTTCTTAATTCTTTCAAATACAAATATCACATACAATAGTCCAATAACGGTCATTTCGCGCAGAAAACAATTTCAACAAATAACAACAAATAGTGTAACAAATGCTTATGTGTAGGTATACATTTTTTTTTTTTTTTTTGTTAAGAGCAAAAGTCCTTTTGTACAGTTTACGAAAACAAATACGAGACATAAATCTATCCAAATTCAAACCCTAGAACGTGTTCGACTCCATAATCGAATAAACGAAAATCATCCAAATATATTTCGTAGAGCCTTCGTATAGCACCGATGGGCAAAGGATCAAAATATTCACGCAAATGGTCTTTAGTGCCAGATGATTTGTGTCCGGTGGGAAATGTTAGATTATTGTCACCTGTTAAGTATAATGCCAATGCTGAGTCATCCAAGAGAGTTTCATATTTTCCTAGAGAAGAGAAAAACATGTTAATTTGTTATACAGTACAAGATTTTTGTATCAGATCCTACCAATTACATTGTATTTTATAGCACACGGATGGCAAAGCTTCGAAATCGGTTCCCAATGCTCATTAAAGGATTGATTAAATAAACTCACGTCTGGTGTCAATAGATATTGAACAAACTCTCCAAATGTCACATCATCGCCATTTTCAAGTGAAGAATTCGTTGGATTTACACGAAAACTTTTGACAATTTGACGACCCACACGGGTTTGAAAATATTTGGCACTTGATGATGTTCCTTCTAGTTTATTCCTGTAGGCTGATAATAATCTTTCAAAAGGATGTCGCACCAATACGAATCGTGTGTACTCAGATAACACTGTATTGCGTTCGTCTTCATTTAGAGAGCTGAGTTTTTTAAACATGTTAGGTGAGTGAGCGAGTGAGGCTGGGATTTGGAGAGGATCAGTGCCATTTTGCCAGTTTTTGGTGAGTATCATTAGGACTCGTTTCCAATTCGTGCAGGCTACCTAGAAACAAATATGAATTAATTTTTTATTTTTATTCGAGCAAAACAACAAACAATATAGGAATTAATTAATTTAATTTTTGGAAGACAATTTTAAAGAGATGGAA
The DNA here is from genome assembly GCA_949320155.1 of Melangyna quadrimaculata. Lineage (NCBI taxonomy): Eukaryota > Metazoa > Arthropoda > Insecta > Diptera > Syrphidae > Melangyna > Melangyna quadrimaculata. Next base: position 183,864,763 of record OX439485.1, read on the forward strand.
TGGAAATTGATTTATTCTCGATATATATAGGTAAACATCAATGGATAAATAGTGTTTAACTCTGCCTTCAGGGACAGCAGATTAAAACAAAGTACCAATACTTTGTGAGGGATACCGAGGTCAAATTACGATTATACCGTGCATAAAAGAGGATTACAAATTGAACGATAGAAATAGGAGTCATTTTGGTAGTCTGGCTGATAAGAAGTTCTCTTATGTTCACAGATTAGCGTTAGTGTTGTGGCTTTAAAATTCAGACAATTGGCCGCAATGATCATGAATAAACAGTAAAGTGAATGCGAAAAACCAAGTGAATGCAGAAGCCATTAATACGAACAAAAAGAATACGTTTTATATTCAACGTGTGTTTCTTGGCTGCTCAAGAGAGGATATATGCACAGAATTTTCAAAAAAAAAAAAACATTAAACTAGTGTTTTTTGGCTGCACCAGAGAGCTCAAGAGGTGTTGTCTCTGGACTTAATTTTGGTTGCAAATTTGAATTTTCATAGCATTTGCTATCAATATATATCGTCGAGAAAAAAAAAGCCAATTGTGGGAGTCTCGCTGCTTTTTTTTTAAACTTTTTCGTCAATTATTAGCAAGTTGAATACTTTTAGCAGATCGAAAAACTATCCATGGTAGACCACCTAGTGAGCTAACAGCCCTATAATACCTATATAAACATGCATCTTCTTATACTCCTATCACCCAAAAACAGAACTACATATGTCTGAACTAATCTATGCAAATCAAAAAGTATTTTCGGATAATACATTTTCAATTTATTTTCGCTCATGAGTAGGAGAAGATTTTAAAAGTGTTTACTTTTGCCATTAGTGTTTTTTTTCAGGTAACCCAGAAGATATTCAAATGAAATGAAAAGGAAATTTTTACGCTGGAACAGAATTGCAGAGGAGATATCAATAATATTTACATTACTTAAGTTAAGAATTTTGTAGATTCCAGTTTGTTTATTCTCTCTTACAACAAAAATAACCATTTTTGGATGGATGAATAGGCTGGAAATTCAAAATATACTCCAGTACTTACTATGTACATACATAATTATACAAAATTTATACCGAATCGGATACGAACAATTATGCGATATGTATTGTGTAATAATATGCTATTGCTATGTTTAGCTTAAAATTTTAAGAATGCAAACAAAAAATGCGCTTAGTAAGTAAAAAGTAAAGTAGTCAACATAAAGTGTTTATGAGGGCAATGAAGAAAAAGAGTAGTGCAGTGAACTTTAAATTGATTACAAACAGAGACATAATTTTGTATTATTATAAGTGAAAACGATGGCAAACGCATAAAACAGGGAGTGAGCAAGTTTAAACGGTTTCAATGATGGGAGATTGGAATCAAAATGAAAACGAATAAGCATGAGTTTGACCGCACTCTATTGTATATGGAGAGCTATCTGTTACAAAACAAGGAGACATAATACATATGTTTGCAAAAGATTCGACTTTCGGTTAACTCGAGTTTAACCCCAAAACTCGGAAAATCTCACACTAAAAAACTCGGCCTAGGAGTAAAATTTATTTAAAAATTAGTATTTAAATGGCATTTGGAAAAAGAAATACATGGTTCGAAAGACAACATTTAAAAGCATTGGTAAAATAAATAACATTATTGACAAACCTTCAAGGAGTAAAAAAAAAAATTGAATTAAAACTTCTTTACAGTTCCTTTACCGATTAATTATTGTGTTTCATTGTTTTAAATTTATGGTCACATGATCGAAAAGATACGTATAATATAAGTTGTTGTAACCGTTTCCGTTGTTGTTTTTTTATATTAAAAATCATATGCTTGATATTTGAAATGCAATTATTTATATTGGCCACGTTCGGATGGTAAGCAGATACGTATCTGAGATACGTTAGAATCTGATATGTTTTCGAACGATCAAAACCGGATAATCCAAACAAATCCGAAAATTTTTGGGATAGCTTTAGATTTCTTTTCGACATCAGCTGTTCGGTTCGTCAGCTGGTTTTTTCTTAGGCATTACAACAACACGAACAAATCCAGATACCTTTGTTTGGTTACGAATCCGAACGCGGCCATTGATTAAAGGATTGGAATAAATAGGTTCGATCCTTTACTTTGTGCACAGAAAATCACAAACTGTCAGATTTTGGAAGCAACGTTGAAATATGCTCAAAAATATCAAAACTGTGCAAAAGTACGGGAACGCAAATTCAAACAAATTCCGTATTACCTAATGTGCTGGACAAGTACGGCACGATATTTTGCTTTCATTCTTTTGATCTCAAAATGACATTTTGCTGTGCTGTGATTTTCAGTCCGAAGAAATTTCTCGGACTGAAAATCACATGTAGGGGACATTATTTACTCTCTCGTGAGCGTTGTTTTTTGTCAAAAACTGTCAAATTATTGAGTACGGGAATGGCTTTGGACCAGTGTTGCCGCTGTGCGACTTTAGTCGCATTTGGACCCTTCTTTTTGACCCGTGCGACCAGGATAAGATTTTTTCAAAAATTGTCTATTTTTACCCCTTTTCTGAAATCGGGTGGCTTTTCGACCCCATCTCTAGAAAACTGCTCTTTTCGGTTTATAAAAACTTTCCAACCTTCCTTTAACAGTCACAGAATTTCAATCTGCAAGACGCAATCAAGTTGAAATGTATTTGGTTCGACTCGATGTATATATAATATGTTTGGTTTTCCCTTCAACAAGATCTGTATCTTCTTTCTTTTTTTAATTATCAGATTTAGAAAGAGAAATGACAGAGTTAGTTTCAAAAGCAATTCAAAGGCAATTCAAATTCAAATATAAATAAAAGGGCCTTACCAATAATCAGATTTAGTGACGACTTAAATATTTCTGTAAAATGAACCATAATTGTATGGACTCTAACTAATTAACTATACATGGTACGACCTTAATATTAAAGTTAACTCTAAATAATGAATTAAATATGGGATTGACTGCAAAAAATTAAACATTTCATGAATAGTACATTATTTGGGATCAATGCAATAAAGGTTAATTTTACTAGAATATTTAAGTCATTGTTAAATTTGATTATTGGTAAGACTCTAAGAGTTTGCATTATAAATAATGTGCAATAATTCCCAAAATTTACTTAATAGTCTTATTTAAAAAAAAAAATTGTGCAAATAGAATGTAAATTTATTTATTTTTTGTTTTTAACTTTGCCTGTAAATTGACTGAACACTGATCTCTTTGTTTAGGCTTATACTTCAGTTAATTTTAATTAATTTACTTTTTTATTCACTAAAAAAAAGTGTTACTGAAATATAGATATGTATATGTATGTATGTATGTACTTATCTAAAAAATAAATTTAATTTCATCAAAATGAATTTATTTTTGTTAAAATTAATTTAAAACAGTAAGAACCTATTTCTTTTGCACCTGATAATTATTTAAATAAAACTAAAACTTACAACAACGCAATTATGTTTAACTTTTTTTTCGCAATTTATAAGGATTTTGTTTGATTTGGCTATTATATTAAATAATTTTTCAAAGGCGACTTTTTTTTCTCCAGACCCCTATTTTTGCGACCTTTTCAAATATTTTAGCGGCAACACTGCTTTGGACTGAAAATCACACAAATGCACAGAAAATCACAGAAATTTAAAGTAAAGGAACGGAACTAATGTTTTTTTGTTTGTTCATACGAATTTTATGACGACGCTTTAGAGTTCGGACTAGGTTCACAAGGCAATAAACCGCACTCTTTATTCTTAAAGTTTCGGGTTTGACCAAATAAACAGCTGGTAACTAACCTAACGATCTAGAACCTGAACTTACTTTTCCATTGTTATTATTTTTATAGTTCTTAAACTTTTCTTTTTTGTTTGTATTTTTGTTACAATTAAATGCGGTAGATAAGAACCAAATTATGAGCTTGAAATTGTATACAAGAAAATAATACAAAACAATTCCTTGTGTTTTAGTTTGTAGGTATGTAATACAAAAAAAAAAATGCGGTCAACAAGTAATCAAATTTCATTTATCAAACCTTCTGAAATCTGACCATAACAACAAAATACGCATATATGTAAGTGTTTATCAAACAAAATGTAGGCTTCCCATTTCGGACTACAAACTACTCAAATATTTTTCGGTTAGTGCCAAAATTTAATCTTCACAATATTTATAATGATAATAAAAAAAAATATAATATTTGTGTGGTTAAAGAATATCTACAATATAAGCATTCATTTTATAAATACGAATGAAAGGTAAAAATGGTATGCCATACCACAGAAAGAAGGTGCTTTTAGAAATGTCGATACTTATAGAATTGAAACTGAATTGTCAGCTCTGATTTGGTGAATCAATATGTACGGCGTACATATTTTCTATGGAGCATCAGTCAGTACAGAGGTTAAACCTTCACCTACATAATATGCCCAAAATCGAAGGATGATAGCTTAATGCGAGTGATGTGAACGTTGCAACATTAGGAAATCATCCTTAGGGCACATGTAATGCATTACCACATAAAGGGCATCGAGTTAATACAAAATTTATTTGCCTCATCCGATTTTTAACAAAGAATAATGCTTTGCTAGCCTCAGATTCAGAATTCACTCCACAACTCACGAAGATGCTGCTGACTTGCAGTTTTTTTCTTTTAAATGACTATTCATAATCTATGCGTCCATGTATGTTTATGTAATTGTATAGCCCTTCAAACCTATGGTGAATGTATCAATGTGTCTGTTTTATGTTCTAGAATTAGATTAAAAATTGAGTTTGAAAAATGCAGTCTACCAAGAAAACGTTTTTTTTTTTTTTTATTTTGCATAACATGCATAGAATAGACTAAAAGCAAACATTTGAAGCAACAATTCACAGATCCTACGAAAAATGTGATATGTCTTTTTTACTTGCGACTTGCAATACATGTTTGTTTGTGTATGCATAATGTATATGAAAAGTTGATATTTCTAACATGAATAGAAATCGAGTGGTAGGGAAGATGAAAATATTGAAAATATTTGTGAAATTCACAAACGCATCACTTTGCAAATGATGCGCAATCACTTTCGTCAAAATATTCACAAAATGCAACAAACCGGCATCATTTTTTGCATAAGTGTTCATTTTCCTGTTGAGATTGTAATTCGTCACCTTAATACAAAATGTGATGCCAGTTTGATGCATTTTATAAATGTTTTTACGAAAGTGATGCGTTTGTGAATTTGCACACTATGACGAAGCTTTTAAATAGTTTGAACAGTATTTTATACATAGCAACATTGTCAAAAAATCGAATTTGATGTAATTCGGCAACTTACTACTTATGTCGTTTTCCATTGGTTTCACTCAAGGTTTCACTCATTCTGAAATCCAATGGAACAGTTCAAGATGCTTCTACTCAATTCTGGGGTTTGGTATCTGTATAGGTGAATCGTCAAATAAAAATTATTTGCTACCGCACAAAAAGTGAAATGTAAAACACGAGTGTATCTACTCACAACTTCCAAATAATATTTTTTGTTTGATTTTTTTTTAATTTGTTGATTAAAATTTACCAAAAACTTTGATTTTGGATGCAAATTAAATTAAAATGGAAAGTTAAGAAAAAGATGAAGTACGCATTGCAGTTTGTTGTGACGTTTGAGTGAATGTATTAGTGCTTCTTGAGTGGATTCTGATTTGAAATCCAGAATCGAATTTCTCTTCTCAGAATCGTCAGAAGCGTATTTTTCGTGCCAATAGAATGGTTTCAGAAGACTTCCGGACGCTTGCGGACGTCCATGAAAAACGGCATTAATCAATTTTTGTTTAAACTAAGTATCAAGAGTTTTTTAACATTTTCTAGAATACTATTAAAACTTTTTTGAAGAACGGTACCTAATATACATATATGCATCTAAAATCCGTTTTTAGGGTGTGAGGAAAAAATATTTGGATTTAGACCTTTGAAAGGGACTTCTAAAAATATTTTTGTTGGTAGACACAGTTTTAGCTACCATTTCTACAATATGTATCCATTTTAATTGAATATCAATAGCCCTTAACGTTTCCAAACATCCATTTTTACAGCAAGGCAATAAGATTATGCATTGTTAACAACGGTTACATATTTGATGGATTTCTTAATAGGTAATTCGACAACACTTATTCGAACCTTGAGAACTCTTCTTGATTCAGTAATTCCCAATTTCTTTTTTTAACAACAAAAACTGTCATTCTGACACTAATTCAAAGGGTCATTGCGTATGCTGACAACATAATTGGACTTTTAGAATAATAGATTCTAAAAATATATTTAACGATCATAGTTTATCAAACCTATCGTTAAAGAACTGTTGATGGCTTCCTTAAAATTGAATTAAATTCAATTGAATTCAATTCAATTAAATCAAAGAAAATAAAAACACTTGTCGGCATTTAAAATTAAAAGAATTCGTCTATTTTTTTTTTTTTATGTAAAGATTCTTTTTAATGATAATAAAACGTACATTATGTCTGTTTACGATGTTGAACGTGTTTGTCATAACTTATCAAAAGTTGTCATTACTCATTTTGTTGAAATTATGTATATGTATGTATGTAACTTGTATCTATTTCTTAGAACATAAAATACAACTTACAAATGACTAGGTTTGAAAAAATTTCTGGGGTATTTAATACCAACTTTAACCTTCATCGTTCAGCGTGGAATTCCACAATCTTATCACTTATTACGAATCCCTTAATCAATTACTGCCAATAGCTATCTTGAAATTCACAGAAATTCACAATTATCAACAAACAAAAATTATAAAATTCCATTTATACCAAGTTGAATCAAATTATGGACTTTAATAGCGGAAAGTTAATTTCCATCAAGTACTTTCTCTTGGTCCGTTGTACACGGTCTTGCGATGAAATCAAAAGTGCATCACTTGTTTTTGTTGTAACTTCTAAACATCAATGAAATTCTCTTGGTTAGATTTGCTGCTACCTACTATAAGCGCAACATTCAACTTTCACGAAAGCCATTCAATTAAGAGAAGCCAGATAGGAACATGCTAGAGCAATAGTACAGCGTATGTACGTACTACATATAGGAGAAGGAAACCTGTCACACCCCAGCACTCAGCAGCCAAAGCACCTAGACAACAAAAAAACAAAAAAATCTCTTCCCTAGGCGAATCTGTTGGTCAGCCGAGCCGCGTTGTTGCAAATGCAAATGAGGTCGGAAAAGATCATACGATTCGATTAAAGCGCCTAGCCACAACCGCACGTGTTATGAAAACACTTCTCATATTCTCATTATGTATACATGTTAATATTATTTATTGTTGTTGTTTCGTTTGTGCCAGAACGAAATAAACAAACCAAATCAAAAAGTTCTATAAGTTATATTATGCTTTTAAAAACGTATGTATGTAAGCAGATTTGAGTAACTTGTAAGTGACATTTCAACTACAAATATAATTTGATTGGCAATTATTCTTCTTATGAAATAAAAATAATAAAAATAATAATAATAATAATTATCATACGATATACATACACACGCACATAATATTAAAGACGACGACCGACGACGCGACGGAGGTATGCAGGTAAAGATCGCTTAAGAAACACAAATTCATAAATGTGTTTATAGCCGATCGACACCTGGAAAATAGATAAGCACTTAAGTCTCTAAATATAGAGGTAAGTTTGTAAATCACCGAGTAGTGAGCGATCGTGCTTACGCACTTAGAAAAAAGTGTTTGTTTTACTTTTTATAGCTAATAAAAGAGGGGTATGCTGTGAATGAGCAAAGGTTGGTTGACTTGGTGATTGACATTGTCGGATGTTAAAGATGTGTAAATATTTTTATTTTAGCTTGAAAGCAATAAAATACTGACCCGCCTTTATTGGGGGTTAGTTATTTTTAACTGAAACCTATCAGCTCTTAATGAAATCAATTTTATTTTCGCCCAATAAAATGCAATAACACTTGTTATTGATTTGACAGAAATAAATCGAATGATAACATCAAAATAATAGAAGGAAGGCATGGAGTATTAGGAATCATTTGTAATGTAAAATCAAACCTTACGAAACAGATAAGATCGAACCTTCCTCAATGAATTCAAAATGAGTTAGCAGACAAAATTTAAAGGCTGACTATTTGCAGTAATTTTTATTTTATATTTCTAAATATAACGTCTTCATTATGGAAGCGCGGTGTTTAGCAAAGGCCATATGATGATACGTTTGAATTTAAGGAATAAACAAAACGAGAACCCTCCAATTGTTGTTAAGGCAAAAGAATGTTTTCAATTATTTCGTGTTTCCAAATTACTATCTACCCACTCCTATTGAAAGAGCACCAACAACATCGCACAGGTACAACTTAAGAGCAAGAGAACAACAACAAACATCAAACGTCAGTCAGTTTCTTCGAAACTTCGGGATGAAATAAATAACACGCGGTAAGTTCCGATAAAACATAGCACAACCCCTAGCAGGCGCAGTTTTTTCAGGTTGCTTTGCTTGGAAAATGCACTTCTTCGATTGCATTTTGATACTCATGGTTTATGGATGTAATGATTACATATCACCACCACCACCTATAAATTTGTTTATTTTTTTTTTAATTCATTATTCAAAGCGCATTACCTTATCTGAAATTTATCTGTTTCTATAGTCAAATTAGTTCAGTGCAATTATTCACATTTGTTCTCTTGACCTTGAAAACCAATCAGTTAAACACAAATTAATGTCTAGTAGGTAGGTAGTCTATACTAAGTTGATTAGTATCATTTTTCAAAATGTATGCTAAATACATGTAATTGATTGCAAACGCCTTATTTTCTTTTAATCTTCACAATAATATCTACTGTATTGCGTGGAAAAATAAGAATTTGAATTTTAAATACAAAAATATATTTGCTTAACTCAATGCTATAAGAAAAATTCACTAAGCGATTAGATTTGCATCCTCTAATGCTTCCTGATTGGTCTAGAATCACAATATAAAATATGTCTACTGCAAAGTGTGTTTTGTCACTGTTCGCGTAGAGGCAAGTAGAAACATAAGAACACTAGGTATTCATTTTAAAACTTTTAATTGCTCATTGGAAAACGAATCCCGACGGCCGCCGACGGGTTCCATGATAACTCTTCTAATTTTAAAATAACCACAATATTGTCATGATTTGTGCGGGATTCTCGAATTCTATGCGGAAAAATAATAATTATTGAAAGAGATTTAAAAATTACTAAAGTTATAGGTATGTTTAAATGAAACCATGGCGTGGCGATTCTATAATTTTATTTTTAAAATATAAATTTTAACAGATAATTCTTATAATTTCACAATAACAAATTAGTTTTTGTTTATAGAGGCCATATGCTATCAAGAAATTTCATAATCATCATCTTGAGCAATCTTTTGCGCCACATATAATACTCATACATACATATACTATACATATGTTCATCAAAACAATTATAATTGTCCTTAGTTCAATGCTCGTCAGTCCAATTTAGCACAGAAGCAGACAAAAAACGATAAAAACAAATATGAAAACGTTATGAAAATTTGAAATTAATAGCGATACAATAACTTTACATTGACAGAGGTTAGCCCGATATTATTTAAAGAGAAAGACCAACAACGAAGTGAAAGAAATAAAAAGAATTCATACAAAAACTGAAAAAAAAAAAATCAATGAAAACGACCCACAACAACCGTATGTGCTCATCATTGTCGTCAACACTTTTTATTCAACTCTATACATAGTCCCCTGTCCCCTCGGGGAATTGTAAGTAAAACTCCATCGGACGGAAATGGAGCAACACGAAAAAAGAAGGAACGAACTAACAGGCAGTAAAGCCACTAAGACCCGATGATAAATTTAAAATGCTTCAAACAACAAAAAATAAATTTATACATAATTACTCAACTCACCTTTGGCACATAGCAATACATAAATTTATGCTCGGGATCCACGATCATATGTTCCATTTGTTCATCAGTAAGTTCTTCAAGAGTTTGCATGTTATATCCCATATTTTCGCACATTTTTTGCATATATTCCTGTCGTTGAATGTTTATCGTCTGCGTCAACTCCAAACCATGTTTGGTGATCTTAACGTTATTGTTGTCGGCATCATCGAAGCATTGCACTCCGGAAATAAGCGCCGCCACTATTAGGATTACAACACTGTTGGTAATCCTATTGCGTAGGATCATCGTTTCAATGCGAATCGTATGTCGTCGTCGGGTAGTGCTAAGCGAATCAAGAGTTCTGCGAAATGCACGTTTAACATTGATATGCGGATGGTTTTTTTGAGGGCGCGCTAGCTACGTTGCCTCTGACGACCAAAGTAGTTTTCACGTTTAACGAATCGCAGCACCGACTTGTGACCTATACCGAAGTCACTTAACAACTGACGACCGTCTGTGTCTAACAATGTTGGTTCGACATGCTCTTTGTATACCGCTGCTGCCTCACTGAGGCAATAGGCTCTCCAGAGAAAACGCCACGACGGATTACTGCGATGAATTCTTCCTGGGTGCGCTGCTGATATTAAAGCACCATTACTAATTCGCCGTGGAGGTGTGTCGGTGGAGCTTTTATTTGTATCTCTTGCTCTTTCGTGATCGTCGGATGAACTTCTTTTTCGTTGTTGGAGTAAATTCGCTGTGCGTTCGATGGCTCTCTTTAGATTCGCTATAGTTGGATCTTGTTGGGGTAGCTATAAAAGAAAGAAGTATTTGAGTAACACAAGATCTTATAGTTCATTATGGGATGGGATGATGGGACACATATAAAATGCCTAAGGTATCCATGAACTTGAAACTTGCTGGAAATCTTGTTTGGTGACCTACGATTGTGGTTTTCGTACCATAAAAAGTGAACAAATTAACAGCTATCTTATGAATATATTTATTAGAAAGGCTAATATGGTTAGTTTGACTAAATAATCCATCACTGCGGGGTGATAGCAATTTAATTTCAATTAGTAAGTGGTAATACCACAAGCTAAAATGAAACTATACGTGTATTTGTATAGTATATATATATGTAGACTTTTTAATTATTATGAGGCTGGTTATAATAATAATAGATTTCATTATATTAGAACTTTCATATTCAAAGTTTCAGATGTAGCAAACAAAAAAACGGGTTTTTGACACTTTAAATTTAATTTTTTTGCAAAGTGAGTTTTAATGTTTATGTTTTTATATTGACGACCGTGCGTCAAAAAAAAAATTTTGGGAAAAAATTGATTTGGTTCGAGTAAAAAGATTATAACTTGACTTCTAATGGTCGGATCTTCAAGATTGAGGGAAAAACAGGCTACATTCATGTGTATTAAAATAAGAAGCTACAAGTAGATTTAAAGCAATTGAATGGTGTTTAGTTGATATCTTAAAAGAGAAAACATTGTGTATCCGGTAGCTTTTAAATAAAAAAAATACATAGGTAGAAAAGATATGCAAATATCAACAAAATCTTTTTCTCTAATATTGTGTACTTATAGCAAACGAAATATCATTTTTTAAAGTTTGCGAAGCAATGCGAGCACGGGTCGGCTAGTATTCAATAAAGTAAGATCGTCTCTTTAAAAGTTAATGTTCTTTGTCGACTTATTATTTTTTGTTCCTCCTTGTTGAAGTGGTGAAGAATATAAAGTTATATTTTTTTTTCAGATACCAGAGGAGTCGTTGCTTAATTCGTGCGAGGGGAGGAGTGAAACAAAAAAATAATAAAAGATATTTATTAACTGCATCACCTTAAGCAAAAAAATATATTGGGGATTCTTTGAGATTTTGGAAAATTTTGGCAAATAAAAATGTTTATTGTAGATTGTGTCCAAAGGGCTCTTCGGGCGAGGACAGACAGATAGATATACAGAATTACGAGACCTACATTTTTCGCGTTCTCTATAGTCGTTATGTTTAGCAAAATTAATATCTCGAGTTCGATTTTTTTTTACTAATACATCACTTGCCATATAGTAGCTATATATCGCAAGTAAAAAGAAGACAACAATTATTATAACAATTGAATTTGCCTTCATTTTCTATCAACAATAAAACCGTAGGAATGGAATTCTGAAAAATACATTCGTAAATAATGTATCTCCATTAGCGAGCCAATGTACGATGATTTGAACTAAATAATTGAATCGAATTCTTATTGATCATAATAAGCTTGGTCTTGGTCTATGTCTTGGTTATACAATTATAGTGTTGCCATAGAGAAAATTTAAATGTACACATTTTCTATTATCATGACCATTTAAACCATTGATTAAAATTTCAAATTCGATTTGTTTTTACGAATTCAAAAATTCCCCTTTAAAACCTTCTACATACGTATTTCAAAATAAAAGAAGCAATCCAGATACCTAACGAAATTCGTATATTTGGCATGCATTATTTATTTTTAACACAAAGTTCAGAAGCAGCTTATGCAAGTTATGTATTAGTTATGTATCAACAATTCTTTTATTCATAAACCTTAACGCTTTTCTACAATTAAATTATGTACCTAACAATGTGTGTATGTTGTATATGAATGTAGTATCAGATAAAATATAATTGTAAATTATTCTATGAAATGAATAACTACCTTCCCCGAATATTCTTACGTCAGTAGTAATTTCTTTTTCCTAGAAAATGTATGAACAGCATTTAAAATGTTATTTCTTTTTTTTTTAGTAATGATAGCAATGTAGCTCTTTTTAATGCTAACAATATAATTACATATAATTTTTCAGTTGAAAAGATAAATAGCAAATTAAAACTACAAAAACTTGTTTTCTATTAAAAAGCAAGCAATAATTATAATTTTAATTATTTCTAGCCACATAAATTTGAATGATTAACCAGAATAAAAAGTGCTTGTAACAAGACTTTTGTTAAATATTAGGTAATAAGCGCTCTATGAAAGCTCGGAGGCAAAAATGTACATTGTTATTAAATGTATTGAGGAAAACGTTTCTTAAATAAATAAAACGAATCGTGTATAAATTGGTATTCAAAAAAAAAAAAAAAAAGTACAAATCTAAGCAAATTTTTGTTAAGGAATAGCAATCAATTAACATAATCTTCTTTCCGGAGCTTAAGTTATCATTTTAAATCAATGTTCAAAATTCAAAATAAATAGATATTAAGATTTCTAGATTTTTCTTGTCACAACCTATGCAATAATTTTCAAAGCGCTGCATTTCTGTTCTACATTGCTTTTTCCTAAAGCAAGTATTGATTCCGAGATCGTCTATCCATCCATCGACCTGCAATCCAAACGAATTTGATAGCTTTACTTCAAATTGCGTTCCAACATTTTTAAATTTTTGTTTCTAAAAATAAGATCTACTTAACTCTGCTAAAACTTACTTACTTTACTTACTTACTTTTGATGGCACTCACAGCCCAGGATGGGCTCCGGCCTCAACTAACAAGCCCCTCCAGCCAACTCTGTCCCTAGCTAGCCGCTTCCAGTTGCGCACACCGAGTGCTTTGATGTCGTCATTCACTTGATTGCGCCACCTGTTACGGGTTCTTCCTCTGCTGCGTACCCCATCGGGGTTGGATTCGAAGACTCGTCGGGCAGGTGCGTTGCTGTCCATACGCTCCACGTGCCGCAGCCATCTCAGCCGCTGTATTTTCAGCTTTTTGACCAGGTCAACGTCGCTGTATAGCCCGTATAGCTCGTCGTTGAATCTTCTCCTCCATACTCCTTCGATACACACCGGACCGAAAATCACACGAAGAATCTTCCTCTCAAAGCACCCTAGCAGATTTTTATCCGAATCTTTCAGTGTCCATGCTTCTGACCCATAAAGCAGGACCGGGATGATTAGGGTTTTGTATAAAGTCTCCTTGGTTCTATGAGAGAGGGCCTTACTACTTAAATGCCTTCTTAGACCGAAGAAACAGCGGTTGGCAAGAGTAATTCTTCGCTTGATCTCTGCACTGATGTCATTCTGCGATGTAATAGTGGAGCCCAGGTAGACAAAGTCCTTGACAACTTCGAAGTTATATCTGTCCATCGTGATATTTTGCCCGAGTCGACGATGTTGAGATTCCTCTCTCGATGACAGCATATACTTCGTCTTGTCCTCATTAACCGCCAATCCCATTCTAGCCGCCTCCGATTCAATGCTCGCAAATGCCCCTGCCACAGCTCGCTTCGTTCTGCCGACAATGTCAATGTCATCCGCATATGCAAGCAATTGAACGGACTTTTGATAGATTGTACCGCTGGTGTTGACATGTGCGTTGCGTACAATGGCTTCAAGAACGATGTTGAATAGGTTGCATGATAACGCGTCGCCTTGCCTCAATCCTTTCTCAACATCAAAGGAATCGGTGGTGTTCTTACCAATTTTGACGGAGCAGCGAGATTTCTCCATCGTCATCCTGCACAAGCGGACGAGTTTGGCAGGGATGCCGAGACTCGACATGGCTCTGTATAATTCGTCCCTTTTCACGCTATCATACGCGACTCTAAAATCGATAAAAAGGTGGTGTGTATCGATCTGGAATTCCCGGGATTTTTCTAAAATCTGTCGGAGTGTGAACATTTGATCGACGGTTGACTTGCCTGGCCTAAAACCGCACTGATAAGGGCCGATCAGATCGTTGACAAAAGGTTTTAAGCGGTCACACAGGATGGCCGACAAGATTTTATAAGCGACGTTTAGGAGACTAATTCCTCTGTAGTTGGTACATTTCAGAACATCTCCCTTTTTATGGATGGGGCACACTATACCGAGGTTCCATTCATCGGGCATACTTTCCTCCGACCAAATTTTGCAGATGAGCTGGTGTATGCTCCTAGCCAATTCATCTCCCGCTGATTTAAATAGTTCTGCTTGTAAGCCATCAGCACCTTGTACGACTTAAGTTTGGATATCGCCAGCCGAACTTCGGTTAGGTCGGGTGGACGGAACTCTTGGCCATCATCGTCCAAGTTGAATGGAGCGTTCTGCCTATTAGCGGCATCTTGGCTGTCTTCGCCATTAAGCAGTCTAGAGAAGTGTTCTTTCCAGATCCTCAGCACTGACTGCTAACTGACTCTGCTAAAAGGTTAATAAATTAATCCGTCAATTTGCAATATTAAACAATTCTAAAGCATTGAGCCTTTAAACCAATTACGCATGACCTTCTTAGCGAAATCTCCATTACGGACACACATTTTATTATCTAATCTAATAATTCGTATTTTTTTTTTGTTTTCAAATTACTTTTCGGTGACAGAAGAAAAGACAAGAAACTTCATTTATTCTAATCTCTTTTTTACAATCAACCAATAGTTGGCTAAGCTTAAAAAAAAAATAAATACACACGCAACAAAACATACAAACAATTTTAGTCCGTCAGCAAAATCTATCTCGAAAGAATTATGTGCGCAACAAATTGGTGCACAAGGGCAAATTTGTTTATAACTGATTTATTGGTTTGCTTATACATACAGATATGGTAACATTTAATTTTATATGAAAAAACCAAATCTTATCTATCTCAAACTTAATTATCATTATGCCTATTTGCCAGAGCTATTTAAAAGTCTGACCCTTGGCTTCGAGGAATAACCTAAGCATGATAATTATCTCTACATCAATTAAGTCGTAAGTGTTATTTAGTTAAGGGAGATAATATGACATAAGCTTAATACCTAATCTTATAAGGGGAGGATAAGATTTCTAACCTTTAAATATTTTGAATTCTAATTTAAACAGTATTTGTAGTCGTACCGAACGATTTTTTAAATAACAACCCAACATTTCTTCATTAATTCTAATTATATTGATTCAGAATTAAAACAAGTTGACTTCTAAGTTCAGTTAAATCTAAAAAGAATCCTCATTAACATGTCTTTGTTTATATTTGTTCAACTTGGAATAAAATATGTTTTAGTTTGAGTTAACCCGTGTACAAGTTTTATTTGACAGAAGGTATTTAGTTCAAGTTTATTTAAGTTTTTTTTTTATTTAAAGTAAACGAACTTCATTAGCCAGTAGTTGCACAAAAAACAGTTGATGGTTTGTCAAGCTGACAAACAATTCAGTATAACTAAAAGTCAGTATTTTTTAAAAGTTACAAATATTAACAGTAACAAAGATGAAGAAATTTAAAAATAAAAATATTCATACATAATAATAAATTGTTGGAATTTCAAAACCTGATAAAATGTTATTCTTTTTGTATACACAAAAATTTAAAATAATTTTTAAATGAATGGCATCAGTGAGCTATTAAATTACTCTAGCTCAAAAACCGAGAAGCTTTATTTTCATTTTGGTATAATTTGCTTGTTCTATCGACTGCAAAAAGATTCATTGTTTTTTTTTTTTTTGTTTTATTTGAAACATACAGTGCGGCTCACTTAGTTATGATTGGAGAAAATATGATAAAATTATCATCAAATTTTTAGCTAAGGGAATTTAACCTGTGGGATCACAATAACTAGCAGTAAACGAGATTTTAAAATTTATATGGGAAATGTTGCTCAACAAATTGTAGTGACTTTTTTTAAATTGTAAATATTATTTTTGCTTGCGATATGTATATAGGTACTATTTGGCAAATTATATCGCTCATTAAAAAGAACAACGTCATAACTCAAAAAACACCAAACTTCAGAAATCGCAATTTAAAGTTTGCATGGCTGTATTTCATAATCATCTTCATTTGTATCTATTGGGCGATTGCATTATCGCGGGTGCAACCTTTAGACAGACTTTAAGTATTTTTTATAATAAAATAAAAGAATATTTTAAAGAAATTATTACTTGAAGGGTTACATTTTCGACTATTCGTTTTCGCTTAGGATTCATTTATAAAACTCAAATTAAATAAATAAATCGTCAGAAAAAAGGCTTCAAAGTGCGATCGCGGGTGCAACGAATTTGGCCCACCTTTCTTGATCATAGTACGAAAAACACAAAAATCTGTTAATTGTGAAACATTTATTATATTCTTCTTTCATTTTATTGAACGACATTGATTCAATCAACTAAAGACATACAAATTCAGAGCGAAAACAACAACGATTTTTTCACTTTTAAAGCAATCGTGGGTGCAACATTAAATTATCGCGGGTACAACGAGTCTTACTTTAATGAATATTGACATCAGTAAAACGATGTCAATGAACTGGATAAGAGATTAAATAACATATATTGCTATTCAGTACCGTTTTCTATTAATTATTAGTTTTTTTTTTAAATACGTCCATATTTTCGAGAAATACTGAAGTCGCTGATGCAATATTGAGACTCACTTTGAGTATATTTATAATTAAATAAAAAAATATTTTAATGAAATTATTGCTTGAAGGGCTACATTTTAACCTATTCCCTACGTATGTGCTCTGCATTAGGGCTGGCCACGAGATGAGACTCGGCGAGACTTTTGTTAGTCTCGTCTCGGTCTCATTAAAATCGAAAATTTTATTCTTGTCTCGGTCTCGTGTCGACCTCGCCTCGGTCTGGTCTCCGAAAAATAAGATATCCGGACAAACTGTTGATTATTGGAAAGTCAAACTATAATTTGTCCCCCATATAGTTTGAATATGAGTAGAAGAAAATAAATATTTAACTGAAATAGGATTTTCAATTTATTGGACTCGCTGTAAATTTCGTTCCAAATATACAGTCCCGTCGCGGTCTCGTCTCGGATGATTAAAATGCAGGCTCGTCTCGTTTCGTCTCGGTCTCGTCATATGAGACCGAGACTTTTATCGTCACATGGCCAGCCCTACTCTGGATGAAGTTCAGCATTTTTTCAAGCTTGCGCCTCTATTTTTGTGAAGCATTTTATATTAAATTGTTAAAAAAAAAACAATCTTGAACAACAAAAATTATTATTCAAGGCATATTTTAATAATAAAAAGTGCTACATCACTCAATAATGTTAGTTGTTGATAAGTTGCACCCGCGATCCTAATTTAGCGATCGCGGGTGCAACCAATTTGAATCAACGTTTTTTTAATTTATGCAATTTACTCCTAATAACGACTGGTTAAATTTTGTTTTTGATTTTTTCTTACTTTTACAAAGTTTCACTAAAGTTAACACTTTATTTCTGTGGAAAACCCCAACTTTTATATATTTTATATCGCGGGTGCAACAAACTTTCAGTGGCTATTTGCAATCAATAATAGTTAAAAAAGTAATAACAAAAACGTATATGTTTTTATGTGAGCGATTAAATAACATTTGTGACAACATGTCTACCAAGTAAATCATAACCTCAAACTATCGGTAATGTCTTTTTCGGGCTTTTGTAAGCAGCTATGATAGTTGCAGTTCATACCGACTCTTCGTATGACAATGTTGCAAGGGGCAAAAAAAAGTGTTTTCTTTAAATTAGGTCTAATTTTTTTTGTTTGTTAATAAATACAAACCATCTACCTTGCATTGTTATACAAAAAAAAATAAAAATATTGTAATTTATAAATTGATGCCGAAAATCGTCTATAGCGGAATCGCCCTATTTTTTTTTCTTGGTAGAACTATGAATTAAAATTTTATTGCAAAATATGACATTTTTAATATGTTTATTGGACTGTTTTCACTTCAAGGGTCCCTGCGTAAATGAAAAAAATACAGTATTGCCACAAACAAATATTTAAAAGTGACAGTGTATATAACGACAAATGATGCTCGTCTATAGCCTTCAATTTTTCAGTTATAGAAATGAAATTTTGCCAAAAAATAGTTTATGGGAAATGAGTTTGAACTGTGTCATTAAGTCAAAATTGATATTTTTTGAGTTATGACGTTCGTACACAAAATTGAACTGGAGATATTAATTTTAATTAACATTAAGATAATAGAGAACGCGGAAAAATCGGTCTCGGAATTCTGCCATCGCACCTACGCCTAAGCAGCTGAATGGATTCTCTTCAAACTTGATACATACTGTTTTTGGAGTAATATGCCCACACGGTTTTATGTTTTTTTAGGACCAAAAATAAGGGTACCTATTTACGATGCAATTTTTTTGTATCCAAAAAGAGAAATATTATTTTTCTCAAAAAATGGGGATAATTTACTTTTTGGTAAATTTTATTTTTAACCATTTTTTTTACTATAGGAGAAGTTTCAGATTAACCAGTGTCGCCCACTGGCCGAAATTTGTCCCCAATGAAAAATGGCTCCAAATTTGGGGCTTTTTTTCATAATTAAAAATGGCCCCATTTTCAAAATTGAAAAATGCCCCTAAATTAATATAAGAAGCAACAACAACAGAAAAATTACAATCGTACTAAAAATGCTTTGCGTCGGTTTATGGGAGAGCCTTAAAAGTAGCTTGCCTGGGCCGCTTCGCGGGTTCAAGGATTTTAACTCTCTTTTTGGGTCCTCTGTCCCCTTCACGCGACTCCGTCGCTCCGCTTAGGGTATGCTCAGTCGCCTGGCAAGCGCCTATGTTGTCAGTAAAAGTATTTTGGTTTAAGAATAAAAGCTTGGGGCCATTTTTTATTATAATATTTTACCCCAAAAAAAAATGAAAAAAATGAAAAATGGCTCCAATTTTGTTGTTTCCTATATAATTTTTTGGGGTCATTTTTCATTTTATGTTTGGGGCCATATTTCATTGGGCCAAATTTCATGTAGCCCAAAAATTCACATTCTCAGACCCTAGACCTCAATTTGTTGGAAAATTAAATCACAAAACATTTTTTTTTGAGTTTTAGTTTTTTTCTATTATGAACAGTGATCCGCATTGCAAAAACAAAAATGAACCACAGAGCGTAAATGCGTGCCTCAGGTATATTCTGCACATCTCCGCATCCATGGCTTTAAAAACCATATAAAATTTATCGAAATCGGTTGGTTACTTTTTGAGCAAATGGTACCACAACATTTTTTAGGCTATTTATATATAGAAGATAAAAAAAAATAGAACTCGAGATAATAATTTTCCGGACATAACGATGATAGAGAACACGAAACAAAAGTCAGTCCCGCAATTCTGTTTGTCTGTATATGAATTATTATTTAAGCTATAGTTAATATTTTGGTAAAAAAAATACCAATAACGGTTATTACTGGTTATTTTCATAGAACCGATTTTCGATTTCTCTTTTATGGCTTAACTGATTTCGACCAATTGTTTATATGATGGAATACAGTTTAAAAAATTTTTTTTTTTAATCAGGTCAGTCAATATTTTTTTAATTTAGTGTAAAATTGTATTATAATAAATTCTAAAAGTTGTTATACCAAATTTTATTTTTTAAAATTTTTTATATATGTATAAAAAATGTATTCATAATAAAAACCGCTCTTACGTTTTTTTGATTTTTCACAAATTTATGTTTGTCAAAAAAATCAGATGGTATATTTTTTTTTCGGGGTTTACCTCTTATTATTGCACTTTACGTTCCGAAACATATGTAAACTCATATCTAATTACTAAGAAAAGAACCTTTGCAACTTTTATTTAATTTTTCTGTGACACTTTTATTGAATTTTTCCTATTTTGGTACAAACGTAAAAAAGTGTTCGTACTTTCTACAACAACCAATACAAATCTGCACAACTATAAGATTCGTAAAGTCCGCAGTATTACCTTTCATTTCATACCTCATTCATAGAAATCCCTTATGGGATAGGAATACTTAGCTCAAAATGCAACCTGAGACGTGTATTTTCTAACCGAATCAACCTGGAAAAAGCTTGTCCGACCAGCGGTGGTTAATGTTTCGACTCAAGCTATGGATTGGCATAATTTTCTCAACAGCCGTGATGAGATAGGAAACTTACGATCGCCTTCCAAACTATATATCGAGTTGTGTAGGTGGTTAAGGTTCTTGACCACAGGTGTACTATTACAAGTGATATGAATTCGTTGTAATTACCTACTTAACAAAAAAAATATCAATCTTATCATGAAATAAACAATTTTTTACCGTTACGTGCTAATTTATTCGATTATATCTGTTCTTAATGCCAAGATAACGACCAGATAACATAAACAAGACCATTTAAAGCCAATAAACTGGTTCTTGTTATATGGCTTTCGTGTTTGTTCTGGAACCTGATACGTGTAGGGTTTTCTTATGTAATTTATGTAATTGCTCAACTTGTCTCATAAACTAATAAGCTGATGTGTTCTGACAGTAAATACTGAGTAATCTCTTAGGGGTTTTACTTATCAAACTTAATCGGGGTAGATGGGATTTTTTATTTTGTTGATGAATCAATATATCACAACGCCTATCGTATTTACAATTCACACCGAAGTCGTTAAGTTAATTTTATGACCCTTTTATGGAAATTGTTATAAAAATAAAATGACTTACCACAACTTTAAGTGTAGAAAGGCCATCTCGTTTAACGTAAATTGTTTTCGCTTGTCCCCTGGCCAAGGCAATCTGTTCCAAATTAAAAAAAGAAGAAACAACAAATACAAATTAACTAACTTATACTTGAACTAGTTCATAACAACAATACGTAATGTAGGTAGAATGATGCAAGACTAACAACAATTATTATTCTTCCAAGCAATGAAGAATGACCACAATTTTTACTGCATATTTCCTTCCCTGGCTTCTTTAACAGAATTATCACTTCCAAGCCACAAAATCTGACGAGTAAATAATATGACGCGCCTCATGGATGTAGTAATTTCACACCAAATAACTAATTGTTTTCAGTAAGTTTACTGACCTAAAGCCACGGTTTTATTGATTTTTTGTTTGGCTTTACCGACTAGGGTCGATTCCCACTTCCTAAAGCAAATTATTGAAAACAAGAAATACAAAACGCAAACGACAATAAACTGTGGGAAGTTGACAATCATTAAAAAAGAAGAAGCCAGAAATGTTTGTATTCATTTTTTTTTTCTTATTGGAAAGTATCAAGTGGCTACAAGACTTTCCACTGACCATTTCAGTATGGACTTTGATTTTGACTCACCTCTGCTTGAAGCTCTTCAAGTGTACAATCTGGTGGTAAATCAGATAGATGTTCGTCTGATGTAATGGTCTTTTGAAGGATACCATCGGTGGCTCGACAGAGAGCATTGTGTTCCTCTACTGCCACATCGTTGTTGGTCGATAATTTATTCTTGGACACATTGGAGCAATTCTCGCGCGAAGAACCGGCTTTCAGGCGGGAGTTCATGACTATCTGTAAAAATGCATTTATTTATTTACAAAAATCGTTTTTTTTTTTTGTTTGGTTAGTTGAAACTTGGTCAGAATTAACTTTGCTTTTATTTTTCCTTAATTTAAACTAGAATATTTTTTATTATTTATATTTTTGTTTCATTTGTTCGAGAAAAAAAATTAAATTAGCAAAACAAATATTTTGCACGCAGAAACCAAGAACTGTCAAGAATAGATTCCACAACCTACTGAACTGAAAATGAGTGACAGCCAATGATGCCAAGTTTACTTTTAGTACCTAAACAATAGAGACTCGAAGTATTGTATCGATACTTATGTATAATGGAGTAACGGTTTTTGAATTTAAATTTTGTATCAATGAATTCATCGCGTGAATTTTTAGTACACAGTTTGGAAGTTTTCAACACTCACTTTGAATGAAAAACAAATGGATTGGCAGAAACAAAAAATTGATAACGAAGACTGTTTCCTTTAAATACCATGGTTTCGCGTTTCAGATATAGACGATAATCCATAATCAAATTCCTTGGGTTTTTTGTAATAAATTTTTAAAACTTTTATTTTGAGCAAATTATATTATTTGACATAGTGTTCCACAAACGTACTATTAAGCCTAGTACTCAGTTCAAGTGAAAATGAAATTTCTATATAAAAGTGACACATATTTCACAGCGATGAAATTCATTACGAGAGCTGAGTACCCAAATGTGAGAGCGAAATATGAACCGGTTCAAAATTAATTTCATTTAATAATTTTCATTTCCTAACGTACGACCACTAGGAAAAAATAATAGAGTTGCGGAAAAGTGTGACATTTGTCAATAAATTAAAATAAAAGTTTTTGTAATTGAATAAAAAAGCCCAAAGAATTGTTTTGGATCTTACGTTTGTTTATTTTTGAATATTAAGTTTTACTGAAAAGCCAAAAACCAAACAATTGAATTAAAAAGTAGGTCTTTTCAAACATTTCAAGATTCTGTTATATACTATCGTATAAATCAAATTATTATTTTCATTCAAAGTGAGTATTAAAAATTTTCAAACTGAGGACTAAAAATTCACGTGGAGAATTAATTATGGTTTCATTATGATTATTCACGTGAATTGGAAACGGTTTTTATTTTTCATTTCACAGAGAGGTGAGTACTAGGCTATATATCCAACTGGTTGTACTTTGCGAAATGAAAATTATAAAAAGTAATTGATTTTGAACCGGTTCATGACGGTGTTCACATTGGACTAACTCCTCCGAATTTACAAAAGAGAACGTCAAAAAAATCCACAAGTTTTGATTTTTTTTTAAACATTTACTACTTTTCTAACTATGAAGCGGGAGTGAGATAAATTTCAGAGAAGTCAAAAATAGTCGAAAGAGTCAGTCCAATGTGAACACCGTCCGTAGTTCACTTTCACATTTGGGTACTCACCTCGCTCGTTCAAACTGACATTTCATTACAAACATTAAAGATTTGCTAACTAAATTTGTCAGATATCATTTAATAGGCGAGTTCAGGAAAGAGAGATTTCGGAGGGCTTCAGCAATCTAAGTTGCCCGAACAGGAGCCCTTACTGAAAAATCGCAGTTTGGCTATCAAAATACTGAGAAAAAAATGTTTGGATTCGCTTGCTAAGCTTTAAGGGGAGTAAAATCTCTGATATCTCTCTTTCCTAAACGCGCCTAAAATAAAATGTTGATTGGCCGCTAGTCACTTGTTTTTTGTTGTTTTCGCTATCTATTTCCGTGTTTCGTAGTAGATCTGTTTGATATTTTTTTTTCAGTAAGAAATGCTAAACCTGTCAAAATTAAAACACAAGGAAAAAATGGATGGAAATACATAATAATATGTCCGATCTATCCTTTAATTTGGTGTACGGAAACCACAATCTGTCAAATTTCGGAGAGCAAGTATGAAATATTTTTAAAAATATCAAAACTGTGCAACAGTACGGAAATGAAATTTCACAGAAATTCCGTATAACCTGATGTACCAGACAAGTACGGCACGATGTTTGGCTTTCTTTCTTTTACTCTCAAAATGACATTTAGCTGCGCTTTGATTTTCTGCCCGAAGAAATTTCTCGGACAGAAAATCACAGGTAGAGATAATTATTTATGTCGTTTTCGATTGGATTCGGATCAGAGTACTACTCCCTTTCTTGATTCCAATCAAATTATTTTCTGTTGTTACAATCCTAATTTGCGAACTACTACTATAGTTAGGTGTGTGTGGGTAAATTGCCTGATATGTATGTATAATTCGCACGTTCAATTGAGTAAAATTAACTTGACAAATATTTCGATGAAAGAGTTTAAATGAATATGTCCGAAAACATTACTCGGAACAGCGAATCGAAGTTTTTTGGAGTAATATGAGTCAAAAAGGAGTAACTCCAAACCTCCTATCACAAACGGCATTACTCCATCGTGAGTGCTATCTTTTATCAAAAGCTGCTCAATTTGAACTAATACTACGTTTCCACCAGACACTAAACCGAGATTTAACAAGATTATCACAAATCTCCTTGAAATCTACAAGATTTACTATACAAATTTTAATCTCCTCAAATGAAGATTTCAAATAAAACTCATTCAAATCTACTTGGAAACATTAGTTTGTCAAATCAAACAAACTTTGTTTTCGGAGAATAACTGTGGAACTTCCCATTTTAGTTTATTGACAGATGGAAATGTAAACAAAAACTATCTATCTCACTTCCACTTCATATCAAAAAAATGAAACACCAATTGAATGTTTAGCGATAATCCTCATTTTGTGCAGTAGAAACACCAAACAAATCTCATTACCTAAATCTCGATTTAGTGGTTGGTGGAAACGTAGTACAAATGACACAATTGCACAGGAAATCACAAAAATTTAAAGTAAGGGAATGGATTTAATAATTGGCTAGTTAAGGAAAATGGCAGAGCCATCTCATACGGATGCAAACATACTCGGGGAAAACTTATACCTACACATAAATTGTTTTGAAAGAAATTCAAAATAAAATATTATCAAATTAGGTCATGAACATATGCAAATAAGTTTCCCATATACATATTTGGTTCAAAACTGACACAGTGTATGACGATGTTACTCTTATGACATCTCAGTGGTCTTACTGTCAAAATATATGACTGACACTAGTGAGAAATTATTTTCCTGAACTAGCTTAATAACTTTTTTTAAGCTGATGTCAAAAAATGAGAAAAAAAACAAAGTTTGCGAAACTTGGTGGTTTTTAAGTTAATTATTTTTTTCAAATATCGAGTTTTGACATTTTATGCGTTTCAAAGCTTTTTGATTTGGTCTGTCAAAACCCCAGATTTTGCATTCCATTGGGCAGGTAAATCCATTTGGTTTTCAAATTTGCAGATTTAAATTTTGCATTCATTTCAACTTAATACCTACATTTATTAGATTACAGGTTCGACCGCACTAAGCGGAACTGCGATTCACAATTATTTGTATGAAATTTAATGAAGTTCAGTTGCCGCTTAGTGCGATATAGCTCATACAATTTCATAGAAATTATGTTTTGCGGCGTCGTGAAGTGTAGTTCCGCTGCAGTTGTGTGCGGTCTAACCTTAAAAAGAACAAAAAATAATTTTGTATGCTTGAATTTTAACTCTGTTTCATTTATCATTTTCTCCATACTTGAATTTTTCACACTTTATTATGATATATTATTCATATATCAGACTTGTAATTAAATAATAAAACTCTTCACTTTTTGTTCCGCTGTTGTAGCTAAAAACTTTATTTTTTTAATTTAATTTTTTGTATAATCATTATGTATGTTCTAATATATAATTATGTAACATTATCATTTATTTGATAAATCTTAAGTTTAAAATTAATTTATATAAATAAATTTGTGCAATTTATTTATTATTTTTATTTTATTTTGTTTTGTTTAATTTAAGTTTATTTGTGGACTTTTCTTGGAACCAAAAAACACTTGATTTTGCTGTTATTTGTGTTGGTATAATTGTTATTTTTAATATTATTTTCAATATTTACATTATTTAAAAGGAAAAAATAAATAAATAATAAAACAAAATGCAGCAAATCAGGAATCCTTGGCCGGGTGATTTTGTTTAAGTTTGCTAAACGAAAACTTTCATCAGTGCCGTGGAGCCTTGAATATTGCCAAATAAATAAATATATACACTCGTAACAGTATATTTTCTCGCAGTTTAATGCAGCATAAAATGACATCCTTCAGTTTATATATGAAGAGACACTTAAATAGCTATGTAAGTTAATTAAATTCAAGTAGCTTAGGGTTGGTTGTTTCGGTTTAAACAAAAAACCCTCTCTGGTTCTTGCATCCAATAGGTAAACTGCATTCGTGTGTCCCTCCAAAAATATTTCTCATTATTTAACATACACTATGTAATGTAAAGAATGTTTCTCGCTCTATCCCTCTATCGAAATATCCTGCCAAATTCAAATAAGGCGACAAACAGCAAAACTACAAAAGTCCTGTCCAATGTTAACACTGTGTATAGTGCTGAAGATTCAGGCGTATGTGGACTCTTGCGCTTCGAGTCATCGTCACAAGTACGTGTGAGTCCTCAGCACGGTAGTGGTATTTTTAGTATGGTTGAAATGCATTTCTGTGCGCATTGTTTTTCTGCTGGAGGGTTGGTCAGGCCCAGACAGCAGCCAATGAAGTTGGCAGGAGATTTGGGTAAATTCATTGGCAAATGAATGCCTTGTATTTTTTTTGGAGCCATTCGGCTGCAATGATTCTGAAAATAAAAAAATAAAAAAAAGTTGCTAGTAAGTCATGGTTGGTGAAATGTTTTATGTATTTTAGATTTTGTTTTAATATTTAACGATTTTTAATATAAGTTTTGCAACATATGATATAATTCTAATATTGAAAATGTTTCAACTGTAATAATTTATAATTTGTAATTTGGCGCAAGATTTTAAACAGCCTTATATTAAAGTTTAATATGACATCAACATTTTCCTAATTTTAAAACAGTTTATTAAAATTTTCTTAATTTGAAATACCTTTTAACATAGTATCGAAGTTAACCAATTCCCTTCATAAACTTCAGCTCAACACCTAGAAAAAAGTGACATCTCATGCAAACAATTCACAAAAATACCACATTTATAAACGTCAAACTGTCGTATGAATTTATGCCGCATTTAAAGGAGTGACAAGTTGCCATTATTTATTCCATTTGCTTGCCACAAATTACAAAATGCCACATTTACACGAGTAACAAGTTGCCAGTATTTCTTTCATTTGCTTGTCATAAATGACCAAGTCGTATAAGTCCAAAATCTGTCATTGTTTTTTGTCATAAATATAATGTCAAGAAAAAGTGACATTTAATTTTAACATTATAATTACATCAAATCGTGTAAACACCTTGCTGTCATTTTTTTTCTATTCTGAAAACACAAAATACAGACTGAACCTACACATTCTTGTCATGATAATGACAGAGCCTCAATAGTTATTATTTTGCATTCGTGTGTTTTTGCCCGCATGTCATTGAGCCTGTTTACACGTTTCGTTTTTTCGATCGTTGCATCTTTTATCGTACAGCCACGTACGTTCGTGATTACACGGTTCGCGAAAATACGAACTTATTACTTCCTTTGGTTATTTTGACGTTCATGGAATATGGGGTTGTTTGTTTGGGAAAATAGTCTGTAGCAATAATTAACAATGGATTTATTTCAAATAATCTCGTTATACTAGTAGTAAATTCAATTTTAATTTCGCATTTAACATTTGATTTTTGCCCTAAACTCTAATTAAATACTACGTTTTCATTAGAGCCGAAATGAGGTAATTTGGAAATTAGCTCATTTCGAACGTCAAATTTGTATAGGAAATTATCTTATTTCGGCTCTAATGAAAACGTACTATACACCGAAATTTTTTTAAGCGACGCGGCACACAGATAGCAGTTGGTGTCAAAAAATCGAAATGTCTAATGAAAACGTGTAATTTCTCGGTGTGAACGCTTTCATGATTTTTGTAAACCTTTTGCTTTTTGTGTAAAAAAGCTATAAGGAAAAACAATTTTCCTATTAAATCAATTTTGTTTCCATAGTTGTTTTGCTAACATCGAGGAGCATTTTGGTTGCCAAATTAGAAACATTAAAGTTCAAGACGAAACCAATGAAAAACGAATCGTGTAATCGCGGTATAAATCCATATGACACTTTGACGTTTATAAATGTAAAAATGAGGTATGTTTGTGAATTTTCTGCATAAGCTGTTACTTTTATGGGCATCGTGTTCAGCTGAAGTTTGGAAAGGAAATTGGCTTAGTATTATAAGTTAAATAAATATTTTAAGTTTAGAAAATTTTAGTTAACCGTTTTAAAGTTATAAACATGATAATTAGAATCATATTAAGCCTTCATCAAGGCAATTTAAAATTTTTCGCAATAAAAATTATCTAAATTTTTAATACTTTTCTAACTAGTATCATACTAAATCAATTTCTTTCATAAGCCTTAGCTTTCAAAAAAGTGACAGTTCGTGCGAAAGAATTACCTCAAGTATACCTCATTTTGACATTTATAAAAGTCAAATTGTCATATGGATTTATTATACGATGCTAAAAAAATAAAATAGCCATTTCGTGATTTTAACTTTAGTAAAATGTTAGGATAGGAGATAATTAGCAAAATTCAATTTTTAAACTTGTATCATACTAAAAATGATTTAACATCGCACGTTGATTCTTCACGTTGAGGCATCGTTAACATTAGCTATTAGAAAGTGAAACGCTTTTAAATCAGACTTCCAAGGTGGTATGAAGGAATAATTTCAGTTAATCTTTCTTAAATCACTTAAAGGCGAAAGCAATTATTACGTAACTTAATTACAAACAAAATTTAAACAATCGTGTTCATATACAAATAAAGTTTTCAACTGAATTGGAGGTACAACATTTTAAATTTTTTCTGTGTGTAGGAAAATAAGAAACAATAAACAAAAATAAAAATAAAACAGAAAATAGAAATAATTGAGAATGAATAAATAAATAGATTCCTGCCCGTTACCCCGCCGAACCGCCGTCATTCCCTTAAACCGATCAACACCTCCTTCTTAACCACATATAGACTCACGTTAATGATTTTCTAGATCTGTCTTAGAAAATTTTAGGTACTAATGGATATAACTCAGTGTCTGTCTGTCTGTCCGATGTAGGTATGTTTTTTTTTTTTCATTATAAATAAGTAAATACACGGTAAATGTATCTATATAAACTTTCTCTCCTATATATAAAATCATAAACATATACCAAGAAATTACGTAGATACATATATTGGGTTAATGATGCATAAGCACAGGGCGACGGCATCTCCATCTCATCCTCGAGCGAACAGAATAGAACGTAAATTACAAAAATAAATCGCGTGTCTTTCTCTCAGCGTCCTGGGCCAGATAAAAACGTCTCTCGAATTTTCTATGGCCGAATTTACGACACATAGAAAAGACAGCAGTGCGATTGCGATAGCTCTCTGGACGTCAGGGTAAGAGGCAGAGGCGCCTGATGCTCCTATTTTTGTCCCCCAGAAAACGAAGACGAACCATGTCAGGATAGATTTACTTTATAGCTCGGCATTAGATAGTGTTGCTTTTGAGGCACACTGGCGATGTCGATCCATGTTTTGCATCTATGATCAGCACCAGCTGTTGTGGTGTCTGAAAACAGTCCATAGGTCCTCATTTGTGAGTCCAACCATGAGATTAATTTGTATTTATACCTACATATACAAAACCTCAAGTACTTGATATATAATTAGAGAAAGTCTGAACATTGTAAGACATCGACTAAAACGTTACATCATCTCATCACCAACAACTATACGGACGACAACGGACAGAATCGAAGGACGGCGCGACGCAACGGTTGCGGAAAAAATCTAATTAGATTACGAGGAGATGTTTTTTGATTTTCAACATGCTGTTTTGGGATGTTGCTGTTAAATGCAAAAATCTTATTTTAGAATATTACTGACGCAAAACTTATTTACAACAAAAAAACACGCTATGAAATTCTAGAAGAACATTTTAAATACAAAAGCAATTCGGCAATGTCAAAGAAAGAATAATACATTTTATTTAAGTAAGAAGAAATGTCGGAATTCTAAAAAAAATCACAAAATATTATAATTTTATAAAGTGCAATTTTACAATTTAAAGATATGGAAAGTTTTCCTCAGTAATGACGTTACAAAAAATCTTGAAATACCATTTTCCTGTTTTTATTTTCAAGGAAAATACGAGTAAAACATAAATTTCTTGAATTTCAACAGTTTTTTTTCACATTTTCTTAGGTTTTGTTGTATAAAAAATCCTGGCATACAAAAATACAGCATATCTTTTTGGATATACATTGACAAATTTGTTATTATTTCTTTTCAAATAAAATCAAAAAAAAATAAGAGGCTGGATCCGGCCCACATTAATAACTTTCCATTAGTGCCCTAGAAAGCCATATACATATTTGCCTTAAGAAATCGCTAAGTACTTGAGCTATTTACATACCTAATGTAACCTTTTTCCTAATTCCTCTCGGTATGGAGGTATTAATTATCTAAGCCAATTATTTAAAGACTATTGGCAAAAGTCGGTTGGAAAACCTTTTCAGCATGTTATGACGTTATTATCTGTAAAATAAAATTCATCAGAAGTCAATATCGATATTCGTTCTCGAGATATGGTGGAGAAAAAAAGGACACCGAACGTGTGTACATACTACACAACAGACATCTTTCTAAAAATGATGGATTCTGGGGCCCTATTGCGTGTAACGAAACGAACGGCAAGTAAACGATACTGACGTTAACGATAGTCACGACAGAGAGCGATTATGTAAAACGAGAATGGTCGTAAAAAGATGTTGCCAATCTAAAACGAAAAAAAAATATTTTTTTGAAGCACAACCAACTTCACGCCTATTTATGACTGTCAAAAAAAATCAAAATTTTATTATTTTGTAAAAATGTCGCTCCATTGTGATTTTTTTGGCTAGATAAGGTGAATCCGAAAAGGAAGAAACCTTAACCTTTTTCGTTTAACCAAAGAAGCATTTATATGCATTCGAAAAGGATTAATTCGCAACTGCCGAGTGCAAGATGAACGTATATACCAAATATAATAAAATTGAGTGCGACTCTTCGCTTTTTAGCAGGTGGATATAAAAGAGGAACCGGCCAAGACTTTCTTATCGGAACCTACATTTTCCATACCTCTGTTTTTTCAAGCGGCCAACTACAAGTAACCCGAAAATATTTTGGATTTTACTTTAGCTTGGCTAAAGGCAGATAACTTTTAGCAACACACTGGTTGCTTTCCATACAAGCACTTAGAAAATACAATTGCTTTGATTTTTTTGGCGGCGCGCGTATAAAATAAATAATAACAGAATATGAATTTTCACTCATATAGTTTACTTATATTTTCTTCTTATTTAAATTTTCACACCTCAGCAGACTAACAAAAATATAACCGGCAGACCGCAGCAAATTATAAATCTATAAACGATAACGAAAGCTGCTGTATGACTACGAAATGTCAGTCGTAATTTAAAACGAGTATCGTTAAAATAAAACGATTATATCGTTTTATATAATCGCATTTTAAGGATAACGATAGAATTTGGACGATAATCGTTTTACGTATTAGGATGCTATATAGGCCCCAAAACGTGAAGATATGTCAAAAATATCGAGAGAAAACTTTCGTGTTCTACGTCATCCCGTACAAACAGCCGGCATCTTAAAACTAAATATTGCCCAATTTCACATTTCACACAAAACAAACGGTAGTAAATATAAATCGAAATTGAAAATGTGTATCAGAAATTAAAAAAAGGGTGTTCGTGTTCGAGTATCAGCAGAAATATATTTGAAAAATATTGAAACTTGCAAGTGAAGGGATCCACCATCTTTGTTTCGATTTTGACAGATACACAGTTGCACGATAAACAGATATAAGGTATGCTCATTGCGTTTTGACAGATGTGGTGTGACGTCATCGTCATCTCGTTCTAATATAAGATAGAAGAAAAGAATACTATTTTATTGGATTATTTTTTTAATTTTTCTATTTATACAGTTAATTTCACCTACAAAAATTTGTTTAAATGGTTAATTCTAAAATACAGTCTACACTTAAGAAATAGTCCATTTGCAATAAGTCTAGATGCTCAGCTTCAGCATTTTTTAAATGGTTTTCCAGGAACTTCCCTTCTGTATATAGATGTTCCTTATTGTTTTAAATAAAAATGTTTTCTAAGACCCACATTAATAAACGGAGCTGGCTGGGAGTTATCATTTACTCGTGATAAGCTAAAAGTTTAATTTCTGCCACTTACTAGCTAGCTTAGCCAACAAGGAAGGTGGTTCAGCGAAGGGTTAAATGAGATAAGTAAATATATGTTGTATGTTAATACATGCTCACACAAGAGTTCGAAAGTTACAGGTGAGTTAAGCGCTGTTTTTATTAATATGGCTATAAAAGTATAACATTTTCAAAGAATGTATCACTTCGTTTCTAAGTCCACCCTCCAACTTTTCGTCCACCAACTAAAGCTGCAGGATGTATAAGGGTCATGGTACTGATTCTTTCTTTAAAGCTCTTTAAAAGTAAATCCTTAACTGTATAGTCACTCTTAACTTAATGTCCTGAGCAAACACGATTGTTTTAAAGTATAATCGTTTTTATTCCCAGAAGCACTAATCCACAATTTGCACATTTTAGCGTCTTTCAAGAAATAGTGATATGTATTTTAATTTTTGTTCACTATTTTTTCTGTCCGGTGTATTAATACACCCCAAACCAGCACACAAAACCATTTTCAAATTTTAAAATTCACTTTTTAAACGGAAAAACAAATAAAATATCAAAAACCAATTGAAAACTTCCAATTAACAATCTCACTTGTCAAACAGGGGGATGATGATGACGTCACAGCATAAGCAAGATGGCGAATTGGGTGTTTCTAATGAGCATACCTTATTTCTGTTAGTCGTGGACAGCTGAACAAAAATTTAAACGCTCATGATATTGGCACCAAATTTTAAACATTTTAATATTTAGGGTTTAGTATCATACTATCTAACATTTTTCTAATTTTCAAACAGTTCACTAAAATTTTTTTTAACTTTAAATACTTTTTAACTACATAAGGCGTTTTTTATTGGTAACCTATAGCAAGCGTAGTAATGAGTAATGAATAAAACATATATGCACTAATTATGTATATACACTTTTTGTACATCTTTGGCAACCCAAACGAGTGTCGTTCCATTCCATACATTCCAAAACTTTATATACACTATTATCGGCACTATTTTTACTGCCTTATTTAGCCACACTATTCTTTTCCGTGTAAAATTTTGTTGAGCCTATAAAAATGCCCAAAAAATTCCTATAGCAGCAAACCAATTTCTTTTATAAACTTTAGCTGAACACTTCCTAAAACTGACAGCTGTGCAAATAATTCACAAACATACCTCATTTTGACATTTATAAACGTGAAAATGTCATATGGAATTAGTACGAAATCAATGATGGTAAACGTGGGGTATAGAGCTCTTTACCAAATGGCAATACATCGCTGTCTCATTCATTTTCACTTTCTGGGAAATGTCATAACAAAGAAGGCAAATAAAAACAAATTGTTTAAAGTTATTTCAATAAAATCAAAAAAAAACTTTTAAATCATGTGAAATATTTTGGTCTTTAGATATTTCTTTACATTTATTTATTTTATATCTATCCACTATATCACTTTTCTTTATTTATCAACACAGAACTTTATAAAAATTATATGTCCAGCTTTTGTTCTTTTTTTTCAATCTCCTTTTTTTTGACATTCCCCACAAAGTGCTAGCTATCACTTTTGAGTTTGACAGAATCGCATAGAGCTCTATTAAAGCCTTAAGTACATAGACCGACTTTTTTACAAAAGTACAAAAATGAGAAATTAAAATGCTGGTTAAAGAAACATGCTTGCAAAAAAACATACGAAAATTGTTCTGATACATAAATTAAACCACCATGCACAATTTTCCATTATATTGTTGCAAGAAAGTGTCTTCCGAATAGATATTTATATCTCAGTTTTGTACTTTTGTACAAAAGTAGACCTATGTAGTTAAGCCTTAATGCTCTAAATTTTATTTATGGTTGTAGCCATCGACTAAGAACTACAGTTAGCTATATTAAAATAATATATGTTAGTTTTATGTAAATTTAGATTTTGTTTACCAGTTGAAGCTTATATAAAGCCATGAATAAAAATTGATCCAGCTGGAATATTATCGTAAGAGCTTCTAAGCTAGTCATTAATGTCAAGTTTATAAATAAAATAAAATAAATTTGTTGTTCAGTTTCAATATCAAGAAATGTGCAGTAAATTCTTAATAAATTTAGGGGAACCAACTGACCTCTGAGCAAAAGATTCAGATAATGTTTGACAATAAACCAACTGCGTTTTGTCGTTCGTGCAATTTACAACATAACATTTTTTCAACAAAATCAAAAACCTCCTAACTTTGCTTTCCAGTAATAATAATAAAAAAATAAAAACACAAGAGCCTAAACAGAGCTTGTTCAAATTTTCTGTGAAGCATTTTTTATGTTATTTCCCTACTATAGTGAAATATCAAACTTTTGTTTTAGCTCTTCTAGAACGAGTAGCTGCTATACAACGAATTCAGTTGTATCAAGTTTATTTATCGCAAACGGCTCTAACGATTTTGATTGAACATCATACGTCTAATCTTAATAACAGTTTTAATAATAATGCCTACGGGATTTTTTCCAAAAAAAATCTGAATAAAAGAAATAATGTTTTGAGATTCTTGAAGCAATTTGCATTTTTTTTTGCACTCTGGTATTTCTAAGCTAGTCAAAAAATATTGCATTTAAAATTTGTATAAACAATTTTTTTAAGAACAAGTAAAATAAAAAGAAAAATATTTTTAATTTGTTTCACATTTTATTGTTTTTTTTTTTTTTGTATGGATTGATATTTTAACTTATTTTTAATATTTGTTCGTTATTCAACCATTAATATCTAGCTATATTTAAGTTGTAAACGTCGTGAATTTTGTTTTATAAAAAAAATGTTAGGACCTTGAAGTTAACTCTTTAACAATTTAAAAACGGGTTAATTATGTAGGGATTTTTTAATTAAAAGGTTGACTTAACAATTTCATTAAAAATTTGTGAATTACTAAGACTATTTAAGGCTTTATGATCAAAAATTCTATAAGGGAATTCTATAAGTATCCATTATTAGGAAATTTTGAATTAAAAACTCAGAATCTTTTATTTAAATAACAGTTCTTAATAAATATTTTCTTAACACAAAATTAATTCCTTTTTATTTTTGGAAAAAGTTCTCACAAAGGCTCAGTCTTTAATATAATGGTTTAGTTTTAATTGACTTCCATTTTAAAATTATTCGATACCAAACCTTCATTTAAGATTTAAAATAAAAAAAATTAAACAAAGCAAATTTACTGACTCAAAAAGGATACAGATTTGCTTTAACATTCGCTTTAGCCTAACTCATAATCTATTTCGATTAATGATTCAGTAATCATATTTAAAAAAAAATTCTTTAATAAAATTGTACACCTACAAAAAAAATTATATTTTTGGCATCATTCAAGAAAAAAATATATATATATTATTTTCATAGGCCACTGCCAATAACCAGACCCCATTCAATACTCAGCCAAATTAAATAACTAGCCTCTGGCCAATAAATTTCTTCCTAGAGTCAATGTCCCAAGATGACCTTCAACTGATTGAAATCCCCTCAAAGTGATGACTAAAAAAAAAAAAACACTAATAAATTGTGCCAGTTAACCACCTGTTTAGATGTTGTGTTCCGTAAAAGCCTCTTTTTTCTGGGCAAAATATCAACTGGCAAGCATTTCCGTTATCAGCTGTTCCGTTCGCATCAACTCGACCATTGAGTGCGTTCATTCACAATCCATCGATAGATTCTGACGAGAGATGCTATATAGCTTAAGGATAATGCCAAGAATTTTAACGAATGCAGCCAGAAAGGCACACGCCTTAAACAACAACACGAGTGGTGGTTGATTATCAGACCAGTCAGCCAAGAAGTTTACGCATTGAGAAGAAGATACGAGAATCACGTGTATATTTGTCATCGCCACTTCGTCACTCACTCAGTCGACCGACCGGCCTGAATTAAATTCAGGAAAGTGGCCAAAAATTGTGAATGTGTGTTGGTGTAATGTTGTGATAGCTTCCAGTGACTTGTGCCAAAATTCTCTAAATTTTGTTTGGCGTTCGAACAGAACAAAAGTAGGTAGGTATGTATATTGTTTTGTTGGGGTGTTCTTGGCAAATCTTCCATTCAGTTTAATATGAATCAAGAATGTATGAACGATGTGTCCAAAATTTCAGCATTTTATGGCTGAATCTACTGACAGTACGAATATCAACCAAAACTTAGTCTTATTGCATTGAAGGCGTGTTTGGGGAGGGGGGGGGTCCTTACTCACGAGGCAGCTAGACAGTTTGGCGCCATCTCATCTTTTTTGTTTTATATTTACTTGGCCCAATCCACTGAGTTGGCTCTTGTCTACGTTGCATTGCGTCAAAATGCGCTACTGACGGCGGCGCGGAGAATTGTTTTTGTTAAAGTTCTTGGCTCTGGTCGAGGACTACTTTATGCCGCCAAACAACTGAACCATAGCATTGTGTGTAAATATTTTGTTCCTATTTCATGTTGTATTTTCTTTTCTTTTTTTTCAATAAAACAAAATATATTTCACTTTGTGACATCCTTTTTAGGGGAAAATTTATGTCCTCATATGCGGACGAGTGCAGATTGCTATATTTCCGTTCACTTGACACAAACCCATGGGGGGGCGTATACTTAAAGAAAAATGAATCAAATATGGCAAGTTGCATGGATGTGATGAGGGATTTTACTATAGTACTCTAAGAATTTAACTATTTTGTTTAAAGAAATTCAAATTTGGCGAGTTGTTCGTCTTTACCTAATTAAAATAATAATTACGTATACGACACAGTGACCCATAGTACAGGAAATCTATTTTTGCAAATGAGAGATATAAAATAAACTCTGCGTCTGCACCTATGCCTATGTTTATTATCAGATCTAATTTCAACTAATCACAGAAACAGAAAATGTAAGAATATTTGAATATGAAAATGAGAAGAATATGAAGAGAGCTACTGATTAGACGTGTTTTTCTGGCGGGCAATTTTATCTCGGTTTAATTTCAATTAAAAGTTATTCAAATTGACTTCTTTAACCATTTTAAATCGCAGATTTTGATTTAATATACAAAAGTGGAAAAGTTTTACTGTGGCAGTGTTTTTCATTACATTTTAATCATTTTAAACATTTTATTATAATCCATTGCTCGTGACATTTTATAAAAAAAAAAAAACCATCACTCAGACCTTTTTTTTATTCGAACCTTCTCAAATGTCTGGCCCAAACAATCAACGAAACAATCAATCTAGTTCTAAGTTTCAAACTCAATTACCTCAAACTCCCCTTGACTCAGCCTCTCTTAAACGAAATTCAAAAAAAAAAATATGGCTGATGAAACAACTACTTTACTAGAGAAATTGGATGAAAAACTTAATAAACAAAGTGAGTTTATCTTTATAATCGTTACGTTACCGTTTCTCGTACTATCTAATAATTCCATTACCATTTCTGGACCTCCTATCGGGTATTCGTCTGAAGTTCAGTTTGACTTTACCTGTGTGGAAAGCACTGACGTAGTGGAAAGTATTTTGTCTGTTAAGTCAAACGCTCTGGGGATTGACGGAATTCATCCTATATTCATCAAGTCACTTTTACCTGTTATTTTGCGCACACCTTGAATACCATATTAATGACAGGCTTATACCCATCTCAATGAAAGCTTGCCAAAATCTTACCTATTCCGAAAAACGCAAGTTGAAATAAATTTCGACCTGTTTCTGTGCTGCCTTTCCTGTCAAAAGTTTTCGAGAGGGTAATGAAGAAACAACTTAATGCCCATCTTAGAGCACAAAACATCCTCTCTTCTAAGCAGTCTCGTTTCCGCTAAAAGCATAGTTTTACAACTGCGATCATTAACATCGTTGAAGATATCAGACTCGCCTTGGATGAAAATCATGTCATATTTTGTGTACTGCTCGACTTTTCAAAAGCATTCGACACGGTTGACCATGAAAATCTATGTTACAAACTGTCTTCATTGTATGGTTTTTCATCTTCCGCAGTTCTTTTGTTGTCATGCTACCTTCAAGAAAATCTTGGCTTGGGATATGCACATCAATTCTGCCGTTGGTAAAGTATATGGAGTACTTTGCAGGTTATGGCCTTCCCAGTATTATACCCCTCTTAAAACACGCATGCTTTTGGCTAAAACGCTGGTGTTACCAATACTCACATACAGGTGCGAAATATTTTTCAAATGTGATTCTGTAAGCAGGAGAAGGTTTAATGTGGCTTTCAACAATATCACGCGTTATATATTTGGGCTTCGAAGATTTGACCATGTGTCAAATTTCTCAGTGCAAATATATCAAATGTCCCTTGATCACCTCATGCGGTTTCGAACTCTCATATTACTGTTCAATATTATTCAAACACAGCATTCTTGCAGTTTATATAACAGAATACAGTTTGGTTCCTCTGGCAGATCTCAACAACTCATTCATCCTCGTTATTCGTGTCTGACTTCAGAGCGACAGTTTTTTGTTAGCGCCATTCGACTGTGGAACTCACTTCCAAGGCATTTAAGGAGTGTGAGCGGCGAATCACAGTTACGTAGAAATCTTCGTAGCTATTATCAAAATTAATTCTATCTTCTTTCTTTTTCTTTGTACAATTTAATGATAGTGAAATTTATTTTTTTTAATTCTTTTTTTTTTCAATAGTACTTTCAATCCTTGTAAAAGGTGTATATTTAAAATTATTATTAAAATTAAAATAATAATTATCTTTTCTTTATTTTAATTATTTTTTTGTTTTCTATCTTCTTTTGTTATTATTAGAATAATATTATATTATGCCAAAAATATGATAAAGTAGTTCTTTTCGTAACATTTATGTAATAATTAGCTTTACACTAATTTATAAGAAGTATATTCTTAATGTGCACAGGCATACATTGAATTAAATAAACAAAACTAAACTAAACATTGTTTTTTAAGAAAGTTGTGTGAGAAGCATGTATATGAAAAACAGACTGCACTACACCTACAAAATAGCACAAACTTGCTCTTATGGACCAGGGCAATAATGAG
Organism: Melangyna quadrimaculata; assembly: GCA_949320155.1. Lineage (NCBI taxonomy): Eukaryota > Metazoa > Arthropoda > Insecta > Diptera > Syrphidae > Melangyna > Melangyna quadrimaculata. The sequence continues at coordinate 183,904,198 of OX439485.1, forward strand.
ACTAAAATTGAAGATAAAAGGACGAATCAGTTTACTAACACAATTGCATTATTATGGTAAAGTGTGAAAGAAAGTGCTAAAAAATTAATTTAAAATGGTCCTGTTAATAAAAAAAAGTAATTCTTGTAAAATTTTGAAATGCAATATACCTTGTCTTCAAAATTGTGGATCAATTAGGAATCAATTAGGGAAAAACACGGGAATAAGCCAAAAATCAGAACATTTTCTAAAAATATGTTAAAATATAACGCACGATTGGATCGCACTAACGATCGGAGGAGGGAATCAACTAGGGAATCAATTGACGGTGTATAGTAATGGTCTGATATTTTTTTTTTATTACTTAAACGACAAAATAGTGAAAACAAGTAAGAAAAGCAATTTTTAAATTTAATACATTAAAAATGTTGAAAAAAAAATATTTTATTTCTTTGATTTTACTGGTTCGTTAAAAAAATATTTATATAAATTATAAATGCAATATTTTTCCGATTCGCAAAATTATGACAAAATCCACAATTCCAGTAACGAGATATTCGGGAATATGCCAAAAAAAAGCAATATTCTCAAAAAAACCCAAAACTTTATTTTCCTTATTCGATTTTTTTTAGCAGAAACCTTGTTAGACGTATTGTTCAAACTATTCTATAGATTACTTGTACAAAGGTTAATCAAAATCTTCAGAGCCGTTTTAATAAAATCGAATAAATCAACCTCTACTCTATGATCTATGTAATGATTGCAGAAAATATTAAACTTTTTCTCTAGCATGCTTTTTAAACTCTAAATCTCTGTTCACTGAAGTGTAAAAAAACACATCATAAAATGTTTTCTAAAAAAATATATATTTTTAAGTGCGTTCCGCAAACACACACACATTATTCTTACAATTCAGGCTGAAGTAAATCAAATTGCAAACCTGCAGCATCCAAGCAAGAACATCCCAAGAAGGAAACTACATTATATGGTAGAAACCCTCATAAACACAAAAGAAACAAAGACATTTAACAAGGAAATAACAAATATATGGTGCCAAAGGACGAATAATATTTATTGGACGCCAAGCAAACAAAAAAGGGGTTATAAAACGAGCCCAATATTGTATTATGTTTAAGAGATGTGCGAAGGCTGAAGACTCTTAAAAACAACGAATTTTACAATGAATTTCAATGTCCTCCTCTGCTAGCTGCATTTAAATTAATTGCTACAGCTTTTCACTTCTTTTTCAGATTTATTTCCATCTCAATAGAATTCGAATTCGATTTAATAGAAAATCAGGAATAATAAATAAACAAAAGTCACTAGCGCGAGTCCTTCTCCTTTCTATTTTTTTTCTTCGTTGTCTTGTACAGGAAGTGTGAACATAACAGTTAACGGGTTGTCCACTACATCACTTCAGGATGTACAAAAAAAAGTTTCTCCCTTTTCAACAAACGAAACAAGGCAGAAAGCATACTGGGGCAGTCAAGAAAAATGTTCAAAGTTAAATTCTTTTCGAAATTTGTATCCTTTCTCTAAAAAAAGGCGATGCATAAAGGGCACAATAGAGTGTCCGTGTAGGTTTTTGGACATTCAGAGAGGAGAAAGTAAAAAGTTTAACGGAATTTGTGAATTTCCGAAACAGGCCATCAATGTCACCAATAAAACAGAGACAAAAAAGTTCCTTGGATCTGTCCGGCTTCCGAGTTGGAATATTTAAGGAATTTCAACTATTTGTTATCCTACTACTCTGTTTTTTGGCAAGAAAACAAAACAAATTTTGTTTTGTAAATCCTTTAAAGTCCTTGACGCGAAAAATGTTTTCTTTGTTAATTACGACTGCTTTCTACTTTTTAATTGTTAATTGCCTAAATGGGTCATAAATTTCAGAGACGACGAGTCTATTTCACTGTGCAGCGTTTAAAATAGCTGCCAAGAAATTAATCTAACAGTGTAATCCTTAATTGCTTGCATCTCTCAGAACAATTCTGTGTTTCATTCTTTGTTTATTCTTTATTTACAAAGGATAAATTCAATGACAAATTAATTGGAAGCCAAAGTGCATAAGCGGTCAAAGAAAACAAATTTGTTTTTTTTTTTCTATATGACTTAAAAATTTATTTATTTGGCATTGGTGAAAGTTCGAACTTGAAAAAAACAATTTAAACAAAAAAAAAAAAAATACACCCTCCTTCATGTTTAGTAGAAAAATATGTAAATAAATCATAAAATTATGAGAAAGTCTTGATGGTGTTTGCGGGTGGGTGGATAGAAAATTGTGAGTGTCCTTTATGGCGCGAGACACTCACTGGACATTGGCGCTTATACTTTTTTAAGTCATAATTTTGTGGCAGATTTTGTATGCTGCAGACGGGTAGTTCTTTATTATTATTATTTTTTTTTTTGGTTTTGTATTATCCTTTCGTCCTTTGTTGAGCTGAGAAAAATAAAAACGCAAAGTAAAAATATATTTCGGAAGTGTTATTGTTTTTTGTTTTTTTTTTTTTCTTGTGCGGTAGACAAAGTGAGAAGAGATTGTTTTGCTAGGTCGAATCGTAATTGCATTACATTATGCGAAGTAAAGAAAGAAAATAACTTACTTACAAAAGAGATTTTCTTTTGCAAGACCATAAGTTTTGCGACATTTCACTTAGGCTTCAGATTATTTATTACTGCGGTAATCGTTTGTGTTTTCTATGTGGACTTGAGATTTGATGATGAGTGAGCAGTGGATCAATGATTATAGTGAAATTATTTTCACTGTAATGCAAATTTTATGATTTTTATTCCTTTGAACTTAAAATAAAATGATTTGTTGTCAGACTTGAAAATAAAGTTTGTGAAATCGTATTTTTCCTTAAAAATTTGTGATTTCAAGTGACAAGTGAATGAAGACTTAAGGCGAGTTTTGAAAAAAGAACTCATGTTCTATGGTAGAAAGCCTATACAGTGCAAGTCCATTAAATTTGTAAGTTTAAATAAATACATTTATTTACTATGGAAAGAAGTTCAGCACAAAGAAATTTTATTTATGTTTATTTCTTAAGAAAATGTATTGAGATTAAACAATTATTGCAATAAATATTGAACTTATTGCGTACTCATATCTTCTATAGAAATGAAAATTTGTAACTTTGTGAATCATTGCTGTTTTTTTCTGGGACACTGTGTCGTATACGTACTTTTTTTATTTTATTGAAATCGGTTTAGTATCAAGATATCATTTTCATAACTGTATTTTAATTATGCAAGTACATAAAACTATTTCATAACGACTCCTACCTACTATTTTATAATCCATTTTCTGTGTTCGGTTTTGATTAGATTGAGTATATTGAGTATACACAAGAATAATATGTACGACTATGTCACACTTAATCGGTCTTATTATTAAGTAGGTTATAAAAAATTTCAAAAATTGTATGTATACGCGAGTGTGTTACCTATTTAAAAACATGCATATTGAAAAATAAAATCGAAAGCGTGATATTAATTTTAACTACCCATATAGGTAATATATGGCAACTTTTGAATTTGATTTACTACTAAGAGTATAGTCAATATTTTGTTAAAAAAATAACAATAACGCTTTATCAACGGTACCTATCATAGCACCGATTTTTAACCACTTTATATTTACAAATTTTTAAAATCATATTTTTTTTAAATTCAATATCTTGAAAACGGTTTAATGAATATTTTTGAATTTTTGTTCATAAATTCATATTTATCAAACAAATCAGATAACATAGTTTATTTGAGCTTCCGCTATTTTTAATGTTTGTTTTCTTTTAAGCTATTTAAATAACAATAGCATGGTCATTTGATGTAATAATTTATATTTTAAAATAATTTTAAAACCTTTTTTTTAAATATCATAATAACATTAGGCGACTTTTGTAGTGCCCTCTATGTTAGCTTAAAAAAAATTCCATGTAGAATACATCAAAAAATATGCTTAGTTCGCGGCGATAAACATCTCTGCTTGAGAATTAAGCTAAAATAATAACAGTGCTTCCATACACTATTTTCTACGTTTTTCCGATGAATTCTCAACAAATGTCAAAAACTCATCCAAAAATTCATTAATTTGGCAGATGGATGGATGACAGAAAAAGATTATTTATTTGTTAAAATATAATTAATAATTTAAAATATATGTTATTTTCCATTTAAAAAAAAAAATAAATCGGGTGGCACAACGGCTCATGAAGAACCAGGGCCTAGTGACTAACAACTCGCAACCATTCCTGTGTGCGCCTGTCGACAGGAATGGAAGGGACCTACAATTTTATGCCGAATCCGAACGGCTAGACGAGAAGCACTTATTCGTGACCAGTGATACTCTTGGAGGATTTGTCAAGTCCTCGCAAGAGGCAGTAGCCCTGGAAAAAAACTTTTTAGTTTTTAGGTGGACGAGGCTGGGAAGCGATCCCAGACCTCCAGCAGTCGAACGCACTAACCATTACGCTACGGGCTACTACTGTTATTTTCCATTGCAATAATTAAAAAAAGACCTGGTCTAAGGAGGAGACGTTACTTTTAATTTATCAAACAAACATTTTAACGATATTTTGTTTAAATTTTTTTGTTTGCAAACAGTTGACAGCTAAAATGTCAGAAAATGGCCACGATAAAGAATCGAGGCGATATCCTATCTAAGATAGTTTCGTACCCATATAGGTTTCTGAACCACCAAAACCGGATATGTTACCTGAAAGTATTTTTTTGCAAAATTCTTCGCTGTAATACAGTAATTTGCATTTTATTATAATATTTTTTTAATGATTTTTCTGAAAAAATCATAAACACTACTCGACGACGGCAAACAAATCGCAATTTTGCAGTCAGAGGTTTTTGACATTTCGCTTGGTATACAAACGTATACCAAAACTTTTCAGATAGCATGGATAGCTATCTCACGGGATTTAAACAACACGAACCTATTCGGACAGCTTTACATACGTTTTTGATCGCGGCCAGTATCATTGTTATGTCAGTGCTGCCAAATTCTTTTCTTAAGCCACGATGAGCGTTTTTTTTTTGTGCAGTATTTCTTAAGGTAACATAGAGGGCACAAAAAAAACACGACTATTGTCAATTTCTAGTTACGTACAAGTTTTTCTACGAGAGAAGACAGATGTCATTCGATTTTTTGAACAAATATGAATTCATTGAAACAAAATTTTTAAAAATCGTTACAATGGTATTTTAAAAAAATATTTTTCCATTCATAATAAAATTCTGTAAAAAAATTTAAGGAACAAAAATTGAAACACTTATTTAAAGTAATTATTTATTGACAGATAATATTTAAGTTAAAAAAAAAATTCGTCAAATGAATATTAAAATTTAAAAAAAAAAAATGAAATTATGATTTTTTTTTAAATTGAAAACTAAATAAATTAAAAAGTATTTTTTTTTTTAAATTCTTATAAATAACATTATTTTAATTTTAGCATCTGAATAAGTTCATCTAATAAAAGTACAAACATAATTTTGTATCCTTAAGAATATGCCGCATTTATTAAAGAACACACAATTTTTTTCTGACCAAAATCGTTACACCAATTTCGAAAAAATAAGAATTTTCTTAACGCAATATTTGTAAGTAGGTGCCGTTATTTTTGGTTCTAGGAACATGATTTTTTTAAGTATTATTTAAGATATTTTATTTAAAACACTTCATACAAAGTTTAAAAAAAAGTAGGTAAGGTTAGGTTAAAGTGGCTGTCAGGAAAACGGCTGACACACTTAGACCATAATTAGGTCCGTTGTGATACCACATGATAGGAATGAGGAGATTATCCTCATTACGAAAACCATTCGGAGCTTTTTATGAAGCGAGAGAGACAGTGTATGTCTGTATTAGCTAGATCGCTTGGATCATTGAAAAAGTAGTCCCCAAGAAGGAGTCTGCGCCTCTGTGAAAGAGCAGGACATGTGCAGAGGAGGTGAGGAATTGTTTCCTCCTCCTCTTCGTCCATGCAACTTCTACAGAAGTCATTTGAGAAAACGCCAAGTCTTGTGGCGTGTTTTCCTATAAGGCAGTGTCCTGTTATGACACCTATTACGGAGCTAATTTGTGATCTACTAAGTGATAGCAAACTTTTAGAGCGCCTAGGGTCTAGCGATGGCCAGATTTCTTTTGTGGCCAGACATGTAGTAAGGTTTGTCCATCTAGAGTTTGCTTTCCTTGCAGAGTTTTGTTTTAGCAAAAGTTTACACGTAGCGATCCGTATACCTATGTTCCACCTGTTAGGCAAAACGGGCATTAGAGTTCCATTTCTGGCAAGTTCATCGGCTTTACAATTTCCCGGAATATCTCTATGGCCCGGCACCCAAAGAAGGTGAATATTAAACTGTTCCGCCATCTCTTCAAGAGACGATCGACAGTTTTGGGCCGTAACGGAGTTGGTAGAGACAGAGTTGAGAGATTTAAGTGCTGCTTGACTATCTGAGAAGATGCGTATATCCAATGTTGATATCACTTTTTCTCTCAGCCAAGACAGAGCTTCTTTAATTGCCAGGATTTCCGCTTGGAATACGCTACAGTGGTTAGGTAGCCGGAAGGAGAGACTTAAATTAAGTCTGTCTGAGTACACTCCGCCACCCACACCTTCCTCAGTTTTCGACCCATCAGTATAAAAAAGAACTGAATCACCTTTGAGAGGGTCCCCAACGTCCCAAGATTCTCTTGAGGGTATGGTGACCTGGAAACTTTTGTCGAAATTTAGTTTGGATGTGGTGTAGTCGGAATGACAAGGAATAGATTCATATAAGTCTAGAATTTTAGTATGACCGATAGAGTTGTTGGTCCATTGAGAAATGGCTTTAAGGCGGACGGCTGTGTTTGCAGCCATTTGCTTGCCATATATATCGAGGGGTGTGAGGCTGAGGAGTATGTCTAGTGCAGCTGATGGTGTCGAGCGGAGAGCACCACTTATGCACATACTTGCTGATCTCTGGAGCTGGTCACAGTACGTAACTTTATCTAGAGCAGTCCACCAAATTGTTACCCCATAAGTGAGAATCGGTCTTACGACCGCAGTGTAGAGCCAGTGAGTTATGGCAGGGGATAGACCCCATTTAGTACCTATAGCTTTTTTACAGGAGAATAAAGCAACAGTGGCTTTTTTAATTCTCTCTTGAATATTAGGTTTCCAACTTAGTTTTTTATCCAGTATGAGACCTAAATATTTGGCTTCATCTGAAAAGGAAAGTGGAACACCATTAATTGTTGGAGGATTTATCTGTGGAATTTTATATTTCCTTGTGAAGAGGACAAGTTCTGTTTTGCGGGGGTTTACACCTAGCTCACAGCGTTCTGCCCATTTTATTAGCTTGTTAAGAGCGGTTTGAAGAAGTTCTGTAAGAACCTGGGGGTGTTTCCCTGATATAGCTATTGCAACATCATCGGCATACGCAATCACTTTGAATCCTTCACCCTCCAGGACAGTCAGTAAGTCATTTATGACCAAGTTCCATAGAAGTGGTGAAAGGACCCCACCTTGTGGTGTGCCTCTAGTGACAGATCTTCTAGTGGAATAGCCTCCCAATGCAGAGTTGATGACCCTACTTCCCAACATATGGTCTATCAACTTAGTCAGTAGGCCGTCCACCTTCAAATTTTCCAGTGCTCCTACTATTGCACGGCCGCTGACGTTGTTAAAGCCACCTTCTATATCAAGGAAAGCCGCAAGCGTGTACTCTTTATGGTGCAGGGAGTATTCGATAGATCTTACTAAGGTGTGAAGAGCAGTTTCCACCGATTTTCCCTTACAGTAAGCGTGTTGTGCTTTAGAGATAAGGTTAAGCTCTATAGTGTCACGCAGGTGGATATCAATCAGACGTTCGAAAGTTTTAAGAATGAATGATGATAAGCTAATTGGTCTCAGGTCTTTTGGATTAATTTGGGAGTATTTTCCAGCTTTGGGTATGAAGACAACTTTCACCTCTCTCCATACTGAAGGAATATGAATGAAATTCAGACAACCATTCAGTATAGTTTCCAGTATAGGAATTATGATATCTGAGGATCTCTGAAGTTCAGCAGGTATAATGCCGTCTGGTCCCGCGGATTTATAAGGTTGGAAGCTGTCTATAGCCCATTGGAGCTTGTCCCTTGTAATCAGACCTGGTATTTGATTGACCAAGTCATGTGACTGAGTGAATTCAGTATTTGAGACAATTTGTGAGCTACCTGGGAAGTGAGTATCAAGTAGCAAATTTAGTGATTCCTCACAGGATTTGGTCCAGGAGCCACCTGCTGTTTTAAGAGAGCTTGGCATCCCTGGATTGGTAGAGAGGACTTTCCTAAGTCTGGATGCTTCTGAAGAATCTTCTATTTTGTCACAGAAGTTCCTCCAAGAAGTTATTTTAGTTATCCTCATTTGTTTTTTATACACTTTTATACACAAAAAAAAAAAAAGTAACTAAGAGCAGATTTGTCAATCATCAGTTAAACTATCAAAGGAATAAATACTATAGCAAGAGCACAACATTTTTTTATTCGAAAAATAAATACTATCTGAGGTTTAACTGACTTTTGAAAAGAAGGTCCTTAGTAGTTTATTAAAATATTGAGTTTAAACATAAAAAATGATTTTTTTTTCATCGTTTCTGAGAAAATCAAAAGCTAAGAAAAATGTCAAATTAAAAAAAAAAATACCTTTTTCTATAGTAACTAACTGATTTTAACTTGCAACTTGGATTCGTGCAAAAAATCGAACTCGAAAAATTAATTTCCCTAACATTACGATGATAGAGAAAGCAAAAAAAGTGGATCTCGCAATTCTGTTTGACTGTCTGTCTGTCTGTACTTCGACCTGCAGCCTAAAACAACTAAAGCGATTTTCTCCAAACTTTGAATTTTTTTTTTATCTCAAAAAATAATGGTTTTCAAAGCTATTATGAGAAAAAGTAATTTACCTCAAAAACGTCTCTAAAGATTTTGATAACAAAAATTATGAATTACTATTTAGGGTAAGGTCACTTTTTTAACAAAAACAATTTACCAATAACGGTTATTAACGTTACCTACCATAGAACCATTTTTGTTTGGTTTTCAAATTTCTCGTTAATGGGTACCTACACCTATTTCAACCAAAACTTTTATACAAAAAGTTCTTTACATTTTTAACAATTTTGCATATACAAATTTTCGAAAAAAAAAACAATTTTTGGATTTTTAATAAAAAATATTGGATTTTTTTTCTTTGAAAATTCAATATCTTGAAAACGGGTTGGTGAATATTTTTTAAGTTAACCGCTTTAAGGATTTTTTTTTCGGAAATTTATATTTATCAAACAAATTAGATGGCATACTTTATTTTAAGCCTTACCAATAATTAATGCTAAACAAGCGTTTAGATAAACACCACGTTGAACTTTAGAGACGAGTTAATTTGTGTGTTAACCAATTACCAAATTAAACACGTCTTTAAATAATCAGTGTTCTATTACATTATTTACTACATTTGTTGCCAAACAGACAGCTTCTGTCAATGGAAATGGCCGCGTTCAAGAATCAACCAAAACCGGATAGGTTAATTGAAAGTAACCTGTAATCAGCAGATTTTCTTACATGGGATTCAACAACAAAAACTTATCTGGATAGCTCTATATAGGTTTTTGATCACGGCCAATGACATCCTAGTTATCATAAGTCATAAGTAATAAAAGTCATCAAACTAATTTTAGGCTGCGTGCGAATTTAGTAAGTTTTTCTCCATTTACTCTCAAATTGAAGTTTAAAAATAATCAAATAAAAAGGAATTTATCTTTTTGTTTATTTTGATTACCTTATTAGTTGTATAGCTTCAAAACAAAATTCACGAACAAGCTATTTAATTCAATTCTAAGCGACAAACATGAGGATAAGGGTAATGATTATTCTCCTTTGCTTTTCAGAATGACAGCACAAACGTGCCGTTTACACTTAATCACGAGTTTAAACATGCGTTTCTTTACTTTAAAATTTAAAATGACGTTTAGCGTTAAGCTGACTATTAAATTGATTATTGGTATGGTTCATTATTTAGAGTCCGCTCAAATATTTAAGTGATCTTTAAATTTGATTATAGGTAATGCCCTGAGTGTTTAAGCTATTAAAATGACAAACTTAAAATAATTTATAATACTATAATAATAAAGTAGTAGCCCATAGTGTAATGGTTAGTACGATGGTCTGTCACGCTGGAGGTCTAGGTTCACTTCCCAGCCTCGTCGACCTTAAAACTAAAAAGTTTTTTCAGGGCTACTGCCTCTTGCGAGGAATTGACAAATCCTCCAAGAGTATCACTTGTCATGAATAATTGCTTCTCGTCCAGCCGTTCGGATTCGGCATAAAATTGTAGGTCCCTTCCATTCCTGGTCGACACGCGCACACAGGAATGGTTGCGAGTTGTTAGTCACTACACTAGGCCCTGGTTCTTCACGAGCCGTTGCGCCACCCAATTTATTTATTTAATATAATAATAAACATTTTTTTCTAATGATAACATAATAATATTATGGAACCAATACATATGTACATCGTCAATTTCTAGCAAGTTTGTGCGATCCAGTCGTGCGCATTTTTTTTTAAACCGAATCGTACGATCCGTTTTTGAACAAAACAATAATAAGCAACTATGTACAATATGTTTGGGGTAGGCACTATTATTTATTGTCCAAAGAAAATTAAAAGCAAAAGTTTGAAGAAAATTGGTCAAGTCGTTTAGTCTATGGAGCCATCTACCATAATTTGTGTGAAGGGCAATCATCTAAAAAATTGTCTTAAACAAATAGACAAATATTAAAAAACAACGACTATTTAGAGTCAGGAATGCATTCCTAAATTTTGGATGTATTATTATTTAAATACAAAAAAATAGTAAATTTTATTAAAAAAATATTTTTTGACGGTAGGGGCTAGCCTTTCCTTTAGAAAATAATTCTACTAGTGTAAATAAACTACTGTGTATTGACTTTCTTGTGATGATTATTTGTTTATAAGTATTATTATTTGGAATTCTTCAGCACCTTAAGTTTTCCATCATACACCGAATTAAAGCCATAATAATGAAACGGATTTTATAGTTGCTCACTCGTCATTAGTTCCACATAGTACAACATTTGCAATTATTTTGAAAACGCACAACTCTTGAAGTGAGAATTTTCAATATTTCTCACAGTTCACGTTCAAAAGTCATAAAAATCCAAGACACCTGGCTGTTTGCGTTTTGATTGAAAAACAAAACAAAAAATAAAGCAACCACCATCATCATCGTCCTTCTCTACGTCATCGTCACAATCTATGCGAGTATTCCCCCATGATATTCCTTTCAACAACCTGCCTCTGCAGAAATATTTACGGTTTTTTTGGCCCGACTGCAAAAAAAAAAAACATTAACTCTACTCCCTCTGGCCCGAAGAGTATGACGTGAAGTGATTTGTTTACACTAGAAGATTTTCTGGCAAGAACTCATTACCATGCTGCCAAACATTTTCACACGCATATACTTAAGATTTACCTACTTGAAGATTTTTGGAACTTGGTCAGGAATGTTCATGTCATTCTCCTCCCTCTCCAAAGCGATTGCTCATCAAAGGAAAAAGAGATTAAAGATTTTTGTGAACCAATTTCTAGCTTTTTTGTTGTTGTTTTTGATTCAAATTGCCACATCCGGTTGAGGACATTGCTATTAGTGAAGTCATCATTTTGGTGTCATCGAGATGCGTCCTACTTGGCAGTAATAACAAACGACAACTTTGACGTCGATGACATAGTGCGTGTGCCAGGAGATTCTTTCACTTTCGCAGTTCTCTGACAGAATGTAAACATTTTGTAGAAATTAAAAATTGTTCGCCTGTTTATCGGTTTAGGTTTCCTTACGCAGTAACGCACTCGGTTTTAAGTTTATGAGTGCACGAATTTATTACCCATGGAGTGTTGCCAACAAGTGTGTTTTATCTTTTTTATTCATATGCGAGTTCTAAACTCAATTAAAATGGGGGGCGTGACTCGAAGATACGTGTGTTCTCACATTTTTTTTTGTTGAATGGATAGATAACGAAGCGAACGCTTTTGGAATAGGTTTGAGGTTTATAATGTTGAGGAAGGTCGAGAATTAGAATTGGAAACATTCCAGTTCATGAAATATATACGTAGATGTTGTATATGCATTTAGTTCAGACACTAGAAGGTCTAGAAAATGCATGGTGGTAAGTCATGTGTAAGCTTTGTCATCGCAGACGGCACAATAACCCATCTGGCCTCTATTAATGTAATTAATTGCGATGCTATAAATCCAATGCCATCTGGTAATAATGATATCGCAAAGTTTTGGCGTAAGGAAGTATGAATATGGCAATTAATATTGATAAATAGGACACAAAATCGAAACCATATTTATTCCCTAGGTCTATGCGATGTATTTTTTTTGACAACATGATATCAATAAATCCAAGTAAAGACAGCTAAAATTGTCGCAAATGTTTCAAAATCCATTATTTTGTCGAAAGAAGAAAATGATTCAAAAGAAAAAAATTGGAAAAAAATATTTACCTATTGCAATAATTTGATTTGTATATTTTAAATTTGTTTTCTTGAGCCTTAACACATATACAGGGTGTCCAGTAAATAATGGATATCCCTGGAATGCTTCATCGTAGACTTTATATCGGTCCTAAAAACTAATAAAAAAAAGTTCTATCCCAACCACAAGAAAGATATATGTGCATTTAATAAAAACGTAAAGTAACGCAAAAAATAATGCACTGAACAAAAAAATGCACATATCTTTTCTTGTGGTTAGGATAGAACTTTTTTGTATTAGTTTTCAGGACTGTAATAAAGTCTACTATGAGGCATTCTAAGGTTATCCATTATTTACTGGATACCCTGTATACATACATAGATTAAGGTCATTAATTTTGAATACGAAACAGCTTTTTATGACTCAGTATCGTTTTTTTTTTTAGTTTTATTAAAATGAGATCTCAAATCAGTTTTGTGAACTATTCCTCAGTAAAAATTCTCAGTTTGTTTATCAAAATACAAAAAACTTGCATTAACTTGTTCACCTTTTGATGGAGCCATATCGCTGGGGTAACATACGAAAGGTTGACAAAAAAAAGAATATTAAACAATGATTTTATTGAATAATTTATGGGTTGGAGTCAAAAATCTGCCTGAATAAAAATTGTTTTTTCCAAAATTAAGCTTTTCGAAAACCCGCTTTTCAAAATTCTGGTTTACATAATACTGTTTTTTTTTTTAAATATAACAAGTTTTTGACTTGCGATATACTATACATATATAGGGCAAGTTTAGGATTCGTGCAAGAAAAAAAATTCGAGATAATAATTGGCCCAAATCATTACGATTATAGAGAACGCGAAAAAAGTGGGTCTCGCAATTCTGTCTCTACCTTGACCTGCAGCCGAAGCCGCAGAAGCAATTTGGTTCAACTTTGGACTTCAGGTTCTTAGGTAATTCCCTAGAGGAGAAATTGAATTTTTTTTTTAGCTCAAAAAATAACGGTGTCTGCCATACAACCAAAATACACAAATGTATATTTATTTCAAAAACGGCTCTAACGGATTTGAAAAAAAAATTACGAGCTACTATATTACTACAGCTCATGTTTTGGAAGAAAACAAAAAAATGTATACGGTTATTAACGGTACATGTCATAGAACCGACTTTTTGGTTTTCAAATTTCTCGTTAACGGCTACATCGATTTCAATCAAATTTCTTATGTAAGAGGTCCTTTACAATTTTAATAATTTTGCATATACAATTTTTCGAAAAAAATAATTTCTGGATTTTAAAAAAAATATTGAACATTTTTTTTTTTGAAATTCAATATCTTGAAAACATGTCGAGCTATATTTTTTTTAGTTTTGTGAGAAATTGTATTTTATCAAATTCTAAGAATTGGCATACCAAATTTAATTTTTAAAAATTTTCAATAATTTTTATATATAAAAAATTACTTTTTAAGAAAACCGTTGTAACGATTTTTTAAAATTTTTGTTCATAAATGTATGTTTATCAAACAAACCAGATGGCATACTTTTTTTTAGGTCTATCTGTTTTAGGTATTAAAATAACAAATTTATATTTATTAAAAGTAATTTTTAGTATTGTAATTTATTTATATTTTAACTTGTTTTTTCAATATTTTTAATGATATCATAATGTTATGGAACCAATACATATGAACACTGTCAACTTCAAGCTACTTTAAAGTTGTTGTTAGCTACGAGAGCAAGTTTGTGCGATCCAGTCGTGCCCAGTTTTTTTTTAAGGCACTTATCCAGGATTTACACGGCTTACACAACTAATTGGATAAAATATGTCAGAAATAATTGCATCTTTTCAGTCATGTAAATAAAAATCCCGTATAATATATTTCAATATGTGTTTTATGACAAATGTTAGGTTGAAAATATGTCGTGTTATTTACGCTGTGAATACATTAACTTATTAATAAATGTAACATTTTTAAAATATAGAAAATAAAGACACCATAAGCTGAATTTTATTTAACTAAAAATGAACTTTTATAGCTAGAGTTTTAAAAATCTGAATTTTGCCAAGCCGGATGGAAAAAATCAACATTTTGAGAGGCAGCTTGTGTGAGATATTAAAAAAATCAGGTCTTTCGATTTTATTTTTAGTTTTATGTTTTGTTTACTAAGGGCCAATTTGTTCACAGTCCATTAAAAACTGAATTTTGTCGTTTTAACTAATATCACGTTTAATATAAAATTGTCATTAAGAACACTTCAATAATTTTTGATTCATTCACTCGCATTTAATCAACTAGCTCCCTTTAAATTGCTGCTTTTTTAAAATATCCTTGGGATTTTTATTTTATTTTGACTTATGAACTATCAATTTAGCTCTAAATCAAGTTTAAAATAGCGTCTGTTTGTTCACTCTCAATTAGCGTTGTCAGCCAGTTTTGTGTTTGCTTATTTTATTTGTAATCTGAAAGTGTGATTTGATTAACCAAAACTGGCAAAGTTGAAAAAACCTTTCTGGTGGAAATACAAACTATACTTTTCGGAATATTTTTGGCACACTGAATACAAATCCAACCCCTAAATAATTTCTTTAGGTTTTTCGCTATATTGCAATCAAAAATCGTTGCAAAACAGTTTTTTCCACTTTAATATTGGATAATTTCAAAAACCAAACGTTATAGGGTAAATTCATATTCAGTGCATTCAAAACATTAAAATAGTTGCAGATTGTTTTTGCACCAGAAGGTTTTTCAAATCTTGTTTGCTTTTGTTTCCCACATCGCACTTTATGATTACAAAAAAAAAGCAAATAAAATATCGACTGTCAACGCTAATTAAAGTGGATTTTGCCGTTTTAGGTAAAACCAATTTTAAATTAATTAAACTAAAAAAAAACTTAATTAAAATAAAAGAAACTTCATTTTAAATCGTTAAGGGAGGGTGAATAAATACAAATATTTAAAATTGATCAATTTCTAATTTTTAATAGCGAATTTACATTTAATGGAAAGCGAATAAATTAGGCTTAAGGGCCAATTTTTCAATAGTCAGTTAAACCTCAGATAGTACTTTTTCTTCGAATAAATCGAAAATTTGTTTCTGTTGCTATAGTATTTATTCCATTGATAGTTTAACTGATGATTGAAAAATCGGCTCTTAATTACGTAAATGCTAAGGCAATAGTCAAAACATTCAAGTTGAGATTTTTATATCAGTTTTTGTTGGTTTTTATGAAAATCAAATACCAAACTTTTATTTTCTTAAATAATTAGAAAATAATAATAATAGAAATTCTAATTGTGTTTGATATAGTTCATAATTGATTTTCGGTGTAAAATTGATGTAAACTGGACTGAACTTAATAAAAATTGCGTATTGACAAGGACCTCACTGTAAACTGAAGAGTCCAAGTGAGACGCCAATTTTCAAGGACTAAAGGCCGTTAAAAGCTATTTTGAATTAATAATTCAACAAGTCCAATTCAATAATGCTAAGTATTCTACTTGGCTGATGTATTTCAGTAGTATATAGAAAAAAAAAAAAAACAAACAAAATGGTATTATGTTTCTTACTTATAGCCCGTGAGCTAGTGAACATTTACTCAAAGTGTCTTATACCGCTTCAAATTTTGTAGCCATGTCGTTTGTATCAGTGCAAGCTACATGTCATCGGTCTGGCACCGATATCGCGGCCCCAACACCACTAAAATCCACTTTCAAAGTGCAACAACAAAAATAATCCCTCTAAAAGAGCTTTATACGGCTCCAAATTTTCATCACTAAAGCCTTATGCCTATACTAACTAGAATCCATCGTAGTAAATGTACACCAGCTCTCGGGCTATTACTCTTAAGGCCAAGTCAAGTTTTCTTGAAAACGGCTCTTACGATTTTGATTAAACTTTAAATAATATTGTATCCCAGGTTTTTCTCAACAAAAGTCGAATAATAGAAATAAAGTTTTAGAGTTTTTTTTTTACCAACTAATAGCCTTTTTGAGACAGATATTCTCGAATATTTTTGATTTGTGGATTTTTGTTCATAATTTTGAAATTCGGTATCTTTTTTTTTTTTAAGATGCCGCGCACTAAAGGGGTTTTTACTACCCTTAATATCACAAGCACAGTGCGAGCGTTAGAAAAATAAGGAAGGATTTAAAAGGAGATACCGATGCACATTGGTTTTGAAGATCTGAATATCAAAATGGGAAAAATAGGGCCAGGTAAAGCATTCCACATTCTTATTGTGCGACTAAGGAAAGAATCCCTGTACTTAAGTTAATGAAAAAATATTGCATTTAAGATTTATATGAATATTTTTTTTTCAGCCTTTAATAAAATGCTTGAATGATATACAAATAAAAAACTTTGCAAAAGAATTTTTCATTTTCTATTTTTTTAATTTACTTTCAAAACGAATATAATATTTGATGTAAGTGTAAGATTGAACATTCGAGCACCATTTGTAAAACTTCGAAATATCCTGAATAAATCAATATAAATAATAATATTTTACCTTTTTGTTTTTCTTCATTTTAATTCAATAAAACGCATTTTTTTAATTTATTTTGCTAATCTATATATTTCGAGGACCTATTTGCCTCATCGTCAGGATCTATACAAATAAAATACATGCGTTTTAACACAAAATTAAATAAATACATAATAAATTTAAATATATACAAAATTACCAAAATTAATTTATAAGAAGTTATTTGATAACAATCTGTTTCAGTTTAACATTAGCTATAAATTATTTTTTAATATTAGACATTTGTTTATGAAATAAAAATTAAAATATTGAACAAATTTTCTTATAGAGTTATTCAAGTATTTAAAGTTAAAAAATTTGTTTGATTTTGAATTTGGTTATTCTGTAAATGAGCATTTACTATGAGATTTTAGTATGTATTAGTGTAGTCCCTTTTATCTGTTTTGTAGTTACACGCAATGCCATCATTCCTTATTATTTGGTTGACCTCATGAATAACCAAATTCAAAATCAACGAATTTGTTAAATTTAAATACTTGAATAACTCTACAAGAAAATTTGTTCAATATTTTAATTTTGATTTCATAAACAAATGTCTAATATTAAAAAATAATTTATAGCTAATGTTAAACTGAAACAGATTGTTATCAAATAACTTCTTATAAATTAATTTTGGTAATTTTGTATATATTTAAATTTATTATGTATTTATTTAATTTTGTATTAAAACGCATGTCTTTTATTTGTATAGATCCTGACGATGAGGCAAATAGGTCCTCGAAATATATAGATTAGCAAAATAAAATAAAAAAATGCGTTTTATTGAATTAAAATGAAGAAAAACAAAAAGGTAAAATATAGCTATAATTATTTCAGCAATACAAAAATCATAATATAAATAATAAGGTTATACCTATTTATTTGTATTAAGTCAGAAAAGTATTTTTTGCTGAAGAAGTTAATTAGGTTATGAATACAAATTTTATGTAAAATCCTTTTTTTTTTTTTTTTTTTTTAATTTTTGGAAATAAAAATTTTAAAAGAAGTTTTGTGAATTATAAAAATTACAAAATTTAAAGTGTCTAGTTGCAGTTAACGTTACCGGGAGATTTTTTAACATCTTTTTCTTGTTTTAATTTCACTAAAAATCGTCAAGATTTTGTAAAATATGTATATGAAATATAAATATATTTTTCTCAAGTTAATAAAAAAATCATATTAATTGGGTTGAACCAACATTTTTTTTGTTTTAGGTCATCTCTTGGAATTAAGTTTTCCTGGCCCTAGTAAGTAAGTATAGTACACAAAATTAACAACTTCCATACCATAAATTCCCAACGAGTTAGATGCAATAAGGTTCATTTTGATGATTACTGACAATATTTTTAAACTATGTATTTAAAAACGAGAATAAACTGTTCACAAAAATGGTATTCGAACGTTAAATAAAATGTGAAAAGACTTTTAAATTCAAGATAAGCTCCAAAAAAATCTACTAGTTTGTTTGGCACTGTGGCTTAAGAATAAACTTTATATTAAAAAAAAAAAAAAAACGCTAACATTCTTCTTCAAATAACCGCAAACATACTTGAAATCGATTCAAACTGATTGAGGCTTCATTTTCTTCGGTATAAAATGAGAAATAAGAAAAAAAAAAACATATTTATATCTCATAGTGTGGTTTTGGTGGTTGTTTTTTTTCAACTTATCATAAAATTAAATTTTAAACATGTACTATATCTTAAAACAAAGTACACGTTTATTCCATGTTTTTCTAATGATTTTTATACCAAAAATGCTTTTTTTCATTTCTAAAAATCATTTTAAAAATCTGAAAAAATTCAGGTAGTGATTTTAGTACCAGGAGAACCTAAATCCATAAATGGCACAAATAAACAAAAATAAAATTGAAATCATGGTCCACCCTAATATTATTCATATTCATGTTTTAATAAAAAACTTTAATTCCTCGCATAATTCACTGACATTTTTTAAACAAAATAAAAATAAATTATACTCACCACGATTTTTAAAATTCGATGAAGTTTCAAAAACTTTTCCACTGCTTCGATTCATCAGCATTATAACTTAAAAAGTTTTTCTTTTTTTTTTTAAGTTTGTTTAAATTAATCACTATTTTTATGTTTATCCCTTTTTTTAACTGTATATTTCACGAATAAAATATTTGTTTTTTCTTTTTTATTTTTATTCTAGCAGCAACTTTAACACTAAACTTAATATTTTATTCTCAGTTGAACTATTTTAATTAATATTTATTTTTAATATTCTTAAAAATAACGGTTATTCACTAATATTAGTTTTTTCTTCAAAGTTTCTTTTTTTTATTTTATTCAAAGTTTATTCGGACAAACGAAGCGAATAATACACTAAATCCATTTGTATAAGGCAAGGTGTTTAGAAGATGTTGTAGATCCTTGCCGGGACTTTTGCGAACTACGTCTTTGAATAAGATATGGACACACGATGACGGTTGGTTTTCTTCATCCACTGAAACAATGGACGCATTCCTTGGATATAGCAACGATGTGTCGTCCACTTCAATAATAATAATTGGCCTCGTTTTACGGTGATGGTGACATTGTCGTTGTCGGCCCAGGAAAAAGAGATTTTTTGTTGATAATTCGACATGGTGTCTTTTTTTTTCTTCTTTTTTTGGGTATTAGCCAGTTGGCCAACGACCGACGACGCAATATTCTTTGATGGGGCAATGATGATGGTGATGCCTACCGCTTTGACTGATGGTGGTGATGATGACGACGACGAGAGAATTTGGGGTTCCCTTTGGTATAACGTTGGCACTTTAGCTGTTGATGGAAGGAGCTTAGCTCAATGATCGAGACGGACGTTTTATTTAAATGTCAATGGTAAAACAATCGAAACTCCAAATTCCTTCGTCACTCAATCTTCAACCTGTTGTTTTTCCGGAAGCGGAACCATGAAGCCAAGAATATTTAAAAAAAAAAATCCAGTTGGCTCTGAACGAAGTCAAATGTTGGCCATCAACATCTTGGATTTGGCCACCAGCATCTCCAAGAATCATTATCGTTGTCATCATGTGGTGGACCAATGAACAACGAAAGATGTCTCCTTTATGTTCTTCTGTTCGGCCGAAGGTAGTGATGGTTGGTGATGGTAGTGGAAGGAGACACTCTTGGACTTGGCCATCGCAAGTATATTTCGTTTCTGCTGGTACTGATACTAGTGCTGCTGATGGTGATGATGATGAGTTTCTGAATCAGTGGCCAAGTTACGAGACACCGTCCAAAATATGTTTTACTTTTTTTTTCGACGAATAGCTGGGAATTTCGGATGGTCGGATGGCTTGTTGGCTGGCCCGATACGTTTAAGAATTTTGATGTTCTTTTTTTACGTTTATTATTTTTTTTTTGGTTTTTATTTTGGTAGTCGGGCGTAATTTTTCTTGGATGCGTCTCAATCGTGCCCGAAGGCACGATTGGTGGCACCGCACGTTGCCTGCCTGTGCCAGAAGCGGCACAACACTGCACTGGCAAACAATTCGCAAACAACTGGCTCCACTCCAAGATTCGACATGAATCGGTCGCCTTGGTCGTCGACGACGTTCCATTCGGTGGCAGTAGCAGTAGCAGTGGTAGAACTTTTTCGGGGGATGTCGCTATTGAACAGTTTTGTCGTCTTGGTCGGAGTCACCGTATTCCGTATCGTATAGAGAGGCAAACAACAACATGGGTGATTTCTCTATGTGAGAAGGCTATATGGCCGAATGTCTATTTGTGTATGTTGGCCCCAAAATAGCAAATGCTGTTAAATAATTGTGGCTGTGTTGGTTTGTTCATATCGAAGTGGTGGTAGTGATGGTTGTTTAAGCTATATATGCACTATAGTGATTCTGGTGGACAGTATTTTTGGGGGACAGGGACATGAGTTGGCGGATGCATACGAGTTTTCTAGTAGATATTTTTTCTTTTTTGTATATCCACTGTTTTTTTTTTTTTTTTAATTTTCCCTTTTCAATGTTATTATTATTGTTTTCTCTGAAAATATTTTTCGTGCTCCCGTCGTTGTCGGTAGCTGGATGTATCGAGTGTGTGGGAGTAAAAATGAGGTTCAATTTGAATTGGTTTGGTTATAGTTTATGAGGTTACACGGTAAAAAGGAAGGCAAATCTGGTTCCTAGAGTAGAATTTTCAGATTTTTTTTTTAGATGTGGTTCGACGACGGACATGTTCATATGTTTTTAACATAAATTTGTATAGTCGGAAATGTCACATAATTTAAAAATGTCTGACTAGAAAATTCTTTTAGCTAAAATTAGATTTGAATTTTTGAATTGATGTTTTTTTTTGTTGAGTTTTTTTGTAAGCTTGTTCTATTTAAAGTTGTTCTATTTTTCGTTTGTTTTTTAAGTTCTTTTTCAATGCTATACTATATTCTCAGTTGAACATAAAACAAAAAACAAATTGAAAACATCTCTTTAATATTTGTACTTTAGTGTTTTATTTGAAATTTTCCGCGAATTTTTAAGACAAATCGGTTTAACACTGAAAAAAAAAACGTGAAACCTTTTATCTTGCTGATTTTATTAAAAAAACTATTATACAAGAATATGTATTTTAAATATTGTTTATTCATGGACACGGTCTTAAATTATTTAAGATTAAGTATATCTTGATTTATAAAGTTTCTTTTGAAATGTCGAGTTAATTTATTGCACATACAAAACTAAAAAACAAATTAAAACATAAATAACAGAATCAGTGTTCTAGTGAAAAAGTGAGTTGCATATCTCCCCTAAAACAATTCAACCGTAATACTCGTATTTCTAGGAATACACATCAGTTAACCCTCGAGCCCAATTTAGGACGTACTTTCAAGTATAGAGATTCTTTTTTTTGATCCGTACTACCCGAGTGCGGAATGCTTTACCCGGCTCTCCTTTTCCCCCATATTTTGATATTCACAGTTTCAAAAGCAATGCGCTTCGGTATCTCCGAATAAATCCTTCCTTATTTTCCTAACGCTACCACTGTTTTAAAAATATTTTAAAATGATAACACAAATTTCTTGAGTATAAAATGGCGCCAAAATACGACTTCTAAATGGAAAGAACTACAGGGATAATAATTCTCGCAAACGATATATTTTTTGAAAGTAAGAATATTATAAATATTACAAAAAATTATCAAAATCTAACAATTGACTTTTAGAAATCAAAAAGTATATTTTTGCGAAATAATTTTTCGTGAATAACAATAATGTTTGCAAGTTGTACCTACTATATTACAAATAATGTAAGACGAATTTTTGATTTTAGCACGATGCTTTTTGAAAACTTAGTGTCAATTTTCGGGGATTTTAACTTTATAAAAATCGGCGGGTTTTTATGATCTCCAATTCAGTTATTTATACGTAAAGGAAATAAGTCAAAATTTAACATTACGTTATAAGTAATTTAAAAAAATCGAAATAAATTATGATTTCTATTTCCAATATAAGGCCTTGAATGCTTTTTTTTAAGGATTAAGAATTGCTATTTAACAATATTAAATTTAAAATAAGTTTTAAAAATCGAAAAAAAAAATAAAAACTTTCATTTCAATAAAACTTTTAATGCTGCTTTTTAAAGAGAATCTTTGAAATTAAAAATTTTCAAAAGAATATATAATTTTCAAAGAGGCGATTTTTCAATCACCAGTAGAACTATCTGAAGAATAAATACTATAGCAAACGTCCTTAAATGTCTGAATTATAATAAAAAAGATAAAAATTAAAACATTTAAAAATCACGCTTTTCAAAAAGTTCAGCACCTACCTATAATAGCAACATTTAAATATGTCTTACATTATGTACTATGTGTACATATCTTACTATCCCATTTTAATTAATTAATTAATTATTCTAATTAAACGCATTTCTCTTTTTAATAAATTTATTATATATAAGAGTATTAATTTTTTTTATGTTCGCGTTTGTTTTGGACGTTCATATCTTGAAAACGAGTTTCTTATTATATTTTCTAACATTCCTTCGGCCAAAAATATAAATTTAAAAATCTAACAAACACTTACAAAAATATGTTTCCACATAATAACTATTTAAAAAAAGTATTAATATAAACCTTGATAGACTAATCTTATTTATCCTATGATAATTTTAATTCTTTAAAATCTCTTCTTAATGCTTATATAAATATACCTTTGGACCTTTGGTATTACATTCTTTTAAATCTCAATACAAAACGAAATAAGAGAAAAAAATTAGTACACTGTAGTACTAAAAACGACATATCCCAAATTCGAATTCTATTTAAAGAACTTTGATCCAAAAAAAGTCGACTCGTCCGAGAAAATCAGGACCAGTAAAACTTACAATTTTTGGCCAGTTTAAATTTTACATATTCTTTGACATTGGTTTTCGGTTATTTGACATTAATTGCAAAATACAATGGCATTATAGCTATGTAGGATTATTCGAAATGTAAATACACGAGTAGTAGAATGTATAGCCACCTTTAAAAGAAGGTTTATTGTCTTGTTAGCCAACGAATACAGATAAAATTAAGTAGTCCAGTGCATTTATAATCTGACCCAGCAGTTTGTACCACCCCCCAATATTTTTTTTTTATTCGATAGAGCTGATCGGAAATGATAAGTCTGAGTTTTTGCATTCGTAACATTTACCGTTTCACCACCATCTTGAATTTTTTTTTTTTACTAAACACATTAAATGTGTAGAATAAAATTTTCTATTTTATGTGTTAAACATTTTTTCCTTATTGATAATATTTAAAAAAAATTACAGACCAACAAAAACAAAATTTAGTATTTTCCTAAATTTAGGCCATTTTCAATCAAAAATTTGAAAAACTTTCTACGACAAGTTTGTTGAGCTCAAAATTTCGAATAATTTTGTTGTAGAATTTTTTTCTTATTTCAATAAATAAAAAAGTTATGAAAATTTTTCTATTAAAAAAAATGTTTTATACCAGAAATCTTTTTTTTTAATCTGAGATCTTGACTGAAAATCTTGATTGGGCTTGCTGCACAATTAAGAAAAAATTCAAAGTGCGATTCAGTGAGTTAAAATAAGTGAACAGTGACAAAAATGAATACGAGTTTCATTTGCTGTGAACCGTTAGAATTTGGCAAAGATTGCTAATGTTAACCAAAAATTATACAAACTCTTATATCAGCCAGCATTAGGCAAGTGCTGAAACAGAGGAAATGCTATGAAATGTAAGTAGCTTAGTTATCCATGTGGCATGCTGGACAAAATATGGTGACTTAGGTCGAGTTTCGGTATTGTCGGGAAGTGCGACTGACGGACGCACGTTGTCACCAGAACCATCGCCATCGTTGGATTGGAACTGGAAGAGCCATTCTAGACTCGACTATGAATACTTGTGCTTCATATGCGCGGAATCAGCAGAAAACGAGTCGCAGGAGAGAGTTGATCAGGTAGGAAAACTTCACAGAATCGCGCTTTGAACTTTTTCTTAATTGTGCAGTAAAATATTGCAGACTCCAAAACAAAATGATAAACCTGAAAAATGAATGTGCGTATGGAGCCTTAAATAAATTTCCAATATGCGGTACTCGGGAAAAATTGATTGGTGGGTCCAATTAGAAAAGCGTTTTTGCATAAGAATAGCGAAAACTAAAATTTAAATCTTAAAAACGGTTATAGCAAAGAGAAAATCTAACAAAAGCAAGCCCAATCAAGACTTTCAGCCAAGATCTCAGATTAAAAAAAAAAAAAATGAGTTCTGGTATAAAACTTTTTTTTTAATAGAAAAATATTCATAACTTTTTTATTTATTGAAATACAGAAAAAAATTGTACTACAAAATTATTCAAAATTTTAAGCTCAACAAACTTGTCGCAGAAAGTTTTTCAAATTTTTGATTGAAAATGGCCTAAATTTAGGAAAATACTAAGTTTTTTGTTGGCCTGTAACTTTTTAAATATTATCAATAACGAAAAAAAATATTTTACACATAAAATAGGAAATTCTACTTACTCTACGCATTTTATGTCTTACAATTTTGTTTGTAGGACTAATATAAATGGAGTTGTTTAGTAAAAAGTAAAATCCAAGAAGGCGACAAAACGGTAAATGCTACGAATGCGAAAACTGAGAATTATCATTTTCGATCAACTCTCTATCGAATACAATCAGTACAATCGGTACAAACAGCCCCCATATCAAATTTTATAATTGCACTGGACGGGACTAAAGTTAGTTATTAAAGAAAAGATAAATTAAAGTGGTTCAAAATGGCTTCCTTGTGGCATTCCATCCCAAATCACTAAAATTACTTTGAAGATGAAATTAAATGTAGTGAAATTCAATGTGAACTTACTTCTTCTATTTTTACAGCCACTATTCGTTTTAACAAAGTGGAGCAAAAACAATGCTTGTCCTAGTAAAAAATGGAATACCAATTTTGTAAATAAAAATAATGTATTTTATTGAAATAAAGTATGTACAATTGGCTCTTTTATCTAATTTACATTATATAACATTGATTTTTTAAATTGTTTTGACACATAAAAGGGGCATTATTTTATGCATTGTTTTTTTATTTTTATAAAAATTATTTAAAAAATTGTCTTTGCTTGTCTTATATTATTTACATTATTATGGATGGTTCATCTCGGGTTGTTCATATGTGGTTGTCTTTGTGGTGGGATGCGGGGTAAGGGTGGCTGCTAGCTACGGTGATAGTTTGACGGTGCGCCTTCGTAGAACTAAATAGCTTAGTTGCCTTTTATAGAAATAATTCCGTCGTCCTGTATTGCTGTTAGATTTTGTAAATACTGGCAGTAGAGTTTTTTAATATCAAAACTACTTGTTTAGATTACGAATTTTTTTTTTTTGCAGTGCATTATTTATTTCACAAACACATGGAATGCACTTTTACAACTGTATGTGAGCTCTTGTATATTTACAAAATTTTCTCTCTGCAATCTCAAATCCAAATGCGCGAGAGAACAAACTCACATATGAATTTATTTCAAAAAATATTCAAAAATTATTTTAACGTTAATTCAAAAAAAAAAAAAAATATATCATTAACAAAAAGATCGCTTTAAGTATAATTTTCTTTCTTTGATGGTAGTAAAAACCAGTCTTTTGGGTGTTTCATATTGCAGAACCCCCAAAAGACTGCAAGAGATTTCCGGCTTATTCATCCGAAGTAAACGTTTGATGTGCACAGTTAGTTCTTGTATATCCTGTGCCAATGCCACCCCATTGTGATGGTCATGTCCTGCCAAGAGATGTTAGGTTTTAACAAGTACCTACTTATATTCGTGACTTCAAAAGTCCTTCAGCATATAAAACAAAAATATTCTTTAAAAGAAAAGGAGCAAGTATAGATGTTTATCTTGATTTCGTAGTTTTTATGCGTTTCCTTTTGTTTGTCCTGCATTCTGTCTTCTGACGGACACGGACAATTTTGGCAACAAAGTCAAATCTTTTGGATATTTGGCGTCTCATCCTTCGATATTCAATCGTGAGGTTTCAGTTGGCGGTATTTTTTGTTTGTTTTTTGTTTCATCTCGTAGCTGTCGGGACAAATTACCCATTCCTCTATGAGTTAGATCATCCACCATAGACCATTCACTACACCATTTTACAAAAATATAAAACATACAAAAATATAACATCCTTATACTCTCCGATATGTTTCGTTTGGAGCAACCAGCCACATCGGTGTGGCGCATGTTTTATGGTTCGCGGTGCACGTTGTTGTTTTGTTTTTCCATTGATAACATTGATGATGCTGTGCGGTGGTTGTATTAGCTATAGCATGATGCCGTGCACGTGGTTTTCCAAAAACTCTGTGCAAGTTGGAGCAGCTGATGATGGTTGTTGTAGGCAAAGTTCGATTCGACGACGAGGAGTACATCCTTGTTGGTAATGTTGGATTTTTTTTGTTTGCTGCTGCTGGTGCTGTCATCGTCCTGTTTATCCCTGGGCCCGTCCTAAGCGATGAAGTTATTTCTAATTCAATGGGTCTATTAAGAGAGGATATGCTAATGCAAATATGGGCTGGATAGGAGTTTTGAATAATGTGCCTCCATGTACTACTACCAGACTACCTTCGTATGGCTGAGTAATGGATTGAGGGTTAAACTCTGGTTATGTATAGAGACTTTGTTATCATTTCACTGATATATTGAAACCACATACATTGCAAGTGGTGTTATGTTGGGCATTTGAGAGGTTACAACAAATTAGAGTTTGCGGGACATGCAAAATAAAAAAATAAGTTTCTTTGTTTTATGGAAAGCGAAATTAACTTCGTTTAGATGTTGAAATAACAAGGATTCAAGACAGGAACTGAAAAGTTTATTGTAGAAAATTCAGTTAGAAGAATTTGTCAACCAATTTTTACTTGCTCAAGGAGAAATATTGGTTTCGTGAGAAAAAAATGTTCGAGGTTTTAATCCAACCTAACATCACGATGATGGAGAGTCCAAAATAGTGATTTTCGACCAGACGTCCCTGGGCCTGTTTGTTTGTGCGTCCGTTCGTCTGAGCATCCTGATATACGAGAGCTCAAAACGTTTTATGAATTTGCTGCAAATTTGGTGAGATATTCAAATGTTTCTTTGAGCTCGGGTAGCTTTTAATCTGTTATACAATGATTTTGTTTCATCAAGTTTTCTCAAAAACGGCTTTAACGATTTTGATTAAATTTCGTACGTGTTATCTTAGTGTAGTCTTAAAAATATTGCATACCAGGTATTCCCCAATAACATTGATCAAAGGCAAAGCCCGAATTGCTTTAAAAATTCATACTTGACCTTTTTCCTTTTCTTGGCTGGTTTGCTTGCCAAATAGTACCTTTGTTAGTAACTCCAAGCCCGTGTGGTCGTTCGGAAGTGCGAACATGTGGCCCTGCAAACATCGAGATGTGTTGATGTATGGACATGCGAACATAAGAACATACATGCACTTGGACACACGGACGTACGCTAAAATTTGGACGTTAGGACGTGCATAATATACGGACTAGCAAAAGTGCGAACTTATGGAAAGGTGCGGACACACGGGCATGCAGACATGCAGAAGTATGCGCATGTGAACCTAAGCATATTAGGATATGCGGACATGTGGCCAAATAAAATGTATCACTGTGCGCCACTCCTTTCGTGTAAGATTTCAAACCGAACAAAGTTTCTAATCCGCAAACATCTGTTTAATTGTTGTATATGAATAAAATGGAGTTCATGCTATTTTAGTATATATATAATATATCTAGTATTTTACGGTATGAATATACATTTTAAGTACATGGATTTTCATGAGCACCTGGTCTAATTTATCATGGAGCACTTGCTCCGTTTCATTGATACCATTCATGCAAGGATTCAAACTCGTATCTTAAGATTTATTCACAAAGTGTGGCTTGTAAAGTAGTATCCCATTATTTTAAATTTTCCAATTGAATTTCTAAATTCCGCTTATTGCATAGGGCATTCATTTCCATCATGAAAACACAATAGCATCAATATTCCGTGCAGAATTTTTAAATACCTAGCTACTCAAATAATAAAAACAAAACCGTCTCCGAAAGTTCATCTTTCACATTTTTAAAATTAAATGTTCATAAGACGTTGCATTATCTTAATACTATAGTCTACAAAAAAAGGTCAAGAATCTCTTTGATTTCCCATTCTCCAAATAAAAATTAACATCGTGTTCGTATAAAACGGTACTTCAACTTCATTTTATACAAAATTAAGTAATCCCAGTCCTTTTCTTCCACAAAAAAAAACAAACAACTTTTCTTGATAACATTTCAGCTATCTCAAAAGTTATCAACAACAAATTAACATATTTCTAAACAACACTAGGTAAGAGAAAAAGGATTAGCAAATCAGAAGTATGTCCCCAAAAACAATGTGTTTTCTTAAGTCAATTATACTCGTATACTCAAATTGACTAATATATACATTATACAAGAAACACAAAGGAATTCAAGTAAAATGGTGATAATTTGTGATTTCCTAATCCCAAAATGCCCACAAATACCTACACTATTCTGCATCCTTCATCCCCCAAAAAAAGGATTACTTTGTATTCATTGCAGTATAGAAACCTTCTGCTATCGACAAGTTTTCAGGTCATTAAGTTTTGGTCAATGGATGTACATAGGTAGTAGAGTAGAGAGGCGACAAACAAAAAACTAGAACACCAGAACATTGTCTGGGTTAGATTCTTGGTTCAATGGAGATTAAATCTTTGAGGACTTAAAGGAAAACAAGTTTTCTGGTGCTTTAAGGGCGTGTGCATGATTTGATTGTCTTGAATAAAATTAAATATTTCACAAAATTCAGCACTTAAAGGTTTTTTTGTTGAACTCGTATATGGTTTTTTGTTAAAATAATTCTAAGTTCCAACTCATCCTTTCACATTGTTTTCCTTGAACATTTTGGCAAGAAAATCAAATTGTTTTGCAAACGAAATGAGGAAAGAATCAAGGAATGTCCTTTGGCCTTAAATTGGTACTTTTTGTCATTTGTGTTTTGTATTTTTACAGTCGTTTAAATATTTTTACATTCTCAATTGCATATACGCTGGCAGTGGAGCTTATCTATATGCAGTAAGGAATAAGGATATCAAATTTATATGTACACAATACATATGCATGGTTGAAGTGTTTTTTTTTTTGTTGGAAAGAGGGAAGAATGAAATGTGCCCAGAGCTATGCACAAAAGTTATATTTTTGCGAAAGTCAGCTGCAGCGCCGCCAACGTCATCAATTGAAATCTTGGAATTATCTTTAAAAATTATAATAAGGTATTTGAGTTCAAATACTTTTTTTTTATCAATTTATTTAAAACAAAAACATTTAATCACATTATCTACCGGGTGAATAATGGCACTATCGGGGAGAGCCCTTAATCGTGCCCTTAAGTAAACAAAAATCTCCTTTTTCGCATAAAGTGAGACAAAAAGCTAGAGCGTGTAGGTTGGTTTGAGACAGTAAATGAATCCTTCACTCAGTTAAGACGGGAGTGGAAATTTTCTAAAAACAAAACTTAAAACTGAAAAAAAAACTTTGTTTAAAAACAACGGTAACACTTACAATTCCAACGTTTTTGTAAGGCCTGAAATTTAAATTTGTAATTTTATTTTATTTTTCTGTTTTAATAAAGTTCTTTTAATGAATTGTTTTTTAAACATAAGGTTTCAAACCCAACATTTTAAAGAAAAAAAAATGAAAACATAATTAAATTATTTAAACTTTTTTTTTCAAAATTGTTCATTTATTTTTTAATAGTTTGAAAAGTAAAAGTCTTAGAACCATCTGGTTTTCAGTGTTTGGCTTAAAATTAATAAGAGCATTGAATTTTAAAAACAAAAATATCTCATAATTACGTAAAATTTTGAAAAAAAAAAATAGTTTGAATTGATTTTTAAAAATTTATTTTTGTATTTTTCAAAATTTTGATATTTAATATTTAAAAATTGTTAACTAAAAAAACATAATCTAAAAATAAAATAAAAGTAAAATTGTACCGTTGTTGCTTAATATTTGTTTTCTGTTTTAATTTATTTTTTTTTTTAGAATTTTGCTTCTTATTCATTTTACCGGCGATTTTCATGATCTCGAGTGGGACCACAACTCTCCCACTCAACTGCTTTACCTAAGGCTCCACTTGTGGTGTTCACCGGTTTGACCTCAGAAAACGTCGACAAGGCTCCCGGTTATGGATTGTTCCATATCTGAGGACAACTAAATGAAGGTGTCGTTGCATTTTGTTCATCCAGGCGTTTTTGCACCTACCTTTTTCTTGTGCTATTGCCTTTTGAACTGGGTTCTCATGACATCTTCTTTGTTCATGACAGTACCAGCTAAGTTGGTCATGCTGTATTTTGTCCAAGATGGTATTTTTGACGTGTAGGATCAGCACCTTCCATAAGATTTTTTTATTGTCTCAGCCCAACTTACACCCTCTAGCCACAATGAATGCGAATTACCCTGTATATCCTCAAAAATAGCAACACTTTTTTTTATTTTCAAAAGCGCCAAGACCTGTAATCCCCCTGGCTACGGCATTGATATCACGCAAACGAAAAATAAAACCTTTAGGTCTAAAAACTGGAAACCCTTCGTGTAAGCTTTATGGCCAAATAATTGTCTTAAATTAACTCTTTTTACAATCGGATTCAGTTTTTACTTTATTAGTTAAAATTTCGCCGTTTAAAAAAGCATTTCAACCCGCTTTCCATATAAAATGTCACTTCCATATCTAAACACATAAATTTTCCAAAATCCTACCAGCAGTTTATCTAAAACATTTTCTCTATTAGAAATGATATCATGGAGCAACATGCCTTGCCGGCCCGGGCGCCCAAAAGTAGCAATACCATAGAGAGACAATAAAATTGCAATCACTTGTAAATTATGATTGAAGTAATGTCCTTTGTCTGTTGATCTCTATATGCACAATAACCATTTTTTTCGTTATCCCTTTAGGTTAAAAGTCATAAAAAATGACTAACTACACCTGCAAAATAGAAAAAAGAAAACCAAAACAAACAAACGATGCATAGGTAAACAAAACTCTCTAAGCTGCAATGACAACCATCACCGGAAATTCCAGGAAATGTATCCTGGGAGCACTCCAAAATAGCCAGGTCAGGACCAATAAAAGCAATACTATACCAGCTGATTTCTTGCTTATGTTCGACGTGGTGGTTTTGGTTGGAACAATGTTTTGTTTGATTTTCTTTTGTTTTAGGTTGTTTTGGGTCATTTGGGGTTGTCGTTATTGTTTTTTGAAGTTGTTGGCTTGCATATATGAAATGATTAATGTAATTGAGGTGAAATATCCTGGAAAGTCGGAGCAGCGCTCCAGCGCAGCAGTTCAACTATCAATTCACTTGAAAAATAACACAAATAATTTGCTTTTATATTTCTGAGAACTCAAAAATATTAGACTATTTGGCATCTGTTGGATCAACAAGATGCAGAAAATGTACATGCAAGACTATAGCATATGCATCAGCCCAGCCAGTTCCGGGCAATTTCAAAATTTATATTTATAGACTTTGCGTATAGCAAAATGCAAAAATATATTGCTTTGTATAGGCAGGCAGATACATAATTTGCATCTTTAAATCTTGCATTTTGGTCTTTGAAGCATTTTTTTTTCGTAGTCTACAAAACTGAAACTTTTATGAATTTTAGAAACTAAAATAACGTGGTATTTTCTAATTTCACATCTGCCCAAAGACATGAAGCGAATAAACTATTAGACAGCGCGATATACGATTGTCGCATTAATGTAGTATCTCAAGAAATAAAAAGTGGTGCGCAGAAAAAAATTAAAAATACAAAATTTAAATAATGAAAAAAACCCAATTACATGTACATAAATGTGTATAAAAGTGTTTATATCGAAATAACTGCATGACTAAACGAATTAGAAAATTTGCTATTTGGTTTTGTTTCTTGTCCAGTTATATTGAAATTTCTCAAAATGATACAGTATGTGCAGAATGATTGATTACATTATTGTGAAATGAATCAAACAAATTTTAACGACTAGTAATAAAACTTTAGCAAATATATCCTTTTCAATAGTTTATTTCTAGTAACACAGTGGAAAACAAAGTTATCAAAACAAACTACAACAAAATTCTTGGACAATTTCGTCCGTAAAATCTGGGTTAGTTCCAGTAACCTATAATAAATGGGTTTCAAAACATTCAGGCACTAGTTGTTTATAATTACAAAAATATTTTGTTAATCTCCAAATTTACTCACGTGAATTTGTTTATAATGGGTGATTTTTTAAGAGGTTTAGAACTTTAAAAAAAAAAAAAACACACAAAATTCGAAAAAATGAATGAAGTATTTATTTGAATCGATAGTTTGAACCTTGCAATTTAAAGTTTAAAGATAATTTCATGCAAATGTTGACCGCGGCTGCGTCTCAGGTAGCCCATCCGCTGAGTCCAATTTTGGCATACTCTTTCACACATATCGGCCGGTATCTCACGAATGAATGCATGGATGTTGGCTTCCAGTGCGTCAATCGAAGCGGGCTTGTCCCTATAGACATTAGCCTTGACATACCCCCACAAAAAATAGTCTAATGGTGTCAAATCGCACGATCTAGGCGGCCAATTGACCGGCCCGAAACGTGAAATTAACTGTTCACCAAACTCGCCTCGCAATTGCGCCATTGTTTCGCGTGCTGTGTGGCATGTGGCACCGTCTTGTTGAAACCACATATCATGCAAGTCAAGAACTTCCATTTCGGGCAAAAAAAAGTTTGTTATCATCGCTCGGTAGCGTTCACCATTGACAGTAACGCTGCGATTCGCATCATCTTTGAAGAAATATGGCCCAATAATGCCGCCGGCCCATAAACCGCACCAAACAGTGGCTTTTTCGGGATGCATTGGTAGCTGTTGCAATGCTTCTGGCTGATCTTCACTCCAAATGCGGCAATTTTGATTATTTACGTACCCATTCAACATAAAATGAGCCTCATCGCTGAACACAATTTTTCGATAAAAAAGCGGATCCTCGGCCAGCTTTCCAAGAGCCCATTCACCAAAAAATTCGGCGTTGTGGTAGGTCGGCTGGCTTAAGTTCTTGCACCAGCTGTATCTTAAAAGGCTTTACGCCCAAATCCTTCCGCAAAATTTTCCACGTAGTGCTGTAACAAAGGCCTAACTGCTGGGAACGGCGCCGAATCGACATTTCGCGGTCTTCTGTCACACTAGCTGATACGGCCGCAATATTTTCTTCACTACGCACAGAACGTAAACGTGTTGGTGGTTTAATGTCCAACAAAGTAAATTTGGTGCGAAATTTGGTCACAATCTTCCGAATAGACTGCTCAAAAGGTCGAGAATGCCGACCATAAAATGGAAGCAGCGCGCGATGAACATTTCGAACCGAGCACGAATTTTGATAGTAAAATTCAATAATTTGCAAGCGTTGTTCATTTGTAAGACGATCCATGGTTAAATTGCAAACCAAACTGAAGCTGTTTGACAGTGACACAAGGTACTAAACACACGTCAGCTGTCAAAACCAGTGTTGCCAAAACAAACCAGCTAAAAAATCACCCGTTATTATGTTATTTAAAAAATATGTATAAAGGTGCTTATGGTGAAGAGTCTTGAAGCTAATTTTGAAGATCTATTTAAAATCGGAAAGTGTGCCGAAAATATATTTTTTCCAAAATCATCGAAATAAATAGTTTTTAAATCAATCGACGGGAAACGTAAAACCTTTGTTTGACTCTACAAACAAGACTATTGCATCGGTCCAAATGAAATAACTTTTGGATTAATAGACCTCTAAGTATTTGCTAATACACTAGACTTACAAGTTGTTTACATTATACATGCATTGCAAGCACTTTTGTGCATAAATAATAACGCCGTTTTTTTTAAGGATTGCAATACAAGCATTTTTTTACTCCTGAATGGGGGAGATTCTTTCTCCTCTTTTGTAAATTAGTTTTCAATTAAATTTTTTTTACATTTCAATTTTTGTTGTTTGAAATATTTTTTTATAATACTTTATTTAACAACGCGTTCGTAGTGCCTTTCTTCTTTGTAAATTATATCAATTTTTTAATTTAGAGATTTTATTACCGAAATAATGTTTTTCTCAGTATTGGATTCAAGTTCTTATTCACCAAATATTTGAAGAATGATACAATTTGATTCGTTCTCTCACGAACCATTCAAAAGCGAATTTTATTTTTAATTCGAAAGTGAATTTTGTTCGGTTCATTTAAAATAAAATTCATTTTCACGAATGAATAAAACTGCTGAGGTCTGAAAGATTCTCGAACAGTTAAAATAATAAGTACAAATATTTTTGTCATAATCAAAAATATTAAAAAAAAAAAAATTGTTTAATCAAATAAACGAATTTGTGCTTTCCATAACTAAGGTTTTTGAATATCAATAAGAAAATCGTTTTTTATTGTTTTATTTGAATCCATGAAACATCATGTTTTTCGTATAAATCAAAATCAAAAGCCGATTTTTTTTTCTTATAACTAACACCATTCTATTGAAGTCACAATTCGATTAGTATGACGTTTTTGTTGAATGTTTCCAGTTACTTTTCCTTTCAATTTTGTATTCTCGCAAACAAACATTCTATGCACCTAGTCTCTGAGTAACAAAAACTACATTAAATCAACTAAAATATCATTTTTTAATAATTTGAACAGAAAATATTTCTCAAAAAAAAAAACATATCCCAAGCGAATTGGATAGAACCTTTATAAAGAAGGATTTGTTTAACGTTTTGTTTGGTTAATACTTTCAAGCGAATCTTATTATACCTCAATTGTATTTTTCGGTTCGCTCACGAACGAAAGATTTAGACAAAAAAATAAATACAGTTTATTCGTGAACGAACCAGATATTTTTATTGATTGAACATTTTATCGTTCACGAACCATATTTTGTATGCCTCATGAGAAGATCGGACAAAAATTAAAAAAGATCTGTATTTTATATTTTATAGTTCGCGAGTGATATTTTATGAACCTTGTTATATACTAACGAATTCACTAGAGACGGGCGCTAATGTCAACGGATTACCTGGTAGTAGTGATTTAGTTTGAAAGTAAGTTTTTCGAAAAAGAACAGGTACTAACCATTTGGAAAGATTTAATTTTTTATTAATTTGTTCTTCTGCTTTCAATCCCTACTGTACAACAGCATTTTGCAATGCATTCGTCTAAGCAAATAAAAACAATTTTAAATATAAAACTGAATAAAAAAACAACATTCCCTGCAAGTGCGCTGCTTATGCTGTGCCTGCGCCTGTGCGCTTCTTCTATCTAATATGATCGTCTACACCTGCTTGGAAAATGTCACATCTAATACAACTGACATGCATGCACTGCACGTAGACGAAAGTGCACTCAACGGATTGTCTTCGGTGGCCTGACGCGTTAGTGTTTCGCTATCTGAGACTCTTTGATTTGTTGAAGTGCACGTTTGGTATATGGCATTTGATTTTGGCCCGATCTACCTTAATAGACTTTCACAATGCATCAGAAAAAACGCAAAACAATATACAAATTATATTGCATTTGGTGTTCCCATTTGCGAATTACGGGCGCACGTATTTTGAATATTTAATTTTGTCTTACTGGACTTTAATTTCAGCCAGAAGCAGAAGTATACATACGTTCGATATGTCGAGTCAACATTTTGATTTGGAATTCTTTTGCAATAGTGTACCTACATATTTACGAGTATACCTATATATTGTTTTTCTTTTTTCGATGTTATTTCTAAGATTTTTACGCAAAAACCATGTCTAGTCGACATGAGTTTGAGTAGGTATATCGCCGATGATAAGAATCGAAAATGTTTTGTTTATATGAAAACTGTTTGGTCATAAATCGTCCAAGACGCTTTCTGTTTGCATTAAGAGTCTCATTCGATATAAATTCATCTTTAAAGGACGTCTTCATTGGAGGGAGAGTTGTAGTTGTATTTATACTGTACAGACACAAGTTATTTTTGTGCCATGAAATATTTCAGCAAGTAAAATTCAAGACTTATAAATCACAAGCGGAAAAAAAATCATTCCGATATGAGTGTTGGATTTGGTTGAAAGGGTTTGAGATGAAGTGGTGAATCTTATTCAGGGAGCTAAAAATGTATAGGTATGAGAAAGAGATTTAGGAAAAAAATTACAATATGGAATGATTTTGAATTAGGAAATTTTAAGTTGCTCATAAAGTTTTCAAGTGTTCCAAAGGACCACTAATTGGAAAACCCTGATATAATTTTCGATTTTTGATGCAAGTTATGTTTCCCTGAATTGTTCTGCTTGAATAATGTATGCAAAATAGAAAACAACAAGTGTTATATTTGGAGGTGGCAATCTATGATACATAAGTGTCACATCTTCAAATTTTAACTTTGTTAAGAAAGGTTATTTCCCTTACTTCTGTACTTTGTGTAATGATTGCAGTCAACATCGCAGAAGTAGACTTAAATTCTTTCACATTAAAAGATATTTACAAACACAACATTAAATATCTTGTGTTGAGAAAAACGATACAATACAAAAAATGATTTAACTGGAAAGGTAGTAGGGGCTCTTGAATAAAATGTTCACCAATACAATCGATTTGTTTGTGTGCCGAGTGCGAGCAGATATATTTTAAGTGAGCGGAAAGGGAACTTTGTTGACGGTTAGATTTTAAACAAAAATTATTGTTACTACGAAATATTTCAAAAAAAGTTAATAAAAAAATGCAGATTTATATCAATAAATATGTATTTAATTAAAAAAGTAAAATATCAAAAATTAATTTCAAAAAAAATTACGATGAAAAACCTGAAAGTACCAAAATAACTATATTTGTGATTAAATATTTTTGAATACTCGTATACGTACATTTAAATGAAAAACATAGTTACACATACTTGTTTTATTACAAATTCAATCAAAATCGTCCAAGCTGTTTTCAGTTATTTTATTGAAATGAAATTTAATTTTCCTTCCTTTTATTTTGTTTGAATAAGTTAGCCTCAATTACCAACAGGATTTCTGTTTCGATAAGAATTAACGCTACTTTTTAAATATAACTTATAAAAGAGAAATTTAATTTTTAACAATTTTAAAAATTTAGCTTACTAAAAAAAAAACTATAATAAATTTTCAAATACTAAATTTGTACTTTTGGCAGGAAAAAAATAGGTACTTTGTGAAGTAAGTAATTCTTAAATATTCGCGGCAAAAATTGTGATTTGGCATCGATTGTGAAATTGCATCGATAAACCATGGGGTATCAAAATGCAAAATGGTAACCAAAGCAACTTGAAAAAAATACGACTCCTACAAGTGGTTTTGATATTGTTTGACTCGAGCAATCGATTGGTACCCTCTTCTTCAAAACCTTCGATGCAATAAATAATCATCACGTGAAAATATCAAATTGGAAGTTAATTTTTGTAGATTCACACTTAAAATTAAAACATTACCATCTTAACACAGGATACATTTCTTTTTTAATTTCTTTTTTTGAATTCAAGCGAAAATTTTCAGATAAACTATAGGTAAGATATTCAAAAGTAAGTAAGGATCCACTACTGATTACCAATCCTAAAGCTTTCATATTGGATAAATCTTATATCACTGTAACTTTTTTTTCTCTTTAACTCATTACAAAACAATATATTGCTTGCATCATAACCCCAAAACCACATCACGTTCCACAACAATTAGTTTCCTGATTACAACACAATTAACAAAAATTAGCATACAATTTTCTTTTTGACATCTTTCCATCCAATAAAATCATCCAACAACACAAGCTTCGAAAGTGTTGTTTTTTTTTTGTATGGCTTATAATACTCTTAATAATTTTCATGGGCCATTTAAAAAGTTGTAAGTCTCCCCACAAAATTGGCTCTCTGTTGTCTCCCACACGACAAAAAAACAATTCAAACGAACAAAAATCAAATGAACTTAGGTTTTTGTTTGCATTGCCAACTCAGTTTACATGGTTTCATATCCTCATTTTTTTTGTGTTTAGTTAAATATCCTCTGCATAAAAACCTCCTTCTTTGTCATTGTTTTTTTAAGCCAAAGAGTATCTCATCAAATAAATTGCCTCGTTTCCGGTTTGTGTCTTCTGCGCGCTTCGTCAATTTGAGTTTTGCATTTGAAGGACTCCATTTATAGTGCTTTGAATGAGATCCAATCCACATGCCATATACATAAGTATATGTAGGCTTAAAACAATTGTCTTATTTCGAGTGATTCGTATTCAAAAGGGCATGTGTCATTTTTTATATTTCCGTCTTGTGCGCGGGTAACTCCTTCAAATATTATAGAATGCAATAATCATAACACTTTTACAAAAGGCACAGACGAAAAAATTACCCATATTGGTGGGAAGGGGGGTCTTCATATTATAGAGAAAAGTATTGCCGCACAATATTTTGCAATATTTTAATGTTAACTCTGATGCCAGCGCGATTTTCTGCCTTTGATTTTTCGGCTTTTCAAGCTTTTTTGAGAGGAAGGTCCTTGTTATGTTTTGTTTGTTTTTTTTTTTTTTTTTTTTTTTTTTTTTTGGCACAATGCTTGTGATGCTCTCAAACACCCAACAACCATCAGAGACCAAACGATACAAGGGAATAACGAGCAACAGACAATGTTGTCTTTATTACGTTTCTGCTATTATGGGATAAGTTATGTGCCTAAAAGGCAAATGTACATTAATTGGAAAGATTTATTTATGTCCTTGGCACTATTATGGCTGAGTGTGAGTGTTGGATGTTAAATAAAAGTTGATATATAAATTTCTATATCTAAATCCCTTTAACGAATAATCCTTCTAGAAGTTGAAAATTCGTTTAAAGTGTAAGTAGGTAGGTACTATATAGCATATCCATATTGTCGAGGATAAAGTAAAGTAATTAATTGAATAGACAACCTTATATCCTTTCACAGGATGTATGTAGGAAGGAAAGCGATTATCTATTATCTATATACCTATATAATGTATAAGGGCTGGGAGTTTTATAGTATTTGCGGTAATTTATCTGATTTTTGGCACCAAAAATTGAACAAATTCACAATCCTTTCCGCCCGACAAAATCCTTACAACCGCATTTTGTGAAAAATCTATGCATGCGGGCATAGAAGTAATTTTTCAAGGATCTCTTAGCTAAAATGACTTTGCAAATGAAAATTCATGTTAGTTGAATGGATTTTTTTTTTAATTTATTTTTTTATTTTAAATGCTGAACTAATTTGAAAGGGACATTTACTTGAGGAATATAGTGTCATCAATATATTAACCGGATTTGACCAAAGTTATTTCAGCGAAGCTCCGTTAGTAAAACAAAATGTTTTAGGCAGCAATTTTTCTAAAAACTTGACTTAAAACAAAAATTAAAAACACAAACAATGCCATGTTATACCTTTTTGTAAATCCAGAAATCATTTCCTCTATTTTCTTTTTAAATAAAGTTATTTTGATTTTTGTGCAATAGCCCGTAGCGTAATGGATAGTGCGTTGGACTGTCACGCTGGAGGTCTGCGTTCACTTCCCAGCCTCTTCCACCTAAAAACTAAAAAGTTTTTTTTCAGGGCTACTGCCTCTTGCGAGGAATTGACAAATCCTCCAAGAATATCAATTGTCATGAATAAGTGCTTCCATTGTATACAAAACCTATAAAAACTATTAATGAGTCGATTTTCGGGACGATATTCTGCGCCTATAGGTGGTGTATTATCGCTAGAGAGATTTAATGAGATTTTCAATGTATTTTTAACTCCACATTATCTACAGAGCAAATGCCCTCCCAGGCCAGTGGCACAGCCACCGTCATTTTGGGTTTTTTTATAGTACTATAGATATTAATATGTAGTAGCCCGTAGCGTAATGGTTAGTGCGTTCGACTGTCACGCTGAAGGTCTGGATTCGCTTCCCAGCCTCGTCCACCTTAAAAACTAGAAAGTTTATTTTTGGGGGCTAATGCCTCTTGCGAGGAATTGACAAATACTCCAAGAGTATCACTTGTCACGAATAAGTGTTTCTCGTCTAGCCGTTCAGATTCGGCATAAAATTGTAGGTCCCTTCCATTCCTGTCGACAGGCGCACACAGGAATGGTTGCGAGTTTTTAGTCACTAGTCCCTGGTTCTTCACGAGCCGCTGTACCACCCGATTTTTTTTTTATAGATATTAATATACAATGGTGCTTCTCGTCTAGCCGTTCGGGTTCGGCTTAAATTGTAGGTCCCTTCCATTCCTGTCGCACCCGTACATAGGAAAGGTTGCGAGTTGTTAGTCACTAGGCCCTGGTTCTTCACGATCCGTTGCGCCACCCAATTTATATAATTTTTTTATTTTTGTTTCAAACCCAAAACTTTGAAAAAAAATACTAAATTTTTTTTTTATGTTATTAAGTGTTTAATCTTCTTTTGTTTACAAAATTATTTAATGCTCTTATCAGTTCTTAGTCAAACACTTGTATTACCCTTGTATCTTAATTTTTAATAATTTTGTTCGGGTTTAAATCAATTTTTTAGAAAATTTCCCCTCCCGCCTAAATGGACGGAATAGACTTCTGCTCCCATACGATTTTAGGTATTGTCTCAAAACCCAACCTACATATTTTAGCTTTTTTTCACAATTTGCACATTTTTATTTTTTACAGAGATATTTCCGTTGAAAAAAACTAAATTATCTTATTTTGAATTCAAATTTCTTGTCTACATTTTGGAGAAAATACTTAGTTTACGAGTATACTAGTGCCCTTATATTTTTTTTTTTTCATTTTTAAATTATGTATGTGTGTTGTTTAATTGCGTAGGGTTTGATTTAAAAAAAGTTTTTTGTATACATTTTGGCAGAGTTCTCCCTCTTTATACGAAACTGGAATCTCGCGTTAAATTTTGTCTATGAAAATTATTTTTATT
The DNA here is from genome assembly GCA_949320155.1 of Melangyna quadrimaculata. Classification (NCBI taxonomy): domain Eukaryota; kingdom Metazoa; phylum Arthropoda; class Insecta; order Diptera; family Syrphidae; genus Melangyna; species Melangyna quadrimaculata. Next base: position 183,945,651 of record OX439485.1, read on the forward strand.
TTCTTCAACTATAATTTACTCTAAAACACAAAGCTTAACTTCCATAAGAATCTCCTAAATTCTCGTTCACTGGCACAATAATTCATAATATCTAAGCTTAAAAATGATTATCGGCTGCCATAAGTAGCAGCCAGGACCAACCTTCTGCCAGTACTTGCCGCATATACTAATACACATCTTTTTCACTTAATTACGACATCGTTTAACGTATGTATAAGAAAGGATAAAATATGAAAATAAAAAAAAAATGACGAGAATGTTCCGCCCCCATCCGTCCTTTTATTCATTCATAAATCTATGATTTTTATACTTTCCACCAGAAAGGATGAATATTTTATACTTAAGCATTTTGACTGAAAGAGATGAAATGGAAAAAGGCCAATCCACCGATCGACTACGACCTAGCACAAAATATGCACTTACAGAGAGACTTTGGCGAGATATCCTTTTATTTCACATTTGTAAAACGTTGCGGTTGGCAATTTGGCAAGGACTCATTCCATTCCTGATATTTGACTTTTCTTTTAGGAATAATGTGTGAGTTGTGGTTTGTGGATGTGGGGAGGGCTGCTTGAGTATTTTTGTCGCCTGATGTACATATGAATTCTATAGGATATCGTGAACATATTCATATTTTTACAGTCTTTCTGAAATTATATTTTTAAAATAGCTACCTACATATCTGTAGAATGAGAGGAAAAACTGGTCAATCGGATGAATGGAAACGAGGTCATAAATGCCAGTTTTCATTTGTTTCCATCTGCACAGGAATCCTTTGTATTGTGATGTAATATTTTGATTTCTAGCCAATGCTAAAAGTGCAATTCAGTAAAATTTGGTCAAATGAACAAAGAAGGGTTCTTAGAATTTATGATCACAATGTTGCCATGAAATGTATCCTTTTAGAATGTGTATTTCCTGGTTGTGTTAATTTTTTCTGAAAAGCGTTGGTTAAATAAACCGATTTGATATGATACCTACCTTTCATAAAGGATGACCTCTTAAAAAGACATCATTTAAATAATAAATTATTAATATTGATAATTTTAAGCAAGAGTATTTTAGAATTGTAAAGTGCAATTTTGTAATTTATAAATTTATATGTTTATTTTTTGTTGACAAGTTTGAGTTGGAGAACCTATTTTTGTGACCTAAACATTTGATTTATGGGGTAGGGCCGGAGTTTGGGAAATAACGTACACCCTTATGTGCATTGTAGTTCATAATTATGTCAGTAATTGAAATAAATTGGAAAAACACAAATTTGACAATAACTTTTATTCTTTTAAAAATGCCAGATAATTATTTAAGAAAACTCAAGTCCCGTTTTTCGTTGATAATTTTTTTAAATAGAGTATTGTAAACCTGTAAACAGATTTGATACAGTTAACTCAAGAAGCAGTGGTGCAAAATGTATGCGAAAAGACTTGAAAATCTTAGAAGATGAAATATTAATAAGATTGATTTGGTAGATTTAATTTTTTTCAGCTCCAAAACTAACACCTACCCTGTCATACAACCAACATACACAAACTTATTTATTTCAAAAACAGCTCTGATGATTTTTTATAAAAAAAAATATGAATTATATTTAATTTATCGTTAACCGCTTTATCGATTTCAACCAAATTTTTGTACAGGAAGACATTTGCAATGTTAACAATTTTTAATACACACATTTTCGAAGTTTATACTTAAGTTCAGCTGAACCTTAAACTGAGTTTAAATTTTTGGCTTAACTCTTCGTGTTTCACAGTTAATTTTGAATTTCAGTTCAGTTAAATTTTGTTTAACTAGATCTTATGAAAATAAGTTGTCAGCTTTTTTTTGTAATGTGTCCAGTACGTAACTTTAATAATTTGATCAATTATCTTTAATTGCCTTCCCTTTTCTTCTCCGAGGTAGCCCGTAGCGTAATGGTTAGTGCGTTCAACTGTCACGCTGGAGGTCTGGGTTCGCTTCCCAGTCTCGTCCACCTAAAAACTAAAAAGTTTTTTTCAGGGCTACTGCCTCTTGTGAGGAATTGACAAATCCTCCAAGAGTATCACTTGCCACGAATAAGTGCTTCTCGTCTAGCCGTTCGGATTCGGCATTCAATTATGGGTCCCTTCCATTCCTGTCGATAGGCGCACACAGGAATGGTTGCGAGTTGTTAGTCACTAGGCCCTGGTTCTTCATGAACCGTTGTGCCACCCGATTTATTTTTTTTTTTTTTTATCTCCGAGACAAATAACACGCGAAACAAAAACAAAAATATTTTGTGTTCTTGACACCCTGTGGAAGTTTGTTTTGTTTAAAGGGACACGAAACAATTAAAAAAAAAACTATATGAAAATAACAGTGTGCTCTTCAGTCAGTCTGTTATACCCTACTAAGACACAAATTTTGGTTGATGTTTACCGACTTTTATAAAAATCACAGCAAAAAGATACTGACTGAAGAGCCCACTGATATACCTTCGGCGGAACACAATTATTTCTGGAGTTGAGGTCACTTGTACTTTTTAATTGAATTTTATTCATTCACTCCACTTAAAACAGAAGTAATTTCAATATTTTAATATTTAAATTTCTTCAGCTTCTTATTGTATATGAAAATAACTTAAGCAGCTAATCTACAAAAATATCTTCTTTATTATTTTTTACAATTTTTTTTTCAAAAAGAAAACCAAAAATTGAAAGCAACGTTTGACAGCAAATGGGAACAAAATTAATTCAATTCACTTTTTTCACAGAACCAGAAGTTCTGTTGATTTATTTTTGTTACCACTGTCACTTTGCGTTTGGTCGATACTTTAACAAATAAAAATATAAACAAACACTATGTGCATACTTTTGGGCTTTGTTTCAAAGTTTCTAGTTATCCACTGTTTTTGAAGTATAATATTTGTATGAACGTATCTTCCTTTCAATTTTTAATTGTTTTTTGTCTTTTTTACAGTCCAAAAATAGTTTCTAACAGTTCAATCGTTTTCAATGAATAATTGTTATCCTGTCACTAATTTACTTGCGATGACAAATAATTGCTCATTAATTCTTTTTTATTTATCACTACACATTTTAACATTTTGAGCAAAACAAAATTATTTCACTCAGCTTTACTTCCCTATTCAGGATATGCTCAGATTTTCACTTTTCAAACCTTAACCCAAAAATATAACCAAACAATGATAATAAAAGTCCATGTTTGCAAGTGCAAGACATTAATACCTGCTACTGTCTTATCAATTTCGTAAGAAAAAAAAAAATTAATCAAAAATTAAAGGCTATTTGTATTCTGGTGTCGTTCTCATACAATATTAGCAACTGCGACTATTTCTGTTGGCTCAAACAACTGTTGACTTTGTAAGTTAAGCAGTTATCGGAATGCGCCTCCACATAAAACATCTTTAGTTTAAAAAAAATATCGCAAGTACTACCTTGTTTTTTGAACATTTGCTTTTATTTATTTCTTGTTAATTTGGTTTATTTTTTTGTTTGTTTTTTTTTTTTTGTCAAAATGAGTGACTATGATAAGTGGACATGTTTTTTGTCGATTGTGGGTATTTATGTGTTATTGTGCTTTTTGTATGAACATTTATTGTCGGGAATACTAATAATTAGATCTCTTATCAAGGATTTTCTTGATCCTAGAAATAAATTAGATTTATATAAGGATTTCGGTTCATGGGCGGGTAAATAATAAAATGTGGATATTGTTGTTATAGTGGAAAAATAGCTGCGTATTTTTTTTAGTTGTGACAGGATCCACCGATGGAATTGGAAAAGCCTATGCCAAGGAACTGGCTAAGAAAGGCATAAATATTGTTCTCATTGCTAGATCTAAAGACAAGCTAGAAAATTGTGCGGAAGAATTAGGTAAGGCGTATTTCATTGTAAATTCTATACGTAAATGCTTACATCTTTATGAATCCATTGGATCGCAGAAAGTGAATATGGAGTACAAAGTAAATGGATTCAAGCTGACTTTTCTAAAGGTGCAATTGTCTATGATCATATCAGAAAAGAATTAGAAAATATTCCAGTTGGTATTCTAGGTAAGTCTATTTGGATTAATCTCGAATATTCCTCGCTGAGAGTTATTTCATAATTTTAGTTAATAACGTTGGTTGTACATATGGAAGACTTGATGAAATGTGTGAATTTCCTGAAGAAGTGCTTTGGAATGTTATGAATACAAATATTGGCGCGGTGACGATTATGTGTCGCATGATGGTGAATAAAATGAAAGCCAGTGGAAAAGGTGCAATTGTTAATGTTTCTTCAGGCACTGAGGCACAAGCAGCACCTTATGGTGCCATATATGCAGCATCGAAGGTAAGTTATAGTTTAACCAATTTAATTTTACAATTGAATAGCAACAAATATTTAAAAGTACTATCATGTAACTTATTGATAAGTATATGAAGTACTTTTGATAAAAATGGATAAGTTAGCAGCAGTGAGATTTCAATTTAGTATACCGTAAAATATGAAATAACAATAAGTAATGTTTAAAAATACAATCAAAAATACTGAGGCAAGACGCATAGAGTTGAGGTCACTTGAGCTTTTAATTGAATTAAGTATATAGGTATTTATATTCGATCACTCCACTAAAAGAGAATTAATTTATTAATTCTTCGTTATTGAAAATACAAAATATATTGAAAAGTGATTTTCAACAATTCCTACGATTTTGTTTGTTGATCCATTCATATTAATTTATTTCGGAAATTGATCAGCTAGATTTTCTCTAAAAGTTTCCATGTTTTTCATTATATAGATCAAATTATCTAAAATAAAAATCATAGCATGTTTAACTTATTAATCTATTTATATAAAAACGTTTCGTATAAGCGCTTAGACAACTCAACCAATGGCATTGCCGTTGATGTCTCTATATATTATGTCTTTGGAAATTCTGGCAATATCTGGAAAATATTAAAATGCAAAAACAATTTATTCCGAGAGAAAAAACTGTTTTAACTGCTAATTCTAATATTAATTAATCAATTGAGAGACGGTCTAATGTGTGAAGCTAGAGTGATGACCAGGGCAAGGATTTTGCTGACTTAAATAAATCAAAAAAGTCAAACAAAAATTATTAAATAGGCAAAAAAAAAGGCATTTATTAAAAAGAGAGAATATAAACATAACTAAACGTCTAATTATAAAAGCATTGAACTACCAACAGCTTTGTAAAGTTTTCAGGTAACAGCCTTCTACGATCGGCTCTTAGAAGCGTCTTAAATGAGCTAAAGTACCTTTCTACTTGAACAGACACGAGTCGCGCTCATTTTAAACTCTCTAGTCTCTACATCATTCACTTCAACGTTTTCGGAAAGTGTAGAGTTGACGTCGCCATTTATTACAGCATTTGCCCAACAGTTTTAAGTCCACGATTTACATTAAAAAGAGTAGTGAACTGTTTCAACACTTCATTTGCAATTATTGGCCCTTTCGATTTTTTCAAATTTTCATTGATATTTGCAGTGCTAGGAAATGCACAATCATTCATATATAGAAATGCAAAGATCGAGTTTTTATGAATAAAAAAAGGACAAGAAATTTTATTGAGAAAAGATCATAGTAACTCTATCTACAGTCTACACTACCGGCTTTCTTTTTCTTGTATGTTGAGGGCAAGCACATTTGTTTTCTGTGCGCTTAAGATTGTGTTTGTATCATGTTTTTAAGTGAAATAATCTCAACTGGAAAAACTACATGCAGTTTATATTTATAGAATATTTTTGAAGATTTTTTTGTTTAATTTTGATAAAAAAGCAAGCAAATCAAAATTGACCGAAAAGACACTAACGGGTAAAAAAGGCAAAAAAAAGCACTAACGGGTAAAAAAGGCAAAAAAAAGGCAAAATAAAATACATACATTTCGAATCAGGAGGACCTGAATCGTGTTTATATAATGTCGATACTTTCTTACGATCACGCAAAAAAAAATAGGCAAAGTTAGCAAAATCCTTTCCCTGGTGATGACATACCTAGCCGAAGATATACATAAGAGTGTCCGTTATTTCCCAAACGCAATTTTTTGGATAGCACACCCCGTCAATCGAAAGTTTATGCCGAAAGAAAAAATTATTGACCAACAAAATTTTTTTCGGAGGTCATTAACCTGTGCCTCTAAGTTTATACTTTTCCCATACAAATTTGTATGTGAACTTTACACTTTTCACATTTTATTTTTTTTTCTCTGGAACTATAAAAGTTATTCTTACTGTTTTTAGGAAATCTGATTGGTTTATCGGTCCTTTAAAAAACTGTATTTAAAAATGTATTAAAAAAATTTCGGTATGACCTCGGAAAAAAATTTTGTTGGTCAATAATTTTTTCTTTCGGCATAAACTTTCGATTGACAGGGTGTGCTATCCAAAAAAATGAGTTTGAGAAATAACGGACACCCTAATATACATACATACATTCCAACAATGCTGGATTTTGATGTATTAAGAGATTAATTTTGGCTTTCTTGAGCATAATTATCCTTAAAAGTATACACTTAACTTGAACAACTACTTTTGATTTTGTGGGGTTTAAGGGGTACAACTCAGTTCTTTTGAACAATTTGTAAAGCAAAAATGTTAGCTTCTACATAATATACTGTTTAGGGCAAGATTATGATTCGTAAAAAAAAATCGAACTCTAGATATTAATCAGACCTAACATTACGGTGTTAGAGAATGCGAAAAAATGGGTCTCACGATTCTATCTGTCTGTGTCTGTACCTCGACCTACAGGTAAAACCACTGCAGAAATGTTCTTTAAACTTTTGAAGTAAGGTTTTTATGTGATTCGCTAGAAGAAGGTAAATTGATTTTTTCAGCTCTAAGGAAAGTGTAAGAAAATTATTTATCACAAATATGGCTCTAACTATCTCGACAGATAAATTTCCAACAATGCATACAGGTTTGGTTAAAACAACACATAAATCGTATGAGAGGGTTTCCTCCCATCCCACACGTTAAGCAGGAGTGGCATCTTTCTTTTAAAAATTTTAAGTACCAGTACCGAAGAATTGTACTTTTACTTAAATTCTACAAAGGAATTTAAAAAAATTGTATTCACTACTTTTGTAATTAAATACTGTACTTAAATACTTTTTCAAATATTTTTAATTCCTTAAGTACTTTTAATTCCTTTTGATTCCTTTTAGTTCCTTTTGTTTTTCTTATATTTTTTTACAAAAGGAATTTAAAGGGAATTCAAGTACAATTCCGCGGTACTGGTACTTAAAATTTTCAAGTACAAGTACCGAGGAATAATTGTACTTGTACTTAAAAATTTTAAGTACCAAGGAATTGTACTTAAGTAGTGCTTAAGTTACCATATATTTAATTATTTTACATCTCTGGTTTGAAACTATTAAGCCTATCGACGCTGAAGAAAAGAAGGGAAGTGAATAAAGTTCTTTTTATTTCAACTCCTATCTGGATCAATTTGTTCCTCTCACATCCTCTGTATGCTGAATATAAATTCTCGATCCAGAAGAAATTGAAACTCTGATTTTTCTTATATTTCTTTTGCAGGATCTAATTATGGCTTAAATGAACCTTTAAATGTCATGTGAATTGATTTTAATTGCTGTAATAATTGTATAGATTTTAACTTGTCAAAGAACAATTAAAAAAAAAAATAATATCTTCAGAATTATTATGATATAATCAATCTATTTCTTTAATGCTCCTTTTATAATATTGATATTTTCATATTCTTAAATTGTTATATTTTTGCTTATCATTCTATTATTGTATAAATAAATTTTTAATCCAACTTAGACATAACTTAAGTTTGTAGTTGAGAAATAAAAAAAAAAATAAATAAAAAATAAATAAATTACTTGCTTCATACAACCAGAGCAAGTATGTATATGCGACCTAGTAGGGCCTTTATTGAATTTTCAGAAATCGACTATTGTGTAATTTACAAAAAAAACTTAGTTTAAAAAGAAAACTGATCTTTCATCAAAATGTAACCTCCAAAAATGCACGATTTCTAAAATCTGAAACTTATTAACACTCATTTATCAATTCATATTTGTTTACTTTTGTCCCATCACCAGGCCTACATAAAGAGTCTAACATACTCCTTACAATACGAAGTTGCCGACTATAACATCAACATTCAACTATTGTCACCATACTTTATTGTGACAAAGATTAATTCATATTCATCAATGATAATGCGTGGCGGCTTAACAATACCAACTGCGGAAACATACGCCCGATGGGCTGTTTTTACCTTAGGAAGAACTAAACAATCTACTGGATATTTTTGGCATGCGGTACAGGTAAGAGATGATTGCCATATTTTTGATCGCATGTTTGAAATATAAAAATTAATTAATGGATTTTACTTTATTTTAGAACACAGTGGCGAGTATTGTTCCATATAGAGGACGTTCTTATGTTGCTGCTTTAATATCAAGAGCATTAAGAAAACATCAAACTAATAGTTTGAATATGACAAATTAATTAATTTAAAAAAAAAAAACAAAAACAATTTAATTTTATTAATAATTTAATTTATAAATTCTTTTCTTCTCTGTGTACATGACCCTAAATTTATTTCCTTTAAATAAAATACGAGTTATTGTTAAGCTTTTGTAAGTGAAACGAGCTTTTTTTTAAATTTTGGTTTTGGGTTTGTGTCTCGAATTGTAGAGTTTTTTATAAGTTTACTTAATATTCTCCAATATAATTTGAACAATTTTTTCTTTCCAAAGGCTTGCGCACAGAATGTGTTTAATTTTGTTTGGCTTTTAGATTCCTTGACAGTTTGGTTAAGACATTTATATGTAAACTCTGCCAGTTTCAATATTATTCGGGTCAATTGTGGTTGCGAAAATCAATCTATTTTTTGTTTTGATTACAAAATAAATATACGTAGCTACATCCGCCAAACAAAATTATTTAATTCCATTGATAGTAAAAAGAAATTACAAACAGCTCATTTTTATAAGAAGGTATCACTTTTAACTCAGTTATATTTTATTGAATTTTAATACTAAATCGAATTCAGGTGGAAAAAATAAACAAAGTGCATAGGGAAGGATATTAATGGGCCAAAATAAATTGTTTACCATTATTACAAGGAAATGTATGCCTTGGCTTTGTTTAATAGTGCTGAGTCCTGTTGAACTGTCTAGTGCTTGCAGGCCTGCTTCTAAATTGTTAATCAGCCATGGTTATAAAGAGCTCCTTTTAAAACCTTTCCGATATACCTACTTTAATTACCTTGTCATCTTCTTGTGTGAAAGTGAGTGGAAATTGGCCTTTAGGGGTAAATTACTGCTGGACTACCAACTTTTATCATATTCACTATTACACGTAGGCATCCTATCTAATGAAAATTTTGTTAAAAAAGGAGTAGTTAATCCTCAAGAAAATATGTCCTTGGTATTAATTCTTGCAATAGACATAGGTACAGTGAAACCCCCCCCTTAGGTAAGGTGGGGGAGCTGAACGCAGTAGGAGGTTTCACTGTATTTTCTATACTGAAATAATTTTGAAAAAAAAAATACATTAGGCGTGTTTTGTTTCATATACATATATGCAGTCTTTGAAAAAATTAATTAATAAAATACAACACAAACTGAGCTTTAATAAAGTCGCTTATACTGACATTTATCAAGGCTTTTGTGCGTAGCGTATTAAGGCCAATAACTCGAAGAAATCTTCCATCCAGTCTAACGATTTATAGGAAAAATAAGACAGGCTAACGGTAGTCTCGTGTTTCTTGCATTTTATTTTGTTTTTCAAAAAATTCTATAGAAATATATAGAATACTTTGAACGCTGTTTGTTTTTTTTTTTTATATTAAAATGTTTTTTGTTTAAAGATAGCTGTTTACATTTGGAGAAAAAAAAACACGCCTTTTTATAAAATGTATCATTATTTGTGTTTCAACAGCTAAGTCTATACATAAACAATAAAATGTACTCAATTCCGATGATAGATTTCAATTAATCATTAATAACCTTATCCACCCAATAAATATAATTAACTAGTTTTTCGGTTGTTCAAGTTGAAATATAAAAAAATAAATAAAACAAACATTGACCCACTTAGACATTTAAATTCAAAAAAACAAAAAACTAGTACATCAAACATTTAATAATCTTTGTTTACTTTTGCAATTATCTCATCTCGTTAAAAATAATTATTCTTAAATTTGTAGACATCTATAATACTTAATTCTTTTAACTATACATGTTCCGTACGGAAGCGACACATTTTTATAAACAAAAATCTGAGTAGCTGCATCTGCATTTAGTATGTATCTATTCAGTGAAAGTGGGCAAAGCAGACAAAACACAACCGATGGACATGCCAATTTAACGCCACAATAGGCTTATAGTCTGAGATTTAGCGTTACACAGTTTATTGGTAAAAAGTCATTTTTCAAAATGGCGTCTAAAGAACTTACTTTTTGTCCTATTTAGCTTATAAATGATTTCCATGTAAAATATTACAAGAATTCCGCTTTTGTCGATGAACATCCCCGCTTATGAATTAAGCAGATTTTATAAAAGAATTACAACTATTAAAACTGGTATACAAAGCAAGGATGACGTTCTTCTGTATAGTCATTCTTAAGCAAGCATTAAGCAGCTTCCACATTATTTTGCTTTGTGTATATCAATAGTGCTTATCGTCAATGTTTAGTTGATACGTGTAGATCAACAGAGCCGATCAACTTTTCTTGACCCGAACTTGTATTTTGATTTGTGTAATTAGATACTGTCTTTTTTTCGTTTGCGAACTTATTTTTATTGTTGTTTACATAAAATGAAATGGACGTGGAAAATTGAGTACGCAAATGAGTGCTTCCATGGACACATGACAGTATACACTTGAACACGTACACACTAGCATGTTGATCGACAATATAAATTAACAAAATTTATCGGCATGATGTGTTCACATAAAACACAAATTACACTTATCTTGTTTAAAAATCCGACAGCCGGCACAAAATATCAATTAGGAATGCTGATTTCAATGGGGAAGTTCATCTTTTCTGGAATGGCTCAGATAAAGTCTTTAAAGTTTTTTTTTTTGACAACAGGCTATGCTGTATTGAATAAATTGTTCTCCTAACAAATTATTACTAAATCTAAAAGTACCTACTAATATTTCTCTTCAAATCTCAATTTAAATCTTTCAAATACGAGTCATTAGTTTTTGAGAAATCGTTAAATTTGTATTTTTAGTCTTCGCCTGACCCTACATTACCGATTACCACCAGTGAATAATTTGGGAATTTGTAAGATCAGGCGAAAACTAAAAAAAAAATAGTTAATTAACGATTTTTTGAAAACTAACTAACAGAATTTAAAGATTTATATTGAGTTATGAAGAAGAATATTATTATTTTGAGATTACGTAAGAATTTTTTAGAAGAATAGTTTATGCATGATAACATATGTAGCTCATAGCCTGCGTCAAAAAAAAAACTTTAAAGACGAAAATCTTTCTTATCTAAGCCATGGCAGCAGTATAATAAAAATAAAACTAATCTTGCCGTTGTTTTCTGAGGACAGCGTTACCACAATGTTACAAATGTAACAAAAGTGTTACACTATTTTTAAATTTTATTTCATTGTTAAAATGTTCCTTGTTTCATTTTTGTTACACTTTTTGCCATAAAATATTATTGTCAACTTTTTTTCTGTTTTTAATTTTTGTTCAAGTACAACTTGCAACAATTTTCTTATCTATTGGTTTTATTTCACATTACTGATAGAAACTACGTTTATGTCTGGTTTTAAAGTGAGTTTGAACTGCGCTTCCACACATTTGTACTTGCTTCGAGTTGACATTGGCTTAGCTGAACTTCATCACTCTAGCTGAGCGCAATCGAGCCGAAATCTTGTAACCCATATCTTAAAGCTGAAACTCGATCGCTCAATTTTGCATAATAAACACTATGCAAGAAATGTGTTCGTTAGTTAGAAGCAAACTCTGATATTTATTTTAGAAATAAATTTTCTAGTTTAAAAGCAATCCCCGTCCTTATTAGATTTCCCAGACCCAGTTTTACAGTGCGGGATTAAGATTAAACCCAATTTAAGTGACTAGATTCAGTGACTTAGCTCTGAATTAACTCAGATGATTTTGATATTCTATCTTCCGTGATTGTCATGTGTTTTTGGGTTCATCATGTACTGAAAATCTTATCATGTTTGTAACTGCAGAAAAATCTTTTTCCAGAGATAATTAACTCTGGTCTGAATGCCCACTTAAAAACTAGACCTTATAGACGGTTATCTTGTTTGACAGTAGTGGAATTGGTATCTTAGTCTCAAATGTCATTTTTGTGACATTTGTTATGAAAAAAAACCGACCAAAATAAGAATTCAAACTGAGATAAAACTTTTTGCATACACCAACCAGCCAGTGCAGGTATTTACAATTTTAAATTTTGTACATACATACATATAATGAAATATCAATTTGGTCAAGGTGAAGACAACCGATTCTGCTTCTAAATTTTGACAACTGCAAGTAAGGAACGAAAAATATTTCTTTAATTTTGTTTTAATTTGTTACAATTTTTCTGCTTTGGTTACATTTTTTCTAAAAAATTGTTATACTTTCGTGAAGGCCTGCAGCAACGCTGTCTGATAATGCAATTCTATGGCTGTAATACTTCAATCCAAAGTGCAGCGATATATCTCAGACTATTAGGTTGTTGTACTCTGATAACTACTTACCTCGAAGCCATGATGTCTCTTCATTAATAAAGCTACGTCAGATGCATGTGCTGCGCATAGGAACAAAAATGAAGAAACGCATGTTGGTGATTTATCTTATCAGCCTGTCTACTACGAAGGCATTTTTGCCGGAGTGTGAGCAGTTTAGTATGTCTGCACTTAAGACACACACAGTCAAACAATAATGTATCTGTAATTTTGATCAGATAGTGTGTAGGTATAGTGTTTTTAACGATTTTACTAGATTCGGTTGCGAATTCAAAAAATTCAACTGGTGGCTTCAGTCGGGTGTCGACTATCTTTGTTTGCAGAAGGCAGTTTAAAATAATTTACTTACCATTGCCTCGCCATATCGCTTCATGGTGCTATATTCGTGTAAATAAACATAAAATAAAAGACATAGCTACTTACATTATTTAGTTTATTTGTTTAATTAAGTACGGAATGAATATTTGAGGTTCATATAATATTTGGCTCTTATCATTCGTTTATTATCAAATTGAAGCTTATCAGTATATAGCAATAGTGCAAGTGATAAGAAATTTGTATGTTTTTGTGTTAGTAATATTAAATAAATTTAAACAGCAAAAATGATCGAGAATCTCCTAAATGTCCTTCGAATCGGTATTCTCTTGGATTACTGGACTACATTAATTTATTTCGTTGGTGTTTATTCGTTGGCTATTTATTTGTATGATAATTTCAAATCGGTTATATCAATTATCAAATCAATTTTGGAGCCATACTTTCAACCGCAATCGCAGAAGTCGTTAATTGAAAAATATGGAAAATGGGCGGGTGAGTGAAAGAAAATATAATTTAGCAATATCTATTCAAACGTGGTACCTAGCAAAATGTTTATGTTTTTGTTGTTTGTTTTTATTTAATCAAAATTTATTGTTTTCTGAGTATTGGCTCATTGTCCGATTTAAAAATAAAAACGTGGAAAGAATTTTAATGTGTTTAAAGTAACTAAACATTAGCCATTCAGAATACGTTTGTTTTTTTATATAAAATATGTGATTTTAGGTCTAAATATAAAAAACAATCATTTAAGAAATAATCATTAATCCTTTTTTTGTATGACAAGTGATAGTTTAATAAGCATCAACTTAAAATTAAAAAATTAATATATTACATTTAAATTAACGTTTTTTAATTTCATTTTAATATAATAAAATTAATACAAATAAGTTAAAGCTATTGAAACCGCACTGTTTTCAAGTATCGGCTTATACAATTTTAACTTCGTGTGTTGAACTATTAAAAGGACATACCGGAATAACGGTAGTTAAGTAGTTTTCTTTTTGAAACTTACAAACTGTAGAATTTTGCACGCCAAGGATGAAATTTGATCAAACAATTTGAATCATCACGTATAACCTAGTTTGAATGAAAAGCACTGCACTTTGTTTGAGTTTAATTTTAACTCTTAAAATTTAATTTTGCTGAACTGAATTTCTTTGCTATAAAATCGCAAATAATAGACATTTTGTAATTTCTCGTGAAGTGCTCTCTTGTGTGAAAAATTATAATAGTTAACTTTAAATTCAGTTCCAGAGTGTTTTCCCAAAGTAACAAAATTGCTTACGATTTAGGAAATTTAAATTTTAATCGTATAGCTTCGACACTTCGATAACACTTCTATAATCCTTTTGCTTACACTTCTATAATCCTTCTGCTAGGAAGTCAGGTTATTATAGCGCTGGAACTGATATAATTCATGTATAAGATATTCTCTGGAGCACAGTACATCAGCGTTACAGAGAAAGAAAGATAATTTTTCTATAATCCTTCTATAAGACTACCAAATAGTTTTTAGTTAAATATTTATCTTTTAAAATAATTGCGTGTAAAACTAATGCTGTGAAGGGACCCGGGTTTGATCTTTAGAATGGGCTTAATGTTATGAAAATTCTATTTTTTTATTTTTCTAATTGCTCAAATCGTACTCTCTCCTACTACTTAAAAGAATATTCTTGGAAGTACCACAAACTTACTCCATAAAAGTGTTAAAGGAGTAAACACGGTTGCCTTTTTTAATCATTGGTGTATTAAAGAAAGCTTTTACAAGTACGTAAACTAGTGATAAGAAGTATTATTGTTCGTTGAGTTTGCTCTGAAATTCACAAAAATTATCAGAAATTCACAAAAAATCAGAGACAGATTTTGATAAAATGTTTAAAATTTGATGAGTTAATAAAAGCCTTGAGTAAATGATTACTTCGAATACATATACAAGGTTGCGCAAAATTTGTTACTTAGGCTGTAGGTTACAATAGCTAACATCTGATGCTGTCTTCATGCATGTAAGGGAACATTATTAAGTTCCATAATTCGCCTGCCAGACATACCAGCATCACGTGCTATCACATACTCTTTTTCAAAATGTCTTAAATTCACCGTCATTGTATTTGCCCACTTGATGTTGGAAGACTGAAAGACCCTGGCATTAAGGCTCTCCCAAACCAACGCGAAACATTTGGCACAACAACGAAACATTCGTTTGTCAAAATATATTCCCATGTCGATAAACGACAAACAGCAACCACACCGGTATGATGCAATATACTCAACTCGACAACTGACGATAATTCAATTGCCACACCGAATTTTTCGCGTTTGTTTGCGAGATCCTTAAGGTTTTTTAAAACTAACGCGAAATATTCGCTTTTGACAACGTTTATATCGTCGGGGGTTGGGTTCTTATGGGAATTCGCATCGCTTGTGTGTGGATGCTCTCTTTTATCGCCCTGTGAATTAATTTTGACAGGCAAAAGTTTCGTTGTCGTACCGAATATTTTGTGTTGGTTTGGGCAAGCTATACTCAAAAAAATCGAAACAATTATTCCGTGTTCTTTAGCCCCCATATTAATGAACTAAGCTATCTTTAACTGGTGGATTAGGAGTAAGATTTCTGCCACTTACGAGCTAGCTAAACCACCAAAGAAGGTATATTTATTTGTCATAGTTAATCCTACGCTAAACTACCTTCCTTGGTGGTTTAGCTAGCTCGTAAGTGGCAGAAATCTTACTCCTAATCCGCGAATTAAAGATAACTCGCCGCTGGCTTCGTTTATTAATATGGGGGTGGAAGTATATCGATTCAATGATGTGTATTTGTATCTGTTTACCTTACAAATAATGTCAAAGTAGAATTGACATTTGCCGCCATTTTCAAAAATGATAGCATCTTCCTATGGGCTCATATGACTTCTTGCGCCAGCTTGTTCTTCGAATAATTCTGTTCAAGATAAATTTAATTTTTACTTAATATTTTCTGTGTAATAATCGGAAACTCAGCGGAAGTTTTCCAGATAGATTTTATAAAAATATAAAAATACGTAATATTTGTGTGTGCTTACAAAGTTCGACAGTTTCAAATAAATTAACTTAAATTAAATATAATTTAGCTGGAAATGTCATAAAATATATGTACTTACTTAAATTAACTCTAATCCCAACCTACGTGAATTTTATATTGTATTACATATTTACTTTTTTTATAAAAAGTTTTTTGCAAATTTAATTTGGGAGAGTTGTAATAAACTTTACATGTCACAATCACAATAGGCATCATAAATGGCGCTATCTTCCTTAAAAACAACATTTTCCATTCATTGTACTTCCCACGACAAGCGAGCAAAAAAATTCAACCTTGCATACCACCATTAAGTACTATTCAGAGTATATTTGCAGATTTTTGGTTTCTAGGTATAATTTTGTTTAAGGCCGAAGGTAGGTTAGGGACCATCATCATAAAATGATTCACCTCTTCAACAGGTTCATCAGTGGACATGCAATCAAACGAGAATCTTCATACCTCCAGGTATTACCTTACCTCTATCATTACCTATATCATTTCATGTTTCTTGTTTATAGAAAGAAAAAGTGGACAAGAAATACTCATTTGACCTTGAAAGTAAAAACAACGGTATTTAAGTGTCTTAAATCCAAAACTTTACCTACTTACACATTCCCAGCATATACAAGTGTAATTTAGGTCTGACATAAAAACAATTAAATAGTGAATAACTTCAATTTTCAAAATACATAGTTTGCCGGTACGTAAAGTTCCTCTAGTCGAGTTAATTGACTTAAAAATTGGCTAACTAGCTATATATGTGTGTATGTACAATGACATCAAAGCTTCGATAAATATCAGAACTACAAGCATGAAGAGCAACCGACAAACCAATTGGAAACATTATTATTTGGATATCTATTAACTTTAATATTTTTTTATTATCCACGTTTTATTGCTAAATCTATCATAATCATATGTTGTGTATTTTTGTAATTTTTATGAGAGATCATAAACCTATATTGAAGACGGTTTAATGTTAAAGTTTTGCAGAAGATGTTTATTGTGATGGTCGTTGATGCGAAATGGCTAAGGGGCATTGTATTTCTAAGTAGAACTACCTTGAATGTGGACGATTTTAATAAATAGTTTTTTATATAAATTGGCAATAATTGAATGGAGTATAAGGGAAGATACATATTATTATATATACATATATAGGTAAGTATTGCCAAAAATCACGCCGATTCTTATTTTGAAAAAAAAAAATATGTTTTACATGAATTTGGACCTAATAGTTATCATAAATACGATTAACTATAGTTAGTTTAAGTTAGTTTTGAGTGACTTTCTTTTCGATTTAATTAGTAACAATATTATATAATAACATTAATTTTATTTTTCTGGCCTGGGGCCGTCTACGATTAACTATCCGTAAATACCAAAGTTATTGGTTCTTAACTACATTACAATCAAGTTTCAACTTGAAAAGCTAAATTCAAGAGATTTCTTTAGGTAAATGTAGACATACCACATTTACTCAAAGAAATTAATGGTGGAGGGGAAAATCACCCTCTTTTTTACTTTGATGTTTGTTTGCTGCAACTTTATTTTTTGGTTTAAAAAACAGGAATTTGTGAAGATTTATGCAAAGTCGTTACAAAATCGTTTATTAGAAAAAGGCCTTTGTTTAAATGAAATGCACGCATGCACAGCACCACACCAACATATATAATTAACGAAAAGCTTGTTATTTATTTCGTTGTGTTAGACTTTACAAAATTCCACCAATAGATAACACACGACTTTATAGTCGCTTTATTCCAAAGTCAAATTAAGAAACTATTGTTTATTACAATCAACCATAAACAAAACATCTTCGAAGAAAAACTGGCTTTATTTTGGCTAATGCACCAGTGTAAGCTTAGGCGTTAGATTGATCGCTCAGTATAAGTATGTAATAGATGACCACCACGATCGATGGCTCTTGTTACAGATAATAAAGAGCATTACAGATTATTATAAATACAGTATTATAGTGATTTTAGCTGCCTGAAAGATTTATGGTATTTTAAATGCATGGCGTACCATTTGAAAAAAAAAAAAGAGTCAAAGTGGATTGGAAAGAATATTTGGTAACATAGCTTAAGAAATAAGATGTTTTTATCGTATCGTAAGGCGTCCAGTTCAAGGTGTAAGAATATAGAAAATAAGGTTTGGGTCAAAACTACACCTCTTAGTTAGCAGTCAAACACTACATCCACTAAAGTATTTCCATCCGAAAAATATTTTTCAGGTATTGTCCATTAATTTCAAAGTCAAGGAAGTGAATTTATGACACAAACCCCTTTTTACAAGTTCAAAATCAGGGAGTATTTGTCTCGCATCCTTGCGATCTGCTTCTGTGCATTCTGATATGCAAAAGGGCAACTTTCACCTATAGAGTTATGGGAACAACGCAGTTTTGTTTGCATTTTTCGTTTGCATTTCTATTCCCGATTTATCAGTTCATAAAATGGTGGATTAAATCAAGTGACCTGCTAACTTTACAGTGAAGTAAGCAGGTCACATAGTGTATCTCGTTTACTGTCTGAGTGTGTAGCGCTTTGGTTAATTTATAAATTCACCTTTTGGTTTAAGTTCCTATAAGAGGAATTTATTGCGAATAAAACTGCAGAGACAGAATAATTCAAGAAAATACCATTAGGTTATTTTTTACCACTTTTCTAATTACTTCATTTAAAACACTGTTTTTTTTTGCGCCACTTGAATAGAAACATTCTCTTAAATAAGGAAACAAATTGAAAAAGTGCAGTTAAATTGGGTAGTTTTCTATACGTAATCATATTTTAATATGTTTGCTACCATCTTTATTTGAAATAACTTGAAAAACCCATTGGGAGACTGAATCATGCAGTTATTTTATATAATTTAAAGAAATTGCACTTCATGCTTCTTTGATTGCAGCAATAATAGATTCTTTGTCCTCATATTGTCGGTCAGAATCGTAAACTTTACGAACCATCCATCCTCATACGTTTTCAATAATATTTAGGTCCGGAGAATACGATGGCCATTGAAGTAAGGTAACATTTTTCTCGGATATGCAACTGTTAATGATGCTTGCGTTGAGGATTGGCACGTTTTCTTCTTGAAATGTCCATGGTATTGGTCCAAAGACATCGGTAGACTTAGGGAACGCTTTTTGCAGTATTTCCCTATAGGAGTTTGCCGTCATTTTCAATGTAGGAAAGTCCAGAACAATTGTTCAAAACCAGAAAATCACACCCCACGCCATTAACCGCCTGGTGGCGCTCCAGAAACCTGGGTGCCTCCATAATAATATTAAAATAGTAATTATATCCGTCCGGGCCATCATAATTGAATTTTTTTCGTCAGAAAATACCACTTTTGTCCACTCTTCCTTCCACGTCATATTCTTCCTGCAAAATTCTATTATATTCTGTCTTCGTATTGGATTAAACGGTGGTTTTTTCTTCAATTTAAGGTGCTTTAAATGTTCTGCCCCACGAATAGCACGTTTAATAGTGTTAAGACTCGCTGTGGCTCTTGATTGCCTACCTTACATATTATTCCATAGTTTTCCTTATTTCTATGGTTCGACCAAACAATTTTCACACTTTTACTTATTTTTTGGCAACTGTGCGTAGGTGAAACTTGTTGTCCGCGTGTATTTCTATTTTGCCTTTTTCTGCAAGGTTTAATGGTTTTCCGCGGCCCATCTTTTCTTTGATCAAACACTTATTATTTTTAATCTACACTACTATTATTATAACAATATTTTTTCTTCTTATCGTAATCTTTAGAGACAAAACGCACACTGTTTCTATTCAAGTGGCGCAAAAAAAACAGTGTATTTTATGAAGTAATTAGAAAAGTGGTCAAAAAATAACCTTATGGTATTTTTCTGAATTATTCTGTCCCTGCAGTTTTATTCGCAATAGATTTCTCTTTTAGGAACTGAAACCGAAAGGTGAATGTATGAATTTACCAAAGAGCCAAACGCTCTGATAGTAAAAAAAAAGTTTGTTTCTATTCAAGTAGAGCGTAGTGTATATTACAGGTAATATCACTAGCGTGTTCATTTTTGTTCAGTTCCGAGCATGTTTTCAAAATCAATAGTAAAAAAATTGAATTCCAAACAATCACCAAAAATTTGTTTTTGTTAACTGTGTACTTACACAAAGGACAGCCATCTTGAAATTTGAAAAGCTGCGCCTGATAATACCTTAGATATGTGTACTGTGAGCCAAGCGTGCTTGGAATTTGCAGTAAGGCTCCAAATTTCCTAGGTCCAAATAGGTATAGAAGTCTTTATTTTTCAAAATTTCAGAAAATTGACTTCATAGTGACAAGTAACATATACTGATCTCGAGAAGCAAGTATGCTAGGAATTCGCAGTAAGGCTTCACATTTTGGGTATGTTCCTTTATTCAGAATTTTTGTGATTTAATAAGCATTCTTGTCCAAAGTCCTGTCAAGTCTATATACAAAAATTAAATTGACAGAACTTCGGACTAAAAATGAACAGAAAATCACAGAAATTCAGAGTAAGCGAACAGACCTTACTTTTAGATTCTTACTGCCCTAATCCCTAGCATACTTGCTTCTCGAGATACTGTATGTTACTTGTTGACTTCAATATGAAGTGAATTTTATTAAATTTTTAAAAGTAAAGACTTCTAAGTTTTGACCAAGCTGCAATTTTGGAGCCTTACTATAAGTTCCTAGGACGCTTGGTTGACGAGGTACAACATGTGACATGATAAATTCACTGTGAAGTTAGCAGAGTGCAGTATGATTTTTTTTTTTTCAAATTTAGGACTTCAAAATTTGGATTCAGCCTATTCTTGAAATGCAAATTTGGAGACATGCTACAAGTTCCTAGCACGCTTGATTCATGAGATACACTATGTGACCTGCTAACTTCACTGTGAATTTAGAAGGTCACTTGATTACACCCACTACTTGATGAACTGCAAAATCGGGAATAGAAATGCAAGACAAAATTCAAATTGCAGCGTTAGCCCCATTAATCTAGGTGAAAGTTTCACTGCCAACTTCGCAGACGTTGTTCTAATATGTACGTCGAGCTAAAGCCACAAGGTTTGAACGGATTTTTTTCCAATTTGGTGTGAAGCATTTTTATGTGATTCTCTAGATGAGAAATTTGAATCTTAGGGTACTCGACCTTTCTTGTTACTTTAATATTTGTTAATCTTAACAATTCTAGAGTACTTTCACTGAAAAGGGATAGTAAGCACCATGTTATTTTTCCTTATAAATATTATCAATTTTGATCAAAAGTTCGTGTATTTTTTTGTTTAAACAGCATAACTTGTCTTGAGAAAAAGGTAAAATAAAATCAACCTGACCTTCAGAGTCTGCAAAAGAAAACACAAACCCAGCTGTTTGCTTGCCTTTTCTTTGTGATCCATCTGGCACATCTGCGGTCTGCAATCTGCATCTGGCAAACTTAACTTAAATTCAAAAGTAAACTCGACTGACCCACATATCTCGATGAAATATATGTAGATTCGTATACGATTGACTTTTTGGCATTAAGCCACATTAGTTTTTCCACAGAGTTACATCACCATGCCTGCCAGCAAAGTTAGCTGCTGAACTCTGCTATATCATTCCACTGTCTGTATCCTGTTAAATTAAAAAAAAGGCCGTCTGTCTACTTGTACTGTATTGTATTCAGGTAAAAAAATCTCGTTTCGGAGTACATAGGTATAAAGCCATAACCAAAACCACAAAGCAACCAGTTTGCGAATTAAGCAAGAAGTCTTCAAATACTTTTTCTTTTTCCTTATATCCATAAGCAAACAAAAAACTTGCAGATACTATCAACACTATAGTAAGTTGTTGGCGAAGTTTTTATTTGAACAGATTCCATGCACTCTACTGCAATGATCACATGATGGTATTGAGCGGGAGCTCTCTGCTGGCATCAAAAAGGAAATATTGACCAACTGCATGCAGTATTGCTATATTGGCTTTTGTCGATCAGTTTTTTTTTTTTTTTTTTTGAGTTGCTAATGTGATATACATAGTTTTCTTTGGCGATGATGCCAATGTAAACAGACAAAGTTTTATTTTTTGTTTGTTTGTTGCTTAAATAAATTGTTAGTACTGCACAGTGCAGTAGCATTGATGACAACTTATTGTGTATCTTAATAACTTGGTAAATATTGTGCAAATTCAATATATTTATGCAAACTTACCTGCATACAAATGTAGTTAAGTATAAACTCTTAAACTAACTGTTTAGTATTTAATTTAAATAAGTAAGTAAAGCTTTATATAATTAATGTTGACTTAGAAATTCACATTGTAGGTTAATATAAAAAAATAATTAAATATTAAATATATGCATCAGGTACATAAAATGTGTGAAATTCTATGTCAAAAAGGTGAAAGAAATGTGTGACCGAACAACGGCAAAAAAGCTTATATTTATATTTTATTTTATTTATTTACACCAAAACTAATACGAGCACACATTTTATTTCCTTTGTTTGAAGTCCGGGGTATTTAGAATTTAACTAGGAAATAAATCCGAGGTCAGATTTGACTTCGAAAGAGTGCCTTTTAGTACACTAGTCAAAATCATTTTGCACAACTGTACCTAGTGTCATTTAGTCGCCATTTTGTTTTAAACGGTTTTGAATTTGGAACGCATTTTTGCGTATTTTTGATCCTTGACACAAAAGTTGTATAACAAACTTGTAGCAAACTTAATTATCATTAAAATATGTTAAGAAACTTTATTCGCTTACCACTATTGTTTTAAAGTTGTAGTGGCAAGACAGTTTAAATTTATTTTGATAAATTTTTGACTTACTCGTTGAAATATTAGAAGGTTTATTATAGCTAAGAATGGTGAAAAACATGATTAAAAATTAAGTCTGAAAATACGTCATCCTAGAATTTAGAGTTTTAAATTTTATAATTTATTAAGATATCTAAGCCTATAGGTACACAGGTTCATGGTGGTTTAAAGCATACAAATTGTTATATTCACTTTTAAAAATTCAAAATTTGATACCAAATTCCAAAATTTAAAAGAATTAAATTATTTTAATTTTGGTATGAATTTTTCCCTTTATGGCAAATAACTTCTCTTTTAACAATTTATTTTGTCATGAAGTGAATAATTTGCAATAATATAGGGATAATTAATAATATAGGGATAATTAAGTCGAAAATCGAGAATATTATGTTTTTAGAATTAATTTTTAACGAGTTTGTCATCTATTTTTTCTTTTTGACATTGAGATGGGCTTAAACTTTGACTCTTATTTATTTTGTACGTTGTCTTAGTACTTAGTAGCTAGGCATAGGGTTGCCAACCATTAAAGGTCAATTTGTGGCTATTTTCAATTTTTTGACAGAGCTTAAATGGTAAGACGCAAGGCTATTAAAAAAATACGAAATTAAATTCAAAAATGTAATTCAATTAAACTACGTAATTTTTTTAAACTCACATATTTACCCTATATAAGGGTACACAAAGATAAAGCTCAAGATGGAAAATGATAAAAATAATTTGATTTTGGTATCGAAAATTTGTATAAAACGAAAGAAGTAGTTATCAGATCTAGAACTGGATATATGAAGGTTTGAATGTAAACAATATATAAATAGATGCTTCAGAAAAAAAAACACCATTGATCAGGATGATGTTGTCCTGAAACAAATTTTATATTTTCGGAAAACAGATAAGAAACAAATGACCCCATTTTCACTGAGGTAATTTTTAAACAGTTAACATTTTCAACCTTTTTGAGTGGTTTTCGATTTATCTCTTCTTACCTCCATTGGAATTTTTATTAAAAATAGCATCAAAATAAAGTTACATTTATCAAGAGTACAATAGTTTTTTTTTCTTGTAAGAACATTCTTGCCAAGCTTTTAACTCTAGAAATTTTCAAATTTTTCACAAAGTTATTTAAAAAATGAATCCACTTAAACGACGTTTGAACTTTTATGACGATTGTAAAATAAGTTGTGAAATTAAATTCACACTCACTATACAGACAAGACACTGATGTTTTTATTTTTATTTCCAATTTGTATAGTAATTACTGGTTCAACTGATGGCATTGGAAAGGAATATGCCAAAGAATTGGCCAAGAGGGGCATTAATGTTGTACTTATATCGAGGACGGAGAAAAAGTTAATCGATGTTGGAAAAGAGATTGGTAAATTAATCAAATAGCTTTAATGAACTTTAAGCAATTAAATTAACAACATTATTTTGGTTTCTTCATCAATAAATTATACCTTAATGCAGAATTGGAATTTAAAGTGAAAACAAAATGGATTGTTGCTGATTTTGCTAAAGGAAGAGAAGTCTGTGAACATATTCGAATGGAATTGGAAGGTATTCCGGTTGGAATTTTGGGTGAGTTTTAAATATCAAGAAATATTTTTTTTTTGTTTTAATTGAAAAATTTACCTCTCTGGCTTTACTTTACTTTACTCTGGCGTATGATTTAAATTATACCAGGTTCGAAATGGAAGAATTGCCCTTTGGGTTCCCTTGATGATGTACATATATATTTTTCCCTCCATGATATGTATGTAATTATTAAGCAACTACACATTATTAAAATACATATTCTTAAATAATTATGTATGCCTCCTTTTAAAATTTAATAAACACCTAAATGGTAACTTACCTTAAAAAGTTAACTTTTCTTACCAAAACAACAAACACTCACACTTACCCACAATAAAATTCCATAGACTTCTAAAACTTAATTAAATCCGAATAATTATGCTATAAAACGGTACACGAGGCTTACATGTTTCATGAAATACCTCACAAGGTCGTTATAAAACCCAATTACTACCGCAGCCTCTAAACGTCTAAACCATATAAATTAATTACGCCCTAAAGAAATGTATTGTGTCTGATGGCGTGTTCTTTATTGGTAAACCTTGTCTTTGACTCAACCTTACCATCAAACCAACTATAAGTTAACCTTTTGTTTTATGTCCCTCTCTTAATGCTGCAACTTTTATATTTATTTCATTCTTTTCCGAAAGTCAACAAAGCTATTCGGTTACTCATACTCATACATTCATTATGTACATATGTTGTTACCCTAAAAATTTTATAATTGTACCGTGAAATCATAATTATGTCAGAGACGTAGTAATTTAATTACCAGCCTTATAATTCAAATTATGTTTACTTTTGTTTTTTTAATTACAGTTAATAATGTTGGCAAAATGTACGATTATCCAGATGAGCTGGCAAAGGTGCCCGAAGATATTTTATGGGATCTTATCAACATCAATGTTGCAGCCTGCACTATGATGTGTCGAATGTTAATCGATCAAATGAAAAAGAACGGAAAAGGTGCCATAGTTAATATTTCATCCGGAAGTGAATTACAACCATTGCCTTATATGGCGGTTTATTCCGCAACAAAGGTTAATCATTTCTTGACTATTCGTAAAAACAAAAATGTTAATTATATCATCGTGCTTTTCACAGAAATATGTTAAAAGCCTTACATTAGCCCTGCAGGAAGAACTAAACGAATATGGAATTACAGTACAGTGTGTAACACCATTATTTTTAGTTACAAAAATGAATCAATATTCAAAGAAAGTCATGAATGGAGGCTTTCTTATACCGGATGTTAAGAGTTTCACACAATCTGCAGTGTTTACATTAGGAAGGACTAGTGAAACTACAGGATATTGGACTCATGGACTTCAGGTATTTTTTTTTTCTTTTTTTTTCTACAAATTTTTTATTTTATATTTGTATTTTTGTCTTCTTTTTTTAAAGTATGCCATCAGTAAACTTGTACCAGAATGGACCCGAATGAAAATCGGTCATAGAATAACACGCAGACTTCGAACAGAATATTTAACTTCGGTCGAGGGCAACAAAAATATGCATAAAGACTGAATTAATTGATGTGCCTATCATTATTATTTTAAGAAATTTTTAACACAATTAAAATTAAATTGTAAATAACATTAATTCATAAGTTCCCGTAATTACATATATTTGTTATTAGATTCTTGTTTTTAAGTAAAAATTTTCTTTTAATTTCATTGTAAATAAAACAAAAATCAGCTCTATGGAATTACAGTTAGGTATTTTTTTTTTTTTTAAATCCACATCTAGTAGCAGTCGCGTTAGCATTATTTTGTATATGGGATGAATGGAGAGGCTTTTTCTTAATCCGTATGATCTTTTAAAGGTAACCCCATTGAAATGATCGATAAAAAAAAAAATAAATTGGGTGGCGCAACGGCCCGTGAAGAAGAACCAGGGCCTAGTGACTAACAATGATCGATAACACTAGTTTAAAAAATATTTGTTCATATAAAAAGATACTGGGGCGTAATCATAGTCATTTTAGACCTGTGTCTAAGTTAAACATAGGTTAAGTTGAATTTTCACACGTTGATTCTATTTTTTTAAGTTTATCATTTCAAAATATTTGAAGCTATTTGTGTATAATACCAAGTTAATTATCTTATAAAAATATAAAACCAACAATTTGTAATTAAAATTGGTCTGTATTCATTGAGCCAAAATTGTCTTAAACTGTAGTGTGCCCCATTGTGTTTATTTTGAACTTGCTCTAAAGGGCAAGTATTTGTTTCGAGGCAAAATAAAAAAGGGGTTTTAATCCAAACTAACGAGGTTTTAATCCAAACTAACGATTATGGAAAAGTCAAAGTCGCCAAAACGTTCCTGTCGCATCGGTTTGTTTGTCTTTGCGTCCTGGTGTACATCGAGCTAGAGAGATGTGAAGCATTTTTATGTAATTTTTTGAATGGAGAAATTCAAATTTTTGTTTAAGCTTAGCTAGAATGGGTAGCTGCCATAAAAAATTTCAGATTTATCAAGTTTTTTCGTAAATGGCTCTACCGATTTTGATTAAACTTCGTAAACTTCGCTACTATCACAAAAAAAAAAAAAAAAAAAAAAAAAAAAAACTTCGTACATTTAATCTTTAGAACAGTGTTTTAATAATACTCTATACCAGTTTTGTCGACTAAAAATTCGAAAAACGGAAATAAAGTTTTTATTTTAATTTACTTTTGTTGGGATATTCGCGAATATCTCGTCATTGGCTTGATTGATTTTGTCATTATTTTGCAAATTTTGTACTTCTTAGTTATTCAACAAATATTGCATTGAAAATTAATATGAATAGTTTTTTTTACGAAAAAATAAAATAAATAAAAAAGAAAATAATCACCCCTGTTCTGATTTTCGTTTCGAATTGCATTCATATACGAAATTAATTTCCGTACGGATTCAAAAAAAGGTTTTCTGAATTACAATTTCACAGTAGTCAGTATCCAAACCATTTTTTCTTTCGAAATCTGTAAGAAACACCGTTTTTTTTGTTTGAAATATGAACAAAAAAAAATTAATGACAAAAAAGAAACATAATTTATTGTAACGAAACTAAGGGGCACTGTGGATTTTAAGTTAAAATTTCTTGTAAAATATAAGTTCTTAAAAATTTCAATTCACACAATTTCAAAATTCAAATATCAAGTCAATTATAAATCCACTCGAAAATAAAAGCACACTAATTCAGGAAGTTTTGAAAACGAAAAGTATTTCAAAACACCCAGATTTTGAAAACGAAAGGATTTTTCAAACGATCGGAATTCAGAACAGGGATGAATATCATACTTTTGTTCAAACTTTTTTTCACATTTGTTTGTATTTTATCAGAAACATACAGCCCTATTCTGCTATTCCCGTGAACTATAGATCCGATTCACCAATTCGATTCCCTTTCGCTCTGTATTTACATTCTGCTATCGTCGGGTGAACTACATTATCCCAAGCCAATTTGACATTCACAAAGAAATAAAAACAAATATGGACAGTTTTTGACTTATTTCCCACTTCCAAATAAAACAAATATTCTAAATTAAACAAAAAATTGGTTTCTACTCACATTTTCCCAAGCAATAAGCAGATACACAACCAACAATTGAAAACCCGCAACATTTTATATGCGGATCTGAATTGTATAGAAAGAGTCCGTTCACGTAAATAAGAGAATATCACACCGCATTACCGACATTGCCGGCGTAAATCCACATTCACTTGAATGAATAGCAGAATAGCAACAAGTGAAAATTCAAGCAAAATTCCCCTCGATGAATAGCAGAATAGGGCTGAAATTCAAAATTGCTATTTTAACTTGTATTTTTATCGAATATTCTTATTCTCGGTTTTCAAGATAAATGTTACATTTAAACCAAGTTTTATCAACGGACTAAAATTTCCAAAGGGTTTTCACAATATTTACATATCGTACTGAAAATATGGTCATCACCAGGGAAAGGACTTTGCTAACTTTGCCTTTTTTTGCGTGATCGTAAGAAAGTATCGATTTTATACAAACACGATTCACGTTGATTTAAAATAATACATATATGTATTTTATTTTGCCGTTTTTGCCTTTCTTACTTGTTAGTGCTTTTGTTTGCCTTTTAACCCGTTAGTGTCTTTTTTGTCAATTTTTGGCTTGCTTGCCTTTTTTGATCAAAGTTAGTTGGTTTTTCTTAAAACAAAAAAATCTTAAAAAAAAATCTACGAATACAAACTGCATGTAGTTTTTCCATTTTCAGTTGAAATTATTTCACTTAAGAACATGATCCTAGTACAATCTAAAGCGCACAGAAACAAAATTTGCTTGCCCTCAACATACAAGAAAAAGAAAGCAGGTAGTGTAGACTATAGATAGAGTTACAATGGTCTTTTCTCAATAAAATGTCTTTTCCTTTTGTGTTTTCTTACTCATAAAAACTAGATCTTTGCATTTCTCTATGAATGATCGTGCATTTCCTTGCACTGCAAATATCAATGAAAATTTGGAAAAAGCGAAAGGGCGAATAATTGCAAATGAAGTGTTGAAAAAGTTCACTACTGTTTTTAATGTGGACTTAAAACTGTTGAGCAAATGCTGTAATAAATGGCGTCGTCAACTCCACACTTTCCGAAAACGTTGAAGTGAATGACGTAGAGTTTAAAATGGGCTCCACTCGTTTCTGCTCAAGTAGAAAGGTCGTTTAGCTCATTTAAGACACTTCTAAGAGACAATCGTAGAAGGCTGTTACCTGAGACCTTTATTATTATAATTAGACGTTAAGTTATGTCTAAAGCCTATTTTTAAGAGAGCGAGTAGCCACTCAGTAAAAGTTTTACACGGAAAACACAAACAAAATTCTCTTATAATAATTTGTTTTGTTATTGTCTTGCGTGTAAACATTTTGCTGAGTTGCTAGTCACTCTATCAAAAAACATGGCTTATATTCTCTTTATTTAATAAATGCCTTTTTTTGCATTTTTAAGAATTTTTATTTGCCTTTTTTGATTTTTTTAGGTCAGCAAAATCTTTTCCCTTGTCATAACACTTCCATAAAAAGGACTGTTGCTTTTGTTTGGGAAGCCCTATCGTCTTAGTTTTAATGTAATTAAGTTCTCTATTAAAAAGTACCCTGAAATCATGTGCCATATGCATAGATTGTACAAAAATAATTTTTTTCCGTTTAATGCACAACAAGGTTGCCAGAGGTATACCCGGCATATTCAGATTGAGCACTTTTTCCATGTGGATACCATCAAAACATTTAGTATGGAAATGGAAATATTTGGTCGAAAAATTGGCTCTAAGTATGGAAATTTTTGGGTTCAGGTCAATTTTCCCCAGACTTTACGACTACCGAATAACTGGTTCTAAGTCTAATAATGTATAATTTTTGCACTGCACAAAAGCTGTATAAAATTTCTCTTAAACTATTTTGACTTTATATGTAAAATTCATCAACTTCATAATCATTGATGTCATCCCTTTCGAAATTTGAGGACAGGTGCTACGGCTAGAGTGTCAAGTTAAACATCCTACTGCTACTACCTACTTACAATACAATTAAAAATAAATTAAAATCTTAATTTCAGTAGAAAGGCAACATAACAATAAATTATATAAACCAAGTATAGTCTCTCAAGTTAGTTGTTACAGAAAGATCTAATTTTTGTAATTTTATAATAAACAAAAACACTTTATGAAGGAAACACAATTTATATCAAATATATTATTTATTTTTAACTTTTTTCATTTCTTAAAATCAAGAAAATAATTTATCGGCTTGTTATTAAATCGTTTTTCTTTTAAAGTATGATAAATATTGTATAGTAAAATAAAATGCAAATATTTCATCGGTGAGGAAATTAAAAATAAATACAACTACTATAAAGCTTATAGATATCCATTAATCCCGGGAAAAAATTGGACAAATCAAAGTGAATTTACAATAAAAAAAATAGTATAAATTAAATGAAACGAATAAGACAGAGCGGGTGCACCCCTTAGACAAATTGAATTTTACAACAAAATCCTTACATAAATTAAAAAAAGAAAAGAACCAAAAAATTTAAATACAGCAGTGTTATATTTTTTTATTTAGATGACGAATACAACGTTGAGATTTGTATAGCCCGCTTTTAAATACACAAATAACAGACATGATGATGACAACCATTTTCAAAAACTGTGAAAAGAAATCTATATTAGAACTTTTGTTAAGTTTACAATAATTTTGTTGAGTTTGTTTATATTTACCATATATCACCTCTGGTGTAATAAGTGGGCAATTTAATTTTGGCCAAAATTTGAATAATGTCTACATGATGAAAATTGCACGTCCGTTTTTTTCTTGCATGGCGCCGTATCCGTGCTTACGTCATCTAAAATGGAAAAAACAATATAAAATTAACTTAATTTGTTATGTGGTTGTGTCTTTATTTATTTTTTTTTTTTTTTTGTTTCATAAGTTATTTTAAGAAACACAAATTGATTTCAGTGTTTCAAATCATTGGCAATGTTTTGATAAGTTCTCCACAGTCAGATAAGATGAGCAGAGTTCTACCAAGAGGTTGGCATATTTAAATGAACCAAAAATCCAATGTCGGTTTAAATTGATAGCAATAAATTAAGTCCATGGAATCTACTTGACTAATTGCATTCAATTGTTTACATTTTTGCTGAACTAAATGTATTCATAACAATAATTGTTTGGAGGCAATTTTGTTCCTTCATTTAATTTCAATGTTCTTTTTTTTTTTTTTTGGTTTTGCTTGTGAAAGTGAACATTTTTGTTTGGGTAATTAAATTTAATTTTTTGAAATGAAGATTATTTATTAGTTTTCTATGCATTAATTTTGTGTCTTTAGTAAAAATGTATATATATAGGCCTTACTAAAAGAAAAATGCATTTAACCAGATATATACAATTCTCAGTGTCATAATGGAATTTTGAAAAATAATTAATACTTGAACAATACTGCGAGGTTTTGTTTTTTTTTTCAAGCAA
Source organism: Melangyna quadrimaculata (assembly GCA_949320155.1). Lineage (NCBI taxonomy): Eukaryota > Metazoa > Arthropoda > Insecta > Diptera > Syrphidae > Melangyna > Melangyna quadrimaculata. Next base: position 183,977,077 of record OX439485.1, read on the forward strand.
TTAGATTTCAAAATTAAAAGACATAAACAATTGATATTTATTTTCTTTGTCTCTAAATTGATACAACTTTGTGTGTAGAGAAATAATTTTAAATTGTGCATTTATGTATGATTGAATTATTTTCTGTATACATAGGTATGTCCATACATATCTGCTTAGTAAAAAAATGCGAACAAAAAATAATTATTTTGATACCAAGCAATAAAAAGCTACCGAAAAAAATTGCAGGAAATTTGGAATTTTGATTCGATGCCAAATCACTCCACACTAAAATAAATACAAAATTGATCTGATATTAAATATATCTTTGAAGATCTCTTTAAACATTTTTTTTTTTGTTTGCTTAAAAAGATGTGAAGAAACTTTTGATAATAATTTTAACTTAGTCAACATTTTTATTTTTGTTTCTTATAAAAATTTGAGTAAATTCTTTTATTATTAAAATATAAAAAAATTACTCATACGCCCGATTGTATTTGTGTAATTTATTAATCAGAAAATAATATAAATAGATTAAAAAAATTAAAAGTAACACATTTCATTTATGTTTTAAAAGTATAAAAGACATTTACAACGCTTCAGAAGTTTTCCATATTTTTACTTGTGACATATATGTACACAAAAGGTGAGTCTCGAAAATGTTGTTTGTGTCGTTGCTTATGGGAGAGCCTAAATGGTACCTCCCATACAACAATATTTTTGATTTCTCGAAAGCCTTTAAACGGTGATGCTGATCAAAATTTCCATCTACAAGTTCTAAGAAGGTTTAGAGGCTCTCCCAAAACTAACGCGAAACAGGAACGAAACATTAGCAAACAAAAAACGACACAGACACAATTGTAGATAACAACAACAAAAAACTGTCGCCAACTAATATTTCGCGTCGGTTTTTGTATAAAAACATTTTTTTATTATAATATAAGTCGATATTTGGAAAAACCTTTTTCTTAAGCAAAATCTTTCAATCAAAATCAGTGACAGACACAGAGGACGGTTTTGGGGGTTCAAACTTAATTTATATAGCAGGGATTAAGATACATGCTAGTAAGAGCTTCTGAAAAAAAAAAATATGTTTGCGGTATCCAAGAACATAGCAAAAGGCTTATAATAACAATGCGGAATATTGTTTATAGAGAATTTCAAACGAAAATAACAAAAACACAGAAATCAAAGCTGTAATAAATGAAACAACAAAACCAAACACGAACAAAGTCAAATGCATTTTTTCCACACAATTAATTCTGTGGAAAAAAAGAGTGGAGACGTCTTCAAATAAACTTAAAAGAGTGCAATGAAAAAAAACAACAGAACGAAATTTTTCTTTTAAAATTCCGTTCTCATCTTTTTATTGGCTTTTTCGAAAGATGGAAACAATAAGTTGGTACTCTGCAAAACATGTAATAAAAATATTTTATTTTGATTTACCAAACAAATTGCCGAACCAACCCATATACCCTTACTTTTTTTTTGCATTTTATGCGAATCGCTTTATAAACTCAGGAAAAATTTTAACTAAGGATTGTATAAATTAAAAAAAAAAAACAAAGTAAACCGCTTGAGCACCTTCTTGGTTAATACTTAGGGATTTGAAATTTTTCACAGATAACAAAATTGATGGATGTATTGGGCATTGTTGGTTGGGAATACCAAACAATTTCAAACAATCAAAATTGGATCACACTTATGTACATAATATATACGAAGTCTTTTTTCTTTAAATTAATCACTCTATTATGAGAAAGACTCCTACCCACCAGACTAAGAACTTGTTTTTGGATCATGAAACATGATCTTAATAAAGGTCATGGTAAAGTATGATCTCGTATTTTTGTTGTAATGCATGTTTTTTGATGATCTACATATATGAGGATCGTTTTTGATAACAAAATATGACTATTGTTCTTATAAAAAAGATACTAATTTTGGTTCTCATTGTTTCCGGCAAACTACATCATCTATAGCAAAGCACATTATCTCACTTGGATCTCATAGTCGATCAATTATTGCACTCCAACAAATTAATTAATCCCCCACGCCAACATAAAAATACTTTCCCTATACTTCTATTTCTTTTAACTTAAACTAGCGTCGTGCAATATAGATGGCACTTCAAATAAATAAAATAAATATTTATGAAAACACTTTATTTTAATTTGTTTACTTTAATTAGATGTTTTTGCAATAAAAAGTAGGTATAGGTACTCATTTTTATTATGTAAACATCTATATATCTATTATATATGAATTTAATAGCATTTTGATCATCAATCTATGGCTTGTTTCAAAAGAAAAGAAGCAATATTTTTGATCAAAGTAAAATACGATGTAAATAAAAATATGGGATAAAATAAAAATATCAGATCAGAATCTACAAAGAACCTTTAGAAAATTGAATAGAATAAATATTTGATTGTTGCATAGAATGCGACACTTTAAATAACAGAAATCTTCATAAATGAATGCACTAGAAAAATAAAAAGCAAAAATGTGATGTATTTTTGTTTACACAAAAAGAAAAACCTGGTGACACTTGATTTTGGTGACCGATTGAAATTACTCTAATCCACAATGTAGGTAGTTAATTTTTGATTATAGACAAACAAAATCGGAATTTGAACAAGAAAAACAACGATCCAAAATTGAATACAAAATTCAGAATAGAACACTAACAAATTTCTGATTATATTTGTATACCATGCATTAAAAAAAAATCGGTTGTATGTACATACGTATGTTTGTACAATGTTCATACATACATATTTATATTTAAATTTTGCAGGCATTTTTTTGTGGTTCTTGATTCAATGCCAATCCATACGGCTATAAAAAATAAAAATCTAGATCTAAAAAGAAATATGTATAATGTGTCTTTGAAGAATTTTTTCAAGTCGAAAATGATGTCAAAAAATAGGATCTTGATTATTATCAATGATAAAATTATTATTATGACAGCCGAGGTGACTTTAGAAATAAAAAAATCCACATTTTCAGCTACACAAATATGTTAAATTTAAATACAATCACCACTAAATTTGTTTGAAAAAAAAAAATAAGTATACGCCAGAGTGTCCGTATAATTTTGTTTAAATATACCACTGGTACATACATATACATATATTTTGTAATCAAAAAATTACGTCAATTTTAAAAGAAATAAAACGAAACGTATAAACAACCATTTAAGAATTTTTAACACATACAAAATGAAAACAAAAAATGTAATAGCAAAAAAAAATGTGTTATTGTTTACAAAATAAAAAGTGAATATAAAAAAGTTGTTATTGTTGTCGTCTAAAAGTTTGTTTAAAAATGGTATTACAGAAGAAATTTGTTATGTATTTTCAGAAACCGTTACAAATTATCACACTTTTTTACATAACCTCAACAAAATTTAAAATAGTTTTTAATTTATTTTTGAATGAACATCTGATCTGATAGAGCAATTTTAAACTTGGATTTGTCTTCTTTCTTTTTCAATTGCTATGTACATAATTTTCGTCTGGGTGACGCTTATTTGCTTAAGAGCCAGTTTTTCAGTACGGGATTAAAGTTAAACCCGAATTAAATCATCAAATTTGTTAGTCTTTCTGTACGCGTTCTCCTTCAAATTCCTTTTGGAGTGAGCTTCAGACAAATAATGTATGCTTAAGCTAAGGATGATAACCTTTCATTTGATTCTAAGAACATATACGATCATTTTATATGCATCTTAAAATCGCAGAATACCTATCTACATTATCCATTTAAACATAACAAAATCTCAAAAAGGATTTTCATAAACTTCACAGTTTTGATGTTATAATAGAATAATACCCAGCTTAATTTTGATCCCAGTCTGACATTATTTTATAAACAGGTGTATGTCCACAACGGTAGCTGCATTTTGGAGCCCTTGTTATTTTGTTATAAGAAAATTGCGAATTCAAAATGTTCGAAAACCTTATTAGATGTTCAATATGCAACCAAGTGAAAAGGCAGATTGGGCAATTTTAACTCATGAGATTGGGGACAAATTTTTTTGTAAATTTTGGTTAAATAAATAACTGCCAATTGATTTTTGTTTTTTGATACTTTTTACATATCAATTGTTAATTATGACGTCGTGTGTATCCCTGATAGGCTACTTTTATACCTTTTGGTAAGGAACAATTGCGTTCACGGTTGGGCGATTGGTCATTTTGAATTATTTTTGGTGTAGCTCGAAAACTAAACCCAATTTGAAAATTTGACTTAAATAATTTCTTGTTTGAAAATAGATTTTCTATTAGAATGGATGGTTTAAAAAAATGCATAACAAAGTTTAAGCAGAAGAAAAATAATAAATCTCGGCTCATAACTTTTTTGAATGGAAAAATAGAACCAAGATTTATATTTAATTGAAAAGAAGAAGAGGCTCAAAGCTTTTAATATGATTTACTTAAAGAGGTTTTTTGTTATAAATAGACGGAAATATACCCAAATATAAAGAATATAAACCAAATATAACCATATTTTTTATTTTTTCAATTAAAGAAATATTTGAGACAAATGATATTTTACAACTTTTTGTTTGTATTGCTGTTGAATTTCTTTTTTTGAAAACCCTTTTAAACTATATGGCGTCATAACCTGCAAAATACGATGTATCCGAAGTCTGTATCTTTATTTCTAAGAACTATGGGTTCGGATTCTAAGGATCTCAAAACATGGAGAAATGTCAAAATTTTCGATTCCAATGGGTTAAAATATTTAATGAACTTATTTATTATTTTCTAAGCTGAATATTGAAAGATCCATGGTTTATATATAATTATTACATATTAAGCTATTTAGATTTCACAGTATTTTAACTTAATATTTTGCACAATTTTTTAAAAGAATTTATTTTTAATTTTTTAAAACAAATAAAATTGTATTAAATAAAAATTATGCGTGATCTTAATTTCGATTAATTGAAATTGGTTGTCTCTTTAGTTTCTCACAAATTTTTAAAAGAATCATTTAGCAATTTATTTACAAAAATACCAGTTTACAAACCCTGTTATAAAATTCAAACAAATTAAGAATTTTATTTTAGTTGGGGTTTCAAAGTGTTTTTATTATGTTTGATCAACTTTTTTTTAAATATTTTATGTATTTATGTTCTTTGCTTACCTTAGTTAGTTAAAAATTACATCCTCCTCAGTAATAATTACATGATAAATTAATAATAATTGGAATACAGTTAATTTTACATTATGTTACATTACTTTGCTTAAGATAGTGTAACATAAAAGGCATATAATAATCCCAAAAGGAATACCAAAATGGTAAAAGTAGTTAACAAACTTGTCATTTCATTCATGTTGAACGATTTTTTTTATTTATTAATTTAAACTCGCGAACAATCAAAAAACGATCAAACGATTTGCTAAAATATGCTTGGCAAAGCGAAGGGTTTGATTCCTTTCGATCGATGATACTGAACTAACCGAATGCTTATTAAAAACTGGGACGTGCTTCCACAAAATTTCCACAGTAATTTTCTCTTCCCCCGAAATATCAAAAAGCTAAAAAAAATAAGAAAAAAAATGTGTGTGTTTCAAGTTGTTATACGTGGTTGGTTTCGCATCTTTAGCACACTACTTCCCCCGTTTTTTTGTTGTTGTTGGTTCTTCCGAATTTAATTTTGGATTTGAGTTTCCACTCCATGAAGCAAAGAAAAATATCAAACTTTTTTTTTTGATAAAATTTTTTTTTAGATTTTTGAATTTTTGTTTGTATATAAATTTGTATACCTACATACATTAATTTAGAATTAGCTATGTAAAGATACTGTAGATGGCTTCTTTTAGTTGGATATTTTTATTGTAAATTTATTTATTTTAATTGTTTAGTTTTAAATAAAAGAAAAAAGGAATTTTTTTGCGAGGGCACTCCATGATAAAAATAGATAAGCTATAAATTAGGCCTGAAGTATTCGATATTACTTATACCTGCACGTGTAGCATTATGAGTTATGAGAATGCTTTTGATAAAAAAAAGAAACAACATATTGAAAAATTGGCATCAGAGAAAAAAATATTTAAAACATATTTACTGTTGTTTGAATTATTATTAAAGCGTTCAAAATTATTTTGAACAATGCAACAATAGAAACAAAAAAAATAGAAGATTCGAGAAAAGAGGCCAATGTCTTAAATAATATATAGTTCATTACACTGTCAACATTCTAAGCTGAATTTTCATTCTAAATGGTATACTGCATTATTGTATATGTACTACATGTACATTGTACATGTACATACATACATACATACTTGCACGGGGATTATTATTTATTTACTATTTTAAAAGTAATTAAGGGTATTCATGCAACGAGATAAATTTCCGATTTGCAGAAAATTCTAACTATTCGCAAGATGTTTACATGAACACCCCATTAAAAATACTTGCGTAAACATGGAAAATCATCAAATTAAACGTCACATTTGACTTATCGCAGTATATCGGTTAATTTCTACGCTTTGCGCTTCAAATTTCTGAGATAAAATTCTATGTTTTGCAGAATATTTTTCCCGTACAAATTTTGACAGTTCATTTCTACCGATATAAAATTCTATGGTTTTTAAGCTTTCTATGGGTTTTCTGCGTTTGCACGAATACCCCTATTATAGTTTTGGTATGTACTTACTTTTATTGATTATGTCCTTACTCTAAAAGTTTTGTTTTAGTATAAAATTGAGTTTAAGTATTTTTCCATATTGCTTATGAGCTAAACGCAGCATAGATTGCCCACAGGAATACAAGAAGTGAAACTAGAATAAGGAATGTTGACATTAAGCTCCTGACTTCACTCATGTTTGTTCTATAGAAGAAAAAAAATAAAATAAAGAAAAAAATATGTAAAATAACGTTTAAATATAAATAAATACCTTCATATGTATATGTATTACATACATATGTAATATTATAATTAAATTAAGTTAACAATATACATATGTAATATTATAATTAAATTAAGTTAACAATATTAAAATATACAATATTAAACAAGTATGTAAGGGACATGTTTGAATGTATGTACATTTGGGTGGTCCTTAAATGGGGCATAGTTAATCAAAAATTTAGACGAGGGAAACTTTTCAAACACTCGTAAAAACTTCTTGGATATGTTTCGGTAGCCCATCAGGAATGCCTCTTGTACACCAAAAACACACATTATAGAAGCTCCATGCAATTTCAGTATAATACGACACTCTTTTCTCTCTTTCCTTTGTCTTCTTTTTCGTATCACACTTTTTACTATGGGTGTGAGACGTATATTGTGGTATTGCTCAGTGAGGAAAAACCGGTTCTTAGGCGCCAGTTATAGCTTTCATTGAAAACCATCATTGAAAATTTTGTCTTTCAATTTTGATGCAATTAAACAAATAAAACTGATGGCGTTTTGGTACCAAAATGATGGGTGTCAGTTATATAATTTTTTTAGTGAAAAAAATGTTTAGTTTTCTTTACAACTTTCATATAAAATCATTTTTTGTTTTTCAATGATGAAAATCGTTTTCAATGAACAGCTGATATTTTGTTCCCAAAAGTGGAACACATTCGTTCCAATGAAATGTATTCCTTTCTCTTCCTGTTCTCGTTTGTCAGTTTTTCGTTCAATGATCGACTTTAACCTCAAAGTTGTTTTTTGTATGGGGAATGGAATTTTCAATGAAATAAAATTTCATGATAGCTATAACCGACTTGTCAGAAAATATTCCACTGTTTCACTGATTTGTGTTTCAATGATGGTTTTCAATGAAAGCTATAACTGGCGCCTTAGGCCTTACCTCAAAGTTGTTTTTTGTATGGAATGAAATGAAAGAAAATTTCATGATAGCTATAACCGACTTGTCAGAAAATATTCCACCATTTCACTGACTTGGGTTTCAATGATGGATTTCAATGAAAGCTATAACTTGCGCGTTAGTTGTTCTACCTATAAAGGAAGTACATAAAATCCTGTTCTATTTTTTATGTATTTGGTATCCAATAGGGTATTAAACATCAGAGTATGGAACTTATTCACTTTCAATATTGATTTTTTTGTATAGCGTGTTGGCTGAATAGGGAGCACATTGGACTGACAAGTAGAAGTTCGCGGTATCAAGTCCTACACATACGTCAACTTTTTCTTTTTGCCTGGCGACGCAAAAAGGTTCACAATCGCCAAGACCCTTGTTCTAGCCTTTACTAGCCCTTGCTAACCCCTTGCCAGAATATATGTAAAACTATATAGTGCCTTGTCGAAAACTAGATTCTTTTTCTGTGCGTGGCCTTCCTTGTTGGTGTTCCTAGCTCGTAAGTGGCAGAAATCTTACTCCTAATCCACAAGTTAATGATAAATCGCCGCTAGCTCCGTTTATTTATATGGGGAATAGTGTTTTTAAAAGATACAACACAAATACTAAAATGTGAAGGTCTAGATCAAGTTAGAAATAAAATAATATGCGAGAGAAATTTTCTTAAAAATTTACTAAAAATGTAAAACAAATAATAAATAAAATGCACGACTGGCTTTAAGGTACTTGCTCTTGTTTTTTAAAATCATAGCAGCCGTTTTCAAGAAAAATATAATTTGTATTAATGGTTCAAAGATTTTATTTATGCTTCTAGTAACAATATTTTTAAGTATTCTATAAAGTATTAAAAAACTGCATCATGAATCATGATACCAAGTTAAACAAAAATTAAGCGAATTTTCTGTTGAACAAACGTTCTCAAAATAGGTATGGATCTATCGATTATTTTACCCTTGGAAAACTAGGTTATTTTGTTTCAGACAGACATGTCGCTAACTATTGCTTAACCCAAGGGTTCCCAAACTTTTTCAGTACGGAGTGCACTTATAAGTTAAGTATTTTATCACGGCACCCTTCTTCAAATATGTATAAAATGAAATAAGGCACAATAAATGGAAGGCAAACAACCACAGTCTGAAGCGTGTAATAAAGTTTGACAGTGCCACAAAAATGTCTTAGGTACCTACTCAACAATGATCTTTGAGCGATATTTTCGAAGGGAGAATCGTGAGAACCCCTATGAGTTAAAGCTCTTGACTTTGATCGAATAGTTTCCTGTCATACCGGGGACCGTTTAATCGGGTATTATTCTAGTAGTTGGCTAGTCGCGTAGACAGGTACCCCGCTGTACTTGCAACTCAAAAAGTTTATGGTATCCGGGCATCCAAAAACCCGTTGGGTATTGGGTACCCGGCTTTATATATGGGAAATAGCCGAAAAATACAGGTACGCGGGTAATTACCCACGTATCCGTTTATCAAGAGCTCTAATATAAATGCAGCTTTTGAAGGCCATACATACCCACTAAAAAATGATTAAAAAAATCCCCTATTTTTTTCAGATTTTTATCTCTAACCCTTCCTGCCCCCTATTTTGATAAGAATTTTTTTATTTTTGGATTTACTCTATATAAACACTGTACCAGGTGTCATTTTTGAACTAATCAATGAAAAGACTTCGAATTAGGCTCAAGAGAAGCGTGACTGAAAACTCTACAGCCACGTGCATGTTTAAAAAAATTTCGATCATTTGTTTAAACTTTATTGTTAATAACCAAAAAAGGCAGATTTTTTGTTTCGTTCAATACGCGAAAAGTAAGCAACATTTTGACATAGATTATTTTTTTAAAAGATACCTACGACAATTTCAATGACCTTAAATTAAAGTAGATTTTTTGTACTCAGCATTCCAATTGTTATTAACAAAAACTCTATAACCATTTTTTTATACCAGGTGTCATTTTTGATATAATCAATGAAACAACTTCGAATAAGGCTGAAATGAAGCTAATGAAATAGGGTCAGGAAGGGTTAGGAATACAAATCTGAAACAAATTAGGGAATTTTTTTTTTCATGAATTTGAACCAATCTTGGGTGCATCGTCAGTTGTTTTCCCCTAAAAACCACCCGCAGCTTGTCAAATTTCAAGATGGCTGCCCCTTTTGTCAGTGCACAGATAACAAAAACAAATTATGGCTGCCCCTTGTGTAAGAACAGAAAACAAATTTGTAGTGATTGTTTGAAATTCAATTTTTTTACTATTGATTTTGACAACGTGCGCAGAACTGAACAATATTGAAAACGCTAGTTTAAGCTGGAAAATTATGTTTCCTCTGAAATGTCTCTAGGCTCTCCCAATGGCTCCCGCACACTTTGGAAACCACTAACACGTACCATAACAACCTAAATCCATTTGGAATCAGCTAAGCCCAAATAATTTTCGGTTAAGTCCTGATAAAATCTGTAGCGGAAAGTTTTAGTCGATCTACAGTTCTATATGTAATATACATTAAGCAATATACCTACCATCTTTGATGGGCTTTTTTGCTTCTATGACTTAGCTTAAGCCCCAATATAATGCTCGGAGGGCAGTGTTACCACAGGTTTATTTTGTAATGAGTCCTGGAGGTTTAAAAAATGAGTCATTTTGATAATAAATGAGTCCCAAAAAAAATATGCTTAAAGTGTGTATGAGAAGACATTTTTATATTTTTTAATAATAAAAAAATACTTTGAAATCAAAAAAAAAATTATTTAATTCATAAATATTGCTAAACTAACTAATTTTACAAACATTTTTCTTTTACAAAATGAAATAAAAGTGATTGAACTTAAAAATTGACTCAACCGTATTATATAAAGTGTTTATTTGTATTCTTAAAAAAATGAGTCAAATCCAAGTTTAAAAAAATGAGTCCCAGTGGTAACACTGTCGGAGGGGCACTGAAGTGGTCGTACGAAAGCAGGCGAATATAATGAAATCAAATGATGTGTCTATAATTGCGGTTTGTTGCTTGGTTTGTTGCTTTCGCTTAAGCTTTCAGAGAGGGCAAGAAAAAACTTAAGAAAAACTGATAGCTGGGTGAAAAGAACAAAAAAAATATGATGCCTTTCACTTGAGTGTAATATGGCTGACTTCTCCTTTTTACTGTACGTAAAGCTACTTTTCGTTGGTTTTTTGACATTAGCTTCAGTTTCAATGGCTTAGTTAAGCTAAGTCCAGACGATTCTTAGAACTCTCCATGGTTTAAGCTAAGATGACAATGACTTGCCAATTTAAAAAAAAAAATGTAAATTCTTTCAAGACACTTTATTTTTAAGTGGATATGGACAGAAGGGGAGAAAGGCCTAGAAACACGTGTAAGGCCGACCTTACAAGCGTTTGAACATAAAGCTTTAGAAAATCGATGGCATATTTTTAAATGTGTATTAGATTTTGGAGCTGAAGAGTTGTTGTCTAAAGTTACACATAATATTAATCGTTTATAAATACGACAAGAAGGATTCAGGCGTAGTTTGGCTTCATGCTTCGTGGTCTGGACTTATGAATTATTAAGTAAGACCTTTTTATTCAAAGCGCCTTATTACGAGTGTAGTTTGTGTGTCGACAAACGGGTTTGTTATCTAATAATAAAGATATCTTAAGTTGTTGTTATACCAGATGTCATATCAGATGTGTTTTTGGTAACGTCTACAACACAATATAAAGCAGCCGAGACAGTTTTGGATACAATTGAAAAATAAAGTTCATTGGGGTAACATTGATTTGATTATCTATTAAATCCAGAAATTTATTTTTATTCTTACTTAATTTTAATTTAATTTAGAGCCGAGTTTTCAATCATCAGTTAAACTATCAAAGGAATAAATACTAGTCGTATAGCAACACGAACAAATTTTTGTTTTATCTGAAGAATAAAAACTATCTGAGGTTTAAGTGACTATTGAAAAATTGGCCCTTAATGATTAAAATTTTGTATTTAATGAAAAGTTTCTGTCAAATATTACTTAAGTGTAGGGGTTTATTTATTTTTTTTTTATTTTTTGTCAATCTATTTGAAAAACTATAATATAATATAATTTTTTCCAACAAAGATTTAAACATTTTAGTAGCATTTCATTGAAGATTAAAACTTTTGATCTTGTTGAAATTTTAAGAAAATAAAAAAAAAATTTAATCTTCACATTCACTTTTAGTAATGGCTTATGACTTTTTCTCACATCCACAACTTCGAATTGAATCCATATTATAAAGAAGGTAAATATTAATGTGTTATATTTGATTGATATAAGTTTGATTGAAGAAATACCATTTTACACATTTAATTATAAGAAAAAAACTAAAAGTAGGTACATTTAAGATAAAAAATAAAATTTAGTCAAAACTACTTTCTAACCTTTAAGATTTTTTTGTTTTAACACGAACAGAAACCACAAAGTTGTATAAATTTGATCAAAGTACCGAACTTTGAGAGACCTGAATTTAAACTGAAATATTTTTCTAATATAATTCTTTAACTTTTTCTTAAACAAAGTAATTTTTTTTTGACTTTCAAACAATTTATCATGAACAAAAAAATACGAAAGGTATATAAGAAAAAATATACAAACATATTTGTTTAAAAAAGATTTTGTCTCATAAGATTGGACATTCAAAAATCAATTTCGTCCCATACGCAAACAATTTAACAAATACATTAGCATAATAGAATTTCTCAACAATAACAAAAAATAACGCCGGCTGTCGAAAGAAGCAATATATCACATGAAGTTTGCTTATTTTATTATTATTTTATTTAAAACTAAAAATAAACCTTATGGAAAGAAGAAAAGAATGTTTTTATTCAGCTTTAATAATAAATAGACAAAGGCTGACAAAATGGGAGTTAATTAAATAATAAATTGTCGATAGGTATAGATAAATAGATAGATAGTCGTATATTTATTAAAATAAAATAAAATAAAATACTTAATTGTATAAATTGTATTTTTAAAAAATGCTTTGAGATCCTTTTATATAAATACAAATTCCTAGCTTTTTAGTTTTGTGCGTGGTGTGTTGGAATGTACTTAATTGATAGATGATGTTTAGTATTGTATTCTTATTTTTAGTTTTATTTGTTTAATTTATGATTTTTATATTAAACACGAAAATATAATAAAAATCAACTGCGTCATTCATAAGAAAAACGTGCATATACATACATAAACCTATATTTTACCTATCTATATAAATATTTAATTATTTTTTGCTAACAAAAAACGGCTTCATCAGCATAAAGACCAAAAAAATGTTGTATTCCATATAAATCAAAAAATAAATGAAGCATATTGAGTTTGAAAATATAAAAACAAAAATTGAGAAACAAAATAATATGCCACGCGTAGGTGGAAAGGCGACCATTTAAAACATATGTGTTGTGACAATGCTGTCCATCGCCATCGTCGTTCCATACATACAAACGCACTCTAATTTTCCATTTTCCTTTGTCTCATGAAATATTTTTGTTAATTTTCTTAAGTGGTGTTTAAAATCGCGCCCATTTTCAAAACACTACACAAGTCATTCACACTGCGGCAAGTTAAATACATATATATTTTTTGCCTAATTATTCAAAAGAATTAATAAATAACAAATTCTAATTTCTGCCCTAAGGTGAATATTTTTTTAAAAATGTTTGTTTTTTTTTTTTAGAAATATATTTGATTGCTGAAAAATTATTAATAGAAATACTGGAGGTTTTATTCTTAGATGACTGTTAATTATTTATTATACATAGTTTCATTTAATCTTATTTAATCTTATTTTATTTGTATTGTTTTTTTTTTTTTTTTTTCTTTATTTTTATTTTTTTTTTTAATTATATTGTTTCGCACGCGCTTGAATGATATTTGTGTCAAATTTCGTTCCAGGTTGACTTTCAGTTGACACAGAATTAGTGTACTTATAAAAAAGGTTTATCTAAATTCCATTAAATTTTTTTTAAGAACACGTGCCAATTCTCTTCCTTATCAAGGAGCCGATTATAGCGATTAGTTAATAATAATTTAAAATACGTTTTGAAATATAAAAAGGATCCATACTAATGAGAAATTACCTGAAATAATTTATACACAAAACAAATTTTCATCAGTAAAATTTAAAAAAATCTTTTGCATTCAGCAAATACAAATGCCTTTGCAATGTATCAGAAAAAAAGCATCAAGAATAGTTTTGATTCTCTTTTGTTTGAAGTTTGCGCATCATGTGATGCAAGTTTGCAACAGTGAACACTGTAAACAAACTGATTTGATCTATTTATGAATGTTCGACAAAAGTGATAACGCATCATTTTTGCATCGTTGAGTTTTTGAATTTAACCATTGGGTTCCAAAGAATTTGTTGGTATCCTTAATTTAAATTGTATGTTAAAATTTGTTGCTATAATTCGAATTTCTGGCTACACAAAATTCTATGCTATAAAGACAATTCTGCATTTTAAAGTTCTATATGAGCAAAATTCTGTTTGTACGAAATTCTATACAGTACATCGGCCCTTATTGGGAGTGTCCTTCAACGTTCGATGCGACAAAAGTCTAAAGTACCAAAAAGTTTGGTGATTTATATCGCTGGTAAAGTCTATTGGGATAGATTTATGTTATTGTGATCCTTTGTAAAAACCAAACTGCTGAGATCTGATGCAACCATAGATTAAGATATTTCGAATTTCCGACGATCCACTTTCGACAAGTCGTTCATCGATAGGCAAACGACTCACAATAAGGGCCATAATGATAATACCATTATTTGTTGTTCCCATTTGGCTGAAAATAAAACTTTGTCGTGTATTTTCAGTCAAACAAAATGCTTTAAAAATAATGCTATCAGCCCTTCAGAAAGTTTTCCGATTTCCTATGAATCGGAGAATTTTAGCTTCGAGATATTCTTCGGGAACATTTCTCCGACATTCTATGAAGCAGCTCACGTTTTTTGTTGCAATGCGATGAAATGCATTGAAAATACTTACTTACTTAGATCCTTGACCCCTCCGAGGGGCACATTGCGTCAAGTACCGCTACGCGCAACCTCGTTCTGTTTCTGGAGCTTTTGTGATTCCTTGTTGACTGTTCTGCGCCAAGATTTTCTTTCGCCCCCAGCTCTTCTTCCATCTTGGAAGAGAGGAGGAATTAGTGTAGATAGCCAAAACAAGAAAGTTCGAGATGGATGAAACGAAATTTGAAATAAATTGCACTGAACTATTTACTTTTGGTGCGTTGATTTTCGATTTTATAGCTTTTTTTGTGGATTGAGAAATTAATTCAACGCTTTTCGTCTCGAAAACTTTTCAGGGATGAGATTAGAATCTGTTCCCACAGATATTAAGGTATGTTTTGTATGTAGAAATACCAGAACGATATCCCCATTGAATAAGCAAGTTCTTGAAACCAGTCTAACACCTTGATAAACCGTTAAATAAATAATAGAAAACAAGTTAATTTTCATTTGATTTTTTTTATTTTTAACTAAAATATCTTTTTTAAATAACTGCTTAAGATGGAAAAGGCATTCGTTTGTTTGGTTGAGGAGTGTTCATTTGTATCATGTCCTTGGGTCTTATGATCGTATGCGTAGTCTTTTCAATTTTACTTTTTACTAAATGAAATCAATTTATAATGAAATAAAAACTAAATTTTTTTTTTAATTTTCAGGTTTATATAAAAACAAAATGTATCAATAGTTAATTTATTTAAGTAGTTATTTCGTAGCACAACTCTCGCTCATTAGTCGAGTGGTGAGAACAAACACAAAAGATGAAGTGGATTTATTTAAAAAAAAAAAGGAACAATATTATGAGGACTATAGATCTGTGATACAATTTTGTTTCCATGATCAGTTTTTCCTATAAGACTGCCTTTCACTATTATTACATATTTTTTATTAGTTGCGGGTGTTATAGGTTTTAGTGGCCAGTTTTTTTTTATTTTTTTTTTTTTTTGATTTTTAGTTCTCTCCGTGAGAGAGAAAGAGAAAAATAATTTGAATTTTTTGTGTGGGGAAATATATTCCGCGTTATTATGATTTTGTTTTATGTATGCCTCCAATTTTTATGATTGATAACATTTTGGAAAGTATACAAATTGATTTTTTTTTATATTTTATTATATAACTATAACTCGGACGTGGACAATCCTCGTCACTTGCAATTGTAGATACGCAGCGTAGCGTTTTTAATCTTCACCATCCGAATACCACGAAAGCCGCTCCTCATAAAACTTTATCACCAGTTGGGGGCATTTTATGTTTGCAATTGAAGCCGGCACGAGTTCGGCTTGATCGACGCCCTTAAATTGAATGAGGAAGGTAAGCTTTCCGGTGGAGTCCGATGCTCCGAGAATTTTCTCGGGGTCTAGTCCTCTTTCGAAGCCATTCTTCTCGGGTTTCATGGCACCGATTGCATCATTCGATGGTGAATCATTGTCCGAATCGGATTTTGATGATTCTCTTCGGCCCTTCTTTTTATTATTTGTTGTATTATTTGTCGCCGTACTGTTGTTCGAATCCTGGTTGTGATCGTCAGCTTTTTTTCGCTTGGCTGATGATGATGAAGTGTTGTTTACTTTTTCCTTTGCATTTGTCTCATCAGACTTGCGTTTTGATCCTGGTTTAGCGGCCGGTGCTGGCTTAACCTTGTCTGATTTTGTTGAGCTGCTCTGAAATGACAAAATTAAATAAATTTAATTAGAAATAATTGAGAGGGAAAATTATGTATCGTTTAAATACGTTAACTATGTACATATCGTCATCAAATTGGTGTACGAAATTTTGTTATTTTTTGATATATCAACGGTGCGAGGCCCCTGAAAAGGATTACCATTTTATGAAATAAGAGTGAAGGAGTTTGCGAAGCTGAGAATTGAACTGAATTATTAAATAAGCGGACAAAGTTCTATCTTCATCAAAAAAAATTTAAATGTTGTGTAATGTTTTACCTACCTACTAAACAAAACCCAAAAGTTTGGGGTAAGGATTTTAGAAAAGACAGGAAAATGGTCGTCATTAATATAAAGAAAATAAAGAAAATAACCTATGTATTCAAAAATAAAAAAAATATCCAGTCAGAGAATATTTTAATCTAACGAGGTGCTTTAATTTTATTCCCTTGGAAATCGGAAGGGATGACTAAAGAAGGCGTGAAGTGTGAGATCCAAAACGTTTAATATTCACCGGTCATCCCATACAATATTCTCTCTCTGTTGGTCGGATTCAAAAAGGATGAATGGCTGTTCATTTTGAAGACAATGGAGAAGTGGTAATTAAAAAAAAAAAACAACCAGGTATTGGTAAAGGGAGAGTTCGTCAAGTAATTATTAAACTATTAAATTTAACAGTGTATATAAATCTGACTAACACAGAAAATTACAGTAATAGCCTAAGGCTACGCGTACAGTATGTGCGACAAAGCGAGGCGATGCGAGAAGCTAGCGAGAAGGTATTCGAGATTAGAGCAAAAGTGGTCAAGAGTGTGTCAACGTGATGCTTGCGATAAGTATGTGAAAAAATCGCGTGACTCGCAGCAAATATCGCTTCACTGTGCCCACGTTTTAGGAATACTGTACGCGCAGCTAGGCACATCAGTAAAAATAAATTTTTAGAAATAAAAGTAGGAAATATGGCTGATATAGTTATGTCATAGAAAATTTACTCGCCACAAATTTATTTTACGATTCATGCATATATGGCAAACAATCATGCTTAGCCTTTTTTAAAAGAAAGACAGGTCTCATGTCAAACGTTCTCTATTTGTTATTCATTCGGATATTTGTGGGCAAATAGGCCCCCTAACAATTAATAAATCAAAAACTATTTTGTAACGTTTATTGAAGAATTCACTCATTATGTAGAAGTGAATTTATTGAAAAATGAGAGAGTAAGAAATCTTCCAAAAGTCTCATGTAATGAGGACGAAGAATATACAGACAAATATTTTCTATATGCGGAAACAGTATATTACTCTGTTCCAAATGCCTTCAGATATCCAAGAAATGGAAGATAAACTTTAATGGGAAGACGCCATATAAGAAGAAACAAATTCACTGGAAGTGAATAATACCTGGCCAATCGTGCAAAGGCCAGGCTTTAGACCACTTGCAGTGGTCTAAAGAGCTGGAGTGCGTAGTGCACACGACTGCTGAGACTGAGCAAATCTGATATGCGCGGGTTCGAATCCTATGGTGTGCATAAAAAGTTTTTCAATTAAAATTGGATTAAAGCTCAGAACCAGCTGCGCGGGTTCGAATCCTATGGTGTGCATAAAAAGTTTTTCATATAAAATTGGAGTAAAGCTCAGCACCACAAAAAAGGAGACTGATGAGTGCAAAAGTGGCAAAGCACAAAATAGCTATATCTCCAGCCAAACAATTTGTGGTAGCGCCTTTAAGTTGTTGTTCAAAAATTCAATGAAATTGACGGAATAAAGAATGGTCAAGCCTAATAAGCTAACATTCTAGTACGAATAGTACAATAATAACAATAAAATAAAAATATTGTTGACTATAAATGACTCATTATTCCGGTCCTGCTGTATGGTGCACAGGCATGGATCCTGTTAGCGGCGGACGAAGACGCTTAAGAAATATTTGAGAGAAAATTCATTGGGTGATCTTCGGTCCCGCATGCATAGACGGAGAATGGAGGAGAAGATACAACAACGAACTGTACAGGCTATACAGCGACATCGACCTAGTCACAAAAGTAAAAAGGCAACGACTGGGTCATAAATACCGGTCATGGACTGGGCTGGGTCATTTAGAGCCGATCGACACCAATGATCCGGCCCCAAAAGTCTTTGAATCTAATGCCGAGGGACGCCGACGGCGCAGTAAAGGAAGTGCGCGAAATCGGTGGCGCAGGGAATTGGAAGAGGACCTCAACCAACTTGGCATGTTAAACCAAAGTGGTGTCAAAGTCGTGGCATACGCAGACGACATCATGATAATGACCTCTGGAAAATTTGTTTCCATACTTCGTGATCTCTTGCAAACCGCCCTTGACAAGCTCAGTATTTGGGCCAACAGCTGTGGACTTAATGTCAACCCACTTAAAACTGAACTGGTTTTGTTTACGAGAAAGCATAATATTAAAAATATTAATCCTCCCACTATAAATGGGACACCGATCCATATCACGTGCACGGCAAAGTATCTTGGACTGATAATTGATCGTACACTAAACTGGAAAGAAAACATCAAAGAACGGAGAAAAAGGCGTCGATAGCATTCTATACTTGCAATAGAATTTTTGGTAGAAGATGGGGGGCTAGCCCTAAAACCATCCATTGTATGTATACAGCTATCATACGGCCAATATTAACGTATGCATGTTTGGTTTGGTGGCCAGCACTTGACAAAACTACCAATCTCAAGACCATGACAAAAATACAACGACAAGCGTGTATGGGTACAACAAGTGCCATGAGAACTACACCGCCCGCAGCCCCACTTGATCTCTTTACAAAAGAGCTGGCGGCCGACAGTGCTCTCCGGTTAAAAGAGTGTAAACATTGGAAAAAGGGCCACTTGCAGACTTTCCATCAAGAGAACTCTGGAAGGAAAACCGGGTCACAAACGTAGATTATGTCTCGGTATTTACTGACGGGCCCAATCAGACGAGGGGGTAGGGTCTGGCATCTTTTCAGAAAACCCACCCATAAACAAGTCGATAAAACTTCCGAACTTCTGCAGCGTTTTTCAAGTAGAGGTCCTTGCAGTATGTGAAGCTGCAAAGCATCTCTCCACGCTTTAATTGACGGGTAAGAACATTGATTTTTTTATAGATAGTCGGGCTGCAATCAAAGCCATATCATCAATTGTCACAAAATCCAAACTGATTCGATTGCTGTCGCAGCGAACTAAAAGCGTTGGGCGCAACATAGCTGAGTTACCCTTCATTGCGTCCCAGGACATGGTGACATTTTTGGTAATGAAAGGGCAGACGAACTGGCCAAAAACGGGGCAACACTTGAACCGAGCCAAGTCGTACCCTGGGTACTTAGCCCGCTAGAACAAAAAAAAATATAGAATTCACCACAGTTTATTAAAAGCCACAAACGACCGGTGGTCAACACTTGAGACCTGTCGGGTCTCAAGGACTTTATGGCCTTTCCTCTCTAAGAACAAAACAGACTATTTACTCAAGCCTAAGCAGGCCCCAATTATCCCCTTTAGTTGGTGTACTCACAGGTTACAACCCACTTGAGCACAATGGCCATCAGCTCATCTGACCTATGTAGAGTGTGTCAAGACGACGAGGCGGTGGAGGGCTCATACCACTTCCTTTGCGAATGCCCCAGCTTAGCTAGAAACAAAAGAGCAACTCTCGGAGAATACTTCTTCGACGAATTAGATAGCGTCTCTATTTTCCCATCTGCAAACATCATGAAATTCATTCAGACTTCAGGATGGGTCACGAAGGCTTCTAATACCATAACCCGTACCTGATCCCACAATGTCCTCTCCTCACCCATCCTTTCGACTACCCAAGTCAGTTCCCGGGGAGCACAATGTGTCCACTGAGATCCGAGTGAGATGTTTCGGCTTGCCGCTTCATCACACCTTCTAACCTAACCTAGCTTTTGCAAATCAATTTTTTTTTTTTATTAATTCATCAAATGTTAAAACATCATTTTTTAATGGATGTTAAAACGAAGAAATAAATATACGAATTTCAGAAGGCATATCAAATCGTGACAATAATCGCGTTTGCAAATTACATAAATCCATATATGGATTGAAACAATTAGCTAGATGCTGGTTTCAACTCTTCGATGAAGTATAAAAAAATCAACAAATGATCACTGTTTATATTTTTTAGACAAGGGAAACCCAAATAAAAAAAATGTTTTGTTGTTCGGTATGTAGATTAACTTTTAGTTATGACAGTAGATATGTACATGTAGATACAATGTTCAATTTTAAATGGATGAAGTCAAGTTCTTTTCAGGCATATAATGTTGAAAGAAACGAAAATGTAATTTCAATCAACCGAATTAATTATTACAATTAGTACCAGTAAAATTAGACTCAGAAGCAATTCAAATGAAGATATCAAAGCTCCCTGTTGAAACCTTATTGGTTATTTAATGTATGCAATGAAGTGTACTCGTGTGTACGGCAATATTTCCTATCAAACTAAAAATAATAAAGAACTATGGCAAAGTTTGAAATAGTTTCAAGATATGTAAAGGTTAAAATTTGCGTATAGAAAGTTACCCTACAAGGAAATATTAGTAGCATGATATGAGGACGCTGATTGTGGGGAAAGCGAAACTGACAGAAGGAGAACTACCGGTTACTTGTACAAATTACTTGGTGATAATAAGCGTGTTCAGGAAAGGGAGATATCGGAGGGCATCAGCAATCTGAGTTGCCTGTACAGGATTCCTCAGCATAAAATCTCAGTTTGGCTGTGAAAATACTGAGGAAAGCAATTTTTGGATTCGCTTGCTTAGCTTTTGACGGTGCAAAATCTCCGATATCTCAGTTTCGTGAACGCGCCTAATTTAATTTGCTGGAATACAAAACGAAAAACGTCATTAGCAGCTTCATCGACTGAGGCTGAATATATGGCACTATTTGAGGGTGTCAGAGAAGCATTATGGTCCTTACTTAAAAGTATTGGTTTTCAGATAATCGATTTATAATAAACTATTTTTGAAGACAATCAAAGTTGCGTTTTGCTTGCTTATAACCCAGTAAGTGTTCCAAACCCTTTTACGAGAGAACAAGTAGAGAATAATAATATAACCATTATTAATGTATATATTCATACGTGCTGGACAAACTTTGTCTCTAGGGTTTTTCTCCGTAAATAATCAACGGAACTACATGGATTCTGTACCGTTGGAAAGGATTTTGTCCCACAGATGTGCACAAACCAAAAATGATGTGCCTAATTAAGTGTTAAGGGTAAAAATGGTTATAGTTCGAATTTCGGCCGATAGGCAATACAAGTAATAATATATTTCAACAGATAACCAGCTTCCAGATGTATTTACCAAATAGATACTGGCACCCGGTTTTTGAGTTTTCAAAGTATAATTGTTTTAAACTAGTACACTTTTAATATTTTATGCTTAAATTGGAAAGGCGTTGAATTCGGAATAACCGGTATTAAAAAAGATTTCAAAGCTATTGCTAGCGAAGTTTATAGATCGGTCGTTTTTCCGAAACTTCTTACAAGATCCAGAATTTTATGGAATGAAAATAAGACCCCGACGTCGCGATAAGAGCCACACAATCACTGCTGCACCTTAATCGGTGCATTATTTGTGGGAAATTTGTGACGAATTGGGGTTATGCGTTTTACGTTTTACGATTTGTCGTACCTTAAAAAGCAGTAGAGTGATTGTTCGGGGCAAAATGCCGCCAGCTCCAAATCTGACAACAGCCCAAAAAGATTGGAATTTGACCGTTAAAACATGGACCACAATTGGAAAACCGTAAAAGAACATTTTTTTTAATGAACGCTTAACTCTTCTAATTATAATAAAATAATTATTAATTAATGTCACAATCTTGTGCATTTTTTACAAAGATTATTTTCAGTGACGAAAAGAAGTTTAACCTTGGTGAAATATGTTTATTAACCTTTGCCAAACGCGTGCACGCATGTACATGCACTCTCCAAGGTCATCTGTGATACATGGATGCACTCTATTCTATATTGTACGACAGCCACATATTCAAAAATAATTGAGTTTGAAAATTCTTTACGGTCTCTAATACCGGTGTGGTAGGTGGTTAAGGGTTAACATTGTTGGTTTATGTATTCAATTCCATTCATTACGCGTTAAAACGTTTATGAAAAATTAATAAATTGCATTTTTTCTTGTATAAAAGCTGTGCCCAAGATGGCTGCCGCGATTACTCAAAATCGAACAAAAATATAATCCTGAAGGTGTTTTTACAGAGAGTTTTTGACAAAGTTTTACAGAAATAAAGCAGAACTGATACCATGGATGAAAAATGGGTCATCATTTTATACCTGACATAAAGCAGTAGTAAAAACTGGTAGGCGTGAATCTGACCCAAAGAAGGATAATAGGTACTGTTCGATCTAGAGACAAGGTCATGACACCATTCATGTGGAAAAATACGGAAGTACCTATTTTTTGAAAAAAATTGTTTCAGACAACGCCCCGCCGCCGGAGTTTTTACTTGGTTTATCGCCATGGCAACAATCAATCAAGTTTGAATTGCATCCTAATTTATTTATTTAAAATAAAGATGTTGAATCTGCAATTGATCGCGTTTGATGATTAAACTTACAAAGAGATTATCGAACCTATTAGTCCGAGAGCTAATGAAAATGTACTCAAATTGTTTTATACCGCTTCAAATTTTGTGTTCATATCGTTTGTATCATTGCAAGCTACATGTCATCGGTCTGGTAGCGATATCACGGCCTCAACACCACTAAAATACACTTTCAAAGTGCAACAACAAAAATAATCCCTCTAAAAACATGAAATTATCTCAGAGGTAAAAACTGCCGAAAATTGTAGACAATTCTTGTTGACAATTGGCGGTGTTCTTTTTGCCAAAAAAAAATCGCTCACAGCTTGAAATCCAATAAGAAAACAATTTTAACCATTAGCTGCCACTGTACTCAATTGAGTACAGTATTTTTGAAAATTTCAGTTTAATTTTTCTCGAATAGTAGACTTTGATTTAAATTTCTCTCAATCTGAAAGCATGGACATGTGTGAAGACATTATGAATAATGAAAATTAAGCTATTTTAAAATTATTTGGCCAACTTTTGAGCCTTGAGTTTTTTGTTTCAAGCTGTTTTGTGTCCTTGCGAAAGTAAAAGGTTAGATAAAATTTAAACTTTCGGCAAATTTCTGAATTACCAATTCTATTAAATAGATTTTTTTACCAAAGATCAACATTGTAAAAAATTCACATTCGGAAAATTGTTTTTTGTTCCTGGTAAGTGGTCTTCAAAAGTGGTGTACTCAATTGAGTTCACTGGCCAAAACCGTGCTAATTTTTTTTTCTCACTGAATTTGCAGAGAAATGGCTTTTTCATCAATAAACTGCAAAAGCTTTTATGGTAGGCGCAACGCAAATCTCTCCATGGCTGTTGATGATATTCCAGATGTTGGTAATGAAGTAGATATAGTGGTTATTCCACCGGATGTTGATATACAAACGGACGAGGAAGATTTATGTGAGGATGACTTGCTTGATTCCCATATTCCTGTTGACATACCAGGAGCAGTAGAGGTTGAAGTCAATGATGAATTTGACAGTGAGGACGATAGGGATAATAGCTCAGCCAGAGGTGAGTTTCAAAATAATGCTCCTGAATGT
This sequence comes from Melangyna quadrimaculata, assembly GCA_949320155.1. Taxonomy (NCBI): domain Eukaryota; kingdom Metazoa; phylum Arthropoda; class Insecta; order Diptera; family Syrphidae; genus Melangyna; species Melangyna quadrimaculata. Next base: position 184,001,240 of record OX439485.1, read on the forward strand.
CAAAACATGCGGTTTATGCTAATGAAATAGATGAAACTTCCGACTAATTGGAAAATTTATCAAAAAGAAAAAAACAGCATTAGAAAACGAAGTTCAAATCTTTGAACAATTTTTCAATGATGAGGTAATGAACTTGATTGTTGACCAAAGCCAAATATATACACTGGACCAAAACTGTCACACGTTCATATTTACAAAAGAAGATCTGAGAAAATTTGTTGACATAATGCTTTTCTCAGGATATCATTCTAACATCAAGAAAATTTGTATTGGTGCCTAGACCAAGACACAAGAATTCCTTTGGTTGCTAACGCAATGTCCCGCAATCGCTTCAGAGAAATCAAGCGTTTTATACATTTGGCCAACAATGCATGCCTTGATAAGAGCGATAAAATGGCGAAGGTTCGACCATTCATAAAAATGATTTGCAATAACTATCAAAAATTGAGTTTTTTTCATGATAAACTATCGATTGATGAGGCGATGATCAAATACTTTGGTCATCATTCCGCAAAGCAGTTTATCCGTGGAAAGCCTGTCCGTTTTGGGTATAAGGAGTGGATGCTTTGCAGTAGCGATGGATATTGCTATAATATTGACATATATTGCGGTGCCAAAAATGTAATTCCAAGCAATAAGTGTTTACCACTTGGATCTCGAGTGGTGCTTGATTTACTGGAAGTAGTAAAAAGGCCAATTGAGCACAGCGTTTTTTTTTGACAATTATTTTACCATCCATGACATTATGGCGACGTTACGCGAAAAAGGTTTTTGCGCAACAGGTACGGTTCGTGACAATAAAATAAAAAAATGTCCATTGAATCCTTGAAGACTGTAATAAAGGCCAATCGTGGTTACTTTCATCACAAATTCGACAAAAGAATAACATTTTGTTCGCGCGGTGGAAGGATAATGCTCTTTTTACAGTTGCAACAAACTACGACACCCTGGAACCTCCTGGAAAAGTCAAACGATGGTCAGCAACAGTAAAAGAGAAGGTGTAGTCATTCCACAACGAAAACCATTAGTGGCATACAACAAGGGTATTGGTGGGGTCGATCTTCATGACCAATTTGTGAACAACTACAGAATCAAAATAAAGGGTAAGAAATGGTGGTGGCCATTGTTCACACATATGATCAACTCAAGTGTGGTAAATGCTGGGCGACTCCATTGTTTGCAAACCAAAGAAAACCGCAATCTAGGTCGAATTCATAAATGTAAAAGCTCGGTAACACTGCAAAGTTTACTTATCATTTCTGAAGACAAATATTGTCCGTTAGAAGATTTGTCTGCTTTTTTATAATTATTGTTGTTTACTTTTACCAATAACATCAACTTTTTTGAAAAATATACAGAAATGGTACCATTTTTCAAAAAATTATACAGTATATAAACAGTATTTTTACATTTGTGAATTTGGGGCTACTTTCATTTGTCAGAAACATAACGGGGACTTATTTACATTCCGGGACATCAATAAAAGCACCAAATAAGCCATATTTGCCAAAAAAAAATTGATACACAGTGAAGGACATTTCCCCAAATAATTAAAAATCAACTACGAAGCCGGATATGTCACAGCAGAGTTCGATGGATATGTGAGAGGTGCCAAACTACTCTTTGTATCGAAAAAGAGTGTTTCAAAATATTTCTTAACTAAGCAAGGCATGTACCCATATCCCTCTAAGTACCAAACTTAACAAATTTTTTTTTTTATGTATTTTTGTTCAAATAAAGAACTCATTAAACAGGATTTTAAAGGTTTTTCATTATTTTTAAGAAATAATTGTGTTTCGCCCAAGGCATAACAGTGGGCTCTTCAGTCAGTCTGTTATACCCTACTAAGACACAAATTTTGGTCGATGTTAACCGACTCTTATAAAAACCACAGCAAAAAGATACTGTGAATTTTATTATCCTAGGGGAATTTGTTTAAATTCGTGCACCCAGAAAATAAATACCCGTGGTCAGGTTTTTTTATAATAAGAAGATGAAGAAATTTAAATATTAAAATATTGAAATTACTTCTGTTTTAAGTGGAGTGAATGAATAAAATTCAATTAAAAAGTACAAGTGACCTCAACTCCAGAAATAATTGTGTTTCGCCCAAGGCATAACAATGGGCTCTTCAGTCAGTCTGTTATACCCTACTAAGACACTTGTACTTTTTAATTGAATTTTATTCATTCACTCCACCTAAATCAGAAGTAATTTCAATATTTTAATATTTAGATTTCTTCATCTTCTTATTATAAAAAACCTGACCACGGGTATTTATTTTCTGGGTGCACGAATTTAAACAATTTCCCCTATAATAATAAAATTCACAGTATCTTTTTGCTGTGATTTGTATAAGAGTCGACCAAAATTTGTAACAGACCGACTGAAGAGCCCACTGTTATCATGCCTTGGGCGAAAAACACAATTATTTCTGGAGTTGCGTTCACTTGTACTTTTTAATTGAATTTTATTCATTCACTCCACTTAAAACAGAAGTAATTTCAATATTCTAATATTTAAATTTCTTCATCTTCTTATTATTTGTATGGCGCTTAGGGTTTAATAGGTTAATATTTCCATATGACCATATCTGAATATTGAACATAACTACCAATCGATCACTAACCCGACTATATCAGAACGCCTTGAACACGTTTGAAGAGCAAAAATTACTCAGAGCATACAATTTGGAAAATATAACGGCATAAACGCCCTTGGTTCTCATCGTTCACCTTCCACAAAATGATTTGGTTGGTTATAACTAAGAATTTGTTTGATTATCTATTTTTCCAGATTGACAACAAATTAATGCCGATTAGAAGAGTTTATAAATGGGCGCATGATGATTAGAAATGTTGATGCGATAACAACTCAGTTTGGCCAAAAATTATTTAATTACTCCAAAGGTTCGAGAAAAATTTGATTAAATTAACACTGAAGACTATTTTGTTTTGAAAAGCAACAAAACACTTTACGATTGATTAAGAAAAAAAAAACATTTTCAAAGGTCCAACATAAAAAAGGAACAGAATCATACACAATAACTAATTTGCAAGTTTTTTTTGTGTTTGTATGATAAATAAACAAATTCAACTTTATGTTACATTTTTTTTTTCTAATCAAAATGTAAACAAAATGAAATTTAACATCCGCCATAACAAATAGAAAAATACAAAATTAATATTTCCCGCCAAAAAAACACAGCATAAGTGAGCTAGTGTCACCATCGCCATAAAGAAAACGGCGCACCAGATTTTCACATACATACACGCACACAAATACGCAAGAAAGAAAGAAAGGTTTCTAATTGCAAATCCGAAATCCCACGAAATGGGCGCAAATGCACAATCGAAACGAAAGCCAAGTGAAATCAAGAAAAAATATGTACTTCATTTTTTTTTTTGCGAGCTCGATTTTTCGAAAACAGTTGGCCAAAATGCAAAAAAAAAAACTAAACAAAATGTGACGTCTTTAAAACCAAAATGAACTGCGTTCCCGCAAGCAACTTACCTCAGCAGCTTCTTCTTCACGCTTTTTGCGATCAGCTTCATAAGTGGCAATCAAATCCTTGCAATCAAGATTCTCCACTGGCTCCCAAGTATTATCCTCATCCGGATAGCCTTTCCATTTCAGAAAATACTCAATCTAAACGGGAAATGGGTTTATTTCGTGCGAGATTACAAATTTTCAGTGAAAGAAAAAAAGATGAATTCTTGACAAACCTTTCCCTTGCGCGTCCTTCGGTCAACGACTTTTTCCACAGCGTACTCTTCCTCGGAGGACTCATCAGAAGGGGGCGTGGATGTGGCTTTCTTTGGATCATCGCCGCCTTCGACACTCTTGGTTTCTGTGGATCCCTTCTTGGAACGCATCTTGTTGCTTTTGTCAGAAATTTTGATTTTTTTTCTGCGATATATGAAAAAAATTAACAAATTTTAATTCGTTTGATAGCTCGCTTGGTTAGTTGCTTGGACGGCGGTGGCGTCTCCCTTCGCAGTACGCGATGTGGATGTTGTTTCAGAAGGAATTTTTTTTTTATTTCTTGTAACTTACGTTGCGCCGGTTGATTTAGCAATTGAATTTTCCTCGTCAATTATTGCTCTTTGAATGCAACAAACTTTAAGAATTATTTATTCAATATAGCTGTGGCAATTAGTTGATGAATTTACGCTTTTCTGTTGTTTAAAATAATAAAATTTTCAACACGAAATCTAGAGCTACTTTTTTACGGATACTTTTTAAATCTCACAAGCACATTCCTCCTCGCAAATTCAGAAGTGTTGGTTGGCTAAACTCACGGCGATATTTGGATTGAGCAAAATGGCGTCGAGCATTTTTGCCAAATAAATTGTGTTATCGATGACATACATGGATGGTAAATTTATGGTGTGGAACACAAACAAAACCAAATTGGATCCATTCAGCAAATCAAATAATTTACGGCATTTTTTTAAGCGCGAACAAAAGACCCCTTTCACACAAGGAAACTGAGTTGTCCGCGGTTTTTAGTTTCTAGGCGCGAAGGGCGTAATGGTGGATTTACATGTATCTGCATTTGGTTTCTGCACAAAAAAAGGGATGCCAAATACAAAATGTATATTTGTTAGATAGAGAGAAAAGATCAAAATGCAGAAGAACTTCGTTTCTGCATTATAGGAAAGTCCTATAATACAGAAATGAAGACGAACATATTCATCTTCTTGATGGTTCTCTTTCACTCACTCGGATTTTTTGTTTACATCTGTCCTACTCTACTTTTCTGCATTTTGCAGATGAAAATACATGTAAATCCACCATAAAAGCTGGAGATTTTTTAATGATTGGAAAAAATCTTTTGTACCTTTCAAACGAAGAAACTAAATTGCCAGATAGTTTTGTTTGTTTCCATATCCGGACAGTGCAAATTGGCTTTACTTTTTGACCTTCTCGCCTACAAACACTTGATTACACGGTTCGTTTTTTCGTTCGTTTTGCCTTTCGTCTTTTTGATAGGCACAAACATTCATGATTACATTGTTCGCGAAAAAAACGTACGTACTTCCTTTCGTTATTTTGACGTTCATGGAATTTGGGGTTGTCTTGTAAGAAAATAATGAATAGTAGTAATAAATTCAAATATTTTTTAATCACTTATTTCTGAAATACACTCGTATACATGCTGTCCCAAACCAATGCGAAACATTCGTTGCGGCGAAGAAACATTCGTCAGTCAAAATTAATTCATATGTTTCTCCGCCCCGTTGGTGTGTGCCACTGATCTCTATAATACACTGGATAGTGAATTCCACATACGTATAACAGTTTTTTTTTAAGCAAATTGAATCTGACAATTGTGTCCTTGCACACTTTTGTCTCTTTTTTTACCGAAGGAAAGAAAGAGATAGTTTTTTATCATCACAAAAAATCGTGCATTGATATCAGCTGTTTGTTTGACAGCACTGGTTTGGTTTGTTTGTAGTACAAACGCAAACGAAAACAAAACATAAATAAAATTGTTTAATTTGCTATTGTTTTCCATTAATTTTAATAAGTGTTCATTAAAAATTGTAATATTTCTCTCAAACTTAAATACATGTTGAAAAAATTCAGTTTAAGAATTGTTTCTGCGTATTTAACAGATAGATTCCGTAGTACGCGTCTTATAAAATGTTATAAAATTAAAATTGTTAATTAAATTAAAAGTATCTCGAAATATTGTATGCGTGTGTTTAAAAACTGAAACTATCTTAGCCAGTCTTGTTCATGAAAGATGGATTGTGCTCTAAATTGTAGGCTGAAGAACTGCACCAACAAGATTTTCCAAAACTTGTTGAAGGTGTTAAGCGTTTGGCAAAAAAAAAAACGGATCCTATGGTACAATGTATCATTGAAGAGTCTGCAGAACACATCATTGTTGGGATGGTCTCTCAGAAGATATTGACAAGGGTGATTTGATTTCAAAGGACGATTTCAAGATTCTTTAATTCTGTTTCAAGACTCGAGTGGCAAGCGATCTTGGCGTCGCGATATCTTTATTTAAACTAAAATTATGAATTTCAAAAACCACAGACATTTGATCATTCCTATTTTGTTGCATATTTTCTTTTGTGTTTCGTGTTTTTTTTTTGTTCTTTTTGAGCAAACTAAATTAGAGTCCAATTTGCAAACTTAAAATAAACAAAAATTAATTTAAACAACAAATATGGCCAAGCGGAAAGAGGGTCATATTGTATTTGTGAGTAATTTGCAGGGGAAATTTGCGCTGCTCTATGCATCGAAACATGCTGTACAAGCGTTTTCAGACTCCCTGCGCGCTGAAGTAGCACACAAAGGGTTAAAAGTCGCGACTGTTAGTCCCGGATACATTCGAACTAAGCTTTCAATGAATGCATTGACTGGAACTGGAGAATCATATGGAAGTTCGTTAAAACGTTGTATCATATTTGTATCTTTTGTTTGTTATTAATTTCTTTTTTTAAATTATTTGAATTTATTTAGAGAGGCAACCGGAAAATTATCTATCTCATCTATGCGTTTTAAAATGTGGACATTAGACTAAAGCAAAATGTCCACAAAGCAACAGTTTCGGAAAGTTTTTTAAGTGTCAAGTCAGAACATGACCATGGTCGCATTTTCCTTAACCTTGCTAATGTTTTCCATAAATGAAAGCTATATTTTTCCATTAACCAGTGGTCGTACAGTCAGCACTTAAAAGTAATATGTAAATAAACATTTTTCGTCTAAGCGCTGTACTTTGACAACGGAATTATGAAATTATTAATTTAAATTCGTTGGTTAGCATATTTTTAACATAAACTAGAGATTACAAATCTAATACAAAATTAAATTTTAATACTTTTTAAATTATGGTTATTAAAGAAAAGCTGTTGAGAAAACTTCAACTTTTTGAACTTCAGCTTTTTGCAGTTTAGGGCTCAGCGTATACAGCAGTCAATTAAATCAGCTTAAGTCAGTAGTCAGTAAAAGTAGAATAACAGATTCAGGCAAGATGATATTTGCCAAAAAATTCATACTGATATGACTGGGAAATGGTTAAGCCTAATGGTGTAGGTATAGCTTGAAGCTTGTAGGTTGTATATCACTGTCAAAGTAAGAAGATACGAAAATAGTGCTCTACAATATGACGCTTTCTGCAAGAAATGTACGGTATGATCAAAAGTTGAGCTCTTTTGGCTATAGTTACAAAGCTACAGTCGTGCTCGTATTGTTTTTATCACTTTAAGGGTAGTCACAACCCCTTTAGCGCGCGCCGAATATATAAAAAAAAAAGTCTTGTGCTTAGCTATCAGCTACCTACAACAATTTCTTCTACAACAGTTCTTCAGCAACATCAACAGACGCAGTACTTGCACTGCTGGTTGATGGATACGAATACGGTTCTCTTCGCAGATATGGAATATTCTTCCCCAGCAATTTGGGTGCCTTCAGTTGCAGAGTCATGGAATTCATATCTCTTGCGATTAGTGTTAAGCCAACCTGTTCTGTCCATTTCACCAGAGCAATCTCACCATGTAAGGATAATGGGACGCTATCACTGATGATCTCTATTTATATCGAAGAAAACTATGAAAAAATCAATTAAAATGTTTTTTTTTATGATCTATTATAAATAACTTACTTACTCACTCGCGAAAAACATCAGCTAATAAAAAAATGTAAACAAAAACCACCATTTTAATACAATTTAAACTGTTATAAACTAAAAAAAAAATTGACAACTGTCAACAGTTGTATCCTTGCACTGTTATAATTTTCCTTCAATTTGCTTCAAGATTTTTATATGAATCCACTATCCAGTGTATTATAGAGATCAGTGGTGTGTGCACTCTCATATATCACCATGTAAAGAAATTTTGACATGCGAATGTTTCTTCGCCGCAACGGATGTTCCGCATTGGTTCTGGAGAGCCTTACTACGTATATTCAATTATGAAAAACAATTTTTCCGTTCAATCATTTTTCTTTAAATTGTTTTTTTTTTGCTAACACCGAGGGGCATTGTGGTTGCCGAATCAGAAACGTCAAAGTTCAGCCAGAAAAAGTCTTGAAATTTTCATCGCTTTCGTTTCTTCCTTCCCTGATGCATGAGAAATGTCAAATCTTGATAGTGTGTGTGCGATTGGATGTGAAATCTAGCTAAAAACGCAAGATTTGTTTGACAGCATTAAAATCGATTTTGTTTAGAAAAAAATCGATTTGTTCACGAAAATTGGAATTTTTTTGGTTGTAAGGAATTCGACATAAGTTTTAGACCACGAGCGGCGACCGCTTCATGGTCAAAAATTAAAAAACCTCGATTTTTTCGCGCTTTTTTCAGTTATTTGCGATTTTAGTCTTAAAGAAGTAATTTTAAATAAAAACATTGTTCCATGATTTCAAAGTAACCTATTTTGCTCCAATTTGAGCCCAATACCATCTTTGAAGACCGAATGGTTTTGAAAATACAGCATTTCAAAATTTAGCGATAAAAAAAACAAAATATAACAAGTAGTGTTATCAAACAGTGGAAAATAAAGAATGGTTGACATAAATGCATCAAAGCACTGGAGCGTGTAGGTTGAGCCAAAATAATAGGACACTCATACCGGAAGGGGGTCTATATACCGCCGTTAAGATAGGAGGGGCAATTATCTAAAAAAATGACTTAACGTAGAAACAACACTATTGAAAAGCAATGGTAACACCCGCAATACTCTCCTTTAGCTTATCTTGAACCCAGAAACCTATTCTTGAATTTTCTTCTTAATTGAAGTTATTTTAATCGATAGTTTTTGAGAAATTATAAATTTCCAAACTCAACATTCTGAAAAAGAATTTTCTACTATTTACTTAGTAAAAACAGGATCCTTGGAGCAAATTTCTTTTTCAATATTTTGAGTTTGGAAATTAATTTCTTAAAACTATAGATTAAAATAACTTTATTTAAAACTAAAATTCAAGAATGGGTTTCTGGGTTCAAGATGAGCTATAGGAGAATATTGCGGGTTTTACCATTGTTTTGCAATAATGTTTCTACCTTAAGTCATTTTTTTAGATAATTGCCCGTCCCGTCTTGACCCCTCTTCCGGTATGATTTTCCTATTATTTCGGCTCAACCTACACGCTCCCGGGCTTTGATGCATTTATGTCAACCATTCTTTATTTTCCATTATACTGTTTGATAATATTACTCTTTATATTTTGTTTTTTATCGCTAAATTTTGAATTGCTGTATTTTGGAAACCATTCGGTCTACAAAGATGGTTTTGGAGCAAAATAGATTACTTTGAAATTGTGGAACAATGTTTTTATTTAATTTTTTAATTACTTCTTTAAGACTTAAATCGCCAATAACTGAAAAAAGCGCGAACAATCGCAGAAAAACTGAAAGTTTGTGCTTAACGATGCCGGCCAGAGGCTTACCGTTACAGGGCCATGATCAGAGACTTTTTTGTTCCTAAATTGAATCGCCTAGATGTTGGGGAGCTGTGGTTTCAAAAAGATGGCGAAACATGTCACAGCGCGTGCCCCAATTGATTTGTTGAAGAAGACGTTTGAAGAGCACATAATTTTGAGTTTTATACCTGTGAGCTGTCCTCCAAGTTCTGCGATTGAACACCACTAGACTATTTTTTTGTGGGTGTAGGTATGTTAAATCGCTGGTCTAAATCAATAAGTCAGAGACTATTGACGACTTTGAAAACAACATTTGCCGCGTTATTGCCTATACAAGACCCCAAATGCTGCAAAGAGTGATCGGAAAATGGACCTCAAAATTGGACTACATCCGAGTTAGCCGCGGCGGTCATATATCAGAAATCATATTCAAATAAAAATGGCATTATCTTTCAGATAAAGTCAGTTCTATAGCAATTAATACCTACAATTTATCTGTTTTATTCATTTTCAAAGTTGTATAACTTAAAAAAAAAAACACAATTTACTTTTCCTTCATCATAAACTGTCACCTTATGATGGAATTTAATACTCAAGTTTCGTTTTAGCAAATTGGCCTTACATCTTGCCCTTCTTGCCTACAAACACCCAGTTGCTGACAGAGATTAGAGTTTATATTTACAAGAACCAATCCTAAGGTTGGCCAAAACCAAAAATGCTTCTAAATTCACCCTATTATTCTGACACACACTGCCTTTTTATTTATCAATAAAATACATAATTTAACTAGTTATCAAGAAAATTTTACATTTGTTGCCTTATTGTACTCGACACCGTTACTGAGTAACACGGACGTTGGCATCTGCGTGCTCACTAGTAGTCTCGCCATCATCAGCATTTGCTTTGCTTTTGACTTGTTGATGTTGCTTGATATAAATTGGACAACTTTTTCCTCTGACGTAGTCTTCTGTAATATGAACACCCTTAATATCAGAACATGGAACGGTAAACATGGGATCAAGTAATAGCTGCTCCATTATTGAGCGGAGCCCACGGGCTCCAATTTGTTTTTCTAAAGCTAAAGCTGCAATATGTTTGATAGCACTAAGTGTAAATGTTAGCTTAACATCGTCAAGTTGGAGCAGAGCTTTATATTGTGGTATGAGGGCGTTTTTTGGTTCCGTCAATATCCGTATAAGTAGATTTTCATCAAGACTATGGAAGGGAACTATCACTGGAAATCGACCAACAAATTCTGGTATCATCCCAAAATCAACCAAATCTTTTGCTTCCACATTTTTAAGGCATTGATCGTCTGTTTTTTGTGAATTGTTTTTCGACGGAGATGGTTCTGCAGCTCTTTTTACTTTACTGTCTTTAGCTGGAGCTCCGAAACCTATGTATTTTTCGTTTATTCTTTTTGATATCAATCGATCCAAACCGTTATATGCTCCACTTGCGACAAAAAGAATATTGGTCGTATCGATTTGCACTGTATCCCCTCGCAATTTACGTGGGGAATTTTTTTCAGGAACATTAATGACGGTGCCTTCTAACATTTTCAACAAACCCTGCTGTACACCTTCACCTCCAACATCACGAAGTTGATGAATACCCGGTACGGCGCCGATTTTATCTACTTCATCTAAAAACACTATCCCCGTCTGAGCTTTTTCAACGTTGTAGTTTGCTTCCTGAAGAAGCTTGGATATCACACTCTCAATATCTTCTCCCACATAGCCAGCTTGGGTGAGGGAAGTACAATCACAAATTGCAAAAGGAACATCAAGGCATCGGGCAATGGTCTGTGCAATCAGAGTTTTACCAGAACCTGTTGGCCCCAGCATAAGGATATTGCTTTTTTCTAGCTTAATGTCCTTCGAATTATCTTTTAGATTATCTGAACCGTTTACATTGTTGATGTTAGTATGATTGGATCTAGAGTTGTTCAGTGTATGACTCATTTCCGATACATAAAGAAGGTCCGATCTGCCCAGGTCTTCTCCTGCTTGAGTGTTAATATCTAACTGGGGATTATTGTGGTGAATGCGTTTATAGTGATTGTACACTGCAACAGAAAGTATCTTCTTTGCATACTCTTGTCCAATTACATGCTTGTCTAAGTATTCCATTAAAGACTTCGGTGAAGGCGGAGATTTTCTTCGAGTTTTTGTTCCATCTTTGGTTTTTTTCTTAGATTCAAGTTCCGATAATACCACAAAAAAATGATTGCATTTGGTACATTTGACAAACCTCGTCGAACTTATGAAAGTTTCAACATGAGTGCAAGGGGTTCCACATTTTGGACAAGACAAAATATTTTTGTTTGGTGGCTCCTTGTCTCCTCCACCAGAACTACCAGATGTTGGCACACTTTCTGAGTGTCTTTGTATTGACAAATGTATATTTCGTGCAGATTTAATTGTATATTCTTGCTTTTGACTCAAAACCACAGAAGAAAAAAGTGCTCTGCATGATCTATAGTTGGAGTAAGCAAGAGGTTGATACAAGTAATAATTAAGTAACCGCAACGAACACATTACTCTGAATTATAAATTTAATAATCACAAAAATCAATTTTCGTTTTCGTTACCAAAACAATTTTTAACAAAGACCAAAATATTTTTGATATAACTCGAATTTGACGTACTTGGGTACGTTCAATGCAAAATTGCAAAAATTTTATGGCAACGAAAAAGTACTTTATTTGTCGTTGAACGCAAAATTATCTGAAATGTCAGTTTTGTATGGAGAGCCTAGATTTTACAGTGGCTGCCATTAATATTCGGGTTTCAGTTGAAAAATGTATTAACATTCATTGGTTGTCTATAAAATAATATAATTACCACCATTTTCAGATACATTTCTGTCTCAGATTAAATTACCACAAAATTGACACATTAGGTGTGTTTTATTGCAAAAGCCATCCATAGTACAGTAGGATTTTACATGCTTATCTAATACAATATCGCTAGTAGGTCTACAGCCGATAAGAAGTTAAAGTAGAATCCTAGCGTGAATAGATTTTTGGCGCTTATTCGAGTCTCTATTCTACTTTAACTTCTTATCGGCTGTAGATCTACTAGCGAGGTTGTATTTGTAATGCATGTAAAATCCTACTGTACTACGGAATGCTGTTGCAATAAAACACGGCTATTATTCCGAAGAAAGAGTTGAATCCATTGAAACCATTCTAAAGCTCGATTCACAATGCGACGTGAAAACGTGACGAGAGCGTGACGTGAATCGCTGTCATTTTTGTCCAGTTATAGAATCGTTCCCCAATTCACAATGCGACGAGTTTCTTGGCGACGAGTTTTTTGACAGCGTTAAATTATTTATTATTTTTATTCTTGCTGTGCTGTGTGCGTTCAAAATAATGAAAAAAATCAAACTGAGATTACTTATGTCGTTTTCGATTGGATTTCGGAACAGTACTACTCCTTTATGATTCCAATCGAATTATTTCCTATTGTTCCGAGACTAAAGGCTCTCCCAAACCAATGCGAAACATTCGTTGCGGCGAAGAAACATTCGTCAGTCAAAATTTATTCATATATTTCTCCGCCGCGTTGGTGTGGGAATTCTCATATATCACCATGTAAATAAAGTTTGACATGCGAATGTTTGTTCGCCGCAACGAATGTTTCGCATTGGTTTGGGAGAGCCTTAATTTGTGAAATATTTATGTGTGTGTGCCTAAATTGTTTGATATTTATGTGTATTTTGTACGTTCAGTCGAGCAAAATTAATTTGACAAATATTCCGATGAAAGCGTTTATATGTATACGTGTGTTCTGGGTCTACTCCTTTATTAATTCCGGAACAGAAAAATACTCCGAAAACATTACTCGGAACAGCTAATCGAATTATTTTGGAGTAAGCGGAGTCAAAAAGGAGTAACTCCGAACCTCCAACCGAAAACGACATTAAATTATTTAAATATTATAATTGTGTTTGTCCATTGGGCTGGTGAAATGATTTTCGGCTAAAAATGCAAAGAAATTAAAACAATACAACATTATAATATTGTCAACACAAATAGATCTATAAATATAATTTCATTGTCAACAAAATTTATATCCATTTCCGTTAATTTCCATTTATCTGTTGTTTTCTTTATTCTTTTCTACAATTTCATAAAATTCACCATCAATCAAATATAAAATAACATAAAAAAACTTTGACGAGAGCGTTTTTTTTTTCAATTTTCCCAACTCCGGCGTGACGTGACGACGAGAAACGTTTCATTGTGCATTCCTCATTTCCTCGTATAATTACATGTTTTTAAATCGGTTTGACAACTATGACGAGTTCTCGTCACGCTCACGTCGCGTTTTCACGTTGCATTGTGAATCGAGCATAACACAAGCAAAGTTAAAGCCAGAACCATACCTGTGTCATGTGTTGTGTTGAGTAGTCGTGTGTCGCTATCGCTACAATGTTTTTTTATATGCGTAGAACCATATTTGTCTCATGTGTTGTGTTGCAGTGTGGCGCATAAAATATATGGAATGACAGCGACACACGACTCCACAACACAACACACGACACAGATGTGGATCAGGCTTAATTTACATGGTGATAAATGAGAGTGCCCCTTAGAAGAAGAAATAGAGGAAGAGGTATTTGTCACATATACAGTGTAAGTGAGTGAAGCAATTTTTGAGAACCAGAAGTGTCAAATCGTTAGCGTGTGATTAGAAAAAACAAAGAAATAAAAATTGGTACAAGTTAAAACCCAAATTAATATAACAATTATGTACTTTGAAAAAAACAAATAATTTAAAGTGCATTAGATAGACATTGTGGTGATCTTATTATAAATTAAAAAAAAAACATGAAGTGCATTGTTCAGGGGTGTGGAAATCAAAAAAACAAGGTGGATAAAAGCTTTTCCTTTCACAAGTGGATTTTTATTATATTTTTCTCCAAAAAAGTGCTGTAATGTTTTTGTCTTTAGATTGATGAACTATTAAACAATATATTTAGAATGAGTTACACTTTAAATTAAGTCAAGAATATCATAATTTTGTTTAAAATGTGCACATAATTTTTTTGCTAGAATTTAAGAACCAGAAACGTCAAACTGAAATTCTCGTTAACAGGTGTGCATGAGATTATATTTTTAGGTTGAAAGGCGCAACTATCTGTTAAGCGCCCTTCTTATGAGAAAATTATTTTTTGTTATTGAATCGATTTTTTAAGTTTTGAGTTAGTAATAAAATATCTATTTGTTCCGTCGCCAACTTATAAGTTCATATTTCAATGTTAATTTGTCTGTTCAGTAAGGTGTCGTAACAGTTCATATTTGGTTGTTCATGGTTCATGTTTAAAGTTTAATCCGTTATTAATAATATGTTCTCCGATAGTTAATTAATCTACATAAATAATACAAACAGTTAATAGCACTTCCTTTGAGAAAAATATAATAAAACTCACTTGTGAGAGGAAATGCTCTTACCGCACTTACTGTTTTTTTTGTTGATTGCTAAATAACTACAATGTCTATTTTATTCACTTGAAAAGGTTTGTCTTTTCAAAGTTTTTTTAAATATATATGTGTCTTAATTTGTATCACTTTTTTATTGTTCTTTTTTAAAATCACACTAGCGATTTGACATTTCTGATTGACAAACTGCTTCACGCACGTACTCTTTATTTTTTTTTATGAACATTCCACTTAAACAATTTCGGAAAATAACAAAAATGACTATTCTGATGGCGCTCTAGTGAGTTGCCTTCAAAGAGCACTCCGTCCCTGCTGTAATGCATTTGTGTTTGTGAGACCTCACACCATTTTAAAAACTGCTTTTTTCCAGCAAGGGCAGTTCCTCTATTTCTTCTTCTAAGGAGTGCCCACACCAACGCGTTGGAGAAACATTCGCCTTTCAAAAAATTGATTTACAGGATGATAAATGAAAGTGGCCACACCAACTGCGAATGTTTCTTCACCGCACCGAATGTTTCGCATTGGTTTGGGAGAGCCTTTAAAATTAATTTTTGTTTTCTAATTTCTTATAGAAACGATTGAAAAGTGCAATAGCATTTGGTATATAGCATATCTCTTATTCGCAAGACCTCTTTCTGAAAGCATTTTCATTTTTGTCAGCTGAATTTTAGGCGGAGAAATCTTAATACATTTTGACAGGCGAATCTTTCTCGGTCATGGACCTTTAGGTAGGTAGATAGGTTTACTACGATTGAAAATTATGTATGGTGGCTAAATTTATCTGTCAGAACAATTTTCGTAGATTTTTTTACAAGCAGGTTTCTTTAGCGAACATTTTAATTTCTCGCTTTTGTACTTTTTGACAAAAGTTGGTCTATGTAGTTAAGTCTTCAAGAATGAACTATGACTAAAACCGTAACTGACTACAGATTCACTAAGGGCCAGTTTCACAGTGAACACTTACCGGAAAAAGTTTCACTTAAGTTTAGCATATTGGTACTTCTTAGTAATTTTAGTAAACTTGGATGACACTTAAGTGCCCAACACGGGAGACTTAAGTGCAACTTATTCAGGTAAGTTTACACTGCGAAAATTGAAATTTTGTACCCAAGATTTCGTACTTAAGTGCCACTCCTATGACTGTGAAACTGGCCCTAAATGACTGACTCGCTCACTGACGGTGATCACGGTTGCCACTTGAAAATATAACTTGTGACCAAAATTGAAAATAAAAAGTACCCAAACGAGTAAAAAGTGACCAAAACAATAAAAATCTAAAAACTTCATAGTAGGTACACAGAAAATTAAAGTTAGCCATATTTTTTTATTTGTTATCATAAATAATTATTTAGAAATAAACAAAAATAAATAAACAAAAAGGTACAAAAGAATCACAAAATTACTTTAAGGGCAATGTGGTCACCCCTTCTTCATAATAAAAAACATAAATAACTAAACATAAAGGTTTATTTACTGAATCACATTTTTTTACAGCATTTTATATTAAAATCACAATATTTTTATTAAATCAATAAATACGAAATTGCGTTTAGTTAAATTAAAGCCTTTTTTTTATGGCAACCTCACTAATGCCTCACAAGTCACAATAACCTCATAACTCGTGGTGAACTCGCCTTATAAAAACTTAAATGTTATGATCTGCTCATTGGCAGATCACAGGATACGTTGTTTTTGTGAGGTTTGTTATGAGGGCTTCCACAGAAAACGAAATTGTGATCGCCCTATAGGAAATCTCACTCACAAAAAATTGTGACCTGTGATCCTGACAACAGCAAAAAGGGCCATTAATCTGCTAAAATGTACGTATATATCTACTTATTAGGGGTATTCACGATCTGGTGCAACGAGCCTAGTAAAAGTGCGAAATTTTATTTTTTTTAAGTGGATCGTGAACGCATTTTTCTTATCTTCTTGCAACACTAAAGCAAATGTCAAAATTAGTTTGACATTTGTTATTTGTTTTTATTTCGAACATATCTGAAAATTTCAATTTGATTTAATTTAAATTTTGTTCATAAAAAGATGCCAAAAAAAACGGAAAAAGAAAATATTACCAAATCTTAATTATCGTCCGAATTTTAAATGGAAAATAATAGTAAAAGATGATGACGACGTCACATCAATACAACCAAGATAGCAAATTGGATGTATCCAATGAACATACCTTTGTATCTGTTTAACGTAATCAAGAATCAGTGAGCTGTCAAAAACACAATTTACAAATTTTACAATGTTGTATTTTTCTGTTGCAATAGGTTTCGGGTATTGCTAAAGTGCGAAACTGTTGTAAGATTGCACCTTGTATATTTTGTTGTTGTAGTGTTGCAAGATTTTACACTTTTGCACTTTTACAATGATACTAGGCCAGTTGTATCGGATCGTGAATACCCCTATTCTAAAAAAGGTTTCTGCCGACCAAACGCTATGGCTTACACCTTTTTGATTGTGGAGCTGATTGGACAACTTAATATTAGGTGTGTTTTTTTGTGCCCCCTTATGATAGCTTTGAAATAATGGCACAAAAAAACGCTCATCGTTGCTTCATAAAATAATTTGGCAGCACTGATATAACAATGACATTGGCCGCGATCAAAATTCAAAAACCTATGCAGAGCTATCCGGATAGGTTCGTGTTGTTGCAATTACGTGTGTTAGCTATCCATGCTAGCTATCCATCCGAAAATGTCGAAAACCGCTGACTGCAAAATTGAGATTTTTCTGGCTTCGTCGAGTTGTATTTTTGATTTTTTTCAGAAAAATAATTAAAATAATAAAATATGGATACGAAACTATCTTATCGAACCGATTCTTGATCGCGGCCATTTTCTGACATTTTGGCTGTCAACTGTTTGTCAACAAACAAAAATTGAACAAAATATCGTTACAATTTTGATAAATTAAAAGAAACGTCTCATTCCTGGAACAGGTCTTTCTTTTATTTATTGGAATGGAAAGTAAAATTTTTTTCAAATTAATAAATTATATTTTAACAAATAAAATAAACTTTGGCTTTTAACTTTTTTTCTGTAATCTTTTTTACAATCAGCCGACCCATGCTTTAAAATCCATCTGTCAAATTAATGAATTTTTTGATGAATTCTTGAAATTGGTTGAGAATTCATTGGATAAATGTAGAAAATAGCGTATGGAAGTACTGTTTTTATTTTAGCTTAATTCTTAAGCAGAGATGTTTATCGCCGCGAACTAAGCATATTTGTTGTTGTATTTTACATGGACTTTTTTTTAAGCTAATATAGAGGGTACTAAAAAACACGCCTATTATTTATGGTGTCAAAGTTAAGTCTGTTTCTAAACTTAGTTTTAATTAAACTTAAATCATACAACTTTCTTTCAGCAGCAGCTGAGCTGTGTGGTAACGACAAAAACAAACCTTTAGTAATGTTGTTCTAACAAAAAAGATTTATTAATATATCTTTTTACTTACCTATCCATTTTTTAAGTTTGGTTTTTTTTTATCAAGAACCAACAAAACGAACAAGCGAAATAGATGGAGACGCTTATACGTTTTAAACACAAAAATATTTCAAACATTCCATCTGTCAATAAATTGTCAAATGAAGTGGTCGTGGATGTGGAATGCAGTGCGTTTAACACATGCATAAACATCGTTAAGGCGATGAAAAAAAAATTGCGCTTCATTTTGAGAAGAAAAAAAAAATTAAAAGTCGAGTTTTTTTTTATATTTTTACTTCAAAAAATAGTGACCTGATGGAGAACAAAATGACCAAGTTTAAAAAAAATTACCAAATTTGGTCACAAATGACGAACGTGGCAACCGTGACGGTGATAGAGCTTGAAGTTCAAATAAAGGCAACATTTTAAAATTGGACATTTTACATTCAGGGGGCGTGGCATCCACCCACTTTATCAGAATTGATATTAATTGTATGTATCACTTCGGATTATTGCAGAATGATGGAATTTGGTACAACGCTTGGTCTTGTAATGAGTACATATAAAACAAATTGGCAATTTGAGGATTTCCAATAAGGGGCGTGTCCACTTTCTTAGAATTGACATAAAATATATGAAGCACTTCTGATTGTCGTTGAATGATGAAATTTGGTAGAGCGGTAGGGCTTGAAGTGCAAACAAAGGAAAACTAATTAGTTTCAGACTTTCAATCTAGGGGGCTTGGCATCCGCCCATTTTGAGAGAATTGATATAAATTGTAAAGATAACTTTGAATTGTTGCAGAAAGATAAAATTAGGTTGACTGCTGGTAGATCGATCATGTGGTCAAAGGAGATATTGGAAAATTTGCAATTTTCCGTTTAGGGGCGTGGCACTCGCCCATTTTCTCAGAATTGATATTAATTATGTGGAGCATTTCTGATTCTCGTAGACTGATGAAATTTGGTAGAGCGATATTACTTGACATGTAAACAAAGGGAAAATTAAAAATTTGAGATTTTACATTCAGTGGGCGTGGCAGCCACCCATTTTTACAGATTCAATATTATAGAGAGAACTCCCGATTGCTGCACAATTATTAAATTTGGTAGAGTGGTTGGTTTTCAGGCAGTGGGCGTGGCATCCACCCACTTCTCAACAATTATTCGACCTTATCACAAGTCCCGTCGTAATACGAATCCCAAAAAAAAAGTATTAAAGCTGCCGTCGTATCACAAATATTTCCAAACCGATTGAGAGGACGTGAAAAGTTGTATCGATAGCCCACAAAATCGTGACAATATTTTTCTTACGACGACGGTTCTATGATCGTTTTTTTCAAGATTCTTAGTACGAATCTTTTACGACGGAGCCTGTGATAAAGCCGATTATCATTTAAATGAAGCACTTCTGATTGATGAAAATTGGTAAAGCAGTAAGATTTGTAGTACATACAAAATGCACAAAAATTAAAAACTTAATTTTCCTTTTAGAGCTTTCACTGGGTGTTTTTTCTTCCCACTTTCACCTAATAAAAAGGATTTTTGAAAAAAGAAGTGAAAGCACACCAAAAATGTTAAAAAAGCTAATTTCTTCTATATACAAAAAACTTTGCGTAACAAGTCAGCCGTAAAAAGTAGTGAGATCTAAAAGTACGCCAAGTTCTAAGTTTATTATTGTTTATTATCAAATATTTTGAGTAGAAACATATCAGACAACATCAAAATTATTAGAGAAATCTGTTATTAAATGATTACTGACTTAAATTGGGTTAGTTTAATTGGCAAGTACTCTTTTATTACCTAATTACTCAATTTTGTGATTATTATTTTATCGTTAACGACAATTCATCACTGTTAATTTCTAGCTACATTGTAGTTATTAGCTAGGAGAGCAAGTTCGTGCGATCCAGTCGTGCATACTTTTTTTCACCAACTGCAACTTAATTAAATTGTTCTGTTTATTTCCACTAAATAATCATTATTTAAGAGAACACATTTAAAACTGAAAATTAAAAATGTCTGTTTAAAATGTTTCTATTTTGAAAATTATTACTTTTTGTAGGTATGTAGAATTTTTGCTACTTTTTCATGCTTACATTTTTTTTTTTTATTTTTGAATGCAATCTTTTCAAAATATGGGGCCCTGCACCTTGAGGTGCCCGTACCATTGATACGGCCGTAGCTCTTCCCCTGCTAGTGACACCAGAATAACCTCTTGCAACTGGTATCTTAGGGTGTAAACCAAGAGACCAAAACTTCCTCAAATTTTAACAATCAAATACGTCTGTTTTTTGTTTGATTTTGTTTTATTAAAAACTATATTTGTTTAGAAATATTCTTAAAGTACTAAACAAACTTAGTCTACCGATAACACAAGCTTTATTTTTCCCTCACTTCTTTCATAATTCGCTTTTAATTGTTATTTTTTTTTTAATTTCTGTTTGCATAATCAGTTTGTTTCCTTTATTTTGTTGTTTGCTTTTATAGCGCTGCTGCAAATTTGTTTTGTTTGTTTGTTCGTTTAGAAAGAAAACCGGAGTTATGTTTAGTAGCTTTTGGAATTATCCGGAATTGTTTTATAAACAAAAATAGATTATTTTTAGTTGATTTTTAGAAAAAAAAATATATATATAAATATTTAAACATTCCTAAGACCCTGGCGAGTTTTTTTACGACGAACTGCAAAATGCATCTAAAAGGGTAATTTAGAGAAAAGTGTTAAATTATAGTTATGTGCTTAGTAACGCGTGTTGTTTAATGACGTTAAAAATCAATTGCAGTTAATTTTTAGGTCAGAAAGTCAACACGTAACGTACATATTATACATAGCTTAATATATTGATAGACTTACATCTTGTTCACGTTCCTTAGCACGTTGCTCTTCGTATAGTTTGATTAAATTTGGACAAATTTCTTTGAGCACTTCCTCGTTTTCCCATTGAACGCCAGGTTTATTAACCCATCGAAAGAGATATTCAATCTGTAAAACAAAAAAAAAAAAACAAAATTTGAATGAAACATAATTAAATAATCAACCACAATCTAGATTTTTCTTGTTGTCACTTGGGAGGAAATAGCCGTGTTTCATCATCGCTCCTGATCCGTATAGAACATCCCATAAAAATAAAACATCTGATCAGAGTGTTATATACCTTTCTCTTTTCCTCTTATGTTAGTTTATTTTGCAAATATCTGTTCTCTTTTTTCTTAACACTACTTTCCCGGTTGTGGTATTACCTTTGTTCAGCGGCGATGTTCTGAACAGTTTGGAACAGAAAAGTACAAGTTTTTGCTGTTCACTGTCAATTTTCTGTTCCAAACTGTTTAGAAGGATTTTCTGCGTTCGAGCGTTTTAATTTATATTTCGAGTAATTTTATTTACTGTACATGTAATTCTTGCTGGTTATTTAGTGCAGATCTTCAGTTTTTAATATACCAGGTACTGATTACACATGACATTGTACATCAGTGGAATTACATATATATAGCTTATTAATCTTTACAATAATTGTTAAAAGGAGATACGAGTATGTTTAATTCAAAAAGAAATTATGTATTACAATATAAATAAGTAAATACATTTAAGGCTCTCCCAAACCAACGCGGAACATTCGCTATGCAGGGCGAATCATTCACAATGATAACAAAAATGACAACAATGATAAATAACAACAAAAACTGCCCCCGCGTCGGCGAATGTGCCGCTTTCGATTTGTTTTGGGAGCGTTTATACATAGGAAATATTATTAAAATGTTTTAGCTTACATTTTTGAGATCACTCCAAAATAAAAAATATAACCAGGATTCCTCAGCAAATTATTTCAGTTTTGATTTTTAATTTTATTTTAAATAACTAGAATACAAACCAACCGATGAAAAAAAAATTCATTTATCTTCACATCCATGCACTTCAGAGAATTTTTAATACAAAAACGATTTGCTAGATATTGTGGATAACCCAAAGTATTCTCGTGCAGTTCAACGAATTTTTAATAAAACAAAAGGTCTAAGCTAATGTGGACAATTCAAGAACCCTAGTCTAACAATTAGCTAATTCACGTTTCCAAGATGTCAGAATTTTATCCTTTGTCAATCTTATTGAGCAGGAGCAGAAAACTGAATTAAATTTCTTCACGATATCAAAAGCAAAAAAATGTTGAGAAGTTATATTATTTCCTTGAGGTTTATGTTCTAAAACAACATCAGATCAAAATTACAATGTAAAAATGACAGTTATCAAAATGACATTGGTGCGTTCTTTTATTAACCATAGTTTACTATGGTTGTTATGTCAAAAAAAATTGTTGAAGTGTCATTGTTAGATTTAGTTGAAAATTGTTACATTTCATTTAGGAACGATTTATTGTTAGATATTGTTGATCTGTCAAACGAACATTTTGGAAAACTTTACTTCATCGTTAATTACCATAAAGTCATGTTATTTTTCAACAATATACTCTCCTTTTTCATTAAAAATGAAAACAAATTCAATTTTCATTCATTTCACTTCACCAAAAGCTTTGTATTGATTCTTCAATTTTTATTTTCTGTAAACAAACCTTCTTACATGTGCTTTGACAGATCAACACTTTCAACTCATATCATGGAGATGAGTTGGAAATAGTTACTAATTGTAACTATTTGACACTAATAAACTGAATTTAGGAACGATGTGACGACGTCATATAGTTACAAATCGTAACTATTTTGTAATAAAGGAACGACCATTGTTAACTATAGTTAACCATAGTTAACTATGGTTAATAAAAGAACGCACCACATAGATATCAAAATAACAGAAGTCAAAATAACAGGTGTCAAAATGCCAAATGTCAAAATGGCATGTCAAAATGACAAATGTCAAAATGATGGATGTCAAAGTGACATAAGTCAATGATAACCGGTGTCAAAGTGACAGATGTCAAAATGACAACAAAAGTAACATCTGGCATCTGGATATTGTCATCTAAGGTCCCTGAATTGTCCATAGTAGCTATGGAGATATTGCACTTTTTCATTGTGCATCGGGTTGCCATCTTTATTTTGATATGCAGCAACGACTCTGGGTTGCCCATAGTAAAAAAGCGCAGGAGTGCATGATAAGATAATACACTTTTTCTTTTTGCATCTATGCATATTGGTACCCTAGGATTGGGGATTGTCCACATATATCTTTTTTTATTTTTTTTTACAAAATGCATCATTGCCCGGCAGTCGTGACGCAGGTAACCAAACTGCTTTATGCTTAATATGCACACATGTTTAGCGTTTCGTAAGGCCTAACCATGTTGTGCATTATGTACATTTTGTGCTCATTAATTAGATACATTTGTACAAGTATGGAAGATGATCCTGTAACTCACTTACTCTAAACTATTGTTATCCAAAAAGTTCGGAATATTTGCAGTTTGTCTGTAGCAAATTGCAGGACCTATAATTTAAAAGATCTGTACAGGGAGATTCCCATAATATGCTGCAAAACTCAAAGGCGTATAAAACCAGGAAACAAATCAACAAGGTTAAATCTATTAACCCAGAATATTTTCTACCTCTGCTAGTTGAGTTTTTGTCACCATAAGCTTGCTTGAAGGCAGGTGCCATTGATACGATTTGTGATTTTTTTGTGTTAATAATTAGAGCATGAACAAAACCCTTATGTGGTTTAAACATAGTGCGAGCCGTTATATAGGGTGAATAAGAGAATAAACCGACGCGATGGTACAAAATACAATAGCTTGTTCTAAGTTTTGTTAGTATGTAATTTAGGGAAAAAAGTGGTTATGTAATATAAAATAGAAATTTGGAAAAGAATTCTAAAAAATACGAATTTACCTTGCCGATTTGGGAGACCTTTCCCAAAATACTCTGCACTCCGCCCTCCGGAGGTGGATCTTGCACGGTTTCGGCTTCGCCAGCGAGCTGTTGGGCACTTGCATCGTCGTTCAAAATGTCGTCGTCCTCGTCGTGTGGCGACTCAAAAGACAACGGAAACTGTGAGGGATCTAGTATGCTTTTACTCCGTCCACCTTCGTTTAGAGTGTCCTCGTCATCGTCATCTTCGTCGTCGCCCTCGTCGGGACACATCTTGCCATGCTGATTGTACTTGAAGCGAACCTTTTTCGTTATTTTCTTCAGTTTCTTTTTGTCCGACGACGAACTCGAGGATTTTTTGGATGGCGATTCGTAGGTTATGGTCCTGTCCGAATCATAGCCATCGCTATCGTTCTTGATGTCTACGCACGTCGCTGA
Source organism: Melangyna quadrimaculata (assembly GCA_949320155.1). Lineage (NCBI taxonomy): Eukaryota > Metazoa > Arthropoda > Insecta > Diptera > Syrphidae > Melangyna > Melangyna quadrimaculata. The sequence continues at coordinate 184,025,756 of OX439485.1, forward strand.
CGAGCTAGCAATCTCAGCGGCGGGTGCTTCTTCTTTTGTTGTCCCCGTCTCCAACGCCAAGTTATTTTGTTGGCCGTCGCCTTTTTCTAAACTGTTCTCGTCGGCGAGAGTGGTGTCCTTGAGATCGTCTGAGATCTGTCTGACCTTTGACTCGAAACCCCGAGAGTCATCCTTTGAGTTGCTGCTACTCGTCGTGGTCTCGGCTAGCTCTTTGTTGTCCTTCACAACAACAACTAACGTGGCATCATCGACGTGCTCGGTGGTGACGCCAGTGGCAGAGTCTGCGACTGAGATGTTGTTTATTGAAGCAATTGTTGTCGGCGGCGAGGGCTGCTGCTGTGGTGGTGGTGACGGTGATGCTGGTGAATCTTTGGGGTCAGACATATTGATTCCTCCGGGCTCGGTAGTAGGGGCGTCTGCAGCATTCTTTTCGCTCACTGTTAGGATTAAAATTTTAATTATACTTTTGTGTTTTTTGTGACAAAAATGTAATTTTTTATTTTTTCTTTTCGTATACCTGCTGCATCCGGCTGTTTTTTTGATGATGAACTGTCATCGTCGGCGACCACGCATTTTTTCTGCAAGGACTGATCAAGAGTATCACTGCCGGAATCATCACCCTTGGGATCCATTGTGCATTTGGTTGTTTTTTTTTTAATTTGTTTTTCTTTTTTCTAAATTACTATAAAATTTAACTAAAAAAAGGTTTATTATTTTAAAAAAAATTAGCAAACAGAGAAAATTTATTTTATTATTCTCCTCTGTTTATTTTTGTTGACTTTTGTTTGAAATTGCACCACCATCTGTCATAATTTTGGATTCCAATTTGATGGAGGCGGATGTGTTCGTTGAGTGTTTGTGTGGATTATAAGTATGGTACGGATAATCTAGTGTACTAGAGTGAAGTGGATTGTACTCAAGTCGTGTAAATTGAATTACGATATTGAGTTATGGTGGATTTACATGTATCTGCGTTTGGTTTCAGAAAGAAAAGGGATGCCAAATACAAAATGTATATTTGCGAGATATAGAGAAAAGATCAAAATGCAGAAGAACTTCGTTTCTGTATTATAGGAAAGTACCATAACGCAGAAATGACGAACATGCTCATCTTCTTGATGGTTCTCTTTCACTCGCTCGGATTTTTTGTATACATCTGCTCTACTTTTCTGCGTTATGCAGACGAAGATACATGTAAGTCCAGCATTAATATAATTATGGAATAGGGTACCTCACTATATCACTCACACCATGAAACAAACTTCGATATTGGAAAAACCGCTCAATTTTATTTGGAACTGAGATAGAACAATAATTTAATGAATGCGTTCAGTGTGATATGGATCGCAAGTGAGCTCACACACCATACGATTAACTCCGGATTTCATACATACAATAATACTGGATTTACATGTATCTTCGTCTGCAAATATGAAGAAAAGTAGAGCGGGACAGATGTATGCCAAAACTCCGAGCGTGTGAAAGAGAACCATCAAGAAGATGAACATGTTCGTCTTCATACCTGCATTATGGCACTTCCTATAATCTTTATGCACGAAGATCTTCTGCATTTTGATGTTCCCTCTCTATCCAACAAATGTACATTTTAATCCCCTTTTTTTTGCAGAAGTCAGACGAAGATACATGTAAATCCACCATAAATTGTATCGTGTATTGAGCGCTTTATTTTTTCACGTTTTAAATCTGCACCGAACTCGTTAGGGATCGAATCAACTCCTTGGGAATAAAATTTTGCGATTTCTGTAATCGACATGATTGTAAAATTTAAATAAAAATTAGAAAGAACCAAAACTATAGTTTGCTTTTATACAAAAATATTTTAATGGAATAATGAGTTACATATTTATAAACAAGATTAATTCTTTTTTACAATTTGACCAGTTTTAGGATTTACAAAAATAGTTTTAATTCGTGCCGGCAGGCTGGGTGTCTTTTTATAGTTTCTAAAATCCACGCTTGAAGTTGTCTTGCTATGTTTAATTTTCATTTGTATCTCCTTATCTATTTTATTCATTCGCTGATTTACTTCGGAATCTTTCTTAAGTAATTTCTCTGTTAAAGAAGGGATTTGCATTTTTGTGTATGGCACTGGCTCAGCTAAAGCCATTTCAATGTTGACATTTACATTCGACGCAGAATGATCCTTTGTTGCACCAACAACTTTGGTTATTTCCAAAATAGATTTAGTATCTTCTTTATTCTTTGATTCAGGGCTTCGATAATCTTTTTGATTTAAGTCCCTATAATGACTTTGCTCATGACACTTTATTGGTGAGTGACAGCCGCTTGCAAATGAGCAATAATTACATTTCTGAAGTGTCATATTATTCTCATCAGATATGTCAGTTACAGTGTCTTCTAATTTAACGGTTATTTCTCTATCAATAGATTTTTTAGATTTCTTACGAACAATACTACTTGATAGTTTATGCTTCTCAGCGTTGTGAGTATTTAACTGCAGATGATTTGTACAAACATAAGAACAATCTTTACACTCAAGCTTCAACAATTTCTGTTGAGATCTATTAACATTCAATCGAGATTTCTTTGAATCTTTTAGAGTTATATCATTCATTTTTGCATATAGTTCTGTCCTTGAATCAATGGAATGTTCTTGATGTTTGTCATTATTCTTGTCGTTACAGAGTTTGTCAGTTTTGTGATAAGGTTGCGATCCAGGTAATACTTCAGATGTTGATGAAAGATTTAACATGCGGTAAATTGGATTTTTTGCATCGATACTTCGATCGATGGCCTCAATGCGAATTAGTCCAGAATGTTTAAGGCGACAATGCCGCTGAAAAAAAAAAACGAAAACAAATATTGGAAATGGCAGTTTTAAATTAGCATATATAAAAGAAAATTGAGGGCTAGGCACTGAATCTAATGTCAAAAACCAATGAAAAGTAGCTTTCCGATGGGTCAAAAAGAGAAGACGCCCATAAAAGAAAAAGTGAACGAAACTAAACAAAAAGCAACAAACCGCAACTTTAGACACCACATAACCACTGCAGTGTGCCCCTCCGAGCATTATAGTTGCGGCTTCAGCAATCGAAACAAAATTACCGCCACTACGATAAAATTCACAAATGTCATCACTCAATGCCCTTTCAGCTTTCATATAAATATAACTAGTTCAACCGTGCTTACGTTGCCTGATTAATTTTTAAACTCAAAAAGTTAAACGGTTAGTAGTTGTTTTTGCAAAAATAAGAATTTACATAGTTACAAATTTATATATACATACATATATACCTCTCTGTATAAAATAATATTATATTAAGCCCGACAAAAACGTTCTTTAGCATTTACAATGGTTTCAAAATGGCAGTCCTAATTCTTATAAAAAGTATCTAATAGTATTTTCGAATGGTTTCAGCGATTCTTCTTCTGGATTTAATTTCAGAATCAAAACCAGAAGCACATACACACGTATTGTTATTCTGGATAAGGTACCATTTGAAAAGGTCATCAATTTTTAACGGTCTTAAATCCTAGTTTTTTCTACAACCAATTCCTGACTCTTTTTTGAAAAAAAAGAAACAAAAAATGCAAAACTAAAGTTTGCCTTACCTGAATGACATGTTTCCAATTGGAAGTTTGATGACAATGCCAACAACGGAAAGGAGCAGGTATCTTCGAATCATATTCATCGTTACAAGAACTAGAAGCCTTTTCATTGGTTATAATTTCCGCAACATTATCTTTATTTGTAAAAGAATCATTAACGGGAGAATTAAGAAGAGTAGAAATTAAAGTTGTTGCACAATGATCATTTTCAACATCAACAATCATAAGATTTTTATTATTTTTTGAAGCCTGGTTTGTTTCAGAGGAATGCTTGGCTTCCTCAGCAAGAAACTCTTCTTGATTTTCAAAACATCCAGCTGAGCTTTTTCGCAATTTGGATGAAATCATGGAATTTTTGAGCAAATCTTGATGATGAATTTTAACATGCACTAGAACAGCATCACGATTAGAATGCCTAAACATATTAACAAAGTTATACAATATATACATTCCCTTGAGATTACTTTGATTGTTCAAACCTAAAATAACACTTGCTGCACTTATAAAAAGGATTTTCTCCATCCTCAAAAATTAAATAACTCCGTGGATTAGATTGTTTAAATAAAGTTCCATTATTATCATGCTGCCCAACTTCCGGTGGGTTTGCTATTGCTTTTGAAATTTGAACTTTTTCAGTGCTACAAGTTACATTTTTGTTTTCTTCTTCAAATTTTGTTTCTTTCTCATTGAAAGCCTGTTCATTTAAATCGTCTTCAGGTAGATCACTTGAAAACATTTTAGAATCTTCGTCATTCGAAGTCATTTCGCCGCATTTCTTTAACTTCAAATCACCATCATGTTCTGATATCTTCATTAAGGTAATAAATCTGTCATATTTGGTATAGTTGCGACGACCAGTCTCCCCTTGCATAAGTACTCGAGCATTCTTATGACTTGGACTGCGAAGGGATCTTAAACGAATGTGCTTGGTGATATCCCAACGCCAATTGGAACAATAAGCACACAACGAACATTTAAATGGCTTTTTATTTTGGTGACCAACAATATGAACATGAAATCTTGATGCAGTCGAAGCCCAAAATAGACAAAGTGGACATTTGAAAACTTTTTTATGTGAAACCAGAGTTCTTGTTTCATCCTTTGGTATAATCGGACTTCTTAAGACCTAGAAAAAATGAAGAAAAAAAAATTGTTATGGAATCAACTTTGATTTAAAATTTAGGATTTTAGGAAAATGATTTCACCATCATGGAGTCCAATAAAATAGAATTTAATCAATTTTACAAACCTCATCATGGTAAAGTTCAGCTTTTTCAGTTTTAATTTTTTCTTGATCGGTCTTATTTTCGGATCCTTTTGAATGTTCAAATACATGTTTATAGATTCGTAAGTTATTCTTGGTCAAATCTTCGTCTGGAATCTGGGAAACATTATCAAACTGAAACTTTGAATCATGTTTTTCTAATGCTCTTTCTATTATGCCACTAGTTGAGCGATATACAGAATCGCCTTCATTCGACGAACTGGTGCTGAGATTCAATGGTGTGTTTTCAAAGTTTTTTTCACTGACTGCGGAGCAGAACTTTTGATGTGTTAATAAATCCAAGAAACAATTTGATACATGCCCACAAAAGCAAGTTATGTCCAATTCTTCACCGCAGACATATTTTGGATCAGCGAAGACCGTTCGGGCAGACACTCCGATTGTAGGTAACACATCACGTACTGGCTCTGGCGCTACCTCAACAACATCACTTATTTCCATTTTAGCCAAAATCTCGCCGATATAATTTTCGGCAAAGTATATTGCAGCTATGTCCTTGAGTGTTCTTCGAGATGACTTAAGATCATAGGACAGATTGTCAATATCGAGAATCCATTCAGATGGAGTTGGCAGTGGTGGTATAGCTATGGCTGTGCAATCAGCAGATATAACATCTTCGACTGGAGGACGCTTACGTGTTTGTCCGGGAATACCTTCGGCCGTAGAGCCATGAACCATCTTCATATGGCGAACTAGTTTTTGATAATGACGAGAAGCATACAAACAAAGGCTGCAATTGCTGATGGTTATTCTCTCGCCATGGACATCGCGTAGATGAGTTAAATAGAATCGAGGATTTTGAGTGTAATATAAACAATGTCCGCAGGAGTAGTTTCTTTTGATTTTACATTGTGGTAGATCTTTGTCTTCTTTTTGGTATTCGTTGCATATTGGAATTGAAATATCCATGATTTTGGTTAAAATAATGCAAACACAATCTATTTTAAGTATAAACTTTCAAAAAATGCAAAATTGAATTGTAATTTGTTGGTGATGTATAGATTTATGTATGTACCTATAGAATATTTTCCTACAGTTTATACGGGTTCCTTTGATTAAATTTGAAAAGTGAATGCAAATAATCTGATCAAATAGCATAGTTTTTTTTTTTTGTGAAGGTACCCTATGTTTTTTTAAGGACAAATCGTGTCGGGTTTATCTTGCATTAAACGATGCAGAGAGTATGGGTTAAATATTTTGAAATTCAGCTTGGGGCATTGAGCCGTACAAACAAAAGAAAGTAGATACCTGCTTTGCGAAGCAAGTACATACATACATGCCTATCTATTCCAATTTGGTAGGCGGAGTCCGGATAAGTGAAAAAAAAATTCACTTAAGCGGATTTAAAAATACCACAAAACGGAGATTTTCAGCTAGAAAAAATTGTATTTATCTTTTGTGGTTGTGTGGCGAAAATTTAAATGAAAAAGTTTCAATACCCAACAACGATTATATTAGCTCTAGTTCATTATCATTATTTCTCACTTAAGAGAGTTTTTTCGATGAAAAATATAAAGTCTAACTGAAAATATGTTTCAGGTATCTGGGTTGTTTTAAAGGTAATTGGTCGACAAATACTCGGGGATGAAAAAAGTATTTCAGATAAGCGGGTTCTTCTCTTTTTTTTACTGTATATGTAAAAAATGTATATAAACAAAAATGTTTTTTGTTTGAAAGTTTCGCTATTTATGCGGTAAAAAAAGACAAAAGTTATGTGCGTTGCTTAGACCACTTTCACACAAGGAAACTGAGTTGCCGGCAACTGGGATTTTGTAGGTGAGAAGGGCGTAAGAGGAAGAAAAAAAATCTCCCCTATCACCCTTATCTCCTACAAACTAGCTAGTTTCTGGCAACTCAGTTTCCTTGTGTGAAAGCGGTCTAAATTTGCTTTTGTGTTTGAATGGAAATATTACAATGATGAATTCGAGGACTTTTTAAGTAATATACCTATGCAGATGTTTTTTTTTAATTCAGTTATTTATAGGGTAAGGAGGGGTAAACAGAAAAGTGGTATATGTACATATCTTTTTAAAAACTTTTTGTAGGTAGATATTTTTCAAAATTTAGTCCGGATTTACATTGAGTGATTTTTGTCTTGCCACCAAAAAAATTGTTGCTGTAATCGTGGGAGATTGAGAAGTACATCCGACGTATTCCTTCCAGTTTCGAGATTCAGCACTTGTAAATCGGTCAATGCAAATGCCGTAATAGCCAATCTCACATGATAAAAACAACAAATTGTTATCGACCAGAAAAAAAATGGTCAATGTTAATCCGGAATATCGAAATCGTTTCTAACCCAAAATTCGAACTTTGTTTCTATATTGATGCCGTTTTCCTTTGGACGTCCGGTAGCGTCCGGAAGTCTTCTGAAACCATTCCATTGGCACGAAAAGTACGCTTCTGACGATTTGATGCCGTTTTTCATTGGACGTCCGGAAGCGTCCGGAAGTCTTCTGAAACCATTCCATTTGCACAAAAAGCACGCTTCCGACGATTCTGAGAAGAGAAATTCGATTCTTGATTTCAAATCAGAATCCACTCAAGAAGCACTAATACATTCAAACTCAAACGTCACAACAAACTGCAAATGTACTTCATGTTTTTTTAACTTTCCATTTTAATTTAATTTGCATTCAAAATCAAATTTTTTGGTAAATTTTTATAAACAAGTTAAGAAAATATCAAACACAAAATATTATTTGGTAGTTTGAAGTTGATATACCTACTCGTGTTTTGCATTTCACTTTTTGTGTGGTAGCAAATAATTTTTATTTGACGTTTCACCTATACATTTACCAAACCTCAAAAGTGAGTAGATGCATTTTGGACTGTTCAATGGGATTTCAGAATGAGTGAAAGCTTGAGTGAAACCAATGGAAAACGGCATAATGCTAGGTTTCCATTTGTCATTGAAAAGACGCAAATTGACAAACTTTCCAGGACAGGGTGGCTTTTACCAACACTAAAAGCAAAGAAAGTAGTAGTAGCGAGCAATTATAACTCACCCTGTCTTGGAAAGTTTGTCGATTTGCGTCTTTTCAACGTAGGGTTGCGATGCGTCCTCTTTTTGGAGGACATGTCCTCTTTTTAACCTCGGCGCGGAACGTTCTCCAACGTTTTAAAAAATTGTCCTCTTATTTCCCCTAACAAGTAATTTTGAAAATTAAAAAAAAAAAAATCATCGAGCACTGAATTTTAAATAAAAAGAGAGACAATACAAATCTGATAGAAAACATAAAATTAAATATGTAGATCTTATTTGACTTCCATGTGTCAACCCTCGCGAATTTTGTATTTACACATTAGAATCTAAAATTTTGAAAATTAAATTTGAATTTTAGATGTAAATTAATTGCTAAAAATAACCGGTATTAAAAAAATTCAAATTTCATTTTGAAAATCTTACATATAGTTTATCTGATAATAGTCGCTTGAATAAACTAACAATGGACAAAGGGAAGAAGTAGATTTATTACCCAAAATGTTTAAGGGTATAATTTTAACTAAATTTATTTTCAAAAACCTAAGCTGTGAGTAATTGGATGACTTTATAATTAACAACAATAGCCATCCACGTTCACGTTGCGCTGTATATCCGCATAATATGTTTGTGAACGACCATAACTGGATAGGTTTACCTAGCACACAATTAAACGTAAAATTTAAATTTGAAGTCAGCTTTTCTTGACATTTTTCTTCAGATAGTGCTGACTAGGTATACAAGAATTTGTGGGATAGGTTGAGATTTCTTTTTTGAGAACAGCTGTTTTATCATTACCTGTTTTTTCTCAAGGGATTACAAAAACACAAACCAATTCGTATTGCTTGTAAGTGGTTAGTGAACGATTGGCCTCGTCGAATGAATGAGTTCTTGAAACAAAATTTAATCTGACGATAAATATACATAACTATATTATTTACTTTTTATTTTTTTATTTTATGTTATTTTAAATATGAAATATATTTTGGTATGAGTTCGTCGACCTAATTTTAGATTTCATTTTGTCCTCTTTTTGTCCTCTTTTTTAAGGTAGATGATGTCCTCCAAAGTCCGGGATTTTAAAACTTTTTGTCCTAGGTTAGCTTATACAGCCATGGCAACCCTATTTCAATGACAAGTGGAAACCTAGCATAAGTAAATCAGTTATTCATCCAAAACATTATACCGTTTTCCATTGGTTTCACTCAAGGTTCCACTCATTCTTAAATCCAATGGAACAGTTTGTAATGCTTCTGCTCAATTCTGACGTTATATTTGTATATTGGTGAATCGTCAAAAGATGTGGTGTTAGGGATGAGCGATATTGAAAAATTATCGATGTTAACATCGATAAGACATCATCGAAGAACCAATCTCGATGTCAAAAATTATCGAATCAGAAGCACCAATTTTTTTTAACATCGATGTTTTTATTACATTTTTTTCAACATGAAGATGCAATACATTAAAAATTCAAAATACCTTCATTGTTTTGAAAATTATAGCCATGTTCCTGAACGTTATTTTCTTCAATAACATCGATAAATATTAAGATCCAGGCCAAATTTTCTATACATAAATAAATCGAACATGTTGCCATGATTCCTTTTATTTCGCTGATTTTAGTGTTTGAAACCCGATCTTAAATTATTTAGCATGAATGGACACCTAACAAGTCGTTTTACAAAAAAATCATGTGTAAACGGTGCCTGAGCAAAAACCACTTGAGTCCATTGGATAGAATACGAAAGAGAAGTCTAAAAATGATAGGCGAAAGAACTATAACAGATAAACATTTACAACTCTTGAACACCGTCACAATGTTTCATATCTTTCATTATTTTACTACTATTTCTATAAACAGTGTTATGGTGAAATAGCCAGTTGCATTCCTCCTCTTAAATAATTCAACCGTGAATTATTTAATCCTTCTTGTGCTTCTACGAATGTCATTCAGTTTACCCTTGAGCCCAACTTCGAACGTACTGTTAAGTCGCACTTCACGAATGTGGAACACTACCAAGCCCAATGTCCCCCTATCATTGTGATCTTCAGAATTCAAAACCAATGTGCATCGGTATCTTTAAATTATCCCAGACCTACCGAATAAGTGTAGGTACATATATCATTTTAAGAGTACTCACACCCCTTTTAGTGCGCGCTCAATGTAAAAAAAATATGTATGCAGGTATGTTTTGAGCTAAAGTATTTTTCGGGGGCCAGTCCTAGTTATCGCTTCCAATGAAGACTATACAATGGAAATTTGTAATTTTGAGGCACTTACAAAAATAAGCCGACAGCAAAATTAAACTTATTATGCAGATACCTACATAATTTTTGTCTTAAGTTGGGAAATAGGCTGACTTTTGTTTGAATAAAGTAGAACACAATCGTTCCAATGATTTGTGTGGAATCTCGCATACTTTCAACGGTAACGGTCTTGAAACTTTCCGAAGCAACTTGGGCTTCGGGCACGTGGCTGCTAGTATAGCTATAGCACAATATTTGAGAACTATCTGAAAAAATAAATCTAAAACAAAAACTAAATCATTTTCCTATTAATTCACTTTATTGCAACATTAAATTAATTTACATAAATTTGTATGATTTTTTGTTTAATTTATTTTTCTGAAGTGTTTTTTTTTTAGTTCTCATTATTCACTTGCTTTTTCTGTGTTTAACATTCTGTTACAATTTTCATGTATATGTTGTATGTACATATTTCATGTGTATAAATGCATACACAATACACATATTAATTTTTTTTTGTTTTATTATCAACTTTTCATGTTTAACAAATATTTGGCATTTAATGCTTTGGTAAAAATATCTAATTTAATTAAATGTTAATATATAATATAAATGTATATCTACTGTTTTTGTTTTTTTTTTTGTTTTTTTCTTATCAAAATGAAATGAGATTTTCCCTTACATTCTTGTATCATTCACTTATAAACTATTTTGTTTTGTTTTGTTTTTTTTTTTTTTAATATTAATTTTTAGTAGTATATTTAATATTAATTGTTTTTTTATGTAATAAAGTTTGTTTGTTTTAATTTAAGACTTTGTTTAAAAATAGTTTAAATGTATATATTCGAATGTCTGTAGAATTTATGTATGTATGTTGTATATATATTTTTTTGTATAATACAAATATTTATATATTTATTGTATATAAATTATATTTTCAGTTTGATTTTCTGTTTTATTTCTTTTTGTATGTTGTTGTTTTATTTTACAATTTTCTAACTAATTAAAAAATAATTTTGATGATTTAATTATTCATTTTTTTTCTATTCAATTTAAATTTAGAACCGTTTATTGTTTTGTTGCAAAAATTTAATTTAATAATTTTAGTACTTTTAAATATATGTTTTTTTTTCTGAACTTGTTTTAATAATAATTATCTAAATGAATTTATTTTCTAAGGATAAGTAATTTTATTTTGTAATTTAATAAGAAACAAATCTTAAGATTAAAAAAAAAATGCTGCACCAAATACCTTAAGAGAAAATAATTAACACCTAGTTATTATTTAAATAAAATTTTTATTTTTAAAATAAATAAATTAAATAAAAGAAGTTCTCCTGCGTTGTTTATTTACTTTTTTTCAATTCTATCTTGTGGATCTAATAAGGGTGTCAACTTTAATAAGTCTTAACAAAAAATGTCAAAGTCAAAGAGTCAATATCCGTCATGTTGAGAATACCAGCACTTTCATGACTTGAAATTGTTTAACAATATTTTGAAATATGATCCCAGCAATAAATAAGAAAATAGTTTATACTCTTATGACCGAATAATGGCACCCAAAGTGAGGTGTAAATTTGACTTTTCAAAATTAAAGCAAGCTCACGAATTGAAATTTGTTTTAAGTTTAATAGATTTGAAAATGTCGTCACACTAAGAAGGAATAATTCATTTTTATTTTTTATGAAAAAATGGCGCCCAACGCATTATCAAAATGCAAATTTTATAAAACCACTTTCTCTAACAAATGGGATTGGTATTCTCCAGAATGGAAAATTATATTCTGTTTTGAAATGTGTTTCCAGCTACGGTTAAATTTAATTTTCTGTGGTATTACTGAGAAAGTGATACGATACTTATCGTTAATAATATTTTTACATACAATGATGATACATTTATGTTTTGTTTGCATGTATTGAAACAAAAAAAGAAACTGATTAAGAATTTAAAACTTTAAATATTTTTTTTTAAGGAGAGCATACTTTCATTGCAAACAAAAAATATGCAAATACATATTATGTCTCAAAAATTACTCAATACCAACTGCAAATTGGTCCTTCGGTCCGGAGAAAAAGTATTCTATTTACCCTTTTCGAAAAATTTATCCGTATGTATATACTTTGTTGCAAATGCTATCGGTGTGTTGTAATCTATTTCTAAAATAATGTTTATCTTAAAAAAAAATATTAAACAAAAACTAAATTTGGTGCTTTTTTCCTGATTAGTAACAAGGTGACAAAAAAATCCATTCAAAAAAGAAACAGAAAACAAATGATTTTCTATAAAAGTAAATGTTAACAACAGATAATAATAAATCATAACGTGGTACATATTTAACACTTAACAATAATACACAAACAAAATATTAAATTAACTTAAATATTAGTCACATTTTCTTTGTTATATTTTTTCATTTATTATCAACAAAAAAAAAAAATAATAAAATAATATTGATAATATTTTTAAATATGACATTTAATATTTATTTATCTAGTTTCTTGTTTATATAAATATGGCCCCGCTATTCCACAAAGTGTAAGGTATGTATATATATATATATTTTTGTTTTAAAAATATTAATCTATGTTTATCAAACAGACTATTTACTAGACTTTTTTGTTTGTTTTGCATTTTTGTTTTTTATCTACAAAAACAATTATTATTTTTTAATAATAAAATTTTATTTAACAAACAAAACATAAAAATATGCAGAAAAAAATAACAACATAACATAATAATAAATGATCACAGGCTTTGAGAATAAAATTTGTATTATTAAATTTTTCTAGCCCTTTTGTGTTCATTTCTTAAGTTTAACTTAAAAAAAAAGAACAAAAATAAAATTTTAATTCAAACAACTTATAAATTAAATTTAAAAAAAAAATGACAAAAAACTAATTCCTCCTGATGACTTGACCAGTTTTGGGATTCACTAATATAGTTTTATGGCTTGGCGGTAACGGTGGTGGTAATGTTGGCGGTTGAGATGTTGATGTTTTGTCCTCTCCATTGTGCGCACTTGAACGGCTACTTCGACGGAGATTTGATGTAGGGTTGTCCTTATCGGATTTATCAGCATTTCGTGGGTTCTTGAAATCACAGTTGAAATTTATTGGTTTCGGTGGTGTTCCCTTCTTTGAATCATCATCGCTGGTAACAATCAATTCGAGATTATCTAATGACGTAAAGAAGTTCACTGATTTTTGACTTCCGATTGCTTCGAAATGAATTCGTGTGTGCTCGGCAAGCAAGTCCTCGGAGCTTATGCTAAAGTCGCAATGATCGCAGGTATATTTGTCGGGCTGATTGGACACACAAATGTGATTTTGCAGATGACGTTTGAATGTGTCATTGCAGGTGGTTTGGAACGGACAATGTGAACATTTCTCCGGTTCACCAGTTTCACTTACCAAACTCGAACTGGGCGAAGTTGAAGTGGCATGCGAGGGTGATTCTTTAATTGAACCCGTCTCCAATTGCTTTTTCAGCAATGAACCATCGCCGTCGTAGGAGGAAGTCTCTTCCTTAATATCAGCTACTACCCATACAGTTGCACCTGTTTTCGGCAAGTTCAACTGTTGCATCTTCCTAGCTGGATATTCGGTATCCTCTTTAGCACTTGCGGCAATGTGCTCGGTTTTTTCCTGATACGTACTTGTGTGGACAAATGAATGGGAAAGAAGGATGTTCTCTTGTTTCGTCGAATAATCACAAGCTTCGCATTTAAAGTCCGCATTGGCACCGTGCGCTCGCATATGTTCCAGCAGGTCATTCGAGCTATTAACGTATCTCTTCGGACATTTGGGACAATACGCGATGACCTTAGACACCATTTCTTCATCATCGCTGCCGTTCGAATGCTTCGATCGAAGATCAATAGCAGCCGGAGCATCTTGAATGAAAATACCACCACTTTCGTGCATGGCCTTTACATGATTACTCAGATGCTGCTTCTTTGTGCAGATGAATGAACACAAATTGCATTCCAATTGCGTGGGTTTATGCAGGGATATGTGATAGTTCATTTGGGATTTGCTCTCCGAAATGTATGGACATGAAGGACACTTTTGTTGTTTGCACTTATTCGACGACGTGGAGTTATTATTATTATTATTAATAAAAGCTGCTGATGGATTACCCTCCAATGGTATTCGAGTGATTTCAATGCGATTCAATGGAATTTCAGGTCGGTACTTCTGCGTATCCACATAAATAGGCGAATCAGATTGTGGATAATGTTCATCTTTGCTAAGTACATTATTGTTGTTGTTGTTATGTGCTTGCTGTTGATGATGATGATTTGCCTTCATTGCTCCTAGTATGTAATTATCTGCTGATGGACCAAGGACATGACAAGACTGTCCATTGCCTCCCAAGCCAAGTGGACGATAGATTGGAGCATCGCAAGTTCGATCAAGGGACTCGATTCGAATGTCGCCAGAATGTTTTAAGCGACAATGACGCTGTAAGAGTTATATAAATTTTCAAATTAGTATTTAAGTAATCATTTAAGAGTTTTAATTTATAAAAAAAAATTCTGTTAGCAAAAGGGTGGGGCGAAAATGTGTTAAATTATATAAGAGCGCATTATACCTCAGTTTAACAATTAACATATAAAATGTAAATAATAAATTTAAAAAATAAATGAGTGTCTTGATGAACATGTTTTATGGCCGCCAGCTTAACATAAATGTATAATTTTCCATCACCGTGGTTATTAAATTTAATTTTGTCTTCGTTATCTTACTAGTAATTTTAGTATTTTCCATTTGGGATATAATTATTAAAATATATAAAATATACTATAAAATAATATACCTAAGCTGTTGAGTATACTCGTATTTTACTGCAGTTTCAACCTTATAGTGACTTAACTATAATTGTATTCACTAACTATAGATAAATTAAACTGTTAAAGGAACAATAAAATAATCTTAAGTCCGAGTTTTTGACAATATGTACGTACTCTTGAACTACCATCTAGATTTTAAGAAATCAAAAAAATTATCCTAATTTTCTGGGAAAATATGGTTGTTACGTGAAAATTGCAAAGATAAAAATTGTCATGGACAAACAAATTTCCATACTTTTTGATTAAGTGGGTTGTTATACTTTGAGTATTTAAAAATTTTAACGGTCGAGATTTTTGTCGTGGTTAGTTTTAACCTCAAAATCATATAAATTCAAGATGGCACCTACTATGTATAACAAAGCCCTAGCGATATTTTCTATGTACTTACACAACATATCTATCCAAGGCTTCGATTGAACACCCTCCGTCGTCCTTGAGATTACACGAGATAATAAACACCACATACGTTTTCATTAGAGCTAAGATAAAGGGTATTTGAATTTGAAATGGCCGTTTCCTTTTTCCTATTTTAAATATCACACACCCTCTTTACACTGGCCGATTTTCCCAGTGCCAATATGTATTCCTTGTGGTAATTATGCATGATTGTTGGTATTTACATTGACCGATTTTTCGAGTGCTGAAAAAAATCGGCTGAAACTGGACGGAACATGACGGCTGTTTAAATCTCAATCTCACACAATTATAACAACTATTTTGTTTCGACAAGACAAACATCCGAATATTGTGAGAAACATAAATATGTTATCGATATGACACGATTTTTACGTTCAGCACTGAAGAAATCGGATTTGGTCCCACACATGATTACACCAACAACAAAAGCACTAGAAAAATCCTTTAATGTAAATCCGGACTTTCCAATTTTGAATTTTGGACACCAAGTGCTATCTGTCTGCTTGAACACAAATAGTTTGGACGAAGGGCCAGCCGGGCCAATGATGATGAGCCAACCTCCGTCGCGTCTCTTGTGTTCCAAGTGCCTGTCCACATTGGATTTTTAATGCTTGGTGTTAACATGTTCGTTGTGTCCATACGACAAAGAGTAAATCCTCTCAGTTCAATCTACCCATCCCTATCTCCCACCCTTGAAATCTATCTATCTTTCACTCACACAATAAAAAATCTATCATGTTGAATCCGAGAATATTGTTTGAAAGTGGCGCATCGGTGCAATTTGGGTGGAATCTAGCCATCTCTTTTTCACTCACATAAAATCTACCTCTCTCAGAGGTTGCACCTAGCATTAAAAATCTAATGTGGACAGGCACCAAGAGTTTAATTAATTTTTCCTGACAGAAATCCGTCAGCTGTTTTATTTGACGTTTAATTGAGCGCTGAATATTTCAAAGGTGTGTTTGTTTTGTTCATCTTGCAACTTCAACCAGTTTTCGATAGTTCTCACACAAAGAAACTGAGTTGCCAGCAACTGGGAGTTTGTTGGCGATAAGGGCGTAAGGGGAGATTTGTTTCCATCCCCTTACGCCCTTCTCGCCAACAAAAGCTCCCAATTGCTGGCCACTCAGTTTCCTTGTGTGAAAGCGACGTTTAATTTAAAACTTGTTTTTTTTTGTGGTTTACAAACAAATTATGGGAAAATTTGTAGTTTTGACATAGTTTTTGGTACAAACCCGATATGTTAGCGAAACCGCGTTTTGGATTTGGTGTGAAAAGTTTATAATTCACATTTTGGGGAATGAGATAGGTGAAAAGACGAAATTTCACCATTTGTTCTAATTAAAATGTAGTATTAGTGCTGCGTGTCATTAAATATTTTTTCCTATTCCTGTATTCCCTTCTAACTAGTGCAATAATTTTATGTCAAGAAAATCAAATTAATTTGAACAAATTGATACAAAATACATAGACTTACATTATATAAAACAATAAAACCCTTTTCAAATGATTTAAATATGAATGATACTTAATAATAGCCCAACATAATGAATTTTAAAACATAAACTAATGTATAAGTACATATTTATCTTTAACCAAATATACCGTTTAAATAATTTTAAATATGAATACAAAAAGAATGGAATACATTAGCATAATGAAAACCCATTAACCAAACATTTAAGTTGTTTTTATGATAACAAAACTAACACCACGCACCGCGAAATTTTTATGTAAGAAGCAAAATTTAAATAAAAAAAAATAGCAAATGTAATGTCATTAAAAAAATGTATAATCTTTACTCACACGGACATTTTATGTTATTTTAAATTAAAAGAAAAAATAAATTTTTATTTATGAATACAAACTAAGTATTTCACTAGGACAATGTTTGTTTGAAGATGTCAATGCGCTTGATATTACATAATTGATAAACGAAACACGGAAAGGTCTTTTGCGCTTTGGCGAATAAAATCACGACCAATATTTAGCAAAAAAAGGAATTAAAAGGTTTTATAAATAATATAGTTATTTTGTATTTAAATTATAAAAAAAATTAAAATAATTAAAAATTACTTTTTTTTTGTCCAGTGAATCTGAAAGTTTTGTATGTACATTGTACATATATAATTTAAAGGAACTGTAATAAGCCTTAGCTTAGCTTAACGTTATCCGATATCGGATGATTGATTCCGAAAAGGGCTTATGCGTCCCACTTCTGTGGAAAATATCACAAATTGAATTTGGGACTGTACAATGTACATCTGCATATTGGTTGACTGATTTCCAAAGAAAATTTTCACATGTTGCATATAAGTGGGACAATGTCACAAATTGAATTTGGGACTGACAACTGCATGTTCTACCCCATTGGGAAACGAATAACTATATGGAAAAAGTGGCACATCTCTCCATTTCTTATTTTTCAGCAAATACAAGCAAACAAACAAAAATTGGAAATCAGGTGAAAAAAATTATTACATTTAAAACTCAAAATTTCGGTACCAAAAACGATATGTCCGAATGAGATGCGACGATTTTAGATTTGTGTACCTCTGAAGTGAGAATTAATTTTTTTTTGACAAACAGCCATCAGATGTATGTTGCCCAAAGGGGTTTACAAAACAAAGTAAATTTAAGGAATTCTGTATGGTATTTTTAAGTATTAGCAAAGCTTTTAATACTGGCTTGCTGAAAGGTGTGATAAATCTACATATTTGGATCACTATACTATGTATTCTCTATATTCAATTGGCAACAAAGGAATTATAAGTTTGGGGCAAAAGTGGGAAGATCTAAAATGTTATTTACTTTTTATTAAAAGCAAATGATGTAAAAATGGTCCTTCGTGCTGGATAAGAAAAAATAATAATTTCCTTTTAATAAACGGGAATGCAAACATTAACAGTTTTAAAGGAGTCATTTTGTTCAACAAAAAAATATCTGCTGACAATTTAAAGAACTTTCAGATTCACTTAGATAAAAAAAAAATTGTTTTATTCAGCCCTTTCGAAGTATCCGAGGGACGAATAGAAATTTCCTTTAAAATTCCTTTCAAATAAATTAATTTTCCAATCGAATACCTCGAAGTATAGGGCTGTCTATTTATGTTAGTGTTAAAAAGTGTAATGAAAATGTCCATTTTTGTTTTGTGTGCATTTCTTATACAAAATACCTGAATGACATGCTTCCAATTTGATACTTGATGGCAATGACCACAACGAAAGGGTGATGGTTCTCGCCTTTCGTTGCTATCGTTACTAAAGTTAGAACTTGGTGTTACACCCATTACCACCGTAGTAGAATTACTAGCACCACCAATGAAAGATGAAGTACCACCCGCTGAAGTTAATGTAGTTGGAGTAGTAGTAGTAGTAGTTGCATTATTGAGAGAAATATTAAATGCATTTGGCATGATACTATTAGCACCACCAGTTGAAGTAGTTGGACTACTTAAAACCGTTGGACTGCTAGCCGTGGCCGCTGGATGCACCAATGTATTACCATCACCACCACCAATAACTGGATTAGTAGAACTTGCCTCATCGAGCAATTCACCATGCTCGATGGTGGTACCTGCGGCTTGTATAGCAGCCAAAGCCTTCGGGGAGATGGCATGATGAATACCACTAGCACCACCTGGTGATAAAATGGAATGTTGATTATTGCTGTGATTGCTGCTGCTGTTGGGCGACTTCTGTTGCTGTTCTTGCAGCAAATGTTGTTTCTGTGAAAGGCACATGGCGGCTGCTAGAACCTTATTCATGTAAAGGTTCGTTGGATTAACAGCTACCTGAAGGGGAGTACTGTGATTGGACTTGGATGGAGAGGGGAAGCACATCAGGGGCTCTTGATAATGGACTTTAACATGCGCCAACACTGCATCTCGGTTGTCATGTCTGAAAACAAAAAGTTAAGTTTCAAAGAATATGTTCAATGCGTACAATGATGGCTGCGCCAAACTTACCTAAACTGACACTTTCGGCACTTGTAGAAGGTTTTCTTAACAAATCCTTCAGTTTTGACATCTGTTATCAGATCGTCACTGGGCTTAATTAGCGGTGGTGGGCTACGTTTAACAATCGATGCAGCTGGAATAACATCCATTTCCTGCTGTTCCTTTTGCTGGGCAATGGCTGCATTCATCATTGCTGACGCTAGATATGGCAAACGCATAAATCCATTTGCATCGACAACAGAATCAGCTGAAGTGTCATTTTTATGTTGGTGGTCTCGCGATGAATCGCCCTCTTGAGAATGATTGCTCTTCAGACCATTTGGCAAACCCGACTCTGATGATGCTGCCTTATTGAAATCATTGAGGAAAGCCAACGAAGCAACTTGATTCGGTGTCATCTCACCGGATTTCATTAATTTCGGATCACCATCCTCGTCGGTGACTTTCATCAATGTTATGTATTTATTGTACTTTGTGTAATTACGACGTCCCGTCTCATCGTTCATTAGCACCCGAGCATTTTTATGACTTGGATCGCGAATTGTCTTTAGCCGGATGTGTTTTGTAATGTCCCAACGCCAATTGGAACGATAGGCACACAGAGAACATTCGAAAGGTTTCTTATTTAGATGACCAACAATATGGACGTGGAAGCGTGATGCTGTTGATGCCCAAAAGGAACAATGCGGGCATTTGTAGACTTTTTTCAGTGACGAGTTGGCAGCTTCTTCTTCGGGTGTCATCTTTTTGGTTACCTAGAAACATTGAAAGTCTCAGATTTCATTGGGAATGGTTGTAAGAATTGATTGATAAAGGTACATAGCTTCTAAAGTAAACAAAAAAAAACGAATAGCTTTTCACAGAAGAGACCTCTCGTGAGAGAGTACGAATGTCCACTCTCTGTCGTTTACCGTGCAAGAAATTTCACTGATATTCACAGTTCAGTAAAATACGGAATATTGTGCTTAATTTCAAAATTTGACAGTTTGTGGGCAAAAGTAAAAGCATTTTCCGCTTGGGTTTTTACAGAAAAAGTGTGGAATTTCTAATTTCTCATACTAAAGAAATCTCAAAAACTTGGAAACCTGAAATGGTTGAATTTCGAAATGCTCGGTTTCAATGATAATTTCATCGAAATTCAGTAGTAAACATTCAAATTTGTTAACTTTTCGAGCGTTTGATTGGCCGCTGTCATTCAAAACTATATATGACTTCTATGGTCATTTGACAGCTACCCAATCTGAGTCTCTAAAATTCTTAAATCTGTATATTTAGTATTGAAATTTGAGGTGTTGGACGGTGTTTACATTTGACTGACTCTTCCGACTTTTTTTTAACTTCTCTGTAGTTAATCTCACTCCCACTTCATAATTAGAAAATCAGTACATTTTTAAACTTTTAAAAAATGTGTGGATTTTTGTGACGTCAAAAAGAGTTGGAGAAGTCAGTCCAACGACGGTGTTCACAATCGACTAACTCTTTCGATTTCTTTTAACATTACAAAAAAGCGTCAAAAAAAGTCGGAGGAGTCAGTCGAATGTGAATACCGTCAATATGAGCACCGTCTTGAAGCTGAGCATGATTTGAATGGCATTTTGACAAACAAATTGTCACCTACTGTCAATATTTATATAAAAGAACATTAAATTAATAACACATGACCCAAAAATTGAGCTCTTCTATTGAAAAATAAGAAATTATGACTCTTTTTCCATTAACACGGCTTCCCCTAGAAATAATCATAAATCAAATCATAAAAATATGTAAAAAAAAAAAAAACATTTTCGAAACAAAATCACTCACCTCACCATAACCTGGCGCCGTTTCTACGCCATAATAGCTGTTGTCCTCGTTTTTACCACCATTAGTGCTTCCACCAGAACCACTACCACCGCCACCTCCGTCACCGTTTCCACCACCCATCAGCATCACATTCTTAACATCTAAATTATCATTGACATCGCTTTTGCTGCTGCCACCTCCATTAGCACCATCTGCTCCACCACTACACCCATTACCGCCACCACCACCACCCATTTCAGGCATCTTATTCCACACAAATACTCGATTCTCCATCGGGTGCTTACTCATATCCTCTGAACCAGCACCATCATCATCGTGCTCCTGTCGACCGCTGCTGCCACCAGACGTTGACAACGAGTCGAAGGAGTCATTTTGACAACGGCCAGCATCTGAGCAATTCTTCAGGTGATTTAACAGATCCGCACTCGATTTGCATCGATGGCGGCAATGTTGACATCGCAACGAACCATTACAATTCACTGTGAGATTAATTGGTGATATGCTGGAATGTTTATCCTCATCCGAGAAACTGCATGATTTTTTATGAATGATGGATTCTGAGAGGCACTTTGAGATGTGGCCACAGCTGCAGGAGAGATTCTCATTACGGGCGGATTCATCATCGAAGGATTTTTTTAATTCTTCAAAGAACGACGAACTGGCAGCTTTTCTTTTGCTCGCTGCCGAATGATTAGACGATGGCGATAATTGTGCTGCATCCGCTTTGTCCATTTGCATTATGATTTCTGGAATTTGATTTTCAGCAAAGTACAATGCTGCGATGTCTTTCAAGGAATTCCTCGACGTGGCTAGGTCCTTGGAGAGATTAAGTGCATTGTTGGCCGATTGGATGGGTATAAGATTTGGCACAGGTCGGACTAATTTTTTTTGATTATGTTGGCTGCCAGCATCGGATCCGCCACCTTTCTGGGACAAATCCGTTGGCTGTTCTTCGTCATCGTCATCATCGTCGGGCATCTCGTATTTGCACTTTTTCGCATAGCTCTCATCGAAGTCATCGATGTTGTTGTTGTTATTGTTGAACTGGTCATCAGGATCACCGGGATCGCTGAGATAGTCATCTGAGATGTCCGTTGCGCCGACCTTATTTCGACGGCGAGCTAAGCTCATTCCAGCAGCATGACCCACCGGCGGCACATGATGGTTCATCTCATGAACCGTAAGGCTTTGTTTGATGTCAGCTGTGAAGTCACAGGCCGCACACTTAAACGGCCCGGCTCCGCCATGGTTCTTCATGTGTCGGTCCAAATTCCATTTGTATGGCGTCCGGAAGTCACACGTTACACACTTGATCATCGGCATTGAGTGGTATTTCACGTGCTTACTATAACGCGCCTTAATGTGTGTGACATAAGTGCATTTGTCACATCGGAAGAATTTCGTCCGGCAATGCTCTTCCTGTTCATGTTCCACCAGCTGTGCTCGATATAGGGTCGTGTAATCACAGAGACTGCACTTTAAAAGGCGGTGCACAGGCACTTCATCTACCGTGGGGGATTCTGTTTTTGGAATTGGGATAGAAAATTGAAATATCTGCGGTGGCTCCTGTTGAGCAAGATATTGCATCTCTCGCTCAACGTCGATTTCTTGCTGTGCCAAATGCTGCTTAATCATCATATTTTGCTTAGCTGCGGATCTTTTTTCAATCTCCAATCGTTTCTTTTCCACGCGAGCTATAAAGGCGTCCGCATTTGTTAAATTCTTGCGCTTCTGGGCATCATCCCGATTTATGTTTCTCTTTCTCGACTGCCCATGATTGCCAGCAATACCCTCCGTTGAACCATGAACCATCTTCATGTGTCTGACGAGCTTTTGATAGTGTCGCGAAGCATACAAGCACAGCTTACACTTGTTTATGACAATCTTTTCGCCATGAACATCGCGCAAATGTGTGAGGTGATAACGTGGATTTTGGGTAAAATACGTGCAATAGCTGCACGAGTAGTTCCGTTTGATCTTACACTGTGGCAGACCTTCATCCTTAAGATGTTCAGCATTATTGTGAATATCATTTTCCTGAATGTGTTGCTGCTGTTGTTGTTGTTGTGGGGGTTGTTGTTGTTGTTGTTGCTGCTGTCGCTGATTTGTGGAAAACAAAGACGCTGGTGGTGGATTATTAACCACATTGCCAGTTTCTTGGTCTAGATAAATTTGATTGCCGCTAACTACACTGCGGACAATTAGAGTATCACCTGAGCGCTGGACCATCGATGGGACATCCATGATGGTCGTTGAGAACAGTCTTGGATTTTATTTTGTTTGTTGTTGTTGATAATACAGGAAGACTCAGGATGATTCAGAGTTATCTGTAAATGAAAAAAAAAAAATAAAAACTTTAATCAATAGAAGTATTTAAGATTTGAGTAAAAGTTAACAAAATGGACCTCTTTTCTAAATAACCAGTTTTGATTTGAGAAATAAATTTATTTGCAAAATAATTTAAAAAGACTATAGAAATATGGATTTCTATTTGCCAGTGAACCTTTGATAAAAGAAATATTATCAAGAAATTGGACAAACACAGTAGAATCAGTTTATATGTACCTGTAGCCTGTAGCCTGAACAGTACATGCATATATTTTATATTTATACATACATATAAAGAATCAAGAGTCTTTGTAGAGAAAAGAAGATTCTATTATACAACTGGTCGAATTTTGTACATTTCTTCCTTATTAGAACCTCGAATAATATTTGAATTAGTTTGAAAAGGATGGAGGCATTTTGCCTTTTCCAAGATACAAGCGACACACAAAATCGGATCGGAATGCAAAATTTTTTCCTCAGTATTTTGAAAGCCAAATACTGAGCTCCAACTGAGATTACTGAGTCCTCTGAGATCGCATTTTCCTGAACATGCCTTATGTTTATGTTAACAAAAAATTAAACGGAAAAGTATAGCCGAAAATATTAAAAGACATCATGCCTATTAAATTCTGTTTGAATCACTGGGACGCAAAATCAGCCAATGAGATGCTGTTAGTTGTAAACATCGAATCAAAAATAAAATTCCCTTTTGAATGGTTCGCGAGAGAATAAATCGAATTTTATCGTTATCCGAATCTGCTAGTGTTAGGAATCGGTTTTTTTTTTTTCAAAAATGGTCGTTAGTCTTCCAAATAGTTTAAAAAATTGTCTCTGGTTAAAATGATTTTTATTCAATTATACAAAAAAGTCCATATCCATTTGTCAAAAAAGTACTATGTATATGATCATCTCCTCTATTCTGATTGTTGGTTTAATCAAATGTAACGAGCCTAGAAGTGACAATAATCGATGAAGTAAAACTCAAATTTTGGCGTTGCGCTCGATTTTGAATACTAAAAAAGTGCTTAGCATTTATAAAGTACTGTGGCATTCGAAAAGTACTTTTTTGGAGTGATTAGGGGGGTTTATATGGAACAACATGTTGTACAACATCGCGTAAATGTATGGATGTTGTATAATATAAACGCAAAAACAACCGCTTAACACACCATGTTGTACGGTTTTCACCTATGTAAACAAATATTGGTACAACTTGGTTTTATTTTTCATTTCTAGAAAATTCTGGTCTTGTGAACACGAAGGCAGTAGACCAAACAAAGCGGAAAATGGCTACCATAGCAAATACTTCGTTCTGGAGGGACTTTTTTTTTGCATTTAGGTGTCTACCAGAAACGTGGAAGATAAAATCGGAGATTTATAAAAATAGTGTTATTAGATAAATATAAAGAGGTTGAACCGAACATTGCAATAGATGGTTTGAAAAAAACAAAAATGCTATACGATAGTGTTACCGGCGGGAATTAAAAAAAGTGGTACGAAGTGAAAAATCTGGGGACTTATTACATAAAACGATAACGATCAAACGATATCGTTTTGGCAATAGCTGTCCCTATCTTATAAATGGACAAGGAAAGGGACAGTTATCTCCAAAACGATATCGTTTGATCGTTATCGTTTTACGTAATAAGGCCCCTGGTGTCGGAGCGGAAGAAGTTTACTGCCCAAACTTGTGGTACTTTCTTGAGTATTTTGGCCTATTTTTTACCCATTTCTTCACCCATATACATTTTTTGTTCTCTGTTATTTTCTTCACCGTCCAATATTTTTTTCATCATCAAGGTAAATATTAATTTTGACATTTTCCGCGCCGTACGTTCTACTTCAAAGATTCCAACGCAAGTGATGTTGTACAACAACCTTTTACATGTAAACGCAAAGTTGTTTTACCTTTTTTATTATGACATTAAAAAAAAGTTTGTTGTTATAAATTCTCACTTTTAAAAATATATTTTGCATAAAAAATGTTATTTTTAAAAATAGACTAAATTAAATTAATGTCTTTTTCGGTTGGAGGTTCGGTGTTACTCCTTTTTTTCTACGCTTACTCCAAAATAATTCGATTGGCTCTTCCGAGTAAGGTTTTTTTTTTGTTCCAGATTTTATAAAGGAGTAGACCCCGAACACACATACAAACATGTAAACCCTTTCATCGAATTATTTGTCAAATTAATTCTTCTCGACTTACCGTCCAAAATATACATACATAAGTAGCACTGTTCCGAAATCCAATCGAAAACGACATAAGAACGATTATCGAACGTATTCGAGATTTAAGATTTAAGGTTCAAGTTTTTCAGCTTACGGGATTTTGGGTTTTCAGTTTTTGACATTCGGGGTTCAAGGTTATGTCCCGAGCCCTTTAGGTTTTATTTTGCAAGTCTTTTTTATCGCAAGTTGTTGAATTTTGCGTCAAAAAAAAAAATCTCTTAGACCTGAGATATTTTTATAGACTCTATTTATTATTGGTTGCCATGACAGGTTTTATAGTTTGTGAAATTTCATAAGTGTACGAAATTTTTCAAGAGAGATATAGTAATAATCCTTCACTTGCTTTTCCCTCTACAAAAAAACACCCTTTCCCCACAGATTGCTTTAGGGAGTCTTTTCATTTTTGGCTACCAGAACAAATGAAAAATTTATTACAAATTTCATTAATTCACCTTAATTTTCAAATGGTATTAGTATAAGGTCGTAATAATTTACGTGTTGAACCAAAAAAAAAGTATTAAACTTTTTATATGATAGTCGTATCGTTCTGGTTTTGGTCTCTCTCTTAGATTTAACGTTGAAAAGTACCCTATAATCATAATATAATCATATGTCACATGCTAAGATTGTACCAACTCAATTATTTTAGTTTGATGAAATTTTATCTTCATCCGCTTTCGGCCTTTTAAAACCCTTTATACAAAAAGCCAATGCAGTGATTTTGGGGAACTTTGGATGTGTTTTAGAGGGTGAAAGGTGAAATTCTCTGCGTAAAATTACTTTTTTACTCCTCGGATCCTATCTTTCTTGGTCTTAAGGGTAAAACAATGCTATTCTTCGAGGGCCTTAAAAATGCAAAAAAATCTGTTTAATAACACCAAAACAACATCGAAATCTGAAATCTAAGCTAGGTATATTTAAAGGTATAGTTATAAAGCTATAAGTAACGTATTGATTGAAATGACATAAAACTTTTAAGACTAGACTTAATAAAATCTGGCTGAAACTAGCCAAAAAGTCATCTAAATTGAATAAAAAAACTAGTTCTATTCTACTCAACTTTTACAATCAAAATATGTACGTATGTGCAGATTTATGTCCATAAGGTAACTTTATTTTCCAATAAGATAGCAATAAAATAACAATACCGATGATTCATAAATGATCACTGCAAATAAATTAAATTTCCCATATCCTCCTATTGGTCATTTCAGTTTCCATGTCACACTCATAACATCTTAACGATGAAATCTGTATAAATCAAAACCAAAGTGTATATTCGATTTTTATTAGATTATTTACCAACCAATTATATTCGTTATATTCGTTAACCATCAACAAAATACATATATATGTAATAAACGCACTTTAACTGAATTTTATAGCCCACAAAGTTCATTACCCGCGTGAATGGATATAATGTCGTCTGCTTATATGTTTTACACAACGCACACATACATACATTTTGTAGCTACAGGAGTACCTACATCTAGAAAATTTGAACTGAACTATCTACGATGAACACATTTCATAAAATGGATATAAAGAAAAAACAAAACACACTATATGGATGTTTACATCAAGGTTACAAACGCACACATTGATGAACTTCCGAATAAAAAATTATTTTACGTATACGCCACAGAAACCCAGAGCATTTTAGCTGATTGCCTGTTTTGAATTTGGTTATTATTTTCTTTCACAGGATAAAACCCTTTTCTAGATGCTTTTACATTGTATGGAGTGTCGATGGTTGACATGGTTTTCGCCGGTTCTCCCAAAGGACTCCTTAAGACTGGTAGAGCTACATAAATTTCAACACACACATCACTAGTGGGACTAATAAGTCTCATTATAGTTGGGTGAGAGAAAATTTAATTTCATAAAATAACAAACTTTTACATTATGTAGGCGTGGGAAGGAATCTATTACGTACACAAAAAATAGACAATACCTACCTATAAATAGTTTATTAAATTGTTGCTTACAAAAAATGAAATGTATGATCTTTCTTTACACTTTTTATTCTCTGTTTAATTCAATCATACTCGCCCAAGTGACTCTAAGTGTGTTTCTGTTGTTATTTTCTTCGACAATTGCACTAATTAGATAAAAAAAATGACGAAGATCAAAATGTATATCCTTCCAAGGAATAAGCCAGGGAAAAAACGGAAAGTAAAACAAATACTCCCCGAGGGAAGAAGGAAACACAATTAAAAAAAAAAACACACAGATGTTTTATACTTTTGAACGGAATCTCTTTTATATGAATGTTTGCAACTTGAGTTGAATAATATCCAGTTATATTTTTTTTTTGTTCATATCAACTAAATGATTTTACTCCTGAAATGTGCAGGTAGACACATAAATCGACGAAGACGACAACGTTGAGGACGACGTCCTTCATCTGTGCACATCTTTTCCATGAACGACTCACTGAGGAAACACAACAATTAAATCGTAGTCATTGCTGTCGTTGTCGTTAACCAAGTGCTGGGAAACACCACCGGATGAGTAAAGTAAAATGACAGTAACTAAATAGCTATACCGTTTTGTAGTACACTTGCAGTTTTTTTTTGTTTTTTCTTTTTTGAAAAGTGTGAAAAGAAGTCAACGGAATAGTAAAATAAAGCTCTATTTACACTAAACTAAGCGATGCCAGTGAAAATAGGACTGATGTGAGGATAAACACACAAGAGCCAGCCAGAAACAACTGGTTACATTCAAATGCTTCGATTGGTGCTTCGGCTGCTGCTTGTTGGTGGTGCTTCTACTGCTGCTGCTGCTTCTGCTGTTGTTGAAAAAAAAAAATTATCCAGCCGTGCAGAGATTCTCTCCATTAACCAAACATATCTGAAAAAGGGTGGCGGACGACTCTGTATGGCTTTTGTAAATTATACGAAACAGAAGAAGAGTAGGTTGTAAGTGGTAGTATGATGGCTTTGGTAGACCATTTCCATCTCCAAGCAGAAACAACCACGTTGGCTTAGAGAAGAAGGTTATTTATGTATCCTTCTGCTCTGGTCTCTCGCTCGCGCTTTACTTTTCTGTGTGCGGCATCGAGTTGGTATTTTCTGATTTGTCAGAAGGACTTCTTGCACTTTTTAAGAATGTATTTTGCGCGTTTATAGGGTTGCCATGTGGCGTTTTGGATTAAGAAATTTGTTATTTGATAATTCAAACAAAATTCCATTACTTCATTAAAAAATTTAATATCAGAAGAGCAAATTCAGCGTGACTTTTTTAACTTTATCCTCCCAACCTCATTTTTCGACGATTTCCACGAGACCCACTTACAAGAGAGCCTGTCAATTTTCTAAAAACAATGTCTACATGAATTTCCTTATTTAAAGAAGCCATTCACGATTAGATAGTTCCAAGTTTTATAGGGATTTTTAATGGGTCTCCAGTGCCACGAGGCAAGGTTCATTCACGATAGAAGATGTCAATTTAACATTTCCAGCTTAAACGAGGTGACATATTTTTTTTAAATATCTCGAAAACTATTAGATTCTTAAAAGAAATGCTCAGCCAAGAATTATAGCTTTTGTAAAACTTCATAAAAAAGATTCTAAAACTTTTTTCGTACAAGCAATAAAAAAGGCATTTTTTCACAAAAAAAAAACTTCAAACCCTTGTTCATTGAATTTATTTGCAAAATCTGAGATGTAGTTTTTTATCTACAATCATACATTTTAAGGCAAGAAGTTCAATCAAAATTATGAGAGTCGTTTTTAAAAATTTTGGAAAAAACTGAAACCATTGTATGGCAGCTACCCGTTTTATAGATGAGCTTTAATGAAAATTCAAATTTATTCTGACATAAGAATGCTATATTCTAAATTTGAAGCAGTTCGGTTGAAACGTTTGTGCTTTATTTCTATGAACTGTGGCCTTACAGATGCATAGACCAACTGCATGACGAAAACCACCAACTTTTCCAAATAGAAATGTATAATTATGATGTATAAGTATAAAACTGAGTTTTGTCTCTTTTTAATTACCTTTAATTACCCTTAAGTATATTTTAAGTACTTTGGCTTTTTTTTAGTACCGTTTTAGTAATATTTTAATAGATACTTTTTTTTACGAAATGCTTAGGAAATATAAATAAATCTCTCCACCAAAATTCAGCTTGTACGAAACGTTTTGAGCTGAAAGACTAGTTTTGCAGGAGTTCTTTTTGTTACGAAGCGTTGCATATTCCATTTTAAATTTTCAATCTTGTTTCACATAAGAGAAAAATAATTTTGTTTGGTATATGGTTAGTGCGTTCGACTGTCACGCTGGAGGTCTGGGTTCGCTTCCCTGCCTCGTCCACCTAAAATCTAAACATTTTTTTTCAGGGCTACTGCCTCTTGCGAGGAATTGACAAATCCTCCAAGAGTATCACTTGTCACGAATAAGTGCTTCTCGTCTAGCCGTTCGGATTCGGCATAAAATTGTAGGTCCCTTCCGTTCCTGTCGACACGCGCACACAGGAATGGTTGCGAGTTGTTAGTCACTAGGCCCTGGTTCTTCACGAGCCGTTGTGCCACCTAATTTATTTTTTTTTTTTTATATTTCAAGGTCATGGCAACCCTTTTTCTTTATTATCTTTTTTTACGCACACAATCTAAGTAAAAATCTTTTGGCAAATGACATGAAACTCTCTCAGAGAATATTTTTCTTTGTATACAAAAAAAAGCTCTAAGCTCGGAAAGCTATCTTGAGTCTCAATTAGTTATATCGACATAATAACTTCTCTTTTCTTGCATGAATGACTTAATTTAACAACAACAAAAACACGAACAAAAAGAAGAAAAATACATCATCCCATATTGCCTCCCTAAAGACCCTCTAGTACATAAATTACACCGTAAATGCAACCAAGGATCAACCACGTCAACATTTGTGAATATAGTAGAGGGTACACACAATAGAAGCTTATTTCTAGACTTTTGTTTAACACATTTATATACGATTGCATTTCTCTTCTCACCAAGGAATTCCTTGAATTTTTTTGTAAAGAAAAAAAAAAAAAATCAAATCAAATCCAGCCCCCTCAGTGTTTTATATTTTTTACTTTTAATCCTGGCATTCAAGCTTATTTTGAGTCCTTTAATTTTTTTTCTACATTTTTGTTTAAGTCTTTTGCAAGTGCATTTATAGGAGTTACTTTTGTTTTGATGATGATTTGGCAAACAATTTTGTAAATCCAAGAATTTGCTTCTCTTCTCTTTTGTGGTTGGTTGATCAATTTTCAGCACTTAACCAAACGCGTTTCTAATTAAACACGCTTGAATAACGTCCTTTCTCCCAAGAGGAGCCACCGAAAAATTAACATGGGTGGATGACAAGATTATTATATGTGATGTCATCGAAGGCGATTAGCATTACCAAAAGCAACAGCACAAAGGAACCCAAGAGCTAGGATATTTCTACCCCCAAAACGTTTAATAAAAAGAATCATGGTAAAAGGTATACCCTCACAGGGGTGTGCCATACCATGGAGTATATGAGTTACGAGTAGATGACAGAATGACCTCAGTTGGATGCTGAAAATAGCAAACAAGAAAACACGACATGAAATGGAACTCTACTCTACTGCTTGGGCTTGCTTGCTTGTGCTTTATTCATCGGCTATGGTTTATTGTTAACACTGAGAAAAAAAAATTTAAAAAAGAAGAAACGAAGGAAAAGGCAGAGTGAAGGATGTTGAAGGATTGTGTTGGTGTAGGTATTTACCCGGGTACATATTTGCTAAGTAAAACATTCTTTAGGGAGCTACCTTCATATAGCTTTAGCTATATCAACATGTATTGGGTTCTCCTCAGGCAGACACGTTTTTTTTATTAAGGTTTCTCACTTTTTGTTAAGTAAGATGATAGAAAGAAAATATATTTTAAAATCTTTGGAAATGTTTAATTTTTGTTTTCTATTGTACCTATAGGTACCCTTGAAAATGCTAGAATTAAGAGATTAAAAAAGTTAATTTCGAAAAAAAAGATCATTTCCGGTTGAGTTATTTGAATGTTCTGTTCTGGTTTTTATAAGCTGTTGATTGCTTTGTTGCTTAGAAAATGTTTACTTATTGGCGCAAAAAGAATACATTGTTGATATTTCGATTATGTAAATAATGAAAAGAGGGTTAAAAAGGCGATGTCTGATATTTAACAACCTAAATACAATTTTATTTTAAATTTAATCAAGTTAAGCAGTAATTCGTTCGAGGATGAGTTAAATTCGTAAGAAGCAAAAGGTTAGTTTATCAAAATATTTGGGTTGGGTTTATCAGGATTGTTTGTCCACAGTTTTTCACCCAAAACAAATAGTTTGTCTTTTTTTGTAGCAACTCCCCCCCCTCACAAAAAAAACTCGTCTAAAGCTCTTAACTGATGACTTAGGAGGATGAGACTCGTTTTTCTACAGCTTGTTTTTGATATTCCAAATTTCAAGAAAAAAATATGAAGCTTTTATTTTTGTATAGCCAAAAAAACTCGGTGCCTGACCCCAAGTTAGATGGATAGGGCCAAGCAGGTTCGTTTGTCCACCGCTTGGTTATGATTATTTATCAAAAATAATTGTTTGTCCGCCCTAAGTTCAACAAAATATTTAACATTTATTTTTTATAGCAACTATCACACAAATAAAACCTCATTTTCCTTCCACAATTTATAGCTTAAAATGATGGAACTAATTGCCGCTGATTGTGCACCTCTTTTTTTTTATTTTCCCACAAAAGAAACTAACATTTGTCCACCCTCATAAATACAAATATTTTATAATTTGTATAGCTCAAAACACAAAAATTTAAAAAGTCACTTAGGAAAATGGTCTCAATTGTAATGGTTTGTCCATTGTTAGTTCTTACAAATAATATTTTTGTCCACCCTTCGTTGAAAAGTTGTTAAACATTTCGTGTTTATAGCAACACCCCCAAAACCTAAGATCTCGTCTACCACCCAAAATGATAACTTAACAGAATGGAACTAAGTGTGTTCGTAAGGGCACAATTTCGTTATGATTGTCGTCCAAAAATATTTGTTTGTCCAGTTTTAGTTCAAACAGTATACAAGTTTCCTTTTTTATAACAACCAATACAAAATTTTAACAATCGTTATCGTTTGTCCACCGTTAGTGCATGCAAGTCCAGCTAATAATATTTTTGTTCCATCCTTAGTTTAAATGTTGTTCATCATTTCTTTCTTATAGCAGCACCCCGAAAACCTTAAAAACTCATCTACCACCCCAAACAAATATTTCTCGTGGAAAACGCGCTTGGACCTATCCATCTAAGTTATGAATTGGGGACGGTAGATGAGATTTTTGTTGGGGGTGTTGCTATAAAGAAGCAAAACTTATACTATTTTCTGTTGGATAAACGATGGACAAGCGATCCTGATAAACCCCATAAGTAAGTACGGTATTTTCATTAGGCGAGTTTTTGGCAAAAATCTGAAATCTACATTATATTACAAAAAAATTTTAAAGTTTGTAAATTGGGGCCATTTTTCATTTCTTATTTTGGGGTGAAAATTCATTATGAAAAATGGCCCCAAACTTTTATTCTTAAACCAAAATACTTTTACAAAAAAACTTTGATAGCAGACCGACTGACAACATAGGCGCCCGCCAAGCGACTGAGCATACCCTAAGCGGAGCGACGGAGTCGCGTGAGCGGGACAGAGGAACCAAAAAGGGAGCTAAAATCCTCGAACCCGCGAAGCAAGGTACTTTTAAGAGTCTCCCAAACGGACGCAATTTTTTTTTTGTTGCTTCTTATATTAATTTTGCGTCAATTTTTCATTTTATGTGTTTGGGGCCATTTTTTATAAGTTTGAGGCCATTTTTCATTATGACAAAAAGCCCCAAATTTGGGGCTATTTTTCATTTTTCGTTTGGGCCATTTTTCATTGGGGCCAAATTTCATGTAGCTACCAGAGGTATGCAAGTAATCAAACATAATAGTTTGAGTTTAAAATCGAATACCTCTGAGGAGTCAAATTTTATCAAAAAGTTCAAGAAATTCATGTACAGTCGCAGCCGTATTAATAAAAAACGTTTATTCCACCTTCATTCCATGAGTTTACAAAATCATGGAATAAGAGTTACTACATGGAATAAAATTTCCTATCAATAAAAACATAACGAAAATCTACTACAATAAGTAAATCACGTTACCGAACACACCTAAATAATCTATGGAATAAAATTTCCTATCAATAAAAACATAACGAAAATCTACTACAATAAGTAAATCACGTTACCGAATAACCTAACACCTAATAATTCTGTCAAAGTTATTATCATTTGTTTGACACGTCTGATCACCATGTTCGGTGGTTTAACTTAGTAAACGTCACTTAGCCAAAATTTTGTTTTTTTAAATAACATTTTGTACTTAGTCCATGGAATAAGATTCCACGTTTATAAATTTGGCAGTAGGAGTTTTAACTTCCATAACTCTTTTTTTGTACCTATATAAATTCACAAATTTTATCACGTCCAACCACTTAAATACTTCAAATAGGTACATTACATACTATAGCAAAATCTAGGCCGCGCCAAAGACGAATCTTGCACTTGATCTCAATTGGTCATTGCAAATCGTGCCAAGTCGCACAGTCCAAGATCAAACCGCATCTCCACTGATGGATAAAACCAAAATAACAAATCGCCTCCGATTTATCTGAGCAAAAAAAACTGCAAAAAAAATAAATAAAATAAACTGCATTGCTTTGGATACAAATCAGATCGTGTCGACCTTGCTCTCCCTCCTTATTCTCACTCTCTATATGTCTAGCTCTGTAGCTAGCAACTATAATATCCATCCAAAATGCATTATAAGAACCAGGTGTTTGAATTTCAAGCCTCTGAGCCTGAGCATTTGACTTGGCGCATTAACCATATACCTCTACTCTCAACTCACAAAAAATTCATGTATCGGAAACTGTGCGCGCAATCATGATTGCTTACCTTATTTATCTTATCTTGGTAATTCAAGAATTATTAATTGAATTTTAACCATTTTGTACGGATCTTGATGTAGTGTTTTTGTATACACACACACACCCGCTTACTGCCTTTACTGCCTTACCATCAATTTTGCAGAACCTTGTCTTAATGTCAACCCAAAGAGAAACAGCCGCAGTTATGTTAAGCTTATGCTTCGACGGAAGGTGACGCCAACATCGAGCTATTATACCTACCACCTTGGAGGGATAAGTGGTTGCACTTGAAGCTTGATTTGGATGACTTTGAAATTACTTGCCAAGCTTCTCTCTAGGCTGCATTTGTGACTCAACTTTTTTCGATTCTTGTTTTTGTAATTTTTATTTTTGTTTAACTACATTACCAGTATGACCTCTGCATCAAGCCTGCTGGTTGCTGGAAGATTTAAAGCCAGTAGCGATTTAGCCAGTGGGCTGCGACAAGCATTTATTTTTGTATTCACGTACATACTGACATTTCCAGTCCGATGCAATTTTCTGGCTATTTCTATTTTTGTTCCGACTCGGACGGAACGCATTGCGTTTATTGCTATTTCTCTCTTTGTTGCTAGAGGCAGAGTTGGCGAAAAGAGAAACAAATAAAATATAATATAAACTATTCAATCGGTCATGGTAATTGGGTCTTTAAGTTGCATACTGTGCACTGCACAACCATATTATGCGGTGGAGTGCTGAAGTAAAGTATCAACGCATAAAATGACGTTTCTAAGCTAAGAACCTTTGTATTTTTACAACTAGCAGCTATTTTGTCGCTGTAGTAGGTAAGTTGTGATATCTTTGAGAATCTAAGCCAATGTCAGAATTGACTCTTCGCTTTAAATGGTCACGATCAATCGATTGAATACCAGTTGTTTGTCGCTGATGCTGACTGTCAGATCTTTATATGATCTCGATTAACTAATAGATGGACTGGTAACCGTGAATTTATACTACTTTAGATGACGTGATATTGCCTTGAAAAATTGCGAATGTGCGTTGCCCAAGGACATCTTGTGTGTTTTTTATTTTGTTTAAACATAATTTTTTCAATGGCAGAGTATTGTGTTGATAGATTCCTAGAGGTTTATAGATGGTGATGGCAAATTACAGAATCACTTTTACAAAAAAAAAAAAAACAATCGAAGGATGCACCTAACTTACTAGTATGGCTTTTTTTTAAAGAAAATTGGGAACAAGGTAAAAGTGAGTTTAATGTTTGGGTTGTTGGTGATGAATAAAAACAAATATAGGATGTAGGTAATTTAGTGTTTTATCGATGTAAAGTTTGTTTGAGAAATGATGTTAAGTGTTGAATGCTTTATGGACATTTAGAAATCCATATATTCAGTCAAGAACAATTTTAAACTTTATTGTTGGTCAAAATGGTTCACGATGAAAATTTGAAAAATCATTTAAGAACGTCTTATGCTACGCTTCCACCGAAAGTTGATCTTTTATTACAATCAAAGCAGATGTTGACATCACACAATGTGTAACAAAAATATAAATAAAAATAAATCGGGTGGCACAACGGCTCATGAAGAACCAGGGCCTAGTGACTAACAACTCGCAACCATTCCTGTGTGCGCCTTTTGACAGGAATGGAAGGGACCTACAATTTTATGCCGAATCCGAACGGCTAGACGAGAAGGACTTATTCGTGACAAGTGATGCTCTTGGAGGATTTGTTAATTCCTCGCAAGAGGCAGTAGCCCTGAAAAAAAAACTTTTTAGTTTTTAGGTGGACGAGGCTGGGAAGCGATCCCAGACCTCCAGCGTGACAGTCGAACGCACTAACCATTACGCTACGGGCTACTACAATGTGTAACAGCCTGGTGATTTGCATTCGATTGTTCTTCAAAGTCTGATCGTATTTTCTATCCCAGTGCTTCTCCACCACCCCAAAATCACACCCTCTATTTTTTAAATTGATTTATTTCAAATCCTATTGGTCGGACAGAAAAAGCGTGATTGCAAACAAAAATTGGCTTCTAATTTTGATTATCAGTTCCCTAATGTCGGACATGCTTAATTTCTAAGCAGTAGTAGTTTTCAAAAAAAATTTAAATTTTAAAAATAGTTTCTCAAAAATTTGGTGTAGGTACATACCTATATACATACATGCACACAAACAATATAAGCCGAGAGAGAAGGAGAAGGCACAGACAGGCAAAAGGAAAAATGCTCAAGAGATTCGTTCACTAAAATTCATTAACAACGCTCAAGGCCAACTCCTTGCGGATGACGACAAAATTCTTCACAGATGGCAAGATTATTGTGAAGGACTTTTAAATGAACAGTTTCCGAGGATAAATTTTCCAATAGCTGCACCTAACAATGAAGAAGTCGCCGACATCACAGTCGAAGAAGTTAGCGATGCGGTGAAAAACTCCAAAAAAGGAAAAGCGATTGGGCCAGACAAGATACCCTCTGAGTTCTGGAAAAAGATGGGAGACATCGGGTCTAGATGGCTCATGATTGTCATCTCCAAACTTACCTGCGGCGACCGAATGCCTAATTAGTGGAGGGCAAGTTATCTTCTTCCAATCTACAAGGGAAGGGTGATACACGAAATTGCGACAGCTACCGTTTGATTAAGCTCATGTCACACACCATGAAGATCGTTGAGCGGATATTGGATGGCCGCCTACGAAAAATAAAACGGCTATTTGACGACCAGTGCTGGTTTGTTTCGGGTTAATCAACCACAGATGCTCAGAGTATAAGAATCAGAATGGAAAAATATCGGGATTCATCGAGAGATTTGCATATTGTATTGGTTGATTTTGAAAAAGCATTCGACAGACAACCACGAGATCTGATATGTGTTGCACTTAGGCAACAAGGAGTTCCGGAAGTCTACGTGCAGATGGTCATGGACATGTACGAGCAAATTAAAACAAAGGTAAGATATGCCCCGCAGGAATCACCGAAGAGTTCCCAATTAGAGAAGGTTTGCACCAGGGAAGCGTCTTGAGTGCTTTTCTCTTTATTACTGTCCTTGACTTTCTGCTTAATGATAAGGTGACGGACCCCAAAGTGAATTAGTTATTCTTTGCTGATGATGGAGCCATCATAAGTGAAGATCCTGTGTCCTTGCAACGAGCACTTGATGTATGGGTGGATATTCTGGAGGGAAATGGATACCGCATTAGCGCGAAAAAGACCGAATACCTATGCTGTCCATTTTTTGATCCACACAGGCCTATTCCGGAAATCTATTTGAATGGAACAGTGCTTCCCAAGTGCAAAAAGTTCAAATATCTTGGATAAATGATCAATAACGAAGGATCTTGTAATGACGACATCAAACATCGCGTAAGCGTAGGGTAGATGAAGTGGCGGGAAAACTCTGTCATCTTCTGTGATAGAAAAATGCCCCCTAAGCTGAAAGAAAAGCTCTACACAGCAGTTGTTCGTCCAGCGCTTGACCAGTGTTGGACAATGTACAAGAAGTATGAGAGTAAATTGACGGCAGCTGAAATGAAGATGCTTCGCATGACAGCAGGATCAACAAAGCGCGATCGAATAAGAAGCAAGAGAATCCGAGGAAGCCTACTCGTCAAAAATACCATCTTGGACAAAATACAGCTTGACCAACTTAGCTGGTAATGTCATGTACAAAGAAGATGCCATGAGAACCCAGTTCAAAAGGCAAAAGCACAAGACGTTCCAACAATATCGCGGAAGAAAGGCAGGCCCAAAAACTCCTGGATGAAACAAATGCAACGACACCTGCATTTAGTTGGCCTCAGACATGGAATAATCCAAAACGGGGAGGCCTGCCGACGTTTTTCTGAGGTCAACCTGGCAAACCCCACAAGTGGAACCTTAGGTGAAGCAGTTGAGTGGGAGAGTTGTGGTCCCCCTCGAGATCATGACAATCGCCGGTTAAATGAAGAAGAAGGACCTTCCCTGAAAGTAATCAACTGATTTTTTTTTATCAAAATATTTGGAATCATTTTCGTAAAGTAATATATTCATTAGTGGCTTAAAAATGTGTATACAGTTATTTTTAATAAGAAAAAAAAAACGTGTGGTCATATTACTCAAAAAAAAAAATACTAGGTACTGAGTTTGAAGTAAAAGCATCAAGCCCTCAGCTCATGAGTTATATGGATCATTTCTGATAATAAAATACGGCTATTGATGGCGGTTGAGATTTTTTGTATCGGTAGCTCGAATAAATCTTGCGTCTTAGAGAGGTAACAACAGAATTGATGAGATCCAGCTGTTGTGACAGGTTGGAAATGCGCTTTGACTAAAGCTCCTACAAAAACTTTCAATTTAAATACCTACTCTTAGACCATCAAATCAGTGACAGAAGTAAAACAAAGTTTATAAATACGACTGACAGTTTCTAGACCAAATTTGAAGTTTAATGAACTAGCATCAATGTATTCATTATTTTCCCTCATCAAAAAAAGAAATTAGTCAAGGAAATTCATGAACAAGATACATAAACGCACCCATAATCCAAATTGACAGTTTAATTAATATTGCAGCATACCTTGACCGTTATTGTTTTAATGTTTTTGTTTTGCTGAAA
The DNA here is from genome assembly GCA_949320155.1 of Melangyna quadrimaculata. Lineage (NCBI taxonomy): Eukaryota > Metazoa > Arthropoda > Insecta > Diptera > Syrphidae > Melangyna > Melangyna quadrimaculata. The sequence continues at coordinate 184,064,973 of OX439485.1, forward strand.
AAAATTTAACGTAATCGAATCAATAAAATGCAATTCTTAGGTGTTAGTAAGTTTGTATTTTTTATTACCAACTAGGTATTCGTTTTTAAGATTACTCACCAATTAACTGCACGTCATAGAAAATTCTGTAAGAAAAAAAAAAAAAAAAAAATTGTAAATTTAGCTTCCAAGTTGAGTTCATCAAAAATCGATTAGACAAAAACAATCTAAACATTATCATCAACATAATTATCATCATCAATCTCACCATCACCAAAAGCGCCCACTCAATAAATAACACTCATCATTCAATCAACATTCAATATAATCTGCCGCACTAATAAAACCATAAAAAACTAAATAAAATTGAGAAAAAAAAACAAGTTCTATTAAACATCGATAAATCCAAAATAAAATCACTGAAACGCACAATGACGACGTCGCCGTCGATGGCAACGACAACGACGATAAAGTTGAGTGTGGCAGCAGAAAATAAACATCAAGTACAACACGAGACCGCCGGCGAATTTTCCCTGACACCGTCGAAGGTGTCTCATGCATGTTTTGAACAAAAAAAAAAAAAATAAATAAAATCAAAAACTTAACAACAAAACATCGCCAATACACAAACTAGAAACGCTATAAAAAGCATCGCGCATAATTAATTGTTTTAATGAATTGCATTTGGCATAAGATCAGCAAGCAGCAAGCAGCACCAGGCAACCAAGTCCGCAATAAAATCATTATGAATTTATGCACTCGCTCATACTACCACCACCCGACCACCCGTTTACGTTAAGACCATATTATCCATCGATCAATGGAGCGAGCACTGCAACTACTGCCTATGGCAACGTTTACCATCACTTCGACTTCAACTTCGCCATCCAGCCTACCAACCACCGAACCAGCCGACTGACGACGACGACGAAGCACGACGACGCCGTCGTCGATGACGACTTTAAACTCTGACTTTGTCCAAGGAATCGCATCCTTGACCTGGTTCTTAAGTCAACAATGTGGGTAAGAGCGGGTATGTGATGTGGCGTGTTGCAGCTGTCAACACTTGTTTTCCCACTTTTTCCTTCAACCATAGTCTTTTAGCGCGGCTAGTTGGCCAGAGGCAAGAGGTCTGGCCAAGTCTGCTTGGAGCGCACAAGTTGTTTGGCCAGGTATTACGTGAGTGCAGTAAGTGGTTTAGTGAAGTATCGAAGACGACGACGACGATGGTACGCAGTCGCAGTTGCATCCGCTGCAGTAGCAATGCAGAGTCATCTCGATAACGTGATTAATGTGTAATTCAGGAGTAAGGGTGTTGTTAAAGAGAGCTGGGAAAGGCAGAGAGGTTATTTTAGCTGGTCGAACAGCGTTAGAAGAGGAGATTTATGAGCTTTATGCTCGCACCGTTTATGGACCTTTCTAGCTTAAGATTCAGCCAAGTAGCGTCACGCTGGCCGTTTAGTTGTTTTTGCCTCTCCAACACCGCTCCTACTACCACCGCCGCGCCATATCGACGTCGTCGTCGCACCGGTCGGTCGTTACGCTTGACTCTATAGCGGTATTGATTAACCTTGCTTGGTATCAAGCTGGAAATTAATACCAAATGAAGTTGTTCCATCGTGTGGTACTGGCGGTGGTGGTGTGGCCAGTAGTTGTTTCGTTTTGTATGATATATACCTGCATAGCACCATAGCTAATAAAATTGAAATTTAAACTGAATATTGTTTTCCATTTTTTTTTTTTTTATTTTATTCATCGACTGCTGTAGTTGACCGTCCAATCGAAGGTCGAGGTGACAATATAATAAAATTATTAATTGGTTTGTGGCCTCACGTGTGTAGGTATAGTAATGTTACACCTTTGACGCAAAATCAAGGTTTCACGATGGGTTCTGTGTATATCTCGTTCGTTTCGTAAAAGGGTGGACGGGAAGTTCTATAGAAGGTAGTACATGTAATATTAGTAACGGCAAGAGCATATCGTAAATTGATGTTAATAGAAGAGCATTCTTGGAATGAACTTGTTTTGAAGTTTTTTTTAAATAAAACAAAAATAAATAAAAGAATTACCGAATACATTGCTATAAGACCAGGAAATCAATTTTGAGGTGTTGAAAAGTGGAAAATCTCTTACTGCTTCAGTGAGTAAGCATGTATGGGATGGAGGAGGGGGAGGGTATGGTGTTTAGAGAATGTCAGATCCAATTTGGTATTTTTTTTTCTCTTCAATTTTTTTAACTGTCCATATCATTTTTTATAGAAAAATTGGAACAGATAGGTGGCGCTGTGAACAAGTCATTTAACAAACTCTATATTCACGTAGCCAAATTACTCATATTTACATTAAAGTAGATTGGCTATGGTTTAAAGTCAAAAATGTAAAATAATAAAAGACGATTCACCTTTGCCTCCCTGAAAAAAACACACTGCATGCCTTCTACATAATGACGCTTAAACAGTAATACACACAGTTTTATTATTTGGATGAGTTTTTAACAAAATTTAATAAATGTTTGTACACTCGGGCACTTATATTATTTAAATGAGTTTTTAAATAAATTTAATACATTTTTGTACACTTGGGCGTATACGCAATTTTTTTATTTTACTGATTTTTTAATAAAGTTTAATAAATTTTGATTTGTTCATTGATGTTGGTTTATTTTATATAAACGAAATAATTGGTTAAAGAAAGGAACTTTGATCAGAATCACAAACAAAAAAATAAAATTTGGACAGGGCAACGCTTTTCGGTTCAGCTAGTAAATAATAAAAATTAATAATGCAGTAATAATTAATAATAATTAAGTGGGGCACCTGAAGCTACATTTACATGCACATGGGAATGCTTATTCATCCTTCGGGGACATGAAGTTGTTAAAGGAAGGAATGTTCAATATCGAATTAAAAAAGTAAGTTAAGTAAATTAAACTTCAACACTTTTCCAATTTATTTTTTTTTTTTAACTCAAAATTAATATGAATATGTATTTGTATATACATTTTCAAATACACCCCAATTTTTTGTGTTAAGGTATGGAGATTGCCACCTATCAAAAATGCAATTACTTTATTAAAATTCAGTACTATTATAACATCCTTTCTTTTTGACTTTCTATTGTTTAGACAATTCTTTTAATAAGTTTCAGTTACCTGTCTAAAAGAGCTTATTTCATGTTTATAGACTTTCACGGTATTTTAACCAGCGGTGCCGCTTGAAATATTTTGGTGCCACAGTTAAAAAAAAATAATAAATTAATATTTCGTTAAAATGTGCTTTGAAGTTTAAGTAAAATAATGAACACATTGATTTTTTTCGCAATAGCACTATCTTGGCATATCAGCAGCGCTGACTCTTATAAACGCCTATTAGAACAATTTAAATAAACTACCCTTTCATTTCAAATGTTGGTTTCAGTTCACTTTGCAGAAATAGAGTTGTCAGTTATGAATATTTTGAGTAACGCATCGTTCGTAACTCAATTTCCCAGAAGTGTGTATTACAATTTTTTTTTATAAATATACACTTTTTCCTTTTTATATCACTTTTCTTTTGTTTGATTTCAGTTACAGTTGTTGTCTTGATATTTTTCTCCTAAAGAATTGCTACAGATATATAATTTCTTAAACTTTCCACCAGCAAAAATCTCTATGATTAATGATATTAGAAAAGTTTTTAGATTCTTCTTGGAGATTAAAATAGTTTTTCATAGTTTGCCATGATAATCTAACGTTTGTCAAAAATTAAAAATTAATTTCTGGAGAGATTAAGCATTAAATATAAGAAGTGTGTAGGGAAAATATATTCATTAATCTTTTTATTTAGTGAATAATAATTGATGTAATTCTAACCGAATTTTGTTGGTACTAATTTATTATTCAGAGTTTTATTTTAAATGCAAAATAAAAGCAAATTAGATTACTCTCAGTGTTTGTTTGGTTGTTGATTATAAAATTAAAAAGTTAATAATTAATTAGTAAGAACAAAATCCAGCTATTAACTGATTGACCAATGCTAAGCATTGTGGAAGCATTGTGGAAATGACTGGGTTGGGAAAATTCTTCCATAGAAATATGGTGTGTTAAAGATTGTTTAACGTTTTTATTTTTCATAAAAGACTTGTTAACAGTTCGAGTAAAATTGTAAAATCGTTTGCGGCGATGTTTGCTATTTGCTGTTTAAAAAAAATAAAAACACAAAGTAACATAGTATCAGAAGTAGATTTAACCCATGTCACCAATCCAAAACAAAAAACCAAGAACGAATACTTTTGTCTTCTACAAGTTAAAGTAAGCCCAAAGTCCAGACAGAAAAAATATGTCTTCATTGCTTACAGATTTTTTGAAGTTTAAAAATTGTCCTTATCCTTCTTTAAGAAGTCACAATAATATTCTAAAAACACATGTTCTGTTCATTGTTAAATGTAACAAAAACATCGTTAAAAATAAATATCAAAATTAAATAACATGGGTTTAGGTTTATTATTATATCCCATGTCAAACCGGCACACCCGCTGGCTGACTCTCTCATTGGATGGTACACAACAATCAAAGATTAAAAATAAGTGCCAAATTAAACAAGGAAAATCCAATTAGATTTTATCCTATGGAACACTATAGGTATATAGGATATACGCAGTGTAAAGCTTCTTAAGCTTTCTCTACCATCTGCTGCGTATGTATATAGTAGAGCTCTATCAGCCTCATTATACAGACTTCCCATTCCAAAATTCGTATTTTCCAAGGTTAATATCATTCCTCTTTCTTCTTAAATTACCGATTCACAACAATTTCGTTTCTTCTCTGGCGTCTCTTCAACCACTGCATAGAAAAGAAGATTAACGCACAAAAAAGGAAGCTTACTACACCACCAACACCATACCATCACCATCTTCAACATCTAAAAAGGAGGAAGACAAAAATATAGAAAGTTGATCTAGATGACCTTTCCATCCACAAACTACCATCACTTCAGTTTTAGCAAGACAAAAAGGAATTATAATACGTCGACTGCGACGAAGAATAAAAGTACCTATAAAACCAGAATCTTTTCATGCAGTTTTTTGTTGTTGTAGTTTGTGTGCCACACAGATTTGCTGTAAGAGCATCCTTTAATGAGTTGCATTCACCATTAAAGACCAATTCATGGTTGAAGATGACAAAAGATGAACAGATGAAAAAAAAAACTGAATGCAGCCAAGCTGAGGAAAAATAAGAAGAAACATGGAAGAATCTTTCTCGAGTGCATTCAAATATTATATACTATGCATGAGTATAAGACCCAACCGACATACTCATAAGGAGATGCTTGCCTCAGCCTACATCATGCTACGAAAAATGCTAAATCGAAGGTGAACTAGAGGGTGATGATGATGATGAAGACGATGATGATGATGATGATGTTGGGCTAATGCATGATGATAGTTGCAAAAAATGAAGGAATTTAACCATCAAAAAGCTATGTGGCATAAGCATCACAAGAAAAATACATGCAATGATACGAATGGAAGCGTAGAGTGGCTTCGGCTTTATAGCTTTGGCTTGTTCGAGAGAAGAAGCATCATCTTCATCATATAGCGCAACATCATTAACCGATGGTTTGTCTTTGAAGTGGGTTCTCATTTATTTTCCGGTATTGTACAAAAAGCCAAGGATGATTATTATCATCATCGCACGAATCATGAAGATGAAATAAAAGAAGAAGACGATGAAGGATTTTCCAAGAAGACTACTACTCTAATAAAGATTAGGTATTGAAAGTGATGATGTTGTTAAGGAACTTTTAATAACTGATTTAGGTCTTTGGATACCTACTTATTATAGGTGGGGTACTGAATACAGCAAAGTGAATGTGATTCATTTATTTTCAGGCGGAGGTCTGTCGAAAGACCTTTTGGCACAAATCAGATGAATAACTATTTAGGTCTATGAATTAAACTGACTTCAGGTATCATCAATACTTGAACCTGCTTCCATCATTTTCGAAGGCAAAACCACAAAAGATGAAATTCATAAAGGCTTTGCTTAAACAAATACAAATCCCTCCTTGGAACAACTACTTAAGTGCCTCTAACTTTCAGGTAGTTAGCAACCTTTTGGGTTCGGTAGAAACTCATACAACAATACCAGCCATTCAGCGTTGATATGAAGCGAAAAATTGATCTGGTCAATTTCTTCTCCTTTGGACTAAAAATGCAATTGAACCATGCCCTCCATTAGACACTAATTATCCCAAACTCCATGATTTAAACTTTAGTGAAGATCCAGCGAAGCATAACCGATAAAAGAAACCGCTGCTATTTCGGTTTGGCGAAACCAGTTTGCCAATAAGACTAAGTACGTCCTACTAAATCCTTAGACTAACCAATCCTACTATAGGACGACAAAAATAAAAAAAGAGTTGATGATACTCTGTTTTTAAAGTTTCCTCTTCGTACACAAGAACCCGTGTACAGACAAATATTTGCAAATTTGACAGATAATCTGTACACAACATACTACCAAATTTGGTCACACATTTCGATATTGACATTTATATCTAACGTAATGATATAACAGTGCGTCTTTACAACCTTTCCGACGTTACTCCGCTACCACTATACATCAAGACAAAGAAAGAACTTGAACGTATTTGAAAGAGAGAAACTTTTTAGGCTGTCATCTTTATCTAAGCTTAAGTTTAAGTTGACTATTATTAAAAGCTTAAAAAAGTCGGATTTGGAAAGATAAATTGTTTCCAATTTTTGATTTTGTAAATTTAAGGGCAGTTTTATCTTACCCTGAGGTTACACGAGCCAGTACTGGCTTACAAGTTACAATACATTTTAATTTTCTTACTAACACATACAAACCTGAGCAACTTGCTCGTCAACTGGCTTGCCATTTTCGAAGCCAGTTGAGAAGCCAGTAGAAAAGACAGTGGCCTCATTCAGACTTGTATGTAAAGCTATATGGATAGCTTTTCGTTGGAAATTGAATGCGAAATTAAATATTCTTTCTACCACAACTCCTAATGAGAGGAGGGACCAGGAATTTTTAACATTTCCAAAATAGGCAACTGTGAAATATGATTGAAGGATGATGACATATACAACATCTCTTAAAAATCCTAATTTTTTGAAAGTATATTTTTTTTCTTAGGAAAAATGAGAGTTTTGGGGATTTCGTGACATTTGGTACATTCTGTTACCGATTAGTCAAGCCATAGACTGTCAAATTAAATTGAAAAATTGCTACGGAACTGATGCATTGAAAAACTTAAGGATATCTGAATTTTTTGAGATTACATTTTTTGCGCGGGAAAAAGCGATTTTAGCGTCTTTATGTGAAATTTTGGAACGAAATATTCCTCGTACGACGTAATTTAGTCTCTTAACTATCTGTCAACGCATGAACTGTCAAATTCCATTAAAGGATGGCTTCGATGATGATGGATTAAAAAACCTCAAAAAAATCAATTTTTTTTTTAAATTATTCAAATCAATCCATGTTAATTTGAGGCGACAGAAAAGTCTTTCAATGCATCCTTTAACGCATTGGCAGCATTATGCGTTGATCATCTCAAGACTTGATGCAGAATTCAACGTCATTTTTTGTTTAAGAAAAAATCGAAGTCCGATGCCAAAGCAAATTCAATAAAATTGTGTATTTAGAATCCTAGATAGGCTGTCCTAGTAAAAGCTGAACGTGACCGCAGATACTTGAAAGAAACTTGCTCAAAAGCCGCCTACGTCACAGCATGTTCACGTATACGAACTTGACAGTCAATCTATGTAGCCAACTGGCTTGCCAGTACTGGCTCGTGTAGCGTCAGGGTTATGGAATTTTCATAAAGCAGTCACTTGAAAGCATTGAAGCTTATGAAATTGTATAATAAAATAGATGCAGATAAATTTTTTTGTAGAAGCAACATATGCTCGGCGATTATGAACATGAAATTCACCCAAATTCATCGTGCATTTCTAAGAGAATGGCCATGGTCACTTTTCAATATTTTTGATATTACTTGAAAATTAATTGGAATTTGAGAATTTAACTTTAGAGACTTTTTGTTAGAAACAAAATTTTCTATCAATATAGATGATTTAAACATTCTTTACAAAAATTGAGCATGGAAAGTTTACAAAAAAAAGACCTTAAAAATAGAATTGAAAAATCAGTGATTTTAATCTGTTTTTTCTAAACTCCTATAACTTTTTTTATGCAAAGATAAGCACAAGACATATGGAATTGAAGAAAACATAGAGGCTCAAACCTTTATATGAAAGTTCAAACATTTTTTTTTTGACAAAAAATGGTGATTTCGAGTTTTGTAGGTTGTTTTTTTTTAACTCCTCCTGCTTAAATTTTTGTATACAATTTCTTAAATCATCCATTTTGATAGAAAATCTAAATTCCCAATAAAAAGTCTCTCCAGTCTCTCAAAAATGTATGGGTGAATTTGAAAGATTTTTTTGTTTCTACGAAGGTTATGTTCCACACAAATCTATTTTAAACTAAAAACCCTTTAACGCAACTGGTTCTTCCTTTCAAATTCCAATACCGATATTCAATAGCCTTTTAATGAGATATTAATTTTCTTTCTTCATTTACTAAACGTAAAATAGTACATTAAAAAAAAAACAACTGATAAATGTAACGTATGTGTAAATTTACTCAAAATTTATTGTTCTTAGGAAAAAAAAAAGTGTGTTAAGACAATTTTGAAGTAAATTTTTATAACCTAAATTTTTTGACTTGACATTTCTTCGAAAAAATGGATCATTTATCTTTTATAGTTTTTTTTTTTTTTTTCAAATTTTGGGTTACAAACACTATTTTAGAAAAATTCTTCAAAAATCTTAACTTTCCTTAATTGTGGCATCGATTAGGTTACGATGATTCCCTTTTTTCCATCCCCTTATTTTGTGTTGATTAATACGAAAAAGTCTAATTGCTTCAAAGGCGGCTTACTTATAATTTGTCATCAACTTCTGAACCATAGACATTTTCTTCAACTTCCATTGCTTTAGTTTAGTTGTCTTCCAAGACATTATCTACTATGTAGGTAAATTCCACTTTGATAAAACCTTTTTTTTGTATAAGGCCTACCACAATAACTTTCAGGATGCGGTGTCCTCTTTTTTCTGTTGTTGTTTTTGTTGTTTTGGATATAATCCAGTTCACTAAGATTCGCTTCGAAAACAATAGAGCCATACTTTCTATGTCATGGCTATTTAAAAGTTATTACGCCATTTATTGTCTTTTTTGTTGTTGTTGGTTGCTGATGTCGCTGTTTTTTTTTTTTTTTTTGTTTAATGGAAGGACTTTTTTCTTCTTCTTCTTCTTATTCTAACACATTTTTCCTTCATCATATCCATTTTGTTATTAAAATTTAAAGTCACGTGGTAAACTCACACCCCAGACTCTTTGTATACTTCAACAATCTTTCTATAAAGCTTATACATACTTTTTTGTTGTTTTAAATAGAAGAGTATAGTATAGAAATTAGTTACAGTAGGTACTCGTCTATACGTACTACACACAGTTTTGTATGTTGATGCACCTTAATACAAAAAAAAAATTAAGAACACACCCACACAAGGAAAAGAATAATGCCGAAGGACAAAAGTGTATAATATTCCAACTCCCATAGCTCAACATACACACCTACATATAGTGAGTGAGTGTATATATATAATATTCGCTTTGGCAGGGTATAACCTTGGTGTAACTTATATTGGCATGTGGGATAGATGGAGGAACTATGTCAAAGAGAAGTACTCTATGTGTAGAAGCAAGTGATGTTCTTGTTTTCTTTTTTATCAGATATCTCTCAGTCATCATCATCATATCCTTGAAGGATTTTAGACGCCCATCCGAACAGCACACATGCTAGGAGTTGTTTTTTTTTATGTAAGGTTCCTCTCTGCTGGCAGCATGACCGCACTTTCGTCATAATCATCATCCACAGCAGAAGCAGTCGGATGATACTGGATAGGCTATGTCGAGCCGAGCTAAGTAGTGTTATCGTACATACATTTGTATATCTCTGGCTATTGGTTCTGCAGTGGTTGAGGATCCAAAGATTGGGGTTGAGATTCATGATGGTTTAGTAGGCTTCCGTATATGCGTCCTTGTTCGGTACTTTTACCTCAGATTCTTCTTCTTGGAAGATTTCTTTCTTTTTGTTATATATTCTCTTGTTTCTAATTTTTTTTTGTTTGCTCTTAATTTTTCACAGAACACCCTCTGTTTATTGTTTAAGAAGGTTATGATTCTCCTTTTTTTTGTTACCAGTATTAATGGCATTGTTTTTGTATTGTTATAATCTAGGGTTTTGAGGATGCCAGTATTTTATCTTTTTAAATAATGAACTCCTTTAATGTCGCAATATTTTTCAATTTGAAATATACATATGAACATTTTGAAAGTCAAACGAATTTACAATAATTCAACACGAAAGAGAATCAGATTAAATTAATAATACATTTATTACTGATTTAGGAAAAATAGAAATTTTTGAGCAATTTTGTTAAATTGAGTTTTTCGTGGCTCGATATCTCTTTTTTGAAAAACATCATTTTGGGTTAGGGCTGGCCACGAGACAAGACCCTGCGATACTTTTGTAAGTCTCGTCTCGCTCTCGTTAAAATTTTCAGTCTCGTCTCGGTCTCGTGTCGGTCTCCTATAATTAAGTCTCGTCTCGGTCTCGTCTCCGAAAAATACGATTTCCGGCCAACTTGTTGATCATTGGAACGAAATATTTTCAATTATAGTTTGAATACGTGGAGAAGAAAACAAAGAAATTGGCTTATTTAATTTATTAGAATCTCTGTAAAATTCGGTCCAAATATACAGTCTTGTCTCGGTTGCTTAAAAGCCAGTCTCGTCTCGGTCTCGTCATGCGAGACCAAGATCGAGACCGAAACTTTTCTCGTCTCGTGGCCAGCCCTATATCAGGTAATATTTAGGAGGTTTTTGATTTTCAATGTTAATTTATAAAAACTTAAAAACCATACAAATAAAAGATATTATTTATATACTCACAGAGATATATGTTATATATGTCCTTATAAAGGTAATTGTCTTATTTTGAATGACGCACCCCCTAATTTGTTCTTAATAATTAAAAACAAAATCTTGTAAAATTTTACCTCATTTTATTAACGTTAACCCGGCCCTCAAGATGTCCGAAATTTTAAATGGGAAATCCCATGTATTTTTGTACATCCAACTTTAAAAATTCATAACTTTAGTAATGATCGATAAAGAAAATTGAATTTTTTGCTCACATGTACTAACTTTTGTCATGTTTAAAAAAATTTGTTAAACAAAATTTACATTTATTAAAATTAAAAATTAAGTAAAAAAAGATATTTTTGTTTAAATGACTATACGTAGGGAAATAACTGTTGTAAATTTTTGTCTGATAGATTTTTATAAATATGACAAAAGTGACTACATGTGTTGCAAAATTAAATTTTTATTGATCAATCATTACCAAAGTTAAGATTTTTCAAATTTGGATTTACAAAAATACGGGATATCCCATATAAAACTTCAGACGTCTTGGGGGCCAGGTTAACGTTAATATAATGAGCAAACATTTTAGAGGATTTTTTAAAAATTTATTTAGAACAAATTAGGGGGGGTCGTCATTCAAAATAAGACAATGGCTTTTATAAGGACCACCCTAATGTACATATATATGTTTTTGTGAACGGACATACTAACATATTGCATACAACATATTTTACATCACTCAGAGAAAAACATATTGTAAATCGTTAACAAGTGTCTTTTGAAATTAAAAATGTACAATTTCTAGTTTAAAGCTGCAGAAAACTCAGAGATTCACATGATTTTAATAACAAATTATGAATTTATATTTAAATTAACACCGCACCGTTTTGAAATTTTAGTTGACTTAAGAAAATATCATATTGTTTCAACTTGAAGTTCTTGCAAATACATTTTTTTTCGCAAATTTTCATATGGCCCCAAGGTTAAATTTAACCAAAAGCGTGTTAAACTTACATTAAAAATAAATAAATCGGGTGGCACAACGGCTCATGAAGAACCAGGGCCTAGTGACTAACAACTCGTAACCATTCCTGTGTGCGCCTGTTGACAGGAATGGAAGGGACCTACAATTTTATGCCGAATCCGAACGGCTAGACGAGAAGCACTTATTCGTGACAAGTGATACTCTTGGAGGATTTGTCAATTCCTCGCAAGAGGCAGTAGCCCTGAAAAAAAACTTTTTAGTTTTTAGGTGGACGAGGCTGGGAAGCGATCCCAGACCTCCAGCGTGACAGTCGAACGCACTAACCATTACGCTACGGGCTACTACGTTAAACTTACATTGGCTGTGGCAAATTTCTATTTTAATCCATGCATCTGCTAATTCACTGCAGTTTGTTTAACACAGTCACTTTAAAAAAAAATATTATTTATCTAATGATCTTGACCTGGATTTTAGTTAACTTAGTACTTCGACTGTTTGAAATATAATTTCACGACATAAGCAACTTATTCTGTTAAATATTTAATTTAAATGGCTTATTTCCTGATTTTTTTGAGTGGTTAAATTACTGTTTACATCGATTAGTTGAGGTTTTCTTTAAATCGTTAGAATTTTACTTTACTCCGAAGAAAATGAAAAAAAAAAAATAACGTTAATTTAAAAATCTGTAAATGGTTAAAATGACATACCTAGTCTCGAAGATATTCACAAATCAGTGGTTTTAAAGCAAATTCAGAAACCTAGGTCAATTTGTTTAAAGATACATCATGCAATGCAAAGGACTTCTGTAATTCATGTTTTGTATAGATAAGGTTGAACTTTGTATTAAATACGATAGTATTATATGTAAATATAAACTCAGAAGAATGCTGATAATATTGGGTAACCACCATAATACAGCCCCGTGTAAATTAAGTGAAACAAGACATTTTTCATCAATATTTTCACTCTCAATCAATTTAGTTTCCAGGCTATTCAAAGATTTCTCTATGAACTCCCTTTCTTTTAAAGAATGGTCTGATTTTTATATCCACATCAATTCATACAAAATACAAATTTTAAATAAAATTTAAAAAATCCGGTCGTATACGTACTTTTTTTTTGTATAATTCAACAGAAAAAAGTATGAAATTTGTTATGATACAAAAAAAGTATGCCATAATATGAAATGATTTAAAATTTGTATAAATTTATAAGGTTGGGCATTCTTTTGAGCATTCTTGAATTTCATTCGATCTTCTCGCTACTAAAAATTATCACAATAATTAAAAACAAATTCTCTGTAAAATTTCATTTAGATTTGTTAACGTGGTTCGAGGAGTTGAAATTTCTCATACAATATAGATTTACAGTCTTTAGTCAAAAATTTGATTGAAATGAATGGATTTTTTTTTTAATTTGACACACATTTTGTTGACTACTTTAAATCTAAAGATGGTGGTATTAAATTTGTTTGAACAGTAATTACTGAGTTAAAAATAACAATATAAATATTGTTGTATATAATTTTAAATAATTTTTAAGTTACTTAATGTACTCGTATGTGCCAAATCTAAAAAATATTTACATTTTAGCCAAATTTTTGAGCAAAAGATTGTGAAAATTTCGACGCGTTAGCCTTAACAGATCGCAAAGATATAGTCCCAACCATAACGCATACACAATTTTGTAAACATTTTCAACAATGCTATGCTAGTATTCTAATTTCAAAACAAATTAAAAAAAAAACAACAAAATTATTGAATTTTCAAAAAAAAAATGTTCGAACATTTTTGAGCACGTACAATACCTAATTTTTAAACTTTTAAGTGCATATTGTTAGCATAAAAACATTTTAATTGAAATCGGTCGTTCTCGAAAAATTTGAAAATAAAAACAAAAATGATTCTATGAAAGGTAGCTACACTAAATTTTCGTTTTTGGAATATTTTTTTTTAAAGTTATCTGCCTATACCAACTGATTTATTTTATCAAAATCGTTGTAGCCGTTTTTTAGAAAAATTAAATATTCAGTAAGATTGCATGATAACAACCGTCATTTTTGGTCCTAGAATGAAATAAAAATAAATAAAAGGGAAATAATGTTTAAAAAACTGCAGGTATCAAGTTTAAAGAAAATCAACTCATCGCATCGTTTAGCTTAGCTAAACAGACAGAATTTTAAGTCCAACTTTTTTTGTCATTTGTGGTTACAGAATAATGTAAAAAGCTTTTTGAAAACTGATGTAATAAATTACTGAAGTCCTCTTGGTAGAACGTCAGCTTTTTAATTGAAATTATAAACCCACAATCCAGCCCTGTATGTAAACCCTGTTTCCTGTAATGTTAAATGCCTTTGGCATTTCTTTTGTGTCCTACCAGAAATGCATGTACATTTATTTAGATATGGATAGTTTTCTTATGAAGTATTCGTCACATTAATTTCATATAAATGACAAAGCAAAATAGCTTCAGGATACATGCTCTGTTAAAGACATTGAGACACATTTCAAACATGTGCTGCAAGTGACATGGGTCGGGTTGAAACTTAAAACAAAATCTACCTTTATTTCCTTTGTCAACCAATTGTTAACACAAATTTTAAATAAATGACATCATGCTTCTTGGCACCTGCATTCTCAAGGACTTCTATTAAAGCCACCAACCAACTTCAACAACAAAACCAATTGTAACAAAGTTACACTATAACTTATTATCTAAATTACCTCAAAATGACAAGCGCAACCAATCGTTGTTTGCCACTTTAAATCTAAGTGGGTATATCCTTCAAAGTGCTATACATCATCAAACGACACACCTGACTTGACTGTGTCCCGTTTCCGTACATCCGCTCTCGAACGTTGACGACGACGACGGCGATGGACGGTGTCGAAGGACGTTTTGTTAAAAGCAAGGGCCATCTTTGCAAACCAATCTGAGATGTTTGGCACGAATTTTGCACCAAAGAACACCGACAATGCTGCCAATATGGGTTTTAGTGGTTGGGAGTTGTTGCCTTGTTGGTCGATGGTGATGATGGTGGGATGGTATCCAAAAGCACCTAAGATAAAAGAGTGGGAGGGGGAAATGAAAGCTGTATCCATCCACCTTTCACCTGTCTACTTTTCCAAAAAAAGAACAAGCTATTGGAACTAATCCCGGTAGCACATGTGTGTGTACAACACACATTAGAAATATTTCCCTCTCTCTTGTCATTTCGCACAGCCCCTCAGCCATCACCCTGTATCTGTTTCTGTATACCTACATGATAAAAAAGCTTTTGTGTTCTTTTTTAGCCAAGAAACCTAACCAAACACCTACCCACCCAAAACGAAAGCAGGCGAGCGTTGGCTCTAGTCCCACTTTGACATTTTGCTGTAACTACCAACTCTTACCATGAGTTTGTTAATAACATTTTGTTGTTTTTTTTTTTTGTTGAGTTTGTATTGTCGGATAAGACCTACTCTGCGCCACCCTGTGTTTCTCGTATATGAAAGAAGGTGCTGCTCAGCTGTTGTTGATGTTATTACCAAACCACAGAGGGACCATGTCAGAAGAAGGACATTGCATCGAAAGTGGACTACGGGGCACGCGAGGCGAAGCATACACAGGATACGAGAGATAGAGAGAGAGAGAGGAAGGGAGAGAGAAAGAGATGATTGTGCTGAATGTAAAACAAGAGATGGGGAGTGAATTTTGTCAAAGCAGAAGGTCATGCAGACGTTTGACTCCACTTGATGTTTGCATGATTTTGTCATCATAAAAATGAAAAAATAGTAGGTGCTGATGAAGATGTGTGTGGTGCTGCTGCTGCGCTAGGATAATAATAACGATAATACAAAAAAAAAAATACAACCAAAAGAGAAGTAAATAAAAATGGGGATTTTTATCTCATCTAACGGTTTATGTGTAAGTATATGCCACATCCTTGTGCTAAATTTGTATTCTGTTTTTGTCAAACGCATTTTTTTGTTTCTATTTTTTTTAAATAATGTCATTTGGTGGTTTGTTTCTTACTGTATACTGTGATTACTTAATAAAGTTTAACTATATGGTGTGCTAAAAAAGAATTAAATGGCTTAAGTTGTGGGGTTGAAGTGAACAACAGCGGACAGATATTTTTTTCGTTGGATTTTACGAGCAGAACTTTGGTTTAAAAATGGATTTATAGTAGAGTTTTCATTTTATTTAATCTAAAAGCCCGATAAACATTTCTGGAGGAAATCAATTTAGAAGAAAAGTTCAAAATTCATTTAACTTAGAAATGAACAAAATGAAAACCTTAAATAGGTCGGTATTATGTTATGTATTACTTGCTGTGCAAATATTTTTAAACTTAAGCTTAATAATCGTTTGCTAAGATCAAGTTGAACTGCACTTAAAGATCAGCTACAAATTTTATATTAATAGCCAGCATGTTTTTCGTTCACAAATTTTTTCTCTCTGACAGGTAATATAAGTTTTGAAATGAATCAAACAGTTTTTCAAAAAAAGAAGACAAATTAATGAATATGCTTTGGAGGGGTAAGACGTACAAAACGTCTTTGTCTTTGTGGAACAATCAAATGCAGGATCCAGCCTGTTACAAATGTTTGTACCTAATGAACCCACTATTTGTTTAAAATGTAGGTACTGGTTAAATGTCTTAGTAAAACATGAACTCTTGCACAATAACGTAATTAGTTTTAGAAAATACATATGTATATAAAGCCTTGTACTCAGTTCAAGTGAAAATGAAATTTCTAAGAGCTGAGTACCAAAAATGTGAGAGCGAAATATGAACCGGTTCAAAATTAATTTCATTTCATGATTTTCATTTCCTAACGTGCGACTACTAGGAAAAAATAATTGAAGTGTGGAAAAGTGTTACATTTGTCAATAAATTAAAATAAAAGTTGTAATAATTGAATGAAAAATCCTAAAGAATTATTTTGGATCTTATGATCGTTCATTTTTGAATATTCAGTGTTACCGACAAGCCAAAAATCAAACTATGGAAATAAAATAGTCTTCTCAAGCATTTCAAGACTCTGTTAAGCTGTCAGACAAATCAAATAGTTTTTTTCATTCAAAGTAAGTACTAAACATTTTGAAGCTGAGGACTGAAATTTCACGTGGATAATAAGTGAATGCTTATTCACGTGAATTTCAAACCTCTTTAATTTTTCATTTCACTCAAAGGTGAGTATTCGGTTTAAATTAGAAAATAAGTGATAATTTGAATTATATTCTTTTACAAGAAATCCCCATAAACTGTTGGATTTCTATCCATTTCGGACTTTATTTTTTATTTAAGGGAATTGAATAAAATTGCATCTTTAAAATAAATGAGAATCACCAAGAACTCTCATTTTATTTGGTACACCAGGGCGTATATGTACGTACTTTTTAATTTCATTGAATTTGTAATTCAATTTAACAATTTTTTGTTTGTGTACGTTTAACTGGTGCAAGCGGTGAAAACCAAACAATTAACCGATAGGATAGGTCAATTTAAGGTAAGATTTATATTTATAGTGGGTGTGTCTGTACCTCGACCTTTAGCTTCAACCACTGAAACTTTTTCCTTCAAACATTGTTAACACGTACTTTTTCAGTCTCCTTCTTCAAAAATCCGTAAGTGTTAAAATTGAAATCATTAAATTTGACACATTCATTACATACAAACATCTATGAATTGAATCCTTCAGAATCTTAATGAAATTTACTTAATTAATGTTCAAACATTATAAACAACTTAAAAACCTTTCAATTTTTAAATCCATCTTTAATAATTTATTCAAGCCTCCTCCCACAACAAAATTTAACTAATTCAAAGCTTAAGACCTTCAAGCGCCATCATCTTCACACTCCTTATGTACAAGAAATTCTTTTGGTAAAATCTAATTAAAAATTAAAATTGAATTGCCAAGATGCTTTTGCAACGAACATGAATTTTGTATCCAAAATTTAAAATCAATAATTATGTAAATCAAATAATTTGTATGTATGAATGTATGTTGTATGGGTTCGTTAGGGTTTAGAGATAAGTATACAACAAAATAAAACTAATTTAATATTTTAAGGTCAAAGTTTAATGCTTTAAGAAATAAACAAAGAGAAAAACATTCTCAAGGATTTACCAAGGACATATAACTAGTAAAATGCAATGATAAAGCATAAAACAAATCTAGGTATGAACACGAATTTTTTTATGAAGAAAATGAAACAAAGAAGTAGAAACAAACATAAAAATTAAGGCCAATCAAATATAGATATAAAACAAAACAATAATCCTACCTTTAAATCATCAGTAAAGAACACACGACGAGTTTTAGTTTTCCACACACCCACCTGATATAGTTTATTCCGTTACGTCGTGGCTTCAGTATCTCTATCTTAATACATTAATCCTTTAGTTTTCAATTTTTGTAGGTATCTTTTATTTTTCTGTTAGATGTTTAAATATAGCTTCCATAACGTTTTCATTAACTCTGCATTTACACAAAAAAAAAAAAATACAAAAAACTAAAACAACGAAATGATCATATATATTGGTTGTCGTTGTCGGTAAATACCTTGGCCCAAATTGACTCATAGACCGACAGCACTCGCGTAACCACGAAACTGTCGCACTCTTGTAAAAACAGATACAAATAACATCCACCGCACTTTGGTAAACATCTCAAAAAAAAAAAACTCAAAACCAACAGCAGAAAGCCACCACCACTTCACAATGAATTCGGCCAGAACATGGCTTCCTGCCAAAAGCAGCGCGAAGACCAAGAAATAAAAAAAAAATATAGACGAAAAAAAAAGTACGGAAAAAGCCAAAACCAAACCGCAAGGCAATAATGAATTTCTTCAGCTTTAACAATGACAATTACGATGATGGTCTTCTAAACGTCATACAACCAGTAAAAGATACGAAGATAGATACACATATGGAGAATATCCATCTATTTCTAGTGCTGCGGAGTCAGAGAGGTCGCGGTCGCTTTGGGTAAAATTATTGCACGAATACCTAACGCGAACTATGCGGAGACGAACAACTTTTTGGCCTAAAGGATGGGCATGGGACGGCGGATGGCGGCAGAGCGAGTCTCTGTGGCACGAACCACCGAAATGTGGGTCGGGTAATGTGACACCGGTAATGTTTGGCCCCAACCGTCTTTGGCGTCACCTTTTCACTTTCTTTCGAGATCTATAAGTTAGATACTTTTATTTTTATTTTTGTTTACATAAGTAGATAGAGTATCTACGACCGATTAAGTTCAAGAATAGCTAATAAAGTTGGCCCCGCAAACAATTTGGGTCTTTAAAGACTATCTGGCGGCGGCGATGGCGATATAGTGGCGATGAAGCGCACGCGGTTAGCACTTAAACACTCACGTACTTTATGTTGTGAATATGGAGACACCTTAAAGTGCCTGCTGGCGGCAGCAGACTGATGTCAATGATGTGTGGTACACAAAGGCTTGAACAACAACAAAAAAGATGATGATTCTGGTCTTCTCTGGTGATGTCGTTTCACAGCAGAAGCAGCAGCAGCTGCTGCTTCTGATTCTTGATGCGGTGGTGGTCGTTATTTGGTCTCATTGGCTTCGAGCCAAAATAAAGTGGACAAAAAACCGAAAGCAATATTCCCTTTTTGTTGTTGTTGTTGTTGTTGCTGGTTTTGTTAAAGTAGAAAAAAAATTGTTGCGCTGGCTGCTCCTCTTCTTTAGAAGTCTACCACATCACCAGAGAACTTATGAGCCAATACTGATGTTGTATCATATTCAACTCTCTCGCGACGGTAGTCGAAGTATACTAGATGGTATGCCGCTTATAGAAAAAAAGCTCTCGTCAAATTGTCTGATTTAACTTTTCCAAGAACGTTAAAGCCGACTTTTCTTATCTGGTGTATAGACAGAGCTCTTGGATATGGCTTGTGCTGGTGCTGTTGCTGGTTTGTCTGCATTAAGGGTTGCCAACGCATAATATAATCTGTTTTTTTTTTTTTTTTAGTTTTTATTTGGCTTAGTTCTTCAAATATATTAAATGTTTAATTTAAACTGATCTTATCAAAATGTTCGTCAAAAAGCTAATACAAAATTTTTGTTCTCAGTATTTCACGTCAAATCTGATAAATTATCTTGACGAATCCTCGTCCCTGCTCATATTTGTGAGATTCGCTGAAACCTAGGAGATTTAATTTTTCTGAACATGACTAATTTCTGAGACTTCTGACGGTGACAGGAAATGGAGATCAACAGGCCTAAGTAGATTCAATTCCCTGAGCAGGATTCTTCAGTAAAAAATCTCAGTTTGGCTGTCAAAACTGAGAACAATGAGATCTGAGCAATCGCAGTGACACGAACTGGATTCCTCATCAAAAATTTTCACTTTGGCTGTCAATACTGAGAAAAATGAGATCTCAGCAATTGCAGTGACGAGGACAGAATTCTTCATGAAAAATTCTCACTTTGGCTGTCAAAAGTATTTAGAATTTGCTTGCTCACCTTTTGACGGAACAAAATCTCAGACCCCTCATTGAATGTATTCAGGCAAAATAGATATCAGAGATTTTGCTCAGTCAAAAAATGAGCAAGCGAATCCCAAATTTTGTTTCCTCTATATTTTGACAGCTGTCAATAACTCAGCAAGCGAAACTAACATGTTTTTCCTGAGTACTTTGACAGCCAAACTGAGATTTCTGCTGAGAAATCCTGTTCAGACCCTCTGAGATCTCCTTTTCCTGAACACATCAGAACGTACAACATCGTATTTTTTTTTGTTTTAAATCATCAATTTAAATTTGTTAAATTTTTTTAAATGTGTCAACCCTGTCAACACCCCAAATGGCTTGTCTAATAATAGATTTAAATCTCCAAAGAGACATACAAAAAAAAAATCTAAAAGAGAGCTCATGCGCCTTAAAGCGCAGGTATGCATGTGACAACATAAGCAGCAGCAGCCAGCAGCACAAGCAGAAGCACAAGCAACGTTAAAGAATCAGCACAGCACCAAACGACCATCATCCAAAAAGAATGGTGAATCAGGGTTTATAGCACAATGTTAGAGAAACCATTCCGATTCCACCACCCATTAATGATATGATGGGGGAGGCTGTGCTGGTAGAGCTTCGAAAAAGACCTCAGTTCTAAATATACACAAGAAACAAAAAAAACAACAACACTTAACAATGTGGTGGTTCCATGTGGTGGTAATAAAATTTCCTTCTTTCAATAACTACAACCAACAACAACTAGGTACTCACACCTATCTCTATACAATAAGCTCTCCTTGAATTTTGTTTTTGTTGTTGCTTGTTGGGTTAGGTATATTGAATTTATATCGATGGATGAAAAATATAAGAGAGAGAAAAAGTATAGGAAAGTGTTTTCCTAAATTATAATTTGCAAAAGGTAGATGGATCATGGATGTGAATGGTGTCGGTGTTGAAAGGTTGGTCTCATACGTCGAAAATTCAAAAAACAAAATATTTTAGCACAGGAACTTCTGTTCTTTTTCACAAGTAGAAACGGATTAATGATGATGGAATGCAAAAGCTTTTTTGTTATTTATTTTTTTGTTGAGAGGTGGTGCTTTATAAGCTGCTTTTACTTGTGCGGATGGATAGATTTTCTTGGATTTATTTCTTTTATCTTAAGAATATTAATGAGGAATTTTTTCAAGGTGTATAATAAAGTTTATCATAAGTGTTTGATTATTTCATTATGAGAGGAAATTGAGTTTTTGGAATTAAACAGGATATAGTTTTGTGGTGTTAAATTGAAGAAATGAAGTGGTGAAATAGTCTTTTAATTTTCTTTCTATTTGGCCTTTTAGTGTCATCATATTCTACAGCTTCACTGTTCATCTTATAAGATGATCTCATTACTACTCATTATATTTGGTGCTGCACAAACGGTCTGTTTACATTGGAATCTGTAAAATGTCTTTAAGGAACATTTTTTTTCATGTGCCACTTTTGAGAAAAGAATAAGGTGAAGAAAATAAGGAAATAGAGTTTAATAGACTATAATTTATGAGGTGGTTAATACGTCAAACGAAACACTAGAATTTTCTTAATAATATTAAAGGAACAAAAAAAAAAAAAACAGTCCTTAGCATTTCGAACCCTTATATGAAATAATTTTTAAGAACGAATGCATACATCCACCATTTAATTTATCAGATCAAGTTTTTAGTGGGTGATAATTTAAGTTTCGGAGTTTACCGGCCAAATTTGGTGTATGAATACAGGGAGAGAAATATATTTAACAGTTTCCAATTCAACTGAATGCTTCATCCATATGTTTACTGAAGTCTGGACGTATGTACATAAGAAGCTTACGAGATCAACTAAGTTTAAGATTAAGAGTTTCTCAAGCAAATTGAGAAAATGAAATAGATTAGAGATCCTCTGGAAAAATGTTTCTGCTAGTTGTGGCTTTCAAAATAACAGCCAGAATTAGTATCATTGCTGAAATAAGTAGATTATTTAGACCAAAATCTGTCGACACGGATAAAATACACGTTTACTCTCCGCATTTTCTTACATTCTATTCTATGAACTAAACTATATTCTTTTTTCTATTATCAAGCGTAGTTTCTTGAGTATTGATCATGATTTTGAAAAGGCAATAATCTGAAATTTTGGAATATTTGGTGAACAAATTATTGTACTAGAGAGGTCATTGAATTGATAAATTCGATAGTTTCGACCAAAGAGGGTGGAATTCTTCGGATATACTAATCATACAAAATCTATAATTATTTTATTTACCCTACAATATAACATTTCTGTTTGTTCACCATGCTGTTTTGTTGCGCTAAAATTCTAAAATCTAATGATGTAGAATTTTTGAAGCTTATTAGGGACTTTTTAAGTACAGTCTGAAAAGAGTAGATAATAAATTTGCTTCCCACTACAACCTGTGGACGACCGAACTTGACATCAATCTGTGTCGTTCAAACCTTGAAATAAAAAATTTCAAAAATCTATAGTGAAATATTCTGGTGCTATCTGTGGTTTATTTAATACCAACAGCCTTGGCCGAGTTCTAAATTGCTTTCCCACTCAAACCTGTGGACAAATCAATTTGACGTTGAGCTGGGTTGTCCATAGTTGTTGGGAAGAAGATTTAATACTCGGTCTGGACTGCGGTAGTAAATAAGCCACCAATAAGTATCAAACTTTTGAATAATTAGATTTTCGAATTTCCATTTCCGTTCTGGACGACACAGCTCCATTCAAAAACTCCTTTAAATCACTGCTCAATTTAACACTAAGATGACCTCTCTAGGACAATTATCTTCCCAGATATAGCTGAAAACCTAAACAAAAATCCAGTCAATGGCAGTTTGATGATGGTCTAAACTTTGAACCCACTTGGGATGTTTTGAGAAATTACGCATATAAATTAGGGCGTACTATTCTAAACATGTCCATACAATTTCAGCTTTGTTAATCATTTAATGGCTAGCGGCTGATTAAATGTAAAAACTAAAGTAAGGAAACTGGCCCGAATTGCCTTCCCTGTGGTATCTCCTCAAGATTTATTGAACAAAAATATTTTGATATGCTATCATTTAAAAAAACACAAATTATTTCCCTTTAATGTTTCTACTTGAAACGCCCGCCCGCCATATTAAAAAGTTTATTAATGTCTTAAGTACTAATAATAATATGCTTGACTAAAGTCTGGAAATCAATAAGAACAAACATTTTAACTGATTTCTGAAGTCGGAATATCAATTTCAAGTGTTAACAAGTTTGTTTTAATGTAATGAGTTGGCACAGTGGGTTCAGAATTTTACGGCAGAATGACCGATATTGAAGAGATGCCCGATCATGAAAGAAATAAAAAGTGCGTATGCTGGTATATGTATACCTAGTGACCTACTAATTTCCGGTATGATTTCAACTACATAATATCAAACTGCTTATTTTTAAACTTATTTCGGTAAGTGCCAAGAGTGCCAAATTTCCATATAATTCTAGCCAACTTTAAAACAAAAATTACACTACTCGTACGTTTTATCCAAAAATATATATATATTTTTTTTTTCAAATCAATCGATTTCCAAACAAATTTAGAAGGACTCTATTGCAATAAAAATAAAAAATAAACAGACACTACTTCTTCCCAAACCATCCGAAAACTGGTGTGTTAAATGACGCGAAATCAAAACAAAAAATACGTTGTTTTCAACATCTCTCCGCTCTCCCTCTCTCTGAAGAATTAAATATGAATTGAAATTCAGTCAAGAAGAAAAAAAAACCTACACATCTGACATCTGAGGTAGGAATTGGATCATTTGAAAAACTTCGTTGTCCTCCACAAGTAGATTTTTCATATTTTATGCGTGCTGTTAAGCTAAATTATGATTTTAGATCATCACTACGCTAACCCATCCGCAGCAGCAGCACCTAGTGTTTTGGAGATGTGCTCTCATTGTGGGAGGTTAATAAAAACTTGGCTATTCGATTAGAGTTACCAACTGCCCACAACCAGCACGTTATATTTGCTCAGTCCTTGAAAACTATTTTTTGGCACGTAAAGTCGCGAAAAACTTATACAATCTTCAAAAACGCATTAAATATGAAAGTGACATTTCGTCGGCTTCAAGTGAAAAGTAGCTTAATTCATCATTATAGACTATTTAAAAAAATGCTAAAAAATACAGAAAACACTCAAAACTATCCAATTCTTTTAAATTTAGTTAAGAGGATTGCAAAATATTAACATCCTATACTTTTTTGGATTTATAAAAATATTACGAGTAATTTAATTTTTGAACTCGTTTGTTCAAAGTTTAAAGTGGGGTACACATTATCAAACCCGTTTGATGTCAAACACTCAATGCATTTTGAGGCGCCTCACAGTTTGTAATGTAAACACGATGGTACTCACCAGTCCGTACTCAATCTTCTTCAGGGTCAAACGTGAACAGATTTGTCAACCAGGTTTGATAATGTTGTGTGATGTTTGATGTCAAACAGGTGTGTCAAACAGATCTTTTAATGTGTACCCCGCTTAAGGCTCTTCCAAACCAACGCCAAACATTCGGTGCGGCGCAGAAACATTTGCTGTTGGCTTAGGCGCTGTCAGTTATCTCCATGCAAAAACATTTTGACTAGCGAATGTTTCACTTTAAAGGCTCTCTTCCCAAACCAATGCTTTCGCATTGGTTTGGGAATTCGGCACAATAGGCACTTATGTCGCTTTTAATCGGTGAAACCATCTTCAATGCAACTTTTGTATGGGAATGACGATCGACTAGCAGTCCAGGTACACTAGGTCCATGACTGCCTCTGTCAAAATGCAATTTCCACGTTCAAGGTCGTATCCAAAGCGATTTGAATAGATTGGTGTTGTAATTCCTTCTGAAAAAAGCTATTGCAACAACAAATCAATGTGAACCATTTTGGATAGGTTGAAACCGTCTTGGATAGGTTCCTTAACGCAAGGAACGTCAATGGGAAATGTATGTTTTAAAAAATTCCATTTCACGGAATTGACACAGCAAAACCCTTCAATTTTATTCACCCATATAAAAACGGGTCAAATTTAACTGGGATCAAATTAAACCAAAATATTAACGCAATTGTCACACGGCCTAAGTCGACGATTTGACATTTAGTCTTTTTAGGTTTGGCCAACAAACCCACAAATCAACACCCGACTCTAAAAAAATTCCAGAAATCTTCAAAAATGAGCACAGTAAATGGCGCAAATACCGCGTTAATTGTCCAATTTTGTTTGAGATTTTGCAACTGTGCCTTCCAATGTCATTAATCATTACTGGCAACTCTGTGTCTGACGGACATTTCTCAAAAAGTAAAATAAAATTTAAAAAAACGAGGAAAACAAATCCGAAGAAGCAAGCAATAAAGAAGATTACCCCCAGTCCCGGTCCAGAAATAGATTGTTTTTCCTATGTAGGTAGTCTACTCTACGGCCGGCGCGAGCTAACAGATAGTTAGGTCTGGTCTGCCAATGCAATTTCACTTGCCATCTAGAAATGTGGATATTGCTGAAATTTATGAGAATTCAAATGCAAACGGGATGGCGGCGCTGCGGCATGCGATGACTGAGACTGAGAGTCTTGTGAAATATTGACCATTGATAGGTGTAGTAGCTTCTATACTACTCATATACTAGGTGCCAAGTGCGGCAACAGATGGATGTTATTTTCTTTGTATTTATTTATTACTGAATTTTTAGTTCAGTGCAGTGCTTTTGAGTAGTTCTTTGTATATAGGATTTTGATTGAGTCATTTTTTTTTTAACATATAGCAAAGGATACAAAGATCAGTACCTATATAGGAAAAAGCTATATTTGTATGCACATCACAAAAGCAACTGACATAAAAGTAATAAATGTAGGGCCCAAAGTCATCACAAAGTGTCACAACCAAAGATGTTAATGTTTGTATGGAATTTTTGATTGACAGTAAAGTGTATCAAGTTTGAAAAATTTTTGTATTTCCACATGATAGATTAACTTCGCAGGAAATAAAAATAAACACAAACCTTGTTGGAATTTCCGTTGTTTTGATTTTGAAATAATAAAGTTCCGGAAATTGGCAGCGCATATTTTTTAATGCTATATGAGAATTAAGGAAGAATTTGTTTTAAAAAGTAAGGATGTGGTGGTTTTACCATGGTTGATTTAAGTTCCGTTTGAAAAGTTGTATTTAATCAAAGACGTTTATTAATTTTAAGAAAAGAATGCTTTGATTTAAAGTGTACTTGATTAACATATTTTGTCTGTCTATTTCCAAAGGAATAGATTTGGAACTTTAAACTTATAAGCTTACATATGAAAATCGAATTTGCCTAATAAATATTTTTAGAATCAAAGAAAAAAAAATATGTATTTAAGTGGCGCCCAACTGAAAAACAATTATAAACAAAATATTTGTTCCTCAGTATTTTGACAGCCAAACTGAGATTCTTTGCTGAGGAATCCTCTTCAGGCAACTGAGATTGCCGAGGACCTCCAAAATATCCGTTTCCTGCACACGCCTTATATGTACTGGAATTTTGTAAAAATTTACTTGTGGAAGAATTAAAATGG
Organism: Melangyna quadrimaculata; assembly: GCA_949320155.1. Lineage (NCBI taxonomy): Eukaryota > Metazoa > Arthropoda > Insecta > Diptera > Syrphidae > Melangyna > Melangyna quadrimaculata. The sequence continues at coordinate 184,091,990 of OX439485.1, forward strand.
ATTCAAAAAAAAAAATATTGGAAAACTTTAAATCAAAAACGAACTGAAAACAAGGGGTTTTGACAATTACCACATATCTATTCAAACTTGTTCTGACTAAAAAAATATTAGTATAATAGCAAATATTGATGCAAATTTATTCCGACAGATTTACTGTACGACAATCAGAACTGTTTTCTAAATGAGGAACAGCAAAAAATTGTACAGATTTTTTTTTTTAACTCTTCTGTTTGGAGAATTATGAAAATTTTATAACTGAGAGACGCTTATTTCCGAGACGGCATCTATCAAGCCAAAAAATTCCATCAGTCAAAATTCTTGCTTATTAGTCATAATCATAATTCTGTTTCAACTATAGCTACCTATAACAGTTCATTATCAATTATAAATTAAAACGAACAAAAAACACATTAAAATTCACTTAAAAATTTGCATTCATTTTAATTGCATTATGAATAAAATATTTTATGTTTACTCACAACAGCAACAACAACAAAAAGATTACTCTTTGTGCCAAAATATCAAGTCCATCAACCGAGAAAGAGATGAAAAAAAAAAAATTATTAAAAATTTATGACATTTTTGCTTCTTTCTGATGTTGTTGATGGTTGTTGAATTTCGTCAACCGAATCGCATTGCGCAGCAAGAGTATAAGAGCAAGTTGCCTTCCCATAATATTCTTCATTCAAATAAATTCCACAATCAAAAAGAAATTCAACTCATGTGCATTTTTTTAAATTATTTTATCTCCATATCGAGCGAATTATATGGAAGCTCATTTATTTGTGTGATGATGATGGTCCGAAATAATATGGCAACAGTTGGAAAAGATTGAAAGCCTGCCCGCCTCTGTATCTATTACTGCCACTGCTGTTGATCGTATTCTCTGATCTCTCTCTCTGATATATTTTCTTTGATATTAAATGACATTGACATTGTCCAAGTTATGACAAACCTGCTGCTGTCTGCCAGATGTAAAGTGGACAGAACCGCACTAAATGGAATTTGCTGTGATTAATATCTGCACGTTGGATTTCGCCAGCAGCGGCCAACGTTGTCGTTATTGTGGGGGCGTATAATTATGATCCTTTGTCTTTTAAATCGACAAAGACAAAGGTGTTCGTTTTGCCTGTTTTTTTTTTTTTTTTGAACAAAAATTAATAAGCCATAAAGAATAAGCTGGATTTGGATAGTTTTTCACTGCTAAGGTGATTAAAAGCGTAGCACTAAAAAAAAGCAATCCATCCTGACCCTGGGAGATCACACAAATGCATTAGCGCAGTCACAGTCATAAACTTCATGTGGGGAGAACGAGAACCTTAATGAGGGTAATACAGTAAAAACTATCTAAAGTGGATCTTCATGGGAATCTCAGTTTCTTCCAAAACACACAGAAACTAATAGATTTCTGTTGCTGTCAATTCTATTTGGGTGTGCAATTCATTCTTTTAAGTTCCTGAATAGAATAAATCGCTTGAAAAGAGAGAAACGGAGACCAATGTAACTTCGTTCCATTTTTCTGTCCTGCGATCTCAGGAATTCTTAAAGACAGCACTGGAAAGTATTCAGATTGAAGGATAACATATTCAGAATTCAATACTTAATAAAAAAGAAAAGTGTTTTCCTTGAATTTATGTCTGTTTATATGAAATCGGAACTAAGAGATTGTACTGTACCTTAACTACTCAATAGAATTAGAAACTAAACCAGCCCAGATGACATCATTAGAGAGCACACAACAAAACAAAAAAAAACAACATCACCAGTAACAGCAAGAAATTGTATGTTTTTAACGAGGCTTGAATATATTGTTCTGTTATAGAGCTAAAGTCCATTGTTAAAGTCTTGTCCAGCACACATGCCGCCACCACCGGCCACCATACCAAAACACTCCTTCACCTCTGGCCCGTTTTTCAGCTCAATATAATATCTACCAATAGATACCTATTTCTGTTGTGTCGTAAAATCCCCCTACACAGATAAACCAAGAACAAAAAAAAAAAAAAAATAAAAGATAAAATTAACTTTTTGACAAAAGAACGTCAGCTTTTCAATTTTTCATCATCGGCACAAAACCAAATGCATGCGCCTCTGCTGCCACTTCCACATCCAATTCCACCCACCACCGAAAAAAAAACACACACACATTCCTCAAAACGATTTAGACGAGCAGCCAAGCCGTTGAGACTTTTTTTTTGTTGTATACACCGAGCGAGACCGACAAGCTTTTGTAAATTAGTTGGCTTTTTGTCCGTCCGAGCGTTGTTGTGTCGGTTGGTTAGATGTGACGATTTAACTGCAGCCTTGAGAAAGAAGAATACAAAGAATTTGTGTTTTCATTTGTTTGGCACTTCTAACATTTCTATTGAGTAAAGATATAAATACAGACAAATAAAAATATATCTATATATAGGTTTGGCTCATCAGATACCACAATCCATCTCTGGATATGCATTCAATCATCAGTCAGATCAGCAATGCGGCACCTTTTTGGTTTAGAACTAACTATCTTTTGTAATTCAAACAAAGCATGTAGATTCAGGAGGTTAATTACTTGAAATTCCAATAACCATTAATGTAGAATTTTAAAAAGGCACATCATGTTTCTGCCTTTTGCGAATTACCGTCTACTTTTAAAGTAAACTTTTGCAAAAATAAGATTACATTTTTCAATTTTCAATATAAGATTGTTATTTTTGTTTTAAATAGGTAGATACCTTAACATTTCAGCTTCGGTTCGGATTAATAGAAGTTCTATTAGCTTCTATTAAGCCGAAAAGAAGCTGAATTGTTAGTGAGGTTTTCTACTTGTAACGGAAAACAAATTTGAAAGTCTTCCTCATGGAAGCAGTATCATACTTTGAATTAAAAAAAATGTTCAGTATATCGTCATAAAAGTTGACTACAAAAACTACATAATGCTGAATTTAAAAAAAATAGCCCGAGCAAAAAACATTTTAAAATTGGTTTCGTGTTTTTTGTGTTTTGAGTTCCCTACGATTAATATTTTGTAAAGCAGGATAAGATTTTCAAAAAAAGGAGGAATAAAATAATTCTCAAATTCTTGAAAAGATATTTTTTTGTTCAAAGTAGCAGGTATCTCAAGCACGAACAAATTGTAAGTAGACAACAAAAAATGTATTACGCAAACTGAATAAACAATTTATCTGCAAAATACATTGGGTGCACTAAAAAATAATTTTCTAAGAAAATGACTTCTCACAACAAAAAAATACACATTCTAATTCTCCTATCGCTGTTCTTATAATTGTGAAGTAATTGTGTGTTTAAAAAATTGTAGAACAAAACTAGAAAAAATAAGTTTTAGAAAGATTTTTGTTTCAAAATGTCCACTGTTCATAGAGATTTAGGATAGAGCTCTGTAAAAAACAATAAAACAAATGGGGCCCTTAATTTTTTTCTGACAAGTGTAATTTGCTTCACGTTCTTAGATTCTGGTTTATAATATTTCAAAAGATACTATCGATATCAAAGCCGCCAAGTGAATCAAGGCCTCATTAAAAATCACAAAATCCTTGGACTCAAAAACAAACTGTCCTGACCTAACAAATGCCATTTAGATAGATCTTTCAAGTTGTTTGTTTCTGTCTCTGAGCGACCATTTTTTCGCCTTTTTAATTTTGGCCATGCATACAGGGCTTTGCATAAGTACATAATAACCGATCCTGGTAAAAATGCATTTTATAACTGGAAATGTAAGCGACACCTTACTTTTTTTTATTAAATGGCATCAGTAAAAAAGTGAATTGACCAAAGAACAGTACCGTTATTTTCTCTTGCGTTGTTTGGAAACTACAAAACAAGATTTTTTCGTATTGCAGAAGTATAAACGCACTATGCAAATCTCGTTTAAGATTCTTTCAATTATGTGTTTCGGACAAACAACGAAGCCGCGTGGCACACATTTAAGCGATACAGAAAAGGCCAAAATTCAAGTCTTTTGGTCAAGTGGCCTAAGCTTTAGGGGCTATTAGTATAAAAATTTCGAGATCGGGTCGTTTTTCGGTAATTTCATACAAGATCCAGAATCTTATGGAACGGAAATGTGACCCGGGTATCCGCAGATGCTGAAACGTCACGTCGCGATAAGAGTCGAACAATCAATACTGCATCTAATTCGGTGCATTTTTCGGGGGAAATTCGTGACGAATTAGGGTAAGGCGTTTCAGTTTCGACTGTTTTTGTACCTTGAGAAGTAGTGGAGTTATTGTTCAGGACAAAATGGCGCCAACCCTAAATCCGACAACAGCCCACAAACAAAAAAGATTGGAATTTACCCGTCAAAACATGCACCGCAATTGGAAAACCGAAAGTAACATTTTATTACTTAACGCTTAAAAGACTGTACACATGAGAGCGACCAACGACCGACCAATGAATGAACAAATGGGATTTAAAACATTAATAAACCTGAATTCTTTACAAAATCTAGACAAAATGGAAGAAATATAATTGAGGATTATTTTAAGATACTAAAATTTTTATTTTAATTGCTAAAACAAGAGAATTTTAATAAAACAATTTGTTCGTCGCGAATAGCCGCAATTCGTTACGACCAAATTATTTTCTCAAATTTCTCATATTTAAGCAAATAAAAATTTAAAATAATCTTAAATCGAATTCTACCATTTTTACTAGATTTTGTGTAATATTAATTAAAAAAAAAAAAAATAATGTCAAAATCTAATGCATTTTTTTACAATGATTTTTTTCAGTGACAAAAATATGTTGAATCTTAATGGGCCACATGTTTTTAACAGTTATTGGCACAGAAACTGCATTCGAATTGAGATTTAAAATTTAACAAAACTTGAACAAATTAGGGCTTCGACACAAGCAGTTGAGGTATCTTGAAACTTATCCCATAAGTAAAAAAGTATCGTAATATTTTTTATAGAGAATTGTTTCAAAATATTTTCCTTCAAATTCGTCATTTAAGAGTTAACAACTTAAGACCGGTATTTTCAACTTTTGGTGGATTTTTGAAATAATGATATCATAAATATTATATGGCTGCTAGAAAACGCAAGCATTTTCGTAATAATTTTTTGTACAGAATATTATGGTCTACAAATTGAGCGTAAGTTTTGTTTTCAAAAATTTGTCATTTAAGAGTAAAACGAAAAAAAATACAGAAATTCAGAATTTTTATCAATCTTTTAAAATAATTATTTCTTTATAACGGTTATTTTTTAGGAAAAAACTAATAATTCGCCCTATAAGTGGTCACATAATTTACAAACTTAGATGTTTTCGAAAATAAGAACCGTTTAGGAGTCAGACTTGAAAAATGAGCATTTTTGACATTTTACGTTATTTGATATGTTGATATCTTCTTAACGGTGGGTCGTGGGAAAAAAATATTTTCAACTTTTTTTCTTGCGGATGCGGATGGCAAGGTCTATAAGTTTTGTATGGAACACTTTTTAATAGCATTCACCGTTTTGTTTTGGTAGAAAAAGTATTCTTAATTCGTAGGATCCAACATTTAAAAAAATCAATATTATATTTTGCATTAACCTTTTCCTTTCAAGAATCTTTATATCTTTTATTTCTTATTTATTTATCTTTCCCAAGGCCATCTACGAAGTCAAAGCAATTTAATAGAGTTAAGGCTTGTTAGTAATTCTATATCAGAAAAAAATGAATTATTTGTTTTGATATCAAACCTTTACGTGAGGCCCAGATTGTATTCCTTGATCTTTTTGCACATTTTTATCAGATTTATAAATATTTTACTGGAACTTAAAAATAAAAAGGCAGGCATTCAAATCAATAAATCGACGCAGGCACGTTTGTTATTTAATCTTATACAAATGTTGAACTGGATTTTGCATCGTTTTTGTTGTTGTTTTGTTTTTAAGAACAAACGACTTAAATACTTCTCTAAGTGCATTGCGCGCAAATGGTTAAATTTAGAGCATGGGGCGCATACATCTTTTCTAGAATCTTATTCTACTTCATTTGTGTAGTTATATAGGTAGTCTTTTTTTGTATAGGTATAGAATGTATAAAAGAGCAATAGAGGGTTGAGTTATATAGATAAGAAGCAACAATTATTTGCAGATTGTCGGCAAATATACTTACAACAAAAACAACAGGCTCGCTATAATAGTACAACATGCCGCTTTATACCTATTAACCTACATTTTAGCCCCATCGCCATTGCATTGAAGTGAAAATACAGCACAAAAATGACGACTTGCACAGATAGTGATGCGTGGTTTTTAGAAAAGCAGATGTTGTTGGTTTTTTGGTTTTGTTTTTGTTTTAAGTTGTCTTTATAGTTCTCTAGGTTGAAAATTAAAAAAAAAAAAGAAAAAAAAAGAACAATTTTGATGTAATTAGAAAACTGAAAGGAATAATAATTATGGGGCGGATATTTGCAGATGTCTTGTTTAAAACGCGTCGATAGAAATTTATTTTTAACATGTAACGAACAATCAAAGATCAAGCAGATTATTTGATCGTTTAAAAAGAATCAACCTTGAAGATTTTTGAAGGGTCTTTTACTAATCACTCCTTTATTTATCTTCTTTAGTTCTGGCTTCAAAAATCTAATATAAAATTTAACGGAAAGAACGAAGAAAAATTAAATTTGAGGTTCCACAAGGTTAAATACTCAGATCAATACTTTTTACAACTAATGTTCTTTCATGTTAACTTCTAATTTAAGAACTTTAGTTTACATAAATATGTTATTAAGTAAAACTAACATTATGACAATAGTCATCAATTCTTGAAAAATGATATTCCTAACACTCTTAAGGGCCGTAAAAACTATCTTATCTTTTTTTGAATAGTTAAATGATTTTTATTGTTTTGTTGGTAGTTATAAAATTTAAGAACCACTTAAACAACTACAATAAATCAATACAACCAATTAAAATGGGATGGTTGTTGGTAATACATCCATATTATGTAAACTGAATTTAATACAATTTCTTTGAACGTTGCACATGCGCAGAGTCATAACTCTTTTGGTAGTAAACTTAAATGTAGGTAATACAAAATAAGATTAACTGACATTTAAGCTTAGTAATAAAAGTTAAATAGAGATGTTACATTCTGGTTATTGTATTATAACAGGATGTTGTGAGAAGACTGGAAGTATGAGATCACAGTATCAGATATAAAACTGCACAAGATCTGTAGAAATGTTTTTACTTGCACGCATAGAATACTTTTTGAAGTAGGTATGAGTTAACAGTTTTTTTGTTTGTACTGTCGTTAAATAATATACCATAAAAGCTAGAAAAAGGATTAATTTTAATCATAGAAATAAACATGGTTTTCAAATACAAAAACACCATTCTTACACTCTGGTTCGATCAATGAGGTCTTTCTTAATTTAAAACAAAATAATTAAAACCTTGTCGATCGAATTCGAGTGTACGACTGCTGTTTTTATATTTAACAGCCATAATTCAAAATACGGTAGAATAAATACATTTGCAAGACTTGTTGCTTAAATACAAAGAAGAAACTTAAAAGATCATATCAGTTTAGTTTTTCAGTTTAAACTTCAAATTAAAAAAGAAAAACAGATCTCATTCGGAAAGCAAAGCGTTTTCAACAAAATAAAAACAAAACAATTTCCACTAAAAAAAAACCTTGTGCGTGTCGCTACAATACGCTATATTATACGAATCTATGGGGAACAAGAACAACCCCTTGATAATTTTTGTTAATGAGTTGAAGCAAGAGATTTTTGAATGATTGATGATTTATTTGTCACTTGTGGACTTGAGGTGCTTTCTTTCTTTAAATACAGAAATTACTATCTGTGTTGTATTTTCTTTGGAAAGATATATCTTTCTATGTGCGTGTATAGACAAATTGTAGTAGTGCACACACATCTTATTTAGTTGTTCTGATTGTTTAATCTTATCTTGAATGATTTGGCTTTGAATTTGTGTTCTTTAGTATTTCTATCTCCACAGTGCGCAATATAAAATGCAATATTACAGGATCGCAGTACTATGAACTCGTATGTGTGATCACAATGTTGTCAAATTGAAAATTTAAACTCCCAAAACTAGCAACAAACGTCATTTTGACATTCAAATTTGACAGATAACACAAAAATTGGGTAACAAATTAATTAGTGATTCTTGGGGAAGCAAATGCCTAAAAGCAAGTACATTACAAGAGTTTGGTCTTTGCGTTGGTTTGCCTTTTTGCTAATCATTTATCTCCTATCACGTACGCTAATTTTCTGTATTCGTTTCACAAACTCCATTTCATGATTATTTTAGCGGATTTCTTATTTCGCAATTTTTGTTGCGAAAGAACAGGAGTTTTTTTGAAAATTCAAACTTTTCGATAATATTTTTTTTTTTTTTTATATTCCACGCACGCAAAAGGGGTTAAGGCTACCCTTAAAATGTTTTTAACACAGCACGAGCGATTAGGTAAGTAGGAGAGGATTTAGAAGGAGATACCGATGCACATTGGTTTTGAACGTTTGCACATCGAAATAGGAGGGGAAAGTCGAGTCAGGTAAAGCATTCCACATTCGTGTGGTGCGACTGAAGAAAGAATCTCTGTACATTACAGTACGTCCGAAGTTGGGCTCGAGGGTGAACTGATGGGCATTCCTAGAAGCGCGAATATTACGGTTGAATTTTTTAAGGGGGGAATGCAACTGGCTATTTCACTAGAACACTGATTATAATAATAGCGATAAAATAGAGAAAGACACGAAACAATACGGCGGTGTTCGAGAGATGTAATTGTTTCTGTTATAGATCTTTCGCCTATCATTTTTAAAGCTCTCTTTTGAATTCTGTCCAACAAACTCAAGTGAGTTCTTGGAGCTCCTACCCAAACATGAGAATTGTACTCAAGTTTTGGACGAATAAAGGCTTTGTAGATCACAGCCAGATCAGAAGGGGAAAAAAACTTCTTGCATCTACGGAGAAAACCTAAACACTTAGCAGCGTTTTTGGCGACATCAAATATGTGGTCATTCCACAAAAGGTGGTCTGTGACACACATACCGAGAACTGAGAGCTGTTCGGTTTCCTAGATGCAAGTGCTGCCCATGGATAGCGGCATTGGGGGTGGGTTTCGCTTTAACGACAGGAGACAACATTGAGTTTTAGAAGCATTAAATTCTACGCGGTTTTTGATTCCCCATTGGAGCTTATCTAACACTGCCGTTCAAGTTCTACATCCGAAGGACATGGATGAGAATCTGTAAACGAATATGAGAAACTGAGGGTACTATCGTCAGCAAAACAGTTTAATGGATTAGAAGTTTCAGACAAAAGATCATTTATAAAAATAAGGAAGAGAGTCGGAGACAAAACGGAGCCCTGGGGCACACCAGCATTTAATTTGTGGATTTCAGACTTGAAACCGTCCAATACAACTTGTATTGAACGGTCCGAAAGGTAATTTCTAATCCAACGAAGAAGAGGTTCATCGAAACCAAATGCGCGCATTTTCGATAAGAGAGCTTGGTGCAAAACTCTATAAAAACGCTTTTGAAATGTCAAGTGCAATAATCTTACTTTCTCCAAAACGATGTAAAGATTTGTTCCACTGTTCGGTGAGATATACCATCAGATCACCAGTGGACCTATTCCTACGAAAGCCGTACTGCCGGTCATTAAGAAGCTTTCGTTCCTCGAGATATTTCTTGAGCTGGACATTAATCACCGTTTCCATGACCTTGGAAAGAAGGGACGTAGGTGCAATTGGCCGATAGTTAGAGGGTGAAGAAGATACGCCTTTTTTAGGGACAGGCTGGACAAATGCTGTTTTCCATCCACTCGGATAGAGACCAGTAGAGTAGGACAGATGGAAAAGCTTACGCAGTGGTTTTGCCAGCGTTGAAGAACACCTCTTCAGAACAATGGGAGGGATACCATCCGGGCCAGCGGATTTGTGTACATCGAGATCCTTTAGAACTCTAGCAACTGCACGAGTGCGAAAGAAGATTTGTGTCATTTACGCTCTCAAGTACAGGAGGAGTCATAACCCTTTCTGGCAGCGTCGAATTAACAGCAAACTGTGCTGCAAGCAAATTGGCTTTATCTTGCGAGCTGACAAAAAGAGTATCATTGAAGACGAGCCTTGGAACCGAGGACGAGGTGGTATTTCGTATGTTTTTTACAAATGACCAAACATTTTTACTACCTTTGGGACATTGTAGTATTTTTTGTCGTAATTTTTGATCATGTAAAAATTTGGTTCTTCGAATATGAACGTTACAGGTCTTTCTAGCTTGTTGAAACTTTTTCCGGTTTTCCTCAGTAGGGTTGGCTTTATAACATCGGAAGCTTACTTCTCTAACCCTAATAACCTCTTTACAGCTCGAATCAAACCATGAGTTTTCTTTGGGTTTGATAGATTTCACCCTATTCGGGATAAAATTTCTCATTCCACAATATATTTCGGAAACACTTTGAAAGGAATTTCTTTAAGGGAACAATTGTTATTTTTGTAGTATGTATTAAGTCTTTTCACACATTAAATTCAATCTTTTGCAATTTAAATTAATCTTTTTGCAAATTGAATTCATCTTTTTGCTAATAAAATCAACCCCTTTGCAAATTAAATTCACCTGATTTTCAGATCAGGTGAATTTGCTGCTATCGTTGGCACCCAATTCCTTAAATAAGATACCTATCCGAACAATGTGTTTATTAGATTTTCGCAGTTTAGTACAGAATTCTGTTGGCACTTAGATAAGCTTATTTTCTAAATTCCATCGCGAAGGTTATTCTCAAATAAATTTGATGCCATTAAAAAGCTTGTGTGTCATAAATTCCTTTTGTATATTCTTTTCTTTGATTAAATCATAACAATTTACAAATGCCAAATTGTGGTTTGAAATTAATGAAAATTAACACCACGCACATAATACCGCGGAAACATTACTTAAACTCTCAGCGTGCACAGAAAACCAGGGCAAACGACAATGACACCGAGTATAGAAGAAACGACCGACACATACACACACATACACACACACAAACACAACGCAAAAGAAGGACAACATTTCAAAGAAATGGTTCCAAATGGTGAACATGGTTGGTCACAACAGTGCTTCTTTTTACTGTATATCTCAATATTCGAGAGCCGCAACCATAAGAAAAATAAACGAAAATAAAGCAAATATATTTTTCCGGAGAGGGGAGGTAGGGCAACATCCAACAGGGTATAAAGAACGGAAGGAAAAGGGGGGGGGGGGGGGTAGACCTATTGCGAGATCACCCATATATTATGCGTTCCGGAGAGAAAGACTATTCTTTATTCTTTTGGTTGGAAGTATGTATGTATTTGTGTCTCCCATTAGTGAGTGTTGTATAGGGCAATAAATTTCATAAGAGGTGGTCATGACGTACATAAATACGATGCTGATTGCCATTAAGCCTATTCGGTATTCGTCTTCGGTATCAGGGAATTCTTCCGAGAATGTTTTTGTCGTCTTCGAAATTTTCAGGCTGATATTTCGAAATTTTTAGGGTGTGTATAACAAGCTACTATGCCATGATGAGGACTGTGTCGTCCGAAGATTTCTAATCTTTTTGTGTGCTGTAATATAGCTCGTGGCTCGCGGTTCACCACCATTCATTTTATGGAATGGTGACACGCGGGTTTGGTCGTCGTCGTCATCATAGATGTCGAACTCGCAGCGTGTTACCCTTACGATTGTTCTTTATTTTTATATGCTATAGACATCAGAGATTAGAGTATATATCTTCCTACTATATAGGTACAGAATGGAGAATTGGACAATATGTTTGATGGAGCGAAACCATTAAAGGCTTAGAAAGACAACCTATATACATACACCACAAATAGGCCAATCCCCAATTTTAACCATGGATCTATTTTTGTTTCTATATATTCTATAGATGGGCGCATTCCTCTATCTGCTAATTACTTTTTCTATATGTATCTATGCAAGTGTACCTAAAGATAAAAGAAAAATTACTGATGTTATGGTCGAACGAGAGGGCATATTTGATGACGATGATGGATGATTGCAAGGCCGTAGCTTTGGTAGGACTTGAAATAAAGAAAATAGGTTTTGGCTCAATAAAACGCTTTTTAATGTTTACCTATACAATTTTCTAAAATTCGTAATAATTGATGACCAAAAATTGATGAAAATTATGTTTATCAAATATTATCCACACTGGAGTGGAAACCAAATAAAAAAAGCAAAACTTTGGGAAAAATGTTCAACTAAGGCTCCGACAGCTTTTAAGAAAACCATTGTGGAACGTGTATTAGTTTTTTAAGTCACAGATAAAACACCTACACCCGTATTCATATAGAAAAAGTTGTTATTTTAGCTTCCGTGTGGAATAAGAAGTTTCTGAGCTCAAATTTACTGCTCCATTTGAGTCTGGAACATTCTTATTCCGTGGTGTAGTTTTCCCAAACACGGGAGCTAAAATAACTATTTTTTCTTTATGAATAAGGCTCGTTTCACATACATTCGGTTTCATTCGGTTCGGTCTCTATTCGGTTTGTATTCGGCTGTGCCTGATATGTGTGAAACGATAAAACGGCAAAAATAAAAACCTTATAGAAACCGTATAGCACCGAACGATCCCTCGCACGAATCGATTTCATTCGGTTTCAAAATGGCACGCATTCGGGTCTAGGGAATACAAAGTTAACGTAGCGTTCACACATATTCGGTTCGTTTTCGGTTTTTCTAAATTTTTTTTTAATACATTTTATTTAATTTTAATTATTAGTAAGTACAAACCGAATATGAACTGTCTGTGTGTGAAGAGGTTTTGACGGAAACCGCAATCGAACATTATACAGACCGAACCGAATGTGTGTGAAACGAGCCTAAGGGTGCTTGAATACAAAATAAAAAAAGCATTATAAATCAAATTTGGGGAATTTAAGCTCACTAACCCCTTATCTAGCTACGTGCCTGAATGTCAGTGACAGATAAAGCAGCAATGTAGATGACAATTATGGCAAAGAGGCCAATTGTTATTTCACACAGTGGGGGGCCAATTGAAATGAGGAAGAGGTCAATGATGTGGTCCACAGTCCAAACACTCTGTAATACCTCCACAAAAGAGATGTATTGTACAATGTACATACGACTACATAATTACAGAAAAAGTAGATGTAAGATTATTTTGAGCAACAACTGGCAATGACAATCTAGAGCAGAAATGCTACTTTTTTCATAATAAAGAAACCGAGAGTGAAGACGCCTCACCATATACATACAATGCGATAATGATGATGGCAAATGAAATCAGAGTCTTTGACTTAATTTTAAGCGAATCTAATTCATTTTAAGAGATAGATAGACACAAAGACTGAAAGTGCTAGTGGACAAGAGGTTAATATATTTTTTTTTGTTTTAATAGCAAAAAGCTATGTATAAAAAAGAAAACAATTAATTTGTTTGTTGCAAATAAAAGATTATATTTCATCATTTATGGACCATGGTTTTGATTTTACGATATTTTCACAAGAAGATGTCAAATTTAATAAATTAATTCTATTTGGGTTTTCCTAGACTGATAAGACATTTTGTTCACATGTGAATTTATTCTTTTTGTATTTTAAATTAATCACGTTTTGTGAAATCAACAATGAATTCATTACACAATCGTCTTACAGGCATATAGTTAAAATTAAATAAAAAAATTAAATAAATAATAGCAATTTGGGGATGGGGGTTCGTGTGGTTATACAATTTAAACCTAAATTGGTTAAGGATGTGGAATGTCAAATTGTATATACCAGGCTCATAGTATCTTATGCCTTAAATATGTCGAATGAATGCGTTCATTCTTTCATTAGCCATATTTTTCAAGGCGAGGTCGAAATGCTGTAACTAAAGTTAAAATTCTGTTTTCAAAATATTGTATTTTAAAACACTATAATTAAAAATTCTGGTCAAATAAAATTCTGTATGAACAGAAGTTTTGTATTAACAGAATTCTGTATTTTTACATTTTGACCAAGTTTAAGACACAGTTTACATTTTCACTTTTTCAACTCTTACTAAAAGTTTTTAAAATGTATGGTTGTAATATAAAAAAAAATGTACGTAGTTTTATGCTTTAGTAAATTTTGCATCATTTGAATTTTTTTTGTCAGCTTTCTGAAATGTACCAATATATTTTTTTTATCATTTGAAACTTTTTAATTTTTGTAAATGGTTCATTATTCAAGATATATCTACAAGACAAACTTCCAAAATATTTCAAACAATGTTGAATTCAACAGTGAAAAAAAGTATGTTTTTTGATTTTGTTATATTTTGTGTACAATTCCGTGTTAACAGTTAATACTGAAAAAATATTGTACCATGATTAATACAAAATTTAATTATGTATTTTTTGAGATATTTTAGAAGTTTGTGGAATGTATCGTTATATTTTTTTGTTTTTTTTTTTTATCATCATCATTTTTTTTTTCAAACGCTGATGACGCGGATTGCTCAACAGCTAGAGGCGAGGATAATTCCTCAAATACTCCTTTCAAAACTACAACCCATCAAAATCCCAAACCTATTACCAACATTTATGGTTTTTGCACAAAATTCCTGGGCTAATTATCAACACGATTTTGTTTTTAAATACAGCCTGAATATAAAATGCTTGTACTTCATTAATTTCTAAAAAAATTGGAATTGTTCCTAAAACATGTTTACAAAAAGTAATAAATAAAATAAAAAAGTACGTATACGCCCAAGTGAACCAGTGCGAAGGTTTTGAATTTTATTTTTAAGATACTGAAACTCTTTGGGTCGGTGGAAGGGGTTATGACCTCTGGATAAGTAAAGCAGTTCAAAAATATAAACTGTTTGAGTTGTGGTATGATCCTAGAGGCTAGCCCATTGAACACTTATGTACAATTTTCAGAACTACTTTATTAAGCACAAAAACTCAGGTGAAAATTGACTAATAAGGTTCATTAGATAATCAGATCAATATCAATAACCAACTAAATTTGTTTGCCAGTACATTATTTTCAAGGAATCTTAAAACTATTTTTTTTTTTCATACAGAATTTTGAAACTCATAATTATAACCCGCTTCAATATTTTTTGTTTCCGAAAATAAAGTTAAATTGTTCGGCAGATAATTTCCGCGCCATACATAATTAACAATTGATTTTTTCAAGCATATATGTATGTACATGTTCATTTGACACTTTGTAAAAAGGAGGTGAATGTAGTTGAGCCTTAAGGCATGGTTAGTTGTTTCAGATCTGCTGACTTTTTCTTTCAAAACAGAATTGAAAACTGTCCAGAATTATTATACAGAAATTTGTATTTACCTACAGAAATTTAAAATACTAAATTCAAATGAATGCATTTTACATTTATTACGTACTACGTGTATTTCATTTTTTTTTTGTTTGTGAAAGTTGGGAACAAAATATGGTGGTAGAGAAAATGTGAAGTTGACAATCAAAAAAGGTTTTTTTACATAATATAAACCATCGAATGTGAAGTCCAACATTTGAGTGAAAATTTTTAATATCATTCGGTATTTATATTTTTTGTAAAAAATCTGGGTCATTGATTTTCGAGAATTTTTAGATTTTTTGGGTTGTCTGTATTTTGAGTTTTCAGATTTTCGGGAATTTAGATTTCAAGATTTTGTGCTTTATGACTTTTCGAGATTTTGGTTTTCGGGGACCCAACCCTAGCTGAAATGATTGTGAAATACATTTTTGTTAACCTTAATAGTAGGAATTCAATAAATAATTAACATGAAGAAATTTAAATATTAAAAATATTCAAATTACTTCACTCACTTCAAATCACAACAAAATTCAAGGAAGTTTAATCTAACTTTACAAAGGCTCCTTTTCCTACTAAATTTCATGTAAAAAGTTCTTATTTCGAGTCGATTATACCTTTACGCTGCGCATATATACATACATATAAATTGTATCTTCATTTCATTATTCTTTAAGGTAAGATATCAAAGTTCATGATGTGAATTTTATTTTAAAGGTCCAGCTTATCGAAATCAGATTCCTTAATCTTGTTAATTGAGTTATTTAATATTTTCACACAATCTTCTTATTTAAATTTATCTTTAAGCATCTCTACCTTTATTCTTTAATTCAACTCCTATTACTTTTAAAACTCAACATTTGACACCGCACTCTGCTTCATTAATCCGTCATTTGCATACCTATGTTCGTGTTATACGTTTACAGACAAAGCAATCTTTAAAACTATACCTTATTCAGCCTCATATCACATAACCGAGGTCTGTTTTTTCGTGTACCTATACAATTGTTTTGTTGTGACTTTTTTTTCTCTGTCGCTTGTCAACTTATTGCAACACTTTTAATCAAATATCCAACACAAAACACTTGAACTTAATCTGCATCTGTTGAATATACATTTGAAACAAATGCATGTTGTATACATATAACATACATAAACAAAATGTAAAATAAAACAAGCCGAAGCATTTAATTCCATTTAATCCCTCGTCCACCGCATGATCAGAATTTTGCAGACAACCCAGACTGTTTTGTTTTCGTTTTTTTTTTTCACGCCCCAGAGTTATAAGCAAACACACGGAACCGGACGTGACACTATTTTTAAAACAAACTTCCCATATACATAATGTGGGATGAGAAAAAAAACATGACAAATATTTGATTTTAGATGCTGGGGATTGTTTATATTGTGATGCTATTTCCCTAGAATGCAAAATAAAAAGGGTAATAGGTCATCTCCTTGCAAAGTTACACAAATAAAGAGCTGAGGAAGCTTATTTATTTTGTTGGATGGATGATGATGGTGTTAATCGAAGAGCAAACAGTTGTTTTAGAATATAGTTAAATAAGTTAAAATTTGAGAGAAGTATTGATACAGATGTAGCGGCAGGGGAGATGTTCAAAAATTTTATCAGAGGGTGAAACGATCCACCCAAGGATACAAAACTAGAACGGAAGCCTGTCGAGATGAGAGTGGGAATATGGTTGTAGACACACAGTCAGTTCTGAGGATCTGGAAAGAACACTTCTCTAGACTGCTTAACGGCGAAGACAGCCAAGATTCCGCTAGTAGTTAGAACACTCCATTCAACTTGGACGATGATGGCCAACAGTTCTGTCCACCCGACATAACCAAAGTCCGGCTGACGATATCCAAACTTAAGTCGTACAAGGCTGCTGGTGCGGATGGCTTACGAGCCGAACTATTTAAATCAGCGGGAGATGAATTGGTTAGGAGCATACGATACAACAGCTTATTTGAAAAATTTGGTCGGATGAAAGTATGCCCAATGAATGGAACCTCGGTATAGTGTACCCCATCCACAAAAAGGGAGTAAAAACCTTTTGTTAACGATCTGATCGGCTCCTATCAGTGTGGTTTTAGGAGGAATATTCTTCGTGTGATTTTCGTCCCGGTGTGTATCGAAGGATTGTGGAGCAGAAGATTCAACGACGAGCTATACGGGCTATAGAGCGATGTTGACCTGGTCAAAAAGCTGAAAATACAGCGGCTGAGATGGCTGGGGCACGTGGACCTGGAGCGTATGTACAGCAACGCACCTACCAAACGAGTCTTCGATTCCAACCCCGATGGTGTCCGCTGTACGCAGCAGAAAAGGAACCCGTAACAGGTGGCGCACACAAGTGGAGGACGACATCAACCAACTCGGTGAAGCGACTAGCTAGGTACAGAGCTGGCTGGAGGGTATTGTTAGTTGAGGCCGAAGCCCATCCTGGAGTGTAAGCGCCATATAAAGTTAAGTAAGTATCGATACCGAAATGAAATTGAGTTGAACAAAGGATGCAGGAAATAACTAATTTCCATGCAAAAAAAATAGAATCTTTGGAATCAGAGTTTAATTGAAAGAATCTTTCTTGAACTTTGTTCTAAATATAGAAGCAATCTATTGGCATGACCTTCTTAACATTGTTTATTTGCAGTTTAAGTACCGTCAACATGTAGTGTCTCTACTGTTAATCTGCGTCTCCACAAGCAATTTTTATGTCTGTCTTAATTTCGGGAATAATTGGAGACATTTTTATTTTTGCGTTCAGTGAGCAAATTATTGCTTGGAATAAGACTGTTGAGCAAACAAAATAGAAAAATACCGCATTTCTTGCCTGTAATGCAGATCAAATGACAATAAAACTGACATTAGCCGTCAATTTGTGCTTTATAAAATTCTTTTTTTTTGTATCTTTCTTGAATGCTTTTTTTCAAAATTTTAAACACATGGTGAGGTTTTAAAGACTGCTACCATATCAATTTTACCAAAAATACATAGTTAGGTACCTATTAATCATATAGTATATTTTGTGCGATGGTTTGGTTGTAAATAATCCAAATCACTAATCAGCTAATTATAGTTGTTTGGCTACATTCTGGCCCTAAGCCGTCCAATTTCTTAAAACTCATATTAATTGTAATTGAGAAGTTAAACTTGATTTACCTAAACAAGCCATTAAGTTTCTACCATCGATCGTCGTTGGCTTCAATAAAATATGTATTTCGCAACCATAATCGAAGAAATAAATTCAATCATCCCAAACGATAAGGTCCGAACATATACTAATATACCATACCACTCCTCCACAATATACAGCCTAACCATTTTCTATACCTAATATATTTGATCTGATCTTTTTTGTTCCCATAATGACCCTCATCCATACCAATCTGCCAATCGAGACAAATGTTTTTTTACATAGGTATATGTATCTTCTCGTCTTTTGTGTTGCCGCTCGATCGCCCAAAGTCAATAGGTCGTATATGTTGTTCACGTAACACTCATTTGTCACGGCTACTTCTCGAGATCGATCTGTTTGATCAGCGATTGTCGCATTGCCGCCTGCCATCATATAGACACAGTTCTCTTGAACTCCGCAACAATTACTCCAGATGTGTCGGAATAAAACTAATGTCCAAAACCATTCTAAGGAAGCCATTTATTAGGTAAGATGCAGTATCTATAATAATAAATTTATTACACGTGTGTGATGTGGTGCTGTGCATCTTCTGCGTTCTAATTCCAATTTCCAACCAACTGATTTATTTACAACCGTTTTCGGATGGGACGGCACACATCTAAGCAGCGAATTTATATTGAGAAATAGGTACCTCTAGCGTAGTAGCTGCATTTCCAAATAGAAGTAGTCGATACCTATAAAGCTTGATACAACCACGCCCGGAAATCGAGATCGTGATGAAAGTGTGGAATTATTTGTTCGTTCGTTCGAATCTATAAGATATCTACAGAAAATCACTCATCATCGTCAACACCGCGGAATAATCATCAACCAAACACTTGGGATGGTGCGCATTTGTTAATTATAAATTAAAAAAAAAAATAGAAAAAATTAACATTAAGCTTGCACATGGATGGAATGCAGCAGCAGCACCAGGCGCAAGCTATATACCTAACAAATAAGAGAATCTATCTCAATGTCACACATTCTTGTGTGAGCTTTAATGTAGTTAGAGATACTCATTCACATCATCATCCCACACTCATATAATACAACGAATAGCTGCAAGTTACATATAGAGATAAATTCTGGTATGTAGCTAGTTGGAACAAAAGTTACAACACAAATTTTTGTACGATGCGGTCTATTTCTTTAGATCGCGGTTAATAGTTTAATTATTGCGGCAGTTTCTATATGTTAGAAGAAAACAAAAAAAGGGGGAATCGGGATGGGAAACCCCTTTGTTACTAATCAAACTGAAAAAGAAGAGGAAATCAAACACGGAATATTTTCATCAATATTACTTAAACACAATCATATTAGAGTAGATCGAGGACGATAGTCGAATGCCAAAAAGCACAAGCATACTCATCTAGGTTTTTTTTTGTTGTCATTTTCTTCTTTTTCTGTGATGTAATAGTACGGAATCAGGAATGAAAGAATTCTTCTGCTTCAAGCATGGGCGGACATTATTTTATACATTTAATAAAGATTGTAGCCTGTGAGGTAACGTTGTATTCTTAAGGGTTGGGTCTCACTCACACTTATGATTGAAGTACAAATTATTTATTCGCAATTATGTATGGGATTAAAGTTGTCTTTTGTATAAATGTCTAAAAAACTCTTACAGGAATTTACAAAATGTCAAAAACTCTTTTGCAGACATTTTTATCTCTCCTCGATAGCTGCCTTCAATCAATTAAAATAATACACCAGTTTTTCTTTGTACTTTATATAACCGTAGTAAATGCTTTCATAGAAGCTTTTTAGAGAACCTGACAGCTCTGTAAAGGTTCTATGCAAAAGTTTTCAAAAATGTTCTAACTTGTTATAATTTTTTTCAGATTTAATGATCGAGAACATTTTAAAAGAATTTTATAGCAAATTGTTTTCATAATATTCGTGCATGGAATTGTTTATAACTCAAAGTTTACAAAATCCTATTAATGGAAGCTTTAAATAATGTTTTCTTGGATCTTTAATGTGTTGGTATCCCTTCATCCAAAGTATGTTTAGCTGCGAATCAATCATTTAAGTGATATTTCGATTTAATCGTTTGAAAAAAGTAATGAGAAGCTTTAACGAGCTTAAAATTGGTATAACTAATTTGTTTACAGACGTTAAAAATAGTTCCAAAACTTCATACAGATATTCATGGAGAGTATTAATATAGTTTTCAACACAGCTGTTCTAAAAAGTTACCGTTTAAAATAATGGTAATGTTATAATAAGAAGTATTGACTTCAGTAACAGTTTCGTTTAAACTGTTTTAAAACAGTATATCTTAATATTTTCTTTTAAAATTATTAAAACGACTAATGTTTCAAAGCCCGCTAATAATAAATAGACAAAATGTGAACGTTTTACTTAACACTAGTTACTTTGGTTGGTAGCATAATTACCTAGGCTTATTTATAGTTTTTTTTTAAGCCAGTTTACAGAGTTTATTTGTAGTTTAAGTAAAGAGGTTATCTTATCTTAAGGAATGTAGTGCCTAAGTTTCAGAAAAGTTCTACTTTTATTTATTCACCAGTTTTTCACAAATTTTACCGAAAGTAAAAAGCAAACTCAGGATCTGAAATGAAGTAATCTACTTCTATTTAAATTCACAAATATGTCATGTGTATTAACAACCGTAAGAGGTTAACAAAAATCCATCATCGGTTTTCAAGATATGCCCATTTGATAAAATGTCTTTTTTCGACATTTTTCAGATTATTTACCAAAGCTTGGTAGTTTTTTTTAACTACATAAATTTCTAAAATAATTAATTTTTTCTTCTTCTCCAAAATTCAGTTTTAATTGTTCCCTTAACTTTTTAAATCGCCTAGACATATCTGTAGCTGACCTTATATAATTATCTATGCCTGCCAAACGCATACTTAGAATTCAGCAGAAGGTTTTGTCAGTGAAAAAATAAGTCTATAAAATTTAAAAGTTTTATAAGTTGTGTGTCACTTCATGAAAGTCGATACCAAGCAAGTTTAAGTAAAGGTACCTTTACCATCATTTGCAATTCTGCCAACCCAGACTATAAAGATGACATAATAAATTCTTGGGTTATTTTGTGTTTAAAAGAAAGACTTCTATTATGGCGTGACATGAATTAAGAAACATCTGGGAAGTGTTAAGGATATAAAATAACATATAATGACTTGTAGAGCAATTGTTTTAGATGTGACATTTGACGGAAATAAATAGGATGAATAAACATTTTTATTGGTTTTCCTTTAAACTCAAGTTAGTCAACTTCAAAAGGTACCTAGCTATAAACATGTTGTTTTATGGCCCTGGGTGAATGCATGCAAAGTGATTTTAATAACGAAGGATTTTAAAATTTATAATTGTTTTATTAATGTCTTAATAATATAGCTTATAGAAGAAATGTTAAATATTAAGAATTATCATCGTAATGTAAGTTCTAAACTGTCAGTAGTGTAAACTATATCATTGTTTCTTGATAACATTACATATGACCTTTTTTGATTGGTAAACTGGATGAGTTAGTATCAATTCGATATTTGTATGTGAACGCTTCTGTTTCCATTCTAAAATTGAATTCAGAAGCAATTTTTTATTCTTTTTAAAATATGAAGGAAAAGAATAAGAAAAAGAAGAAGAACTATCAGTCAATCCAACAAGCCATTCAAATTCCACCTTTAGATAACCTAATTGGTTGGTGGCTGGTTGAACTTGACATTTTTTCAATTTTGACAGTCAGAAAAAACATAGAGTAAATCTGCATTTACACAACTGACAGATTGGAATATTCTGTCAATGTCAAAAAAATGAGAAAATTTATTATTTTGCCATCATAGGTTATATCAGAAATACTGCCAATTTTCTAGTCGGGAGAATGCAGAAATAGACAAGTCATCACCCACCGAAAAAGAGTTTACCATTATTTGATTTATATGTACGAACAGCTGATAGTTTGATTTATCGATGACTATGACTTCTTGCAGTTTAAATTCATCTGAATTTTGAGTAATCAACTAACAGACAATTTTAGGAAACATTTACGAGCACTGTTTCTGAAATTCCGAGATAAAGTCGATATTATCCTTATTTACACAATAAAGCTATGGAGGAGGGTTTTTTTTCTGTCAAGCTCGTCCTTCCCTATAGAATGAATCTATAGGAAAGGGTTTTTTCTGTGAATTTCGTGGAAACATATTAGAAATTACTGACAGAGCCCTATCTGTTTTGATAACCTTCTTTCTGTTTCTCAAAAATAAAAAAAACTTAAAACCCACGATAAAATCAACAGCTTGAAAAACGTAAACTCTGATCGTAGGTACTTGTTGATTTTATTTCCTCTTTTTAATATTTTTAAATTTAGTTTTCTTCTCTAACCATCATGCCGCAAAAAAATCGATTCTTCAGTTAATGTCTTCATGACGCATCACCCTCGCTTGCTATATCATTCTTTTCCCCTGAGTGATGTTGACCACAATATGCTATTTCTACCCTTTAGATTAAAAAGAAAAAGAATGGTTATACACGTCCGAAGGACTATATTCTTCCCTTATTATATTTACACCCTTTTTGCATTCTTTATACATATTTAATTGAATTTCTTCACTATAACTTGCTTTGTTTTTGGTTTTGTGTTGTTTTTAAAAATGATAGGTAGAGAAAAACAACCGCAAAAGCAATCAATTTGTCAAATATACGTGTGCACACTAATAACACCAATTAGTTAGAAGACAATCACGTCATCATCGTCATCATCAACATCCGAGAAGGTATAACACAAAAATGGCTTGGATATTATTTCAAAGAATATTAAATGAAGATGTTTTTAGAAGTTATTGTTGTTGATGAACTGGCTTATAGTGAATTCTTTAACAAAACAAAAATGTCATTGTTATTCTTTTTATGGAATGAAATACAACCAACAAAAAAAAAAAACTAACAAAAATAGAAAGAAGTGACCTTGAATTAAGTTTTTATGGGACCTACCTTTTTTGAGTGTGGGTTCTTAAGTTTTTTTTTTTTCGTTTTAAGAAAGAAGATGTGATTTTTAAGCCAGTGCAAACCAAACAAATAAAAAACAACTACTGCAGATGACTGCGTATTTTTATAGAAAAGGAATGGAGAAACCCAAAACACCTTTGGAGTTGTGCAATTTAGAATTTAAATGACAACTTGTTGGGATATTTCGTAATAATTTTTGCACGTGACCAAGAAAAATTCTTATAGTTAGTATTTTTTCTACATTGTTTAATCGGTTTCTTCTGCAAAAGAAAAAATAAATTTTGAATATGACGTCTCTGTTCAAGAAACACAGAGTTTAACTCTGAATTTTAAATTTATTTACTAAATCTAAACTATATAGAACACAAACTTATAATTTTAACTATGTAAGTTTTTAATTGAATTTCAATTTATAAATAATTTTTAAAATGTTGATAAATTAACATACCATTTTGATGATTTTGTGTGAACTGTTTAATGTTGAAGGAACACATTTGTAGATTTATAGAAAATAAATTAAAATTTAAGTTGATCTCTGTAAGAAAAAAAGAATAAAAATAATTATTTATTTAATTTTATATAGAAAAAAAAAGTTTCAGTAATTATCATTTTTCCCTAATAAATTGAAACATCATCTGGATTTTGATGTTTGACTTAAAACTTATAAGATTATAGATGCTTAAAAATAGTAATATTATGATGAACTTTTTAACGTACAATTTTAATTTTTAAATTCGAATAATGCTTCCAATTGGTCTCTTTTGTTTTGAAATAAAAAATCATCGACATTTTTTTTTAATTCGTCTGTTTTTTTTTTTTTGTTGTATACTTAGCGCACACTAAAGGGTTTTTACTACCCTTAAACAAAACACAGTGCAAGGCATTCCACATTCGCGTAGTGCGAATAAAGAAAGAATCTCTATACTTAACAGTACGTCAGAAGTTGGGCTCAAGGGTAAATTGATGTGCTTTCCCAAAAGTACGAGTATTACGGTAGAATTTGTAAAGGGGAGGAATACAATTGGATATTACAGAAGAACACTGTCTATAAAATCACGCTTAAATAATGAAAGACATGAAACATTTTTTTTTTTTTATTTTGAAAGATGACAACTAAGGTCATTATAATTATCTAAGATGAGCACCTTATAGTCAAGGCTTATTCAGAACTTTAAACACGATTGTCATATTTAAAAATTAAAAATGAATATTTTTGAAAGGGTTTTTTTGAGCGTTTTTGAGGGATTGTCATTTTCGAAAAATATGTTTCTTCTATGGTGATTTTTTAAAATTAAAAAAAATATTTTTTGACGAGTTAGAATAATTCTAAGGCGTGGTAATTTTCGATAATTATATTGCCCACAGTTGACATCATTTAAAATTTGAAATAAAAAAAAAAAGAAAAAATGGTCCATAACTTAGTTTTCAAAATAAAAAAAAACTATTTTTAGTCATGGTAAAAAAAAGTTAAAGGATCGTCAGTTATGTACAAAATGAGACTAATCGAAAGCACTGTTTAAATTTGAAAAAATGCTAATTTTTGGGGGCTGCGTTCTTTTGAATCCCAATTTTTTTCAAAATCATTTTTTTTTTTTCGAAAACTGTGGGTGGTGAAAAGTGGTCGTCTTTTACAAAAAATAAAATAATCAGACGTTTTTTTGGACCAAATCAAAACACCTGAGACAGATATGTATTATCGAAAAGGTATCGTTCGATTGTTTTCGTTTCATGGAACGAACCGAAAGTTTTATTTTAAACTTTTTTTCCTCATGTTTTCTAAATTTTAAAAGCTTTTAATTTCATGAAGCAATTCAAACAAAAATGGACGTTTGTTTTTAAAAAATAAGCTACGGCAAGTTATTGTTAGTGCTGCCGTTGTTTTATTTTATTTCAAGTCAATATTTTTCTTCATTCATTCAAATTTTAAGTAATGGATGTTTCAAGAGACTAAACCAAACCCACACATACCAATTTATATATACTTCCTTAATTATATAAGAAAGCTTGATGCCCGGAGATTGCAATCATATGATTTATATTTGCATTTTTTTAAATTAATATCACAAAAGCAATAATTATAACTCTAAGCTAATGTTAAATTACAAAAAAAAGAAAAAAACATTTATCACCACGAATATTCATATAAGCAAAATAATAATAATTGAATTCTATTCAACTTAAAATTGCGCAATCTACTTTGAATTTTAGTGGCTTGCGGTTATGGAAGAAAAATGAATGTGTGTCAGTTCTATACCAACCCACTATAGGTTACCACCTAAACTACCTTTTCCATCCCTCTACCGTCTACACTCACTATACAACGTCAACCCCTTTTTGTATACATACATATATACCAAGTCATTTGTTTGTCCGGAAAGTTTTTCTTCATTATAAAAAAAATATACATACAAGGTTATAACCAACCGATATTCATTATTGAAAATATTTTTTTTTTGTATGCAAAGCGAAGTTCTTTCGAATGCAAAGTAACAAACCATAGAAGCAATAATAAAAACAACAAACAATAATAATAATTATATTCTCAAGACGATTTTTTCCTTGCACCTTGAAAAATATTGGCACTTGAACTTGTTGTATTATCTACATATCTATTTTACCTTAAAGCTTTATATAAACTTTGTCGCGCATTAACTCGAGCTATACCTACTAATGACAGCCAATTTTAAAGTTTATATGACAGTTTGTCATACTAAACAGTTTTTTATTATGCACTCCGAAATTACCTACCAACCAAGCCTGAGATGTCATGTCTTTCGGTAATGACATCGATGAACTTTTGGTTTAATGGTTTTTCTGGAGTTTAATATTATGCACTTTTGTTTTTCAGTGCTGTACAAGTTAGTCAGTTTAGTGTTTTCTATATTTTAATTATATTTGGCGGCAATGATATATATGTATGTGTGACAGGTGGTTAAGTGTTTGTTTTTTTGTGTTAATTTTGGTGTAATTGCTAATTTATTATCAAGACAAATTTATGCTTTCCGGAGTGAAGGAAAATTCACTTAACAATACATAAGGAGAAATCATTCACGCCATTTCATAGTTAAGTCTTTTTTAACCTCACACCTATTTTTGGACTTCCTTCTTTAAAAAAAAATGCGGAAAAATATAAGGAAACTATTAAGCTGTGTTCACCATAATCAAAAATTACAGAATCACATGACCTAGTTCCAAATTGTTTGAAAAGACTAAGTAAGCTGATACCTGTACAGTCGATTCCACTTAATTGGAACACCAAAACTGCAGAAAATTTCTTTCAATCAAGCGGAATATTCAATAAACCGTTCAAAAGAAAATAATTTCACCGGAATAAATTTCTTGTTTCAGGCATCTGATTTTTTCAGTTAAGCGGTGTGCAATTAAGTGGCGTGGCGTCGACTGTTTACAGATTGCACTAATTTTTTGATCCCATACAAAACCATATTCAAGTTTTTGCATTATACCAGCATTTTGAGGGTTGGAAGACAACAACACATTTTACATACTGTTGCCTGACAGTTCACCCATAGCGCTAGTGACGGATTGTCACAGATTGATTATTTAACTCTGGTGAAGTTGGCTCCGAGGCGGCATTATTTAGCAAGGTCTGTTTGTCACACGCACCGAATTTCACCATTTTATAAAATAGCATCTTTAAGTAAGGCAAGTGAAAAAACATAAAATTTTTTAATAAGTGTGTGTTCCGTCTTTAACATTTCCATGAAATCAGGATACAAAAAACGAATTCGAAAACATTACTCGGAAAATAAATAAATAAATTGGGTGGCACAACGGCTCATGAAGAACCAGGGCCTAGTGACTAACAACTCGCAACCATTCCTGTGTGCGTGTGTCGACAGGAATGGAAGGGACCTACAGTTTTATGCCGAATCCGAACGGCTAGACGAGAAGCACTTATTGGTGACACGTAATACTCTGGAAGGATTTGACAATTCCTCGCAAGAGACAGTAGCCCTGAAAAAAAAATGTTTAGTTTTTAGGTGGACGAGGCTGGGAAATGAACCCAGACCTCCAGCGTGACAGTCCATCGCACTAACCATTACGCTACGGGCTACTACAAAAACAAACAAACATTACCCGGAGCAGAAGATAAAGAGGCTTTTTAAAAAATACCATTGTTATCTTATCTCATTTATTTACAAACTTCAAAGTCTTCACCTTGTTGAAACGGACGTTTGTTTATAAATTAAAACAGCGTGAGATTATTCCTACAAATTTAAAAATGAGCTTAATCTTCTTTATTTTCTTGTTTTTGTAATGCAATGTTGCATCTGTCAATTTCATCACTTTTGCCGTTGGCGTTGATAGATTTATTAAGCAGAAATCACACTTGGCTAGTGTGGTGTGTTGTGTCGCTTTAGCTACAATGTAATTCATATCGGTAGAAACACATTTGTGTCTTGTGTCGCGTTGTTGTGTGGCGTATAAAATATTATGGACTGTAAGCGAAACACGACTCCAAAACACAACACACGAGACAGGTGTGGTTCCATCTTTAAATCCCTATCTTACTTAGTCTTTTGGAAAAGTAGACGTTTAAAAGGAGTAGAGATACGTAAGAAATATGTTTTGTTTTCGGAGTTTAATGATTTAAATATTTGGAATTAGAAGAAATAATTTTAAATTTGTTAAGTTATGCGAGAAGTGAGAAATCACAGATAAACACACAGAAGGAGCAAATAGCACTTTGACCAAGAAATTCCCCTACAAATACTTATGTAGGTCTTTCAATGGAAAATAATTTAATTGAAATCCCCTTTTAAAGACTATTTATTATTATCAGTTTGCTTGCCTTATGAAGTTTGCAAGACTACTGTGGTGATAATTTTTATAAATATAATTGCAGCAATCAGCTTTTGTAAAAAATAAAAAAAAAAAACTATAAAGAAAGAAAAAAATCCATAGCAACGATGGAAAAGAAAGCAAAAATATCCCTCTTTTTTATGGAAAAAAATCCTTTCCTCACAAAGGACAACTTGTTTTCTGCAGTGATTTCCATCAATGCTTGAAGCAAACAATAAACTGCGGAAGTGGAAAAAAAACACATACACAGACATTTTTAAACTCCCACAACATGAATATTATCAAATTGTTAAAGCCAAGCATGATGGCGCTGTAGTATGTGACCTTCGTGCTTGATGTTGGCTAAAACTTGGCAAAGTATATTCTCGACAAAAAAAAAAAGAAATCTTCCTTCTTATTATGACACGACAGCATAGAGTATATCAAGTGATTTACTATCATGGCCGAATAACCTTGCTTGTCAAAGAACCTCCCCCACCCAACCATACCAACAAAATGCCTGAAAAGTATCTTAAAACACAAAGTCCAAAGTCAAATGTGACAGATAGAATGCATGTTCTACAAAATGGTGCAACTTCTGCAAACAAGTAGAGGATGGATGGCGACATATTTGTAGTTGGGGATATGACCTCTATTTTCCGGTTTGACACCATCATGGTTGTTAAGATTGCCTCAAGAAAAAAAAATCTATTAACAATTAAAGTCAGAAAATTTATTTTCAAGAAATTGCAATATGAAACAAGGTTTTTTGTGCGTCTGACCCACTCATGTATCATGTAGGAAAGGAGTTGTGGATGCGTTTTCAGTTCGACAAAGAATAAGGCATTTTGCATATTTCATGCTTTTTGAGGCTCCCATATCTAACAATCTCACATGTATCGTATGAAGGTACATATACATATGTATGATGATAAATATCACATCTCTAACAAATTCCTTTTGGCAAATCATATCAACAGGAGAGATAGACCGAGAATGAAATGTTCTTTGGATTGTGTGTGCTTGTGTCAGTGTCAATGTTTTGTTAAGCTTCTCCTTTTTGTATTGTGGCGGCGCTGCTGTTTAAACAGTGAAGAATATTATAATATCAATCATACATTCATGGTTTAAACATTTTTAAACGTCAAGGCGTCGCGGTAGGGTGTCAAATTTTATGCTTGCCATTCTAAAAGAAAAGAATGTTAAAGAGGCAAGGAATTAAATTTGAGTAAACGAACAAAAAAAAAAAAACAAAAGTCAAATATGTATAGTATATAGAAAAAAAAAAATTAAAGCAAAACGAATGACAGAAAACTACACCAAAGGGCAATTTGAATATTTAAATTTGCCTTAGAAGAGTTGTCTGTTCGTCCGTCCTTTTGTAGTGGTTCTTTATTATTATTTTTCGTTTTTCATGAATAACAGTAGTGGTGGTTAGATTTTCTGTTGGGTTGGGGTCTTTTGCGCGGGTTTTTTTTTTTTTTTTTTTATGGGACACTCATATTGTATTTGGGTTCTTTTTTATGTGTTGAAGTTGAGTTAAAAAAAATATTCTTGTTTGGTTTATTTTTGGGGTGTAAAAAATGAGACCAACCGCCGCCGCCGCCGCCGATTGTTGATTCAGTAAAAATGATGATGTGCATAGTAGTTGACCTATTGACCTCGGAATTTATTTTCCTTTTTATTCTTTCTTTCTATAATTTTTTTTTTTGTTTGTTTGTGTTAGGTATAAGGGTTTTTTTTTGTATTATTTTTATTTGTGTGTTGAACACAATTTAAGTGTGCATAAATTATAAATTGTTATTTTGGAAGTGTTTATATTTATTTGAAGAGTACAATCGATGGCTAGATATTAAGAGGTTAAGATGAAGATGAAAGGAATTCGTGGATATCTGGAGATAAATTTAATTATGTATTCAAAGATATTTACTATTTAAGTGATGCAAATATGTTCCAACGATTGAACCAGGATAAAAACAAGGGAATAACTTAAAATAAGAAAAAAAAAAGGAATAAATGCACATGAGATTTACTAGTTATTCCGATTCAAAGGACCAAATTTTAGTTTTCGAACTTGAAAATTTCGAGTAAAATTTCGAGGATACTTCGTGTTTTTTCTCAGGGATAACAAAAGGTTAACAAAAAAGTTCTCCAAAACTCATTATATGCGTTTAATATTTCAGAGCATTTTATTTCGTTCGAGGCCAACTTGATTGTCACAACTTTAAGGTGGGAAGAAATTATGTCATAATGTAAATGTGCCATAATATTTGCAAATGGCGTCAAATGTCATTTTGCTTTGACATTTATGTTGTATAGACAGATAATAAAATTGAGCGAAAACAAGCTAAATTGACTCTCACATGAGCTGCGAATAGCGAGTGGTCGTTAATTTTGACGTTTCATTTACCTGATTGTTCGCTGAGGCCTATGGTGCAACATAAACAAATAGTTAGAGCTAAATCCAGCGAATTATTTATTTGCAAGTTTGTGGAACACATCCTGTTATTGCGAATTTATAATTGAAAGTTCGCAGAAGCTTGTTGTTGGTCACGTAAAAAATATTAAAATATAATTTTTTTGTTATTAAAACACTTTTTTCGTCATAGTTTTTGCATTTTAAATTTTGTAAATAATTATTTACTTCGTCGGTAAAAAATGGTAAAACAAAAATAAGCTGCTATTTCCTTTTGAAGTTGTTTAAAAAGATTTATTAGCATTCCCAGCTATGTGAAGGGCACTTAAAAAGCTATTACTACCTAGAAAAAGACGTAATTATTGTTCTTACAAAGTGACAGCCAATTTTGGTAACCTTCTTCTTTAACTTTCCAGATTGTTAGTCAAAAGTTGTGTCAAATAATTTTTTATTAGAAGCTTGACAGAAATTTGGACAAAAATTGTTAATTTTGGGGAGTAAAAGAACAGACATTGGTATTTATAATTTGAGCCTAGTATATACTTTTGAATCATGTCGTAATCCACACAATTTTGGATTTTTTTGTTTTCAGGGAACCGTGCCGTGTGGATACCAAAGTTGAACGTTTTTGTTTATGAGCGCCGATTTGGTTCTCCAATTGTACGGGAATATGTTGATGAAAATTTGACAGTTTTGGACTAGGAATTTCAGGCTTTGTGTGTGTAACTGCGAGAAATATCAAAAGATCACTTTCTCCACAGACCATTGTTCACTTCACTAGGAAGTATTTGCTAGCCTTTAAGATTATCATTTGTTCAATGTATTTTTAAAAATTAATAAATAAATAAATAAATTGGGTGGTGCAACGGCTCATGAAGAACCAGGGCCTAGTGACTAACAAATCGCGACCATTCGTGTATGCGCGTGTCGACAGGAATGGAAGGGACCTACAGTTTTATGCCGAATCCGAATGGCTAGACGAGAAGCATTTATTCATGACAAGTGATACTCTTGGAAGATTTGTCAATTCCTCGCAAGAGGCAGTAGCCCTGAAAAACTTTTTATTTTTTTTTTTAGCTGGACGAGTCAGGGAAGTGAACCCAGACCTCCAGCGTGACAGTCCAACCCACTAACCATTACGCTACTACCCATTACTGTATTCTTCAGCTACCCATACTGTATTTTTTAACTAAATGTTAATTTACGACATTAATAAAAGCCGATAGCAAGATGATGTTTATTTTGATGAAAAACTGGGATTTACTGAAAACATCAAATAATCAAATCAAATATTTTATGCGCGCCGAAACTTCGTAACTAACTATCGTTACTAATCACCCAGTCTTTAAAAATCAATTTAAAAAACTATTCTAATCTTTCATCTACCTAAACATTCTTATACCAATTAATGATCCCATTGTTTTGAATTGCACATTTGTATAGCTGGTGATGATTTACAAGCAACAAACACGACCAGGTTCTTCACTATATTCTCTGATGCATACTTTAAACTCACCTAACTATCCTTCATATACTATAAAGTGACTTCAGCAATCTTCCTAAGCTATAAAGTTGTTATACTTTAAGAATATCATATCTTTTGTAAACTAGCTTTATGGTAATCCCCTTCGATGAGGCAACTTATACATGTACACCTCCTATAAAAAAAAACTGAAATATCCCACTCAATTGTGAATCCCTTAGCTTATCTCAAACGAAACAACACAAATCCACGTAATATTATTTTATCCCCGCCCATCAAAATCGCACATTCTGTTTTATTTTATCTTTTCTTTCAAACCTTTGAGGGTATCTAGTATCTGCTGCGAAATATGATCCTCATCTCCGGACAGCAATATTCATAATTCTTTCTAGCTGCACCATCAGAGGGTGAAGTGTTGGAGTAAATATTTTATGAAAATCTCCAATAAGAGATGGAGACAGAAGAACAATAAAGCCAACAAAAATTCCAGAATTGAATTAAAGATTCCTTAACGGTTTTTGTGTTTGAAGAGAAAGTAAAAGTGCCAAAGTGTCGTTAAGCTTTCACAACACCCGCCACAGATAATAAAGCATCCGTCCGTACACACTCAAAAGGAACAAAAAAGACACAATATAGGCTTGGTTTTTGGTGGTAGACGTTTAACATCAGAAACATAGTTGAAATCATCATCATCGCACAGGATTTCTGTCACAATGACAGTTGTTGTTGTTGTTGCCGATTGTCGTGTCGTCGTGGCGTTACTTTAATAGTTTGGGTGCTTAAGATGGGTATATGATGATTTTTCTGCCCTCATTCATCTCTCATATAACAACCAGCGACATAACAACCAGCAATAAAAGTACCTTAAAGAAATAAAGAGAAAATCATAATAATTCAATTATAGTGTCACGACTTTTGTCATCATCATCATGTGTCGTTATCATCGCTCTGTCATCCCAAAAATAATACAACACAAAAAAAAAAAACAGACCACCGCGCGTTGAAACCCATTGTCTCTTTAGGCTGACGTTTCAAAGAACCACTCCCAGTTGGTTCGGATGAAATGAAATTATGTTAAGCTGCCATTTTGATATGATGGTGACCTCAAAAACGTACACACACATGTACTTATATAGGATGTTGATTGTGTACTCGATATTTCTTTCTTATTCAAGTCGTATAAACGAGATCCACCTTGAAAATTTAAGTGATGGCATTGGCATATCTCCTCGCATGCTCAATTCGCATTGTTGTGTTTTTTGAACATTCTGTCATTATTGTAGTCCTCGGCGATTTTTTTGACACTACTTGAAGAATCCTTTGGTCGTGGATACTTATGTGATGAGAACTTTCTTTCAACACGTCGCGTCGGCGTCGTCTTGGGAGTATGGCATGAATTGGCCCGTACTTCTGGGTCCAAAGTAAACAAAATAAAATTTCTTCTTTTTGTCTTTTATGATGGATATTTATATTACTAACAACTGTGATGACAGAAATGTCACTACGCAACAAGAAGAAATAAGAAATGTCAATTGTGTGTGTACAGAAGGTCTTGAAATATTTTCACTTTAAACTTCCGCTGCTGAGATCAACCGTTTTGTGTATTCTTTTGGGATCTTGACTTGTGTCTGTCCTGTCTTTTATTTTTGCGAGATGCATTGTTTTGAATAAACACACAAGTCAAGAGTCAAAAGTGAAAATAATTTAACAACAATAATTTAATTTTTTTTAATTTTTTATTATAAATGCCATTATCACCTTCGAGAGCCTGTTGTCTGTCTTTCTTCCAAAGTTCATTTATGAAACATTATTAATATACTTTTTTTTTTAAACAAAAAATAAATTCATTTTCTTTTAAAAAAATGAAAAGAAAAGTACAGGCTGAGACTGAAAAGATAAAACAAAAATGACTTCATTGGATAAACCAGCTTTGGATGAGTTGACACAGGTGAAATAAATTGGGCCAGTAATGTTTACGTACTGTGTTCTTTTTTTTTTTTTTGTTTGTGTTATGATGATTTATGAAGTTGTTGAAGATCGTACCATTCAAGGGGAATGCGGTGTTGAGTTAACATTTAACATAAGACAATAAGAGTGTCAAAATCAGCAGAAAGTTGGTGGTTCAAAACAGGGTTGCCAGCTATGAAACAACAGCAACCACCTTGTATGCAGACCATGCTAAGGTTTATTTCCGTAACAAAATATGAGAGAATTCCCCTACCTTTGATTTTTCGTCTGACAAATTTCTTCAGGCAGACACTCACAGCACAGCCAAATATCATTTTAAAACTTAAAAAATGAAAGCCAAACATCGTGCCGTACTTGCTTGGCCCATAAGGTAAAACGTAATTTGGTTGAATTTGCGTTTTCGTTCTTTTGTACAGTTTTGATATTTTTGAGAATATTTCAACCTTGCTCTCCAAAATTTGAAAAATTGTGGGTTTCTCTGCACAAAGTAAAGGATCTGACCTATTAATTGTGTGTGGAAAAGGACATTTGAGTTTTATTTGTACTTGTTTTGTTTAATAACCTTTATAAGAATATGTTTTGGTTGAAATTGCTGCAACTATCCAATAATATTTTTTATTCCTTGTCTTGTTTGAGACCACAGAAATGTTTCGTCTTGCCATCAGCAACGTACTAGGCTTAGTTCTTAAATTTTATTCCATTACAAAATGAATTTGTTCGATTTCATTTACAACAGCGCCATATGTCCACTAGCGGAAAAAATATAAATATTCCTGTTATCGAAGTTAGAAGGAAATCTCTTGGTTCTTGGCTGAAATAAGCTTAAGAAACTAAATTTGACTTATAGGCACTAGGAACTTATCTGCAGACATATTGTTACTATGCATTTAGATGTTTATTAGGGTGGTCTTTATAAAGGTTATTGTCTTATTTTGAATGACGCACCCCCCTTATTTGTTCTAAATAATTAAAAAGAAATTCCTGTAAAATTTTAGCTCATTTTATTAACGTTAACCCGACCCCAAGATGTCTGAAGTTTTACATGGGAAATCCCATGGTATTTTTGTACGTCCAACTTTAAAAATTCGCAACTTTAGAAATGATTGATAAAGAAAATTGAATTTTTGCACACATGTAGTAACTTTTGTCATGTTTAAAAAAATGTATTAAAAAAAAATTTATAAAATTTATTAAAAATAAAATTAAATAAAAAATATTTTTTTTGTTTAATAGGCTATAAGAAGGGAAATAATTGTTGTAAATTTTTTTCAGATAAATTTTAATAGTTATGACATAAGTGACTACATGTGTTCCAAAATTCAATTTTTTTTATCAATCATTACCAAAAATAAAAGGGATTTTCATATAAACCTTCAGACGTCTTGGGGGCCGGGTTAACGTTAATAAAATGAGCTAAAGTTTTAAAGGATTTTTTTTTTTAATTATTTAGAACAAATTAGGGGGGGGTGCGTCATTCAAAATAAAACAATGACCTTTATAAGGACCACCCTAATGTTTATGCATGATAATTTTTCCAGCAGTCAACAATAATAGTTGCAGTTTCCCTAAATATGTTCTTAACTAAATAATAATGGAGAATATTCTGTATTAACCGTTTCTGAACAAAAGAAATAAGCTTTGAAAGAAACACCAATAAAGGTAAATGTTACACAGCGTCTTCCAACAGGAACAAAACGGATATTTTTCCGATGCTAGGTGGCGCTAGTAAAATGTTGTTATAAATGGTAAGAAAAATATTACTTCTATCAGTTCATGCCAAGTATTCCTTGGGGAAAAAATAGGGACTGTTTGTTCACACGAGAAAACTAAGTTTGCAGCAATTTTAACATTCTAGGAGGACACGAAGTTTGTATAATAAATAAAATAAAAAATAAATAAATAATAATAAAACCTCACGTTTTATGTAGTATGGTCTTTACAAGGAAATAACAGCAAACGAAATTCCTCTGTTTCCTTCTGTGGTAGGTACAAGAAATTGCTAGGGAAACTTAATGAAAACTTCAAAACAAAACTTCTCCAGAAACAATAGTTTCCTCGTGTAAAAGGTGACTTTTGTATGTTCTTTCATCATCTTAATCTCACCTGCATACTATTTTGATTTAAGGCCTTTGAATGTTAACTGTGTCAGTTTAAAGAATTGATAAGTTCATAATATTCATAAACTTAATCTGTGTATTGAGTAAAATTCTAGAAGCCTTAAAAATACGTCACTGATAGAACATGTTTATTTCTATACATTGAGGTGTTTGGTGTGGCTGAGAAATGTTTGATATAATTCTAACAAAATTTCTTTAGTTTTAACGCCAATACCTATGTTAATTTTTTAATCAAAAAAACAAAACTTTATTCTTTGAATAAGAATATGAATGAAATGCCAAAATATTAAATATAAATACCTATTTTATATCTTTTTTTTAAATGTGTAAGATACATTGCATAACTTCAACTTCAAATACAATAAAAGGTTTAATACATTCCTACACTCTGATATCATTGGCAAAACACTTGTTAAAACTTAAAAAAAAAATACATGATTCATTGGATTTCCAGTGGTTCTTTTCAAAAACAAACATCCGAAGTGAGACAATAGCTTAAGTAAACAATAGAATGTGTCACAACCGAAGCACCCCACATTGACACCGACATCGATGCCGAAAGCCGACATTCAAAAAGACAATATTTCCCTTACATAACAAAAGAAAACCCCAAAATTTTATTTTCCACGAAAAAAAAATCAAGAAAAGAAAGTAAGGAAGCCGCTTCTTCATGAAGAATATCAACAAAAAAAATTAAAAGAAATAAAGAAAGAAAACGCGAAGATATGGTTGGAAGGTTACATTTCTCAAGTACCAGCATCTCTTAGCATACTTCAACAATCAGCAGTCAAATTTCGACAAAAAAAAAAAATTGGGTTAAAGTTACGAAACGACACGACGACGAAAACGACACACTAATGCAAACATTCTGGGTCTTCTCCTCCGCATGGGCTGGCTTTGAGTGGAGAGTCCCAGAGTACTTCACTTGACAGACATGCGGCATATCATACAACTAACAACTCGCTTTGAATATCAATTACACGCACGGCGGCGCGGCGAGTCTGCTTGCACAGCAAACTGTTGCTGCTGCATTATGACTTCGTCGACAGTACAACGACTATGACTACTACGACGACTAAGACGAGCGACGGCACGGAAAAGCGTTCGAGGAAGATAACAGTGGGACAAAGGGTGGAGTGGGTGAGTCTCCTGGTTAATAGCATTGTACTCATAGATACCATATGTAGTACTTTTATCATAGTTTATATAGTTGCTGGTGGTTGCTGTTGGCGCATATTTTAATTAACATGATGAGAGACGAGGTATTATTGTTGTAATTCACTTGTTATTTTTATAACACCAATACCCCTGCCCTGCATATATGCACACCACTATATAGTATAGGCATTGATGGTAACTAAGGGGGTGGTGCTGGTCGAGAGTTGGTTGTTTGGCTAGAGATGGCCGATACTTGGCAATAGGCATAATAGTGCTGATGGTTTCATGTTAACTGCTTTAAGGCCTGTTTTTATAGCTACCGCATGCATATTTTTCATGGTCAAATAAATTATAACATTTTTATTAATAAGTGAGCTAATAAAACACCCGCAGCTCGTTAGCATACCTCTACTCCTCTAGTATATATAGAAACGCAAGTGTGAATTTTAATTACAAATACTTTTATTTGAGCAGTGATAATAATAAATTTATTAAAAAAAATGCAAGGACGTAACATTGAGACGAACGATTTGATAGGTAAAGATTAAGCATAGAAGCATAGTAATCCTTTTTCTCATTTAAATATGCTTGATACAACCTTCCCAAGAGTTTTTTTTTTTAATGCAGCAGCTTCCAGGCAAGATTCATGGCATTATTCGTAACCCAGCGTTTTGTTTGATATTGATGTGGATCTATGTGTGAAAACGTCAAAATTTGTTCTAGGGATAACATTTAATACAAATGAGATACACTGTCTTATTCCTCATTTCCTGGTTATTAAAACTCCTATTAATAAACGCAAGTTAAACATGAATTAAATCAAACACAATGGTTGTTTAATAATCTTGATCACCGAAGTAGCCGGATGAACGAGTTATGAAGTAACAAAACGCCTTTGTTTTTTTCGGGAAAAGTATATAAACACCAGAAATCCAATGCTAGTAAAACACAGGAATTGCATTTATAAGCTGAAAGTGACAGAACATTTCGATTACATGAGAAAGTGTGTGTGAAAATGTTCAGATTTATTGAGGAGCTCTTATTGATTGCAATTGTAATTGATTTTCGTAAAAGATTTAGCACATAAACTGAATTAACTATTGCATGTAGTTAACGTTTTTTTTAATAAGAATTTTTATAAGTCAATTTGCTTTTGATTTACATTTGGGTAATTTACAAGTATTTTTTAATTTAATTTATTTATTTATTCATCAAGCAGATTGATATAATATTATTTACAAATAAAATATAGTCCTACAGACTAATTGAAACAGGTTAATAACTTTAACAATAACTTATAAATTTAAATAAATGCATTAAACTAATGACTACTGACTAGTACCTAAACCACCGGTATAGGAGTTAAGTAATAAATATATTAAACTAGCTGACCCGGCGAACTTCGTTCTGAATTTCGTTA
The DNA here is from genome assembly GCA_949320155.1 of Melangyna quadrimaculata. NCBI lineage: Eukaryota > Metazoa > Arthropoda > Insecta > Diptera > Syrphidae > Melangyna > Melangyna quadrimaculata. Next base: position 184,130,797 of record OX439485.1, read on the forward strand.
ATGTAATGAAATTAATTATTCCGAGCATGCACAATGTTGTTTCATGTAATTCGGTCATCTGCTGAAGTTGATCTTGGAATGACAGGTAGCGTTTGAAGGAAATCGCCTGACAGCTAAATCATTGCACCAACCACCGGTCGGTTGTCACTTCTTAAATCTTTCAACTTGCAATTCAGGGCTCCCAATGCACGTTTGTGAGCCATTGTACACTCGTTCCAGGTGACAATCTTTCAGTACTGCAACAGTTTTGCCAAAGCAGAGTTCTTCAAAATATTGCATGTAGGTTCTTCATCTACTCGCAGGCAATTGCAATGCAGAATGAGCGTTCGACCGCCTTCCAACAACCTAGCCGCTATTCCAAATACGCACTTTGAACACAATGAAAATTAAAAAAAAAAAAAAAATATTACATTTTATTTTATCTGACCGAACGCAATAGAAAGTCCAATTCAAATTTGAATGACGAAACCAACAGGACACCTTATACTCCTTTCTTGGGCCAACACGAACCCATCAATCCCGAAATTGTGAAAATCAGGATCTTCCCATTCCAGTTTTCCTGGAAATGTTCCGGGATTTTCCTTCATTATCATTTGTCCTTCCTTGGGCCAATACAAATTCATCAAGCCCAGAATCGTGAAAATCGAAGTATCCGTTCTCGAATTATGCACTAAAAACAGGATATTCCCGGATTTATAATTTTCTGGGATTTTCCTCCAGTATCCTATGTCCTTCCATGGGCCAGACGAATTCATCAAATCCAAAATCGAGAAAATCGAATGATCGGTTCTCGAGTTATGGGCGCACACCCGGACGACATTTCTCTTTTATATATATAGATATGTTTTAAAAGAATCTCTACTTTGGTAGGAAAAGAAGTCAACATGATTACAAATGATATTACTTTCTCTAATGCAACAAGTTAGTGGCTCATTGAAACCATAGTTTACCCGATGATAGGATTCATGAAATATAATACAGGATCGCGTTTGCCTATACGGTGTATATATATCAACTAAGGACAATAGTAGAGGACAATTTATATGAGATGTAATAACATCGCGTAAAAATACAATAGCAATATACCGACGGCGAATATTAAGCGGTTGTAGCCACAGCAATTTGCATCTGTTCTCATAAGAGGGCATTTCAATATTCCAGTTTAAACGATGTACTACAATTCGCGAACATTTTCTCTGGACCTTTTCAATCCTTACACAATGAGTTTAATAAAAACGATTCCAAATTACTGAGCAGTATTCGAGGTAAGAACTTACATATGCATAGAATAGTGATCGAAGGGTTAAATGGATCTTTAAACTCTTTTGAGTTGCGAACCACAAATCCCAACATACTATTCGCTTTAGCAATCACAAAATCAATGTGGGAGGTGAAACTTAGTTTGGAATCGAATATTACCCCAAGGTCTTTCTTTTCTCTAAGTTTAATAAGCTTTGTTTTGTTCGATTGGTCTAACACAACGAGAGAAAGATAAAGATTGGCATTTGGAGACATTTAAAAAGAGCTGGTTAGCAATGCACCATTCAGATAAGCGCTCAAGATCACTTTGAAGTAAAAGACAATCATCCAAAGATTTGATAGAACGGAAAATTTTGATGTCATCCGCAAACATTAAACAGAGAGCATTGTTGATAAAGTTGGTATGTCATTAATCAACAACAGGAACAGAAGGGGCCCCAAGTGACCGCCTTGAGGTACACCAGACTTTACATGAATTTCTTCAGAAAATAAGTCGTTAATGCGGACCAACTGTGTTCTACCATTGAGATACGATTCAAACCATTTTAAAATACTTGAATGGAAGCCAATGCATTCCATATTTTTTATTATATAAAATTATTGACCCTATCGAAAGCCTTCGAAAAGTCTGTAAAAAGTCTGTAAAAGTCTTTAAATATAATATAAGCACCAGAGCTTTGAGTTGGAAGTTAGAAGAGCTTCAAGGTTTTAATCGACATACCTACCTACACAAACACACTTATTGGCTAACAATGTGAATGAATGTAACACACAAATTAACTAAAATGTTGACCAAAAGTTAACTATAGAATTAATATTTAATGCAAAATAAACTGCTAACTCTCGTTAAAGCCTTTTGTTCGCTCCTGATGTGAATCGAAAAATGGCACGACGAAAAATAATAAATGAACATTTTTGTTTTGCTTTTCGTTTGACCAGTGAAATTGGTGATTATAAGGGATTGTTTTGAGAATTCTCTACTCTTTTTTCGCACAAAATGAATGGCCATACATTTTGTGCGGAGAACTGACATTTGGGTTTGGTTGTGTTTTTATTTATTGTTTCATTTATTTCAGAATGGCTTTTCTTTGTTTTTTTTTATTTTATTTATTCGTAATTGTTAAAACTCTCCGTGAATATTTGTCCGCTATATTTTCGTAAGCATTTTGTAGACCTGTTGGAGACCAGTTAAAAGTTTCGTTTCATATCAGCAGCGTACACTAGACTTATGCCCTTAATCCGTTTTCCTTTGAAGTACTTGTGAGTTATGAAAACTTAAATCTAGTACTTTCATTTACACTTGCTCTCATCTGCGAGTAGATGAGCAAAGTAGTAACACACCATAATTCTGCCAGAGGGCTTTTAATAAAATAGGAGAATTCTCCTGCAAATGACATTTGTTTGTTAACATTTGAAACCATTTCAATTGTACACACTCATCAACCATCATTTTTATTGTAGAAAATTTTTATGTACGTTGTATTGGAAATGGCTAGTAAAGCATTTGCAAGTACTTCGCCACCTCCAAAGGAAAACGTTATATTTGCGAAAATCAACTACAGTCAACAGAAACTCTGTTGTCACCAATGAGTATTATTCTGACTGCACACACTTTCGCACCAAGTGTGAAATTTTGCACACTTTATTTTCTCATGAGATCAAAATTTTCTGTAATTTGATGCTTCAAATATCAGAGTTTCTTTATAATTTTTGAGGCAAAAACAATAACAATGTAATTTTTAACTTAATTATCGTTAAGCCGCCTACTTAAGAAGGTTATTTAATTAACACAAATGTCGTTTATTGATAAATTCTTACACTAAACTCATTGATTTAAGATAACTCATATTAAAATATTTCGCTGAATAATAATTGTCCTAAGCCTTTAACTGCAAATTACCATCAGCATCTGCCTACTTGCCAAGATTATTCTTGTCACTTCAGCTATTAGAGCACAAGTTCATGTCATTAATGCACACAAAATCTCTCAACTTATATCATATAATTTATTTAATTCATAAATGTTCTGGTCTTCCTATAAAAATGTCACATACTTTCGGAAATAAGTTATCAAACACAATTCACTACCAAAATGTCACGTTCATCATCATCGATGCAATTCGAAATCAGTGCTTTGTCAAAATTTTATGATGGCTATCTTATTCACAAAGTTGTTAAATAATTTCCAAGAAAAAGCGACAGGTTGATTGGTGCGGTGGCGTTGTTTTGCATAAATATTTGGTACGAATTTTTTTTTTTTTTTTCGAAGGTGGTCTCCTGAAATATGCACATTTTATGAATCACTTGCCGTCAGATCACTCACTACTAACTGCTCGGAATTTATAATTATATTATTGAATCAATATGTTTTGGAACTTTTCAATACACAGGAAATGATTGAGCATGAATGATATCACCATCGCATAGGCATCGTTGGAAACCTAACTCATTTGTAAAATATTGTACCCAAAAAAAGAAAACAACATTAAAGGTTTCCAATGATTCATAAGGCGTGTGTATAAGTAAATTGCAGATTATTTGTTTGTTGTTACTCTCAAAATAAATATCTAGAAACAAAGAACTTTAACAACCAAAGAAATGAAAAAAAAGTGTCATTGTACGCGATTTGGGTGTACTTTTTTGTTTTAACTGGAACTGTATTGTATTCAACTACAACAAACAAAATTGTGATAAAACAAAAATTTGAACGTGCCTATTTTTAACTTGAAGTTGGGAACTTTACACCGAATACTTGTAGATAGAAAATTTATATCCATCCATTTGTCATGTATTTGAGTAATTAAGCCAACTATTGTATCCAAATTTGTCACATATCTACTCGTAGTAATACAAAAAATACCTAGCGAAACAGAAAGTATAAAAATATCTTGTTAAAATATTTTTTTTCTTTTGTTTTGCAAAGGCGTGCTGCTATTGGATCAGCTGATTCAATAAATAATATGACCAATGTTCTTAGGCGAAACAAACAAACGGAAACTTTTTATACAAATAAGTGATGTACCCCCAAATTTTTTGTAGCTTTGTATTGTTGAGAAAAAATTATGACCTTTCGATGTTTTTTTTTTTTTTGGGGGGGGTGGTGGTGGTGGTGTGTTTAAAATTAGAAAATGTTAAACGAGGGCATATTATTTTTGTAACATTGTTTACTTATAAAAATGGCTATGAGACATATTTTAAACATTGGGGTTTATCGTAATTGACGAGAACGACTACAAAATTTGAAAAAAAAAACAACAGAATATAATATTTTGCTAACATACTGTTAAAATATTTCTTTCATTCTTAAAATGTTAAACAACTCATATAGGTTGATAAAGTTGCTTCAGTATTTTTAAGAGCAAAGATATTTTCTTGAAAAAGTCTTCCTTAAGAATTGTATAGGATTTTCCTAAAAGAGTCAATATATCCATCATGCCAAATCAAAACTGTGCGAGTCGGCGTATATTCTATATTAAATAATCTAAAAATAGCCTGATAATGCCGAATTTATTTATATAGGTTTCGTGTTAAGTCAACAAAATACTCACTTAAACCGTGATGTCAAGAATATACCTCGCATCATTTATGCCACTTCACAAAGTGTCAATAATAAAAGAAAAAAAAAAAAAAAGGATTTCAATTGATTCCATAAGGGTAAGGGTCGTCAAAAGTAAAAGTGATAGCCTTTGAAAAGAAGAAACAAAAAATGACGATACAACAAGCCATCAGTATATAGTCGTACGAGTATATATGACAGCGTGTTTATTAAAGGATCATTAATTTAATTTATGCGGTGAAACGGATGGCTGTGAATTGTACTTAAAATGAGCATAATACCCTTTTGGTTTGTCCATAAACAAAAACCGAAACGAATATAAAGGAAAGTTAAAGGCCATAGTCTTAAGTATAAAACACATTTTGGTTAGTTGATTTTGGACTTTTGTGATGATGCTGAAATTAATGGGGAAATAAAAATTTCAAGGACAAGGTATTTTTTGTTGGAATACTTTGAATTTTTTAGAGAGAAAAGTAAACGTTCTTTTTAGATCTATTATGGCATAAATAGCACTTTATGGTTTTTGTAGACGTTAAAAAAATAGGTAAACTGGTATAGAAGGCTCAATTCTTTAAATTTTGATTGGAGTGAAATAAAAGTTGTAATTTTTGAAGACCTCGCAATAAATTATAAAGGATTAAGAAGTTTTCTTTTAAGATAATTCATGTAAGAAAAGCATATAATTTTTAAGGATTGGATCTTTGGATTGGATTGGAAATGAAAATATAGCCAGCTGGCTATATTATCTATTATCCTTTATAAGTTCATAATAACATGCCCCAAATGTAAAAATGGAGAGGATAGTAAATTTTAAAAGCGAATTTTTATAGAAAAATATTTTATTGTTTCAATAATCACAAACTTCACAGAGTTAATATGTCCCGGACAAAATTTGCAAGCCATATTAAGCAATTTCCCTATATTCTATATATGTAACGGGTGATTTTTTTGAGGTTAGGATTTTCATGCATTAGTATTTGACAGATCACGCGGGATTTCAGACATGGTGTCAAAGAGAAAGATGCTCAGTGTGCTTTGACATTTCATCATGAATAGACTTACTAACGAGCAACGCTTGCAAATCATTGAATTTTATTACCAAAATCAGTGTTCGGTTCGAAATGTGTTTCGCGCTTTACGTCCGATTTATGGTCTACATAATCGACCAAGTGAGCAAACAATTAATGCGATTGTGACCAAGTTTCGCACTCAGTTTACTTTATTGGACATTAAACCAACCACACGAATGCGTACAGTGCGTACAGAAGAGACTATTGCGTCTGTTTCTGAGAGTGTTGCTGAAGACCGTGAAATGTCGATTCGTCGCCGTTCGCAGCAATTGGGTTTGTGTTATTCGACCACATGGAAGATTTTACGCAAAGATCTTGGTGTAAAACCGTATAAAATACAGCTCGTGCAAGAACTGAAGCCGATCCATCTGCCACAACGTCGAATTTTCAGTGAATGGGCCCTAGAAAAGTTGGCAGAAAATCCGCTTTTTTATCGACAAATTTTGTTCAGCGATGAGGCTCATTTCTGGTTGAATGGCTACGTAAATAAACAAAATTGCCGCATTTGGAGTGAAGAGCAACCAGAAGCCGTTCAAGAACTGCCCATGCATCCCGAAAAATGCACTGTTTGGTGTGGTTTGTACGCTGGTGGAATCATTGGACCGTATTTTTTCAAAGATGCTGTTGGACGCAACGTTACGGTGAATGGCGATCGCTATCGTTCAATGCTAACAAACTTTTTGTTGCCAAAAATGGAAGAACTGAACTTGGTTGACATGTGGTTTCAACAAGATGGCGCTACATGCCACACAGCTCGCGATTCTATGGCCATTTTGAGGGAAAACTTCGGAGAACAATTCATCTCAAGGAATGGACCGGTAAGTTGGCCACCAAGATCATGCGATTTGACGCCTTTAGACTATTTTTTGTGGGGCTACGTCAAGTCTAAAGTCTACACAAATAAGCCAGCAACTATTCCAGCTTTGGAAGACAACATTTCCGAAGAAATTCGGGCTATTCCGGCCGAAATGCTCGAAAAAGTTACCCAAAATTGGACTTTCCGAATGGACCACCTAAGACGCAGCCGCGGTCAACATTTAAATGAAATTATCTTCAAAAAGTAAATGTCATGAACCAATCTAACGTTTCAAATAAAGAATCGATGAGATTTTGCAAATTTTATGCGTTTTTTTTTTTAAAAAAAGTTCTCAAGCTCTTTAAAAATCACCCTTTACATTAGGATGTCCGTTATTTTGTGTCATGTCGAAAACATTTGTTCCCAGGGGCGTAAATTTGTATACATGATGAACAAAAAAATACCCTCAAAATTTCAGACTTCTATCTCAATTTTAAACCGTGCCGAAACTAAAAGATTTTTTTATCACATTTAAAAAAAAAAAATTGAAAACCATTAGTTGATTGCTTGTGGAATGAATCAACTTTCTGAAGGAAATTTATTCATACTGTTTAATTGAATTTGCGCATGCGCAATGCGCAAAATAAACTATTCTCATATCACAGTGCATTTGCCCCTGAGAGCAAATGTTTTCGGCATAACACAAAATAACAGACTCCCTAATGTACATAAGTCGGGCAGTTAAGCTTTGGAAACTTTTTCAATCTTCCTATTTTGGGACTTCGGAAGACTTTTAAAGTGGGAGTTCTATTAACTCCCAGAAAAAAAAAACTAATTTCTAAGGCATTGCTCAAAATGGAATTTTTTTTTTTGAACCAAAAAACGCCAACTAGTGATGAAAAAAATTGTAAAGCGGTAATACTTGCGATATAAAAGTATGTAGGAACCATTATGTCAAATTATAGATTTATTATTAAAAATATTGTATGCATTGGCTATTACCTAAACGGCTCAATGGTTTTTATTCAAACCTAGTGACAAATAAAGGAAAATCTCATTTTGCTCAAAAACGGCTCCTATCATTTCGATACAAAAAAAAAACAGTTAATTATACTGTCGAGAATGGCTGTAATTTTCGGTACCTACAAACATTTCCGAAAAATTGTAATTGATAGTTACCCCGGTTAAAAAATTTTTTTAGTTTTTGATTTTCTCAAAATTAGTTGAGTCGATTTCTTTAATTTGTTTACGGACAAACAAATACCTTCTAAAAAATACCTATTGTATTAACACAGGCCCCGAATGTAGTTGCTGATTACCAATATTTTTAAATCGACAATTTTCGATTGCATCTGTAATGTTTAGTAAAAACAAAAACCTGTATGAAAAATCTTATTTAATTCCCAAAAGCTGTAATTAATGGAACCTCTGGGAAAACCTTCTTTATTTTTTATTTATATTTGAAAACCATGCAGCAACAGGTCGTATTGGAGAACTCTTAAAACTTGTGAATTACAACGAGAATACTTTTGTTTACGCATTGCACATGACAAGAGATACTCTTGTAAAATTAACTTTAAAAATTAAATTATATAAAAAAACTTTACTGTAACTTAAAACTAAAATTTGATTAATACAACAAATTCTATTTTTCAACAAATTCATTCCCTGCCCTCTAGAACTCTGTTACATTGTAAGTTGAACAAAATAAGAACAAAGTACTTACTCAAGTTGTTACGTCAAACATTATTACAATGACTAAGTTAAAAACAATTTCCCAAAGCACTGATAATAACAATTACAATAAATATTAACAGTAATCGAGGGTAACAAAAATGTTATTATATTAAAGCAGCATTGTACGAGTAATATATTTGAAAATATTTTAATGATGAATATAGAAAAAGAGGAAAACAACAAGTTATCGTTTAACCTTCAATGACTTTTCTAATCGTATACAATTTGTGTAAGACTTTTCTTCGAATCTATACAAGCACCTATACCTATAATGCAATAAGAAATTAGCTAAAAAAAACTCTCATCACAACGCAAACCAGAGTGTTGATAGAAATCCATAATAATTTTGTTTAACAATAATTTTTGTATATTTTATTTATGTAGGAATTTCCAAGTTAAAAAAAAATTAAATGCTGACCAATGTTTAAGCTATTAAAACAAATTCATCTCACAGCTTTTCATCATCATCATCATCGTCATATTGATAATAATATTGCACGTCGTCGTGTCGTCCTAAAGAATGCTCACGAATTGTTTTCTCTTTCAACGCTTTAAAATGATTTAAAAAATAAAATAACCTATAAAAATTCAACCCATAGAATACCTACCGATATTCGTACCATAAACGTGCACAAGCATTAATAATAATATTTGCTTTTGAAGGAGAAATCTTGTGGGTTGTTCCCTCCAAAAAAAAAAAGTATCCGAGAAGTTTTTCTTTGCAAAATAAAAAAAAAAAATCCGAAGATGCGAGACTAAATAGCTTTAAGGTGCGTTTTGTTGCACACTTGATTGCACTCAGTAATGAGGAAGTACACGGAATGAGACGATAAGGTCTTCCAATACTTTCCAATACTAATTTGTTGTTAAATACTCTCTCTCCCTTTACTCTATCACTATGCACCAAGCTAAAAATTAATTACAAAAAATTGGAAAGAAAAAACGCTAGAAAAGTCACGACCGTTTTTGTTTTTCAATTTCAGCTACCTACTAGGTACGAGGACCCTACAACACCTAAAAACTTTATGACTAAATTATTATAAGAAAAAAATGATTGACATGCTATAGAACGTTTCAAACAACAGGTGAAAAATATCAAAAGAACATCAAAATATCCCGTAGCGAAAATATAAAATATAATAAAAATGCCGAACCAAGTCAAATGAACGATTTTCCACGGTTTTTTTTTTGTATTATATTTGTGTGAGTATATTATTAGTTCTATCTTTGAATCCGTATACTCCCCCGAAACAGTCTCTCTCTCTAAACATGAAACACCCTCCACAAGTTATCCAAAGCCTCGACCTCATTTCTCGAATCATCCAACATCATTGAGGAGGAAGCAAAATTACCAGATTACTTCATGAAAAAAACATATGCAAATACAACAAATAAATAAAATCTGTTGCAGATAAAAAAAAAGTATACCTACGAGTATCTCTTGTTCGTTTTTTTTTTTAAATCATTTTTTGTTGTATCTTTGTGGGTTAAAATTGGTTGGAATTTCTTTAAGAAAAGACGAATTCGACTGCATTAGATGTAATAAGTACTCCTACTTGAGATAAATAAGCCCAAAAAGTAGGTGATAACGACGAGAAAAGATGATATTTTATAGGGGCTGAGTTAGAGACTGAGAAGAACTGAAAAATACAACACTGGGTCGGATTATGTAGAAGGCAAACGAGGCAACTTTGAAGGGCTAATTGATTATTATTAGGACCTGATCTAGATTTGAAAGTAGTAGCCCACAGCGTAATGGTTAGTGCGTTCGACTGTCACGCTGGAGGTCTGGGTTCACTTCCTAGCCTCGTCCACCTTAAAACTAAAAAAAAATTTTTTTTTCAGGGCTACTGCCTCTTGCGAGGAATTGACAAATCCTCCAAGAGGATTGTCATGAATAAGTGCTTCTCGCTAGCCGTTTGTATTCGGCATAAAATTGTAGGTCCCTTCCATTCCTGTCGACAGGCGCACACAGTCACTAGGCCCTGGTTCTTTACGAGCCGTCGCGCCACACAATTTATTTTTTATTTTATTCTTGATTTGAAAAATTGATTTTGAATTTAAAACATACAAAATTAATTTGTTAGCCCAATGGAACATCAGAGTTGTCAAAATGTGTATTTTGACAGATTAAAATCGGAAGTAAATTGATTTTTGTAATACCAGGAATTAACAAATTAGCTTCGAATTTTTGTTACCAAATCAGAGGCTTTCCCAAACCAAAGCGAAATATTCGGCGCGATAATGAAACTTTTGTCGCTCGTCGGTTCGAAGGTTCTCCAAAAGCAATGCGAAACATTCGCTGTGTACAACATTTTTACCGTCGGCGTGTCGGTCTTCGGGGTCATATAGGAAATCTCAGTGTATTCAGTGTGGGTGCTCTCGTTTATCGCCATGTAAATTAATTTATACAGGCGAAAGTTTCGTTGCCGTTCCCTAATGTTACACTTATGTTCTCGCTTATCGTCATGTTAATTTATTTTTGGCAGCTTATTTATCGCCATGTAAATTAATTTAGGCAGGCAAAAGTTTGTTTGTCGTGCCGAATGTTTCGCGTTGGTTTTTGAAAAGCCTTTAATTTATGGTGATTCTCATCAAATCAGCTTGGATGTTTTCGTTTATCGCCGTGTAAATTTATCTTTGACAGTTTATAGTTTCGTTCAAATGCATTTGATAAGCAACAAAACCAGCACTGAGATGGAGCTTGACATGTGGCTTCGGTAGCGCGATGGGGAGGCCGTCGGCTTCCAAATTCCAGTCACAGTTGATGTCTTAAGTTCAATCCCCATGACAGGCAAAGCTTTTCAAATAAAAATGAACATATTAAGACTCAGCACCACAAGAAGTCTGATGATCGGGTTGGCACTCGTGAAATAGCTATAACTTCAGCCAAATAACTTGGTATTAGAACACTTTAGTTGTTGTTGTTTCATACAAAATTTTCATTTTATAGTTTCGCTGTCACGCCAAAGTTCGTTTGGGAGAGCCTTAAAGCAAATATTTTGCTTTTATTTAACTAAAAAAAATACTAATTCAGAAGAGCAGGAATGTTAGGTATTTTCAATTTCAAATGCTTTCATTTGAGAGTCAAAGTAGATGAGTTTTAAGTAACAATCGAGAGGAAAATGTCGCTGAACTGCTCCGATTAAAAACCAAAGTAAATTGATTGAAAGGCGCCCTAGGGTTTGTTTTTTGTAACTGAGGGCTCTACTATAGCTAAGTGCGGACTTGGAAAGGCGTTTTAAAAGATTGAATCTATTACTAGAAAACTACTTTGGAAATTCTATATTGCTTTTGTTTGTGTCTCACATTCTTATTCTCGTACGTGCTGGTATGGTAAGAAAAGAAAAAAAAAAGAGAGAAAGATTAAGAGAGAGAGAATGATTATAGAAAGAATGCTCTCAGAGTTGTCTTCTTCTTTTGGTTGCATTTTTACACCCCTTTTGGAGCACGAACCAGAAGCACACATCACGACAATGACGACGAGCAATACATATTTCGAGGTCACTTTGCTATTGTTTTTTTGTTGTAAGTGTTATTACTGAGCACGATAAAAGTTAGTGAAGCTTTTTTTTTACAACCACCCCCTCTCTACCACCCTAAAGTAATATGTAGGTAATAGATAATTATAAAAATAATAATGACTTACAGAGAAATAAAAAACACTGTGCTATGGAGGAAGATCACTCTCGTCGAGCTTGATGATGAAGAAGCTTTCGTGCACGATGATGATTGCGCGGGATGATGAGAATGCTTGGAAAAACTGTGAGAGCAACAAAAAAAAAAAACACGCGAGCGACGAAACGACAAAGCGTACTTCGGACAAAAAGTTCGGATAGGGCTTCTCGAGAACGAAGACCGCTTACACTGTACAACAACTGCTGCTGGTAGGTTACGTTCCACTGAGACTTCTGTGACTTGCACTTGTGATTGTGGCAGCGATCCAACTAAAAAGGAAGTCTGCGGCGATCACGCTGCTGGCTGGCTGGTTAGCTGACTGGCCTAACCAACGTACTGCTGCCGTGCCACCCCACGAGAACTGTTGCTGCGCTGCGGTGGTGGTGATCGTGGTAGAAAATTCAAAAGAAAATTATACGTATATATGGATTCATGTACATGTGTATAAATTTATATACAAAAAAAAACGTATAGATACTTTGCATAGGCAGAAACAAACAAAGCAAGGAGAAGTAGTGTAATATGCAAGTTTTCTTTCTCTTCTTCCTCTGCGATCGATTTGGTTTCGGTTCGGTTTGGTTTGGTTCGGTGCAGCAGAGTCGTTAGGTACGATTTTTTTTCCAACCCCTCAGACAGGGCAGGAGTATACGAAACATTCTTAATAGTTAAGTTAGTTCTCGACATGGACGGGGAGGGGGAGGTTTCGCGAAAGCTAAGCAAGCTATATACTGTCGTAAAAGAAAACCTAAAACGGAAGAAGGTGGTAGGGCGTAGAGAGGGTGGGTGGGTGGTTGGACGGAGGATCGGGTAGCATGCCGGAGAATGCTGACCTTGAAACGATATCAGCGAAGTGATGATGTTTTTAGATGAAGCAGCAGTGCATTCGTGCAGTGCTTAGCTAAAATGTGGGCATCAATAACTAGCACACATTATTTTTTTCCTTCGGGTACAATTTGTAAGTTTTTATTTTGTTTCATTTTTTTTTTTTTTGGAGAGAACTTTCTGTGTAATGTGTGTGGTTGGGCTTGAGTTTGGTGGTGAATAATGGCGGCATATAATGGCGGCGACAGGCCGACGCCATTAAGGGGGTTGGTTGGTGGTGCTGGCTAGCTTCGGGTGTTAGATGGAATTTACTGGGTCGCGGTACAAAGGGAATGAAGAGCAACACAAACAAAAAAGAAATTAAAAACCATTTGTGTTTTTGTAAGTTTTAGCAAGTCGTTGCTTGGTATGTAGTTGGTTGATTTGATTGGTTGGTGATAAGTGAGAGGAACACGTAAGATTCAAAGTGCATGCTGGGAAGACTTTACTTTTTTTTTATTTTTCTATTTCTTCTTATTCATCTTCTTCTTGTCTTGCTTCGTCTTTTTCTTAATTTGATAATTGAAAGCTTGAGTGATTTTTGTAAGATCTTGTTAGAAAATAAAATTTTTGCTAATGTTTACCACAATTTCTGATGGAATTAGCTAAACAAATTTGTGTTATCAACGGCTTGTCGTCGTAGTCGTCGTTGTTATTTGTTCTTGAAATATGACATTGGCAGAGATGGAATTAGAAATGGAATATGTAGGTACATAGGTTTACATACTTATTATCAAAGATGATAAGGTCTTTTTGTTTGTTAGATAATAGAGATTGAGTAAAAAAGAAACCTACTGCATTACGCAATTATGTGAATGAATAAATTGAAATGACAGTCATAAGTTTTTTCCTCTGGGTAAATTTCTCCCAGTAGGGGAAGAATTTGCTAATTTTCTTGTATCAGCATTCTGTGTCAGGTAAATACATACATAGTTATGAAATGGATTTTGAGGTTTGGAATAGCAAAATCACATGGCATGTAAACTATATGGAAATCAGATAGGAGTTTTAAGTTGGCTACCCATAAAAAACCATTTTGGATTTACTGTTTTGGAACACAAAAAAACAGGATGCGTTTTTGCGATAGAAAACATTTTATGGATAGTGAAAATTTTCTCATCGCTTGGTTAGAAGAGTTGGATCTGATGGATTGCATGTTACCATATTAAGCTTTCAGTATAATATTGAAGTTAGTTCACCTTAAAATTTGTAGAAATAAATAAAATGTATGATGGCCCGTATATACTCCCCTTACAGTTGATTTTAAGCGTAGCGATTTCGAACACCCGTTACGATACGAACCACAGCGACCAATCGACAGGACTCTTTTCGATATGCAACATACGCCTAAGCCATACCTACCATCGTATTTCAGAAAATTATTTGGAATAAAACCACGAATCAAGCTATTTTGTTTGAATCAAAACCGGGAGTCATACAAATTTTGGATATGAAAACATTATTATTATAACATTTTGTTCGACAGCACTGCTATAATGGAAAGCAGGCTGTAAGTGCAACACACTCTCCTCGTCTGTAAGCTTGAAAAGGATACCTACCAGGGTAGTTAAATGAATTTTAAATATATTCTTTGTTTTTGATCTAATTTTTCTGTTTTACTGGTCAGTCTAGAGGTTACCCCATCAAAAATTACATTCAAGTGAAGACAAGAGAGCTGAGAGCTTTTCGATATTTTTTTTAGCATACACTTTTTTTTATGATTTTTGTGAAAAAAAAAACAAGTTTTAAAGTGCTTGTACCCCTTACCCGCACTAGATCATTTTCTTAGGACCAGAGTTGTACTTACCTGGTGGTTCAGTCTCGGGTCAAGGTTTCAAGCAACCGATTTCAACGGATAAACTGGGTTCAAGCATCAAATTGGCTCATATGATAAACTTGAACCCTGAAACATGGGGGAGATTCAGGTTTGAAATCTTGCACCAAGACTATGAACCACGGTTTAAATATTTTTCTTAACTGTCCTTTAATTCTAGGCCTATGAGTTGAATAAGGAGTGTTAAGCTCAGCATACAAATTTATTTATTATTTACTGGCTGACCCGACAGACTTTGTCCTAAATTTCAATTAATTTTTTTGTGTTTGTTTTTTTTTTTGTGAATTTGTGAAAATTTAATGTGTAAGCAAAGTAAAAGGGAGAAAAACGTCAGCCCAATTGGAAAAATCGAGGTTGATTGTTGATTAGAATTAACTAGTTACTTCTTATTTATTACTTAGCCGCATTCTTCTTAGTTTTATGAAAAATGAGGTGAATTTATTTGTTTAACATTTTTAAAAGTAAAAGTCAGTGTTTGAATAAAAACTTGTTAAACGCATTGAATTTTGAAAATAAAAATAGCACTTACTGACGTCGAATTTAAAAAAAAAAATAATTTTTTTTTTCATTTTTGTCCTCAAAATTTAAAAAATAAAATAAAAATAAAGAATTTCTGGCTTTAAAAAAAGGTATAAAATGTTAGTGTAAGGTTTACCGATTTTTTTTATTAATTTTTGTTTAAAAGTATTTTTTTTTTTAGAAAATTGCACCTCCTGCCTTGACGGGGGAAACAACCTCTACCTACACGATTTTTGTATTGGCTTAACCCAACCAAAGCTCTCTAGTTTCTTTTCACACCTCATCGGAGTCACCGTTTTTATTTTTTTTTTTAAATTTTAATAAAATATAAAGTGCGTATAGGCCCCAGTTAACCACTCTTTTATTGTTGTTAGTAAAAAGAGTATACGCGCGAGTGTCCCATAGTTTTATCGTGATTTTTTTTAAATGCAGTATATTCACGGTTTTGGTTATTACTCTGAAAATATGAAAAACGTTTCTTTAGTTATTCCAGATTAAACTCAATGGGGCATATTCATAGTCATTTTAGACCTGGGTCAAAGTTAAACATAGCTTTGGTTGAATTTTCGGACGTTGATTCTATTTTTTTAAGGTTATCATTTCAAAATATTTGAAGCTATTTGTGTAGTATACCAAGTTAATTATCTTATAAAAATATAAAACCAACAATTTGTAATTAAAATCGGTATGTATTCACTGAGCCAAAATTGTCTTAAACTGTAGTTTAGTTAAACCTGGGTCTATCTGCGACTATGAATATGCCCCAATGAATTTTCTTGATTAACTATCCATTTTAACTCATCGTTTCAATCGAATGAAAATCATTTTTCAAGAGTTAACTGACGTTTAACCTCAAATTTAGACTTCTATATCGACGAATCACAAAAAAAATCTTTCGAAGTTCGGATTCTATGAAAAATGTTCCACTGCAATAGCAGGCAGTACCAATTTTACTGCACTACTCTAGGTTTTCAATAAAAGCCCAAAAACTGTAAAAAATAGTTATTCTCATTTTAAGAGGGATGAGGGATGTCAGAAATATCTTTATGTATAATTTGAAATTATGGCAGTTAATTGAAGCATAATCTTGTGATAAGTAGAAACTAAACAAACGGTCAAAAAAATTTCGATCCAAAAATCAACCTGCAAAATTACTATCAGTTAAAATTCCAAAGTAATTATTCCCATGTGAAAAAAAAAAGAAAAAAACAACAACAGAACCACAAATATGCAAACCAATTAAAGATCTACACCTTACAAAAATCACTGTGCAGTCGCAGTGTGCTTCAAGGATGAGAACCGCATTAATTGGCAAACCACCACCATAGTCGTCAGAGACGAAGTCGTCGGCTCCACCCAAATAGACGTGCAATAATTGCTAGCAGATCATCGGTGTACAGTGGCAAATTGTATGTGATTTAGTTGGACAAATTTGACTCTTATCTTTCAAACTATTTTTGTATGCGTTGAAAAAAAATAAAATATTTTCATAATATTCCAGGCGTATTTTTGGGTGTGGTCTATGAGCAGAACTTCTATTTTTTGCTTTTTGTACAAAATAACAATTAATTTTTCTCAAAAAATTGAGCTTTTTAATTTGTGTTTAAAGGAGTCCAGGAATGTCGACTTTCAAAACTACTAACGACTTTATTGAAGTACCTACATAAACAAACTTAGAGTCGAATTTAGTATAAGTCGAGTTTATCCCATACAAAAATTTGAATTTAAGCGAGACTTGACTCTTAATTCGTTTATTACTAAGGGCCAATAAAATAAGAGTCAATTAGAATATTTAATCCCTGTTTTGAATTAGTTCAGTCCTACAGTGTGGCTCAACAATAGTCGCACAACCCAACACTCCTCGATCCCCTCTAATCGATACCTACCTTTTTAATTTAATTGCAACAATTTGTTTTTTTTTTAATTAAAAAAAAAAGTTAGCAAAACCACGGAAACACATTAAGAGAACTTTTCATGCGGATGAGGTTAAACATTAAAATATTGTATTTTGTCATTTTAGTACATAAATCGGTTTTACACTCTTAAGTCTCAACACATCAGACGGACTTTTTTAAGTTATTCGTCAAAACCCCGTAAGTCATCGTATTATAGTCATCGTCAGTCAGACTTTTGGTTCCGTGTCCGTCAGAAGCAATTCAAGGAGAGAACAATCAACCATCAATGTCGAAGATGACAAATCGAGACCTGGAATCCTAATTAGTCACAAGCTCACACAAGCCAACTTCGTTATGTTTTTTTTTTTTTTTTTGATTTATTTTTCTTGTTTGTTCTGTTGGCTGCCTCACCGCTTCGGCCGTTTGGCTGATGTTTATGTGTGTTCCTTTGGACGGATGATGGCAGTGGCGGTGGCTCCCCAATGATGTACTAGGTGATTGTGGGCGCGTGCTCATAAGACCCCAGGCCAGATTTACCTTATATTGGTTTGGATTGTTTGATTTTTTGTTTTCATTTTTGAAAAAAAAAAATGAATGCATTTGGAATTCTTGATGCGAACTCGTCCGTCGTCGTCAAAGCAATAATAAAGACGACTTCGACGACAGTCCGAGGCAGTTTAAGAATCAGTTCTGATATACCATTTTGGATGAGGAGGAATGCGTTGTTGTCCGACGACATTCAAATGCGCACGGTGTGCTCCTATAAAGTGCTACCAAAGAACGCAGTCTCTCTCAACATCAGCATTATTTTATATATATAGTTACACCGAGCTTGGAGCTGGCCATCT
Organism: Melangyna quadrimaculata; assembly: GCA_949320155.1. Classification (NCBI taxonomy): domain Eukaryota; kingdom Metazoa; phylum Arthropoda; class Insecta; order Diptera; family Syrphidae; genus Melangyna; species Melangyna quadrimaculata. The sequence goes on from OX439485.1 coordinate 184,148,851, forward strand.
AAGTTAGTGCAAATTGAGACGAGGCTTCTGGACTAGAATACTAATGGCTGAGACTGTTCTTCGGAACCAATTCACCTTCGAGCTGGAGAACTTATTGTCGGTCGTCGTCGACATAAAAATTACTTGCGTATGTTTGATGAGTATAGTCGTATCGTTGCATTGGGGCTAGTGCTCGCAAATCAATTAAAAATATTGATTTTTTATTTTTATTTTTTTTTAACTGATGTATTCTGAAGCAGCACCTAATCGTGTTCTTTGTTTAGAGATGAGGAACTCGCGTTTTATTCGATTGTATTTGGGTTGGGTTCGGTTTGGGCTACTTAAGATTTTTCGCAGGTGATGATGATGGTGATGATCGGGCGGATTTTTCCAATTTGGTGGCATGTGTCACAAATGGCAGTCGGTATAGTCGATAAAGGAATGTGCATCTGATGAGTATGTAAAAATGCATCCATATGAAGATGGTGATGTTTTGTCGCCACAGCAGTGTTGCATTAATGCCCTCACAATATATGCTCGCTCTATTGGATCGCGTATACAAATAAACTTCGATTTGACTATAATTTATGCAGACTGACTTTGTTGCATTGTTTTTTTTTTTTAATTTTTAGTTTTTAATTTATTATTGTATTTGCTTTGCATATGTGGTTTTTATATATTTTTTTTTATATTTTAAGCCAAATGATATATGCACAATCGCGTACTCTCTGCGGGGAGGTTATTATGAGTGACTGCATAGGGACGTGACATTAAAGCCAAAAGATCTTAATTGCGCGACGAAAGACCGCGAGAGCTTTGTTCGTTTTGTATGGTGCTTCTTTGGTGGCGGCAGTTACAGACACAAAACACACACAAAAAATGGAAAGTGACTTTGACATGGACATGGTCAATTTGGGATGCGCGATGCTGTTAGACATGGTGTTTTTCGCTGTTAGACATAATTTTTGTGTTGCTGATGTGTGATTTCAAAGACAAAGTGGTATTAAGTTTTAAGAAACTAAGGATCGTTTACTTAAATAAAGGAATCATAAAGTTTTAAATTTAAAATCCAAATTGTGGAGAGATTTTTGTTAGGTATGTTATTATGAAACTAAGTCTATAACCTACTTTATGCTCTTGCGTTTTAAAGTTAACGGATCTTTTGACCCGAATGCACATCACGCTAAGTTTGAGCTTCAATTATAAAATTCTCTCTAAAGCTGAAATTTGGAGAGAATTTTGTACAAGAGATAAACTTAAGCGCAATCTACATAGGCATTAGCTAAGAACTCATATACTCGTACATTTCAAACAAAACGTTATTGGAACAAAGAACATAACTCTGAATAAGGGAATAAATTCTAAAACTTTTATTTTTGTTTAAATGGTGCCCAAGAGAGGAAGTTATTTCGAGCAGAACTCTATCAACAACTTCAATATGTATTTGTTTGTGTATAATAAATGGCATTTTCAATTTTGGGTGGCCGCGCTTTATCTTAGAAAAATGTATTGGACTCGATTTTTCTAACAAGTTTTTTTTTTCTTCCTATAGGTTGGTAAGCTCTGTTTGTTATGTGGATTACTATGCTAAAAATGATGTCGATTCCATAGCCACTTTTTAAATTCTCGCAAAATAAATGTTACAAAATCAATCGATTGAAGTTAGATCCCCTATTTCTATTATCTTTAAGATCGGAAGCTTTCCACTGGTGGTCTGAAACCTTTTTGGAAAAAGAAAGATTGCAGTTGTTCACGTTTGAAAGAGTTCGTCATCAATCCCTCTTTTATTTAATTCGTGTGTAATTGGTATCGAAAGATTTCTTCTGTTTTTAACAAGAATAATTTTCTTTTCATACAAGTCTAACTTAATACTTTCAAGTTTTAAATTGACAAAAAAAAATCCTAGTGTACCTCAGGGCTCTGTGTTGTCTCCAATATTCTTTATCAGCTTTTTATTGTCTGAAACTTTTAACCCTTGTAGAGTTCTTTATGTGTAGATATGTAACCTTAAGAAGTAAGTCCATCATTATTGCTTATGTTTAACATTTTGCGTTAACTGTCAGAAAATAAAACTAAATGCTACCGCTGACAATAATTGCCACAATTTGTCATATTCGTTTAATTCAATGAAAAGCACAAGTAACCTCAACTCCAGAAATGCGTTTCGGCCAGGTTTTTGTTATATCCTACTTCCTTTTCCTAATGCTCACATAAGAAGCTCCCACGAGCGAAGACCCCCACATATATATTTTGACGGTCGTAAACCAATTTCTACAGACAAATTATCATTTCATAATCTGATTAAAAAAAAACCAAATGTCAATGTGAAGGCGTTTATTAAAAAAAAATCATTTAACATAATCTAGGTACTTCATGCAATTAATAAGCAAGTATGTAATTTGCAAAATTCCTAGGTATTAATATCCATCATAATAAGTGGCATGTACTTTTTAACAGAAGTACAAACTCACAACAACCAAAATATTCAAGGTCTAGCACATCATCAGGAAACAATTAAATTTCAATAATTGTATATCCGGTAGCCATTAAAATTATGTACGACATCATTTAGCACTTTAATAAAAAAAAAGATAATAAAAAAGTAAGAAAAATCTACCTTACCCATAAAATAACCCTGTGCCCAAAACACAACAAATAACCTTTTATTGGTAATTAAATGAAGTGCATTGTTATCCCTATTTAAGGCTTGAATGAAAATAAAGTAGGTACACAAAATTAAATTCCACCACAGCCTCATTACAATACCATCTGTCACTTTCTCTACTTAGCACGTGCCCTTATGTCAATCAACAATATATCACACGGCCTATAACAGAAGGAAAACAAAAAAAAAATTAAACCAAAAAACTATAGTATGTAACCTCAAAAACCCATCATCACAATCATCATCATCACCGCCAACAAGTGCCACCAGTTAAATGATGACGAAGAAGAAAAAAAAATTTAACAATACAAATTTTAACAGAAATAATTCACCGAAACATCAAGCATAGTGTCATAATCATTTAATCAAAATTATTTTTGTTTTTCTTTTTCATTAACCATTCGAGTCATACTTTATACACTAACCACAAATAATTGCAAAAAATAAACAACAATAAAAGAAGAGGACAAAAAATAAAGAGCAAAAATAATAATCGTATTTATTTTTGTCAATAAAACTAACAAACGCAATAATTGTACAATAATTAACAAGAACTATCCCTGGAATGGACAAACTGAAAGATGACATTGCTGCTAAATAAATAATAGATAATTGGTAAAATAATGTTTGTTTATCATTTAAAAAAAAAAGTGAACTCTTTTTACCCCAAATTTCTGTGTCTAGCTCGTAATTTCGTTTTTGTTTTGTGTTCGGCCAAGCTAGAACGAAAGGGAAAACAAGGTTTGATTTTTTAACTTAAATTCTAGTCAAGTAAACGCGTTTAACCTTCACCTACAACCAACCATGCCTGTCCATCATCCATACATAATGAACCAGAGGCTGTGATTAGTAAAACAAACAGCAAAGCAAAAAACAAAAAAAGAAACAGACGACAACTAAACAATAAAACAATAATACATGGGCATAGATATTAAAAAAAAAACAACGAAAAAAAAAAAACGAAACGAACGACGAAACAATCTCAAAATGAATTGAAAATAAGAGTTACCATATCCATTGGTTGGTCAGTTGGCCAAATTAAATACAAAAAACTAAACCATCGAAATCGAAAGTGTGAGTCGAACTACATAATAAATATTTTATAGGAAAAGCTATAAATGGCGCACGATGCGAGGCTGATGATAGATAGACAGACAGATATATTACGCACTATTTCTACGGGCATAGTCCAAAAATACATTTGCTAGGCTCACAAACCATAAATTCAAATGAAAACACAAACAAAAGACGTAAAATCAAACAAAAAAAACAACAACCAATCGGGAAGTTTGTATATAGAGGGCGATAGTGTCTAAACGTCAAAATATCATTAACATCACCAACAAAAAAAAAAAAAAATTGTGACTCTTTCCAGCAGAATGATGGTTCGCTGAATTGGAAAATTAACAAATTAAGATAAATTAACGTTAAGCTTCGTGTGTGTATTTTTAACAATATTATTCTCTTTTTATTTAATGTCTGATTTTTTTGTCGGAAATTAGATCAAAATGAATAAAAAGGAAATAAAAAGGAAATAATGATGAAAAGGCGTAGCATTTAAATACAAAACACAATCATGAAATTGCTGCATATGTATGACTAAATCCATAGCTATTACTGACACAATTTTGTTTTTTCTTTTTTGGAGACAATCCACGAGAGTAATTTAGACGAAATTAATTGAATATCTCAGTGATAATTGGCAATGCTGCGGTCGGTGGCGATGGCGATGGCGACGTGCGGTGGTGGTCACGGAGAGGTGAGAAAATATGTTAGAGAGGAAAGAGATGATACCAGAGAGGCGAAAATGATGATGATAAGATTAAATAGATTGAGGGGCGTGAGGTTGGAGCAGATTTTTATTTTATTTTTTTTTTGTGTCATGCTGTTTAATTTTTTATAGCAGCTTAATCGGTTATTCACTCTTTTATGATAGATTTCAATTGAATATATTATTTGAACAGCTTTTTGTTTGTCAGTGAACGGGAGGGGCAGAGGGAGAGACAAAATTTGATCTGATGTGTGCTTGTCATTTAAGACTTTTTTAACGGAATTTTATTTTGACCATGAAATCAACAACCTATTTGTTTTGTCTGGCGGAGAATGTTAAACAAAATTATTCAAAATGCACACCAGTTATAGGTAGGTAAATAAAATATTTTGTATAAGTTTCCATTGAAGTATTATCAATTAAATTACAATTTGACTCTGAAATTTTCCTTACAATTAATAAGAATCAGCAAATGGAAATACCAAGTTTGTCATACAAAAAAATAAGTGTACATTCTTGGTTGACACAACGAAATCAGAATTGAGAAATTGTGTTCTCATTATCGTTCTGCAGTACGATTTGGAGATGTCTCAACTAGTTTTTGCCCAGAATAAACCTATATCAATTCTGTAAAAAAAAAAAAAACAAAAAAAAAAAAAAAAAAAAAAAAATCGATAGTTGGTACAACTCTCCATAAATATTTTTCGTAAACTGTTACTGTCGTGTTGGAGACTATAGACAAATTTAGTTTTGCATCAGCAACGTTATTTTTTGGTGAATTCCAACAATACAATTAAATAATTTTGAAAACAAAGTGGCAAAATATTCATGGAGACTTTGACCGATTGAAAAAAATATCACAAAAAATCACAGAAAGCCATCCTGAAATGAAAGGTAACAAAAAACAAACACGAACAAATTCAAATTTACGTTTTCCTCACGCAATTAATGTTCCGGACATTTAATTCCTTGAAAAAAAAGAGTGGAGACTTCTCCAAATAATCTGGTATAATTTCTCAATTTCGCACGTCAAATAGCGAAATGTTTAGTTCATGATTTCGGTGTGTCGATTTTGTATGGGATTTTTTTCGATTTACATATATCAGAAGCTTTTCCGACTTATGCTCAGAAATAACAGGCTTTTTCGTTTTGAAACCGGTGGTGTGTTCACAGACATCGCTCTGTCAAACTGTGATCAAGAGAATTCAAATGTTTTTTCCTCAGTATTTTGACAGTTCCAGGAAATTAAAACTGATGAGCCCACTATGATTTCCTTTTCCTTAACATGTCCAATAAATTCGATTTATGTATAACTAAATGTGTTACGAAACGCTGCATTGTTCGCTGGTTTAAATATTGCCACGAGTTTGAGATATAACCGAAGAGAGATTATTGAGCAGTGAACCGTGTGTTATAAATCATGAACATACGTTATAATCTCAAGATTGACAGGATTGGACAAACATTTTTAAACCGTCATAATGTATCCCTCCCATCATTCCATATTCTTTAATTTGTTTTTCTGTGCCTTGAGCCCAAATTATATCTAAATGGAAGTGGAACGCATTGTTGAGCTCATAATTCGCGAAATCAGTCGATAGTTTTGAAAATCAAGCTATACGAACACCAAAACTTTCTCATTTACCATCAGTTTAAAATAAGCATTTGTTTCTATTGGATTTCTCAACACTTTTTTTTATCTTTTTGTTTATTATTTTAAAATTCATCTGCGCTAATACATTGTCATAAATAATACTGCAAAATTAAATAATTATAATTAAGTCATCAGAGCCATTTTTAACTACCTTTAAGTTCAGTCAATAAATTATAGCATCATACAAAGCTTTATAATCTCTAGAAAGAACAACTTGCCTTTTTCTTATAAATTATTTAATATTATTTTTTTGTTTATTTAGGTATAACTGCTTCTTTTGTAAATTAGCATTTTAAAAGTTATTTTGTACAACTTCCTAGACGTTTTTTGTCTTTCGTTAAGGCTAAATACGAAGAACAAACATGATAACTTGACCATGAATGCGATTGAAAACCAGATATTTATTTGCCTTTTTTAGTATATTTATAGGTATGAAGATTATAGAAAAAGTTTGAAACTTACCCTGCTAAGAACATCAGAAGAAGAAGAAATCTAAAAGAAAAAAAAAAAAAACATACAAGATTAAAGAAGATTCTATAGACATTTTTTTTTTTTTTTTTAAGATTTTTTTTAAATCCTATTTCGAAATGATTAAGTCAGATGGAGATTTAAAGACAGCATCTGTGTTAATATCACTCAACAAAACACACCTTGTTTAAAAGACAAAGAAGAAACAACAACCAAAAAATGTTCTTAATTGAAAAATACCAAATAACCTTTTGACGAACATCGCAACAACCAGATTCTTCTAAAGTGTCAACATTTCCCAATCATCATCAACGAAATCCGTAAATTCAACCAACCAAATCCACGCACCCATCATCAGCACTGTCACAAATCCTCTACTTGTCAGCCATATGGATTCTGAAAAAAAAAATTATACATACTTCGACTGCCCTGACAACACACACTCAATGTCCCAGGCATCCCCTTTCCACCACACCTTCCTCTCTGCTTTTTATCTCAAAATAGATTTTGTATCTAGGTCGTCGCGTCCCAAAACTGTGACACACACACGCATTTTATTAACATCTTTATTCGCTCTGACTCTGAGCTAATGCAACATGCAAGTCGAATCTAGCAGAAGGGGAGATAAAAAATCCTAGGAATGGAAAACTCATCGAGTACCTATCATTTCCCATTATTCATTCAGGGGATCGCAGCGATGGATAATCATCATCACACGCACAAATGCATCGTCCGCTGACTTTCAAAAGATTTATGATATGACAGTCGAGTCAAACCCAAAGATACAAAGTAAAGTTGATCTTCTAGTCACTAGTTTGTCCAGTCCATATAGGTTTCGATTTAGAGGTCAACTGGATTCGTTTTGGGCTTTGGCTTTGCCTTCCACGCGTGACATGATATGGTAACACCGAAGCAACGTCAAAGAAGCTTAAAAAACATATAAACAAAATGCAAAAACAAGAATTCGCATACACTAAAACATCAATTGAAACTAAAATGTCAAATAATCTTCTTCTCCGACAGCACGAGAAGAATAAGCAAAGGCAACCCAGTCCAATTTAAGACCAAACACATCTGACGACGACGAAGCAGCGCCGCGTCGCACCGTGGCCAGCCGTGTTGGTCATCAATATCGAACGCATTACCATCCTAGGTTGGCGTGGTGGCTGACCAAGCAAGCACCATAAGTCGTATTTCTGGAACTGACTTGAAGGTCAAACCACCAACCATATTATAGCGTGGTGTTGCTGATTAAATTATTATTGATGATGATGACGACGACGCCGCCGACGACAAAGACGATGGCGGTTTTTATGTCGAAGTTTGTTTCTTTTAAGGTGATTCCTCTTTCACTAATTGCGAGTGAAAATTATGTTCGAAAAGAACTTTCGGTTATTTTTTTTTTTTTTATTTTTAAAATTGTTGATGTTGACAGGTATATTCAAGTATTTTTGTTTCAAGGGTAACAGGGTTTTGTGGTATGTTATAAATGACGTCAGTAAAGAAGAATTTTTCCCATATATTGGAAGAATAGTCAGTACCAATTTATTGGTAATAAGTGGAAGAAATATTTTCATTCACATACTGGAAACCTCATCTAATCTATTGAACTAAAAGGTGCCAAGCCAAAAGCTTACCAATCACAAGCTTGAACCACCGTTGAACTTCAGTTAAACCGTATTGAAATCAGTATAGATTAAAATTTCTAAACCACGTTACAAATTTTGAACCATTTTTGGACGGCTGCCAATCAAGACCAGTTGTACCATTTTTACCCAGATTGATTTTATTTATAACTGCTTTCGTTAACTCCTAGATAGATTCAAAATTAATCATGCGTTAATCTATATAGGGGCCAGTTGTATAAATGTGGTTCAGGATTGGTGCAATAATTTGTAAACACCGATTCCGACAGGTAAACTTTATTACTTCATTTAAACTACTCTGAACCATGGTTTAACATCAGAACAACCATGGTTAACCCTAGAAAGATAACCTACGTCGAATCGACGTAACAATTACATGTAACTCTTATGGAACATGAAATAGGGTTATCTTTCTAGGGTTAACGTGTATTAATACATGAGTTTAATTACTTATATACTTATATATTGAGTTGAATACTTCATTCTTAGAACTGAAACGTTTTCTTGATGGCTTGATGGTTAAAAACAATTTTGACAGCCATACTGTCATTTTCATATGTTTCGGCTATAGTGTCACGGATTTTCAAGGAAACAATTTACAATAAGCCATCTGAAGTTCTTGTTTTGCTGTCAAAAACCAGAGACACTTTTTTGGATTCACCTGCTCGATTATTTTGTTGTCATTGTTCATTAATTCATAAAAAAAAACAGATAGAGTGCTTTTGACCTCTTGCAATGAAATATTGTTCCCGATGCTCAGCCATATTGACGACGGATAATTTCTGAGATCTTAAAAATGTGAACTATAGCTAAACAATCAATCACAAGCTCACATGTCAAACCCAAAAACGAACTCATAATTCACTCAAACTCAAGTGGTAATGCTGAAGCAAAACAAATGACTGTTCTAATATTAATTTTAGCGCCAGCTAACGGATTTTTTTTGTTTAAAAAAAATATTCACAACACTATTACGAGATAAAAACAACATAACGCAATATAAAATTAATACATACATATTATAATAGTAAAAAATAAATTAACTTAAAAAAAAGAAGGTCAAAAATATTTACTACGAGTATATCGATGATGATGATGATATTGATGATGTCTTTACCTACCATTTTTCAACCTACAACTTCACGCATATAAATTGAATGATTTAAAATTGATTGAGGAAGTAATCTTTATTGAAAAATCGCTGAATAAAAAAAGACCTAGACTTTTTGGTGGGTTTTGGTGGCGACCGGTGTGGTGGTGTTGCGGCAGCGCGGTGGCAGAATACGGAGGTGTCGTTGACGCGCTATGCTACGATATAAAAATGAAGAAGAAAATGCAAAAAAGAAGATACAAAAAGAGCAAGAATGTAGTTTAAAAGCTTATAAATGCCGAAGACGATATGCAAATCGACAAAGATTGGCATGGTATACTACCTCACTTAACATAATAAAAAAAGAAAAGAAAAAACAGCTTTTAAAAGGTGGGTGTGTTAAAAAAAGACTTCAATTCGATTTATTTATTATGGGTGAATTTAACATGAATTGGGGTTTTGGGCTTTTGTGTGTTTTTTTTTTTTATTTACCTCTATTCATGTTGAAGATGATGGTGCCATATAATGGGGATTAGACTTCTCGACAAAGTTTATTTTACCTGATGTATTTTGGTAAATCTCTGTTGGTATAGGACAATTTAGTAGTTTTTTTTTTTTTTGCATTTTAAAAGGTATGAACGCACCTCACAGTTTCTTAAATTGGTCAGAAAATAATTTTTGTAGTTTTAATATTTTCCGACTGATGAAAAAAAAAAATGATGGTGGTATTATTGGACATGGATTAAAATGTCAAAGGAGATTTAGGATTGTGAGGGTAGTGTATTTTTTTCGGAAAACCATTTAGACAAGACTTTTAAGCTTATAAGTCGCGCGCCGCCGACTTAAAGTTCATTGGACTTTGCAAAACAATATTTCATTTAATTGCTTAAATGTTGATTGTGTATAAAAGTTGTCCTAAAACAATAAATCAAAATAAAAATGAGATATGATGTTCGGCCAAAAAAAGGTCGTATGTTTTCGATATTTTCTGTTTGCATAAAATTTTGTTTTTTTTTTTATATGAATAGAAACCAGGCGCAATGACTGTTTAGGTTAGGTTGAAGTGGCTGCCAGCAAGGGACTGACACACTTAGACCATAAGTTGGTCCGTTGTGATACCACGTGAATCTAGAGATTTTCTCCCCGCTCGTTAAAACCAGTTGGAGCTTCTAATGAAGCGTGCGAGACTACTTATGTCTATGTTTGTCAGATCACTAGGATCATTGAAGAAGAAGTCTCCGAGATGGAGCCTACGTCTTTTAGATAGGGCAGGGCATGTGCAGGGAAGATGAGAAACAGATTCTTCCTCCTCTTCATCCATACAGCTCCTACAAAAATCGTTGGCGAAAACTCCAAGCCGCTTTGCGTGCTTGCCTATAAGACAGTGCCCGGTTATGACACTAATTACGGAGCTGATATGCAATCTGTTCAAAGATATCAAACACTTAGAGCGCCTCACATCTAGCGTAGGGCAGATCTGTTTTGTCGCCAGGCAAGTGGTTACGTTGTTCCACCTAAGGTTTGCTCTCCTTAAAGCATCTTGCATAGTCTTGTTCCAACTTTGGCGAGTTCATCAGCTTTACAATTACCCGGAATGTCCTTATGGCCCGGCACCCAACAAAGGAGAATTTGGAACTGCTGCGCCATCTCTATAAGAGATGATCGACATATAAGGGCTGTTTTAGAGTTTGTAGAGACACAGTCGAGAGATTTTATGGCAGCTTGGCTGTCTGAGAAGATGCGGATATCAGAAGTCAATATCACGTTTTCCTTAAGCCAAGATAAAACTTCTTTTATCGCCAAAAGTTCCGCCTGAAACACGCTACAATGGTCTGGAAGACGAAATGCGAGACTTAAATTTAATCTTTCTGAGTACACGCCCCCACAAACCCCATCATCGGTTATTGAACCGTCCGTTTTAAAGTGAATCGAGTCGTCTTCCAAGAATGTCACGTCCTCCCATGTGGATCGGGAGGGTATGGCAACTTGAACATTTTTATCGAAACGGAATTGTGGGATGGTGTAGTCAATTATACTTGGAAGTGATCTGTATGAGTTCAGAATAGCTGAGTGGCCTATTTCATTATTGGTCCACTGTGAAGAGGCTTTAAGACGGATTGCCGAACTCACTGCCGTTTGTTTACTAAATATATCGAGGGGTGTCAGATGAAGAAGAGTGTCCAGTGCCGCGGAGGGAGTAGAACGAAGTGCTCCACTTATACACATGCAAGCTGATCTTTGGACTTTACTAAGTTTATCGCGGTTAACCGCTATATCTAGAGCTGTCCACCATACTGCCACCCCATATGTTAGAATCGGTCTAATTACCGAGATGTATAGCCAGTGAGTAATACGGGGTTGGAGTCCCCATTTACTTCCAATGGCTTTCTTACAAGAGAATAGTGCTACTGTGGCCTTCCGGACTCTTTCTTCTATATTAGGTTTCCAACTTAACTTCTTATCTAAAATAAGACCCAGATATTTAGCTTTGTCGGAGAATGTTAGTGGAATTCCTTTAATGGTGGGAGGATCTATGTGTGGAATTTTATATTTCCTGGAGAAGAGGACAAGATCAGTTTTGTGGGGGTTGACACCCAGTCCACACCGTTCTGCCCAGTCTATTAGCTTGTTTAAGGCATTTTGTAAGAGATCCTTTAAGACAATAGGATACTTACCTGATACGGCGATAGCAACATCGTCCGCATAAGCAATCACTCTGTAGCCCTCCGCTTCCAGGCTTGTAAGCAGTTCGTTTACTACAAGGTTCCAGAGAAGGGGAGATAGAACACCGCCTTGTGGCGTACCTCTACTGACTGTTAAATGACTGTTAAAAGTCTTAAAAATAAATTGAGGTAAAATAAGTCTAGTGTTTTCTAAAAAGGTGTGTCCATAGATCAAAGGAAATAACGCTCAAGGTATCAAATGGTACTTAATAAATGTATTGAATTTATCGATTAAAAATATGTACATATCTTTGTACAATGTAGCAAAACTTACTCAATTTCAGCACTGAATATTTATATTTCTGAATTTTTACAGCACTGATTGGTCAACTATCATAAATGACATTCAGTGCCATCTAACAGCTGGTCAATCAGACGCTCCAAAAACTCAGAACACTGCACAAAGGTACAGTGCTGCCAAAAACATTCCGGATTTTTCCTCAGTATAATGTTTTTCTTATATCATATCAAGTATATTATTATATCAAGTATCAATATCAAGTAGAAAACTAAAAACTTTCCATAGGTTTTTTTTTAATAATTTGTAAAGAGTATGAGACAATTTAACAATAACATTAAAAAGAAGAATAAAAAAAATTTTTTTATAAAGTTATTCAATAACATGCCTGTGCAAAACTAACCGGATTGCAGGGAGATTGCGAGTCTCGATGTTAAAGTAGCGGTTTTTTCGAGTCTTTTGACTCACGCCGTAGATTAAACAGACTGTACAAGTTGAGAGCTGTGTTAGTTGAAATTATATAGTGCAAAAAATAACTTAAACACATTTTGGCAACGCGATTCGATACAAAGTAATAGAAAAGTTCCAAGGCGGTACAAAACAAAATTTAATCGCTGAAATATTGCAAATTCCAATGTCAACGGTTTGTGACATCATTACAAAATTTAGAAGCGGGAAATCAGTAGAAGCTGATCATTTTGGTGGACGCCCTCGCGTCAACAGTTAAAACTGATAGGCGCATAAAGAATTTTGTGCTTAAAGACCCTTTTGCAACTTCAAAGACAATTTGTGATTAACTAAATATACCTTTAGGGCCAAGTACGGTAAGGAAGCGTTTAAGAGATTTCGGTCTTTTTGCATTTCGACCAGCGGAGAAACCTCTTCTTACTGCTAAACATTGTAGAAAAAGGTAAGCCATGAAAGGTGTTTGGGAAAGACTTTAAATTCTTAATCAAAATATTTAACTCAGGGTGGATTTTGCAAAAAATCAGTGGTTTGCGACTAAAAATATTCGTGTTTTAGAATGGCCGCCTCAAGCATCCGATCTAAACCCAATTGAAAACTTGTGGACCATTTTAAAAAGGCGGGTTGGGAAAAAAAGCACACGTCAACAAGTTTCCTTTTGGCAGCTTTGAAAAATGAATGGGAGAATATTCCTGCTTCTATTTTCGAGAATTTAATTATTTCAATGCCTCGTCGATGTCGAGCTGTGATAAAAAATAGGGCTTACTGGAAAAAATATTAAATAAATAATAATAATTAATTGTACAAAATAAAATCCAGTTAGTTTGTCACATTAAAATTCTGAATTAACTTTAATTTTTGCCAATTATTTTTTTTTAATGGATAATGTACCATGTTTTTTGTTTAAAATGACAAAATTGTTTATTTAAAATGGCGAATAATTACAAACATTTGATTTATTTAGTTTTATCTCACAAACCAATGCGTTGATGCGTTGAATTCGGCCTATTTCTATGCAAGGGATTAATCCAAAAAAGACAATGCTTTTGCAAAGAATTGGCTTATACACGAATTTTTAAAGAAAATTTTATTACCTTCGTTAAAAAAAAAAAAAACACTCATACGCCACAGTGCACCATATTTTCTTTTTAAGAAAAAGTTATCGAAGAAGGGAAGAGGATATATGAGGGAGAGGAAACTAAATATTTGTAATAAACCTCTTAAAACATGCGTAAGGGTCTTATAAAAGCTCTCAAATTCAATATAAATTTAGTCAACTCAGTAGTTTTCGTGTGAATTTCATGTGAAATCTTACATCGAAAAGAACGTTTTTCTGAGTGCCTTATTTCGTTCGTTTTATGCTTTCCTAATTCAATCTTTAAATTAAAACACCTTCATATGGCCATAGAACAGGAACACCCAAATCATTTTAATTTATACGAATATAGTGTTAAATGTAGGCTTATTCCCTATAGAGGAGTCAAAATATAAATCCCCAGCAGGTTTACATATTTTACAAAAGCGAAAACAAAATTTAAAAATGAAATTTCCCTCTCACCTTCTTGAATTTATGTGTCACAAACTCACACAATTTTAAAAACACCTATTTCTCTCGCTCGCAATAAACAACAACACAAAAAAAAAAACACTTTAAAATTCCAAACTGAGCGCATTAAATACAACACTTAATCCGGTCATCAAACATCAATTCAAAAATTCAACCACCACACAACCAACCAACCAAGAGAAAATGGATCCCTAGATACACCGGAAATAACAACAATTTCTACTATATACCTACATCATAGCAATCTGGTATTATAATCCTCTGAGGGTATTCAATTGCACATCGCGCTATCTTCATTAAAACTGCATATAGAAGCAGCAGCAGCAGCAGAAACGGTGGCCACATGCAATTTAGCCAGATTCAAATTCAACTTTTGAGTTTTGCCATCATCATCCATCGTTTCGCCCATTGTCAGTGATGATGATGTCGAAATTGAGGCACAACAATGATTCGTCGTGTATTCAATTCATCATCTCTTATTCAAAATTCTATTTTGCACAAAAGAATGCAGCAGGAGCCATCAGTAGCACCAATAACAGCAACGGTCAATTGTTCCCAAATACACTTTTGTGTCCAACATAATGTAGTGACGCCGTCTTCCAAGTAAATGTCTCTTCAGTCGGTTCGTCGTCGTCAGTTGAAATCGTCCCATCGCCACTCCGCCGTTGTCATCGTTCGTCAGTCTTCTTGGTCTTAAGTAAGGTTTCCCTCTCAAGATTGCAGACAACAATCAACGAAAAACAAATAAAAAAGACATAACGTTGAGTAGAAATGGCTTCTGGGTTCTTTATTGCGGATTCCTTAACTGATTCCAGCCAGCACCAAGCACATCCTATAGAAAATGAAGAAGATCCAATTTGTCTGTGGTGCGCTATGATGAGCTCTCATCTCAAACAACAAACAACAGAAACTATCAAAGCAGTTAGCTCTTAAGTCATCTTATTCCTATCCAAAAAGTGAGGTAGTAGGAGAAGAATAAAGAAGTTTGGTGCATTCGATGAAGAATCAGACACACAAAACGAACGACTTCTGCAGTGCTTTGTTATCATCCATCCTCTTCTATTCATCGGGGGTAATGTCTTACTGCTTGATGGCATCTTCCTCCCTAATAACTCCCCCTCCCAATTCCCATCATATACCATGAACAGAACACTAATTCAAAAAGTTACCCATTCTTGCGGGTAAAGTCCATCCGCCTGATGGTTCTCCTCTATGCAATCTCGTTCTCATTTAAAAAGTCCATTTCATCCATTTTCGCTCGGATTCTTGTCGGTCGTCTATTCTCTGCTGATGGCGTGGTTCAGCTTTTGCTGCTGATATTTTGTGCTGCAGCAAATGTTGCACTTCTAGCACAAGGGAGGCTATTGCCCTTTCAGTGTTCTACAATCGAAGTCACAGGCTATGGTAGAGCAGAGGTAGTGCTGTGCTGCTGCAACCATTTGATGAGCTATAGAGTGGTGTGTCGTCGTGGTTCTTTTTTATTTGTCAGTAGTATCGTCGTAATGTTCGTTGGTGGCTTGGAACCTTCAAATGCGCAAACTCTGCTTTTTTTTAGCTTCTCGGTCTTCGGTGATTCTTTTTTTTTTTTTACTTTTTTTGTCGTTTTTTGTTTTGCTGTTCCTGCCTTTTTCTTCGTTTGTTATTTCTTGTTTATCGAAAAATGTTCCTAGTTGTTGTTGTGGAATGGACTTTTTTTTTTTACAAAGTTCTCATTTCCTTTTAGTATCAAAATCTTTCATTTGCAATTGAGAATGCAGAGAGATAAAATTTGCTTACCACTGCTTAATAAATGGACTTGGACTTTGATGGGAGAAAAATAATTTACTGTTGGTTTGGTACCTACTGTTGGTGATGGGCTTGACGACAACTGCTAACAATGTTTTTGAATCTGTTTTTGTAATCAGAACAGTATAACATTGTGGAATGGCAATCACTGGTTTTCTATTGAGCTTGCTTTGAAGATTGAGTGTTCAAATGAAAAAGAAAAAACGGAAGTTGTTGATTATATTGAGTTCTAAGAAGAGGTTATAAGTGTATGATTAATGACTTCGAAGTATAACTGTTTTTGACACAACCCGTAAGTTCGGGTCATTTATAAACTTACTTACTATTGTGGTGTATTCAAGTTTGTTAGGAGTATTCTTAAATTTTGTTTCTGTCAGTCAGTGGAAATGGAACATGTCCTAAAACGACATACCTAACAGCAGGGTGAAAATTTAAGGTAGAACTTTAATTGTTGCATCTGAGCACTAAGCTGAAAGGACCAACCAATAGCTTAAGCCAACATAAGCTTATATCAAAAATTCAACGAAAAATTGCTTATGTTTGCGAAAGAGTTCCTCATAGCCATAATTCGATTTTGTTTGCGTTCTCCATTTTGCTTTTTAAAACTCTTTTTTTTTTCTTTGAGCTGTCAAATTCAATTAAGCGCCGAGCGACTGGAATCGCTCTTGCTAAATTTTAACGAAACTCAACGAATCGCACCTGAATCGCATTATGGTTTATGAACAGAGAATGGGTGTATTCTATTGTTCACTTATGCGTGCATTTGAACTATTTTTTGACACTGAATTTACCAATGGAAAACACCATAAAATTTAAGTCAGAAAAACGATGATGGTTTAGCTTAAGTTATTTAGCTAATGGAGAAACACAATTTTAATAAAAATGATTTAAGAACCTGTAGAAGTATGGCTCTTAAGTCTACCTTTTTGTCGTATCGTCAGCGAAACATTAATTTATTTTCTCTTAAAGATTTGACATACATATATGCGTTCATGATTACAAGGTTTAGTTCAACATTTCTACTCCCAAGTGCTGGATGAATAGGTACTTAGTGTAAATTTCTCACAGATTAATGTTAGAAACATGTGTCTCAATCCACAAAACGTAGACCTATCACATCATCGATATCGTGTCTTATACGATTTGATCTCCCCGAGGACCTTATACACTGCGAGAATACTTTTTTCCTCTTTTCAATATGTAAAGTGAAAACAGAAAAGCTATGTTATCATCCACAATTCTCCAGACAATTTCCCAGCATCTTTGTATAACATCCTCATCAATCATAATTAAATATGCGACAGAATGCTTTTTCTTCATTCTATCATGCAAATATATTTTCCACGTATATAATCTCTGATGGGTGTGGGTTGGTTGGTGGTATACCAAAATCTACAGCACCAAAGTAATATTCCATTGAATTAAATAACCCAGAAAATTTGCCACAGAAGAAAAAACCAGGACCACCACAACGAGAAAAAAGAGGCAAGCCAAAACCTCCCCCTTGGACTTAAAAAAACGTAGAAGTATATCCAAAGAAAGAAGGAATATGAACCGAAATTACAGGGAAACTCATTGCTATCAGCATACTTCCTTCCTCTGTCATCATCATTATCATCATCTTCATCCGAAACAGACTGCAGAAAATTTGAAATGGACCATATCAAACCACATTCCGAAACCAAACCAAGGCAAGGCAAAAAAAACAGAATGCGTGCAAGCCAAAGCCAAGTCTCAAGTCAGCACAAAAACAACGATTATAAAATCAAAGAAAAAAAGGAAAAGTGGTCACATAATGAAAAGGGAAAACAAAATAAAAAAAAAAATATGCATAAGAACGAAAGAAAAAGTAGAAAGAACAACTTAACAAGAACCTTCTACACATGTCTCCGTTATGAAGCACTCTTGTAGCTGAGAATACCCGCCAGTACCAGTATCCACATCATCGTCTCAAAACACACAGAACACCGTAAGAACCTAAATACAAAATGGGAAATCCAAGTACAACTAACAAAACACTAAACAACGTATACCCCTCATACAGAATACATAACCCAACCTCAGTGGCAAGAATACAAAAAAAAGTACAAGTATCTGCTTCAGAAATGCAGAAGACCAAAATACAGGAGGAGTAAGAGAAGAGATGTGGTGGTGGTATCGACTGAGAGCTAAATGCTAGCACACACAAAAAAACCCCATCAGCCATTAGCTTCTTATGTGGAGCTGTGGAGGCCATCGTACTCACCACACTATGCCCCCATGGTGTCTAATACGCTTCTCACGTGTTTGTTGTAAGCTGTGATGTAAAAAAAAAACCATTACGAAAGGCAATAGGCAACACAGAAAGACTAGAAGAGTGGTTGAAGATGGATGGAATCACGTTAATTTCACTTTCAATTTGAATATCTTTTTTTATTGTATATTTGTTATTTGCGCCTTCTCCTCCTTTCGATGGATTTTAAACATTGCTTTAATGGATGTTCTTCCTCCCCTAAGACCGAACCTTGCCTCTTTTTAACTTTTTGTTTTGTCTGTATCTTTGTACACCTAAGAGTCATTGTAATTTCAGACCAGAAAGGCATAATAAGGGTGAAAAACTGCATTTTACTGATCACTTCTTTGACATTGCATTAGCACAGTAATATTACCATGACGCAGTGTGACAGATGTGAGAATGAGTGTTACAATATTGTGCTGCTAGTTAAGTGTGTTTGGAAGAAATGTACCCTATTTGGGGAGGATAAATTATTGTGATTGGTATTTTGTGATGTCTATCGAAGATTACACTTTCAGTAGAACTTAATTTGAATTATATCAATTTTATTACTTACAGCGTTTGAAATATAAAGCTGTCCCAAAGTGTCCCAACATTAATAGTCATTTTAAATAAACATGAAGCTGAATATTTTTAGAAAATTTTAATGTAAGGCATCTAAAATTATTATTAAATTTATAAACTGTGCTGCTTACAAGGATAATTTTTTTTCTTTTGTAGGCCTAACACGAAATTGTCAACTCTGTAAGACACAGTAGCAGTAGGCAAACACAACTTACGAAATATATTATTTTCATAGTTTTATATCACTGCGTTAGGAAGAAATAGCTGTCCCAAAGTGTCCCAAATTACAGATAGATTTTAGAGTT
The DNA here is from genome assembly GCA_949320155.1 of Melangyna quadrimaculata. Taxonomy (NCBI): domain Eukaryota; kingdom Metazoa; phylum Arthropoda; class Insecta; order Diptera; family Syrphidae; genus Melangyna; species Melangyna quadrimaculata. Next base: position 184,168,046 of record OX439485.1, read on the forward strand.
AAGACAAAACAAATTTTTAGTCACTTTAACGTTACTTTAAGCACATAAAAAGTAAGCAAACAATTCTGCTTAGCACAGAGCTAACAAACGCAATGTAAATATGCTGAAAATATTATACAATAGTATTTCTAAAAAAAAAAATCATATAATAATGGGCCCTTCGAGTCACATCTATGCTGTTTCCACAATTAAATGAAGTACCTAGGATACATGGTAGTCAGAAATAAATCTTAAACATTTAGTAAAATGAATTGCTTTCCAATAATAATACTTGAATAACCTTCTTAAGTGTTACTTTTAAGGCGTAGTAATTTTGTATTGTCAGCATTATATGAGAATGAAAACTTTGTTTTTCAAACAGTAACTTAAAATTTTTGTAAGTCTGGGAATTTGATTAGTTGGTGATGCAATTTGTTCATTATAGACATGTCCTAAACTGTCCCAAACCATCAAACAATAAGTATTAATGGCAAAAAGAAGTCATTAAGACCATATAATGTTACCTTATTATATAAAATGTCTTGAAGCTCATAGCCTTGTCCCTAAGTGTCCCAAAACAACAATACTTGTACAAAGAAGCAAAATTGCTAAATAAGACGAAAAGAACAAATTTTAATCAATATACCCTATTACCACCCGGTGCTTCATAATATATACTTAGGTATGTGTATGTATATTTTTTGTTTGGTTTGTATAGTTCTTGTACTTGATTGAAGAAGAACAGGATGGAACAACCATCATCGTCATATATCATGCTCAATGAGAATCCATGCAAACATATTTTTTTTTTTTTTACTTCTTGTGTGTGGGTTGAGTTTTTATAAAATGTGCAGTGTTCATGTACATGATGAGCCACCATGGTCGCCATAGTCATGCGACCAAGAGTGTGCAGCTTTTTTAAAAAGTCGTGATATTAACATCATGATATACAAAATCACCATTGAACAAGAAACGACTACGACTACGATGTCGACGTCAACAACAGAGAGACACCCAACCAGCAGAACAAGATGACAATCATCAGCATCAGCTGCGTCAAAGTGCGGGACAACTTGAAGCAAAGTTGATTACCTTCAATGTTCTGGGCTTGGTAACTCTAGGTACTTGTTAGGTACACTCTAGTCGATGTGGATGTTGATGGTTTACTTAATAGTGATTTTTTTTGCCAGCTTTGTCTTGCCGTATTTCCTTTTTCTTCCCATAATTTTGCTTCTTTTGCTGTAGAAAATTGATGATGGGATATGCGCGTTGTGCTTCAACAATATGAAGACAAAAAATGAAGGAGGATTTTTTAAACTGACCATCTGTCAAAGTAAAATAATATTTTGTTCTTACGTTAACCTTTATGGACCCAACCCTTAAAAATGTTTAGGAAAAGAAATTGTGGTGTTTCATGCCGCAGATATAACGAATTTAACAAATTCATGTTGTGATCTGACAACCTATTTAATTTTAACTGACACGAGCTTATACAAATTCTGGATTTGTCAGATTGTCCCATTCAAGCAGAAATGATACAAAATGAACAAAATTTAATAAAAATCAATACAAATTATTAAAGTGTTTTTGCAAAATAAAAAATTACCTGCCATCTGCAGATAGATAAAAAATTATATAAGGATTACATATTAAGGTATAAGGAAGGTACTGATAGAGTTGTAGCTTTTCTTTATTATAAAGCTTTAATATTAGCTATGTACATAAGTCTGTTTCTACAAAGCAAAATGTATATTTTTCTTATTTCTTAGCATTTTCTTTTAATGATTTTGATTGGAGAAAAAAAAACTCCCGTCTCTTATTTGTATTGCCTTGCTAGACCGTTAACGTTTAGCGGTCCATCATTTAACAATAAAACTTGTTCGAAATATGCTATTCAAATTGATGCCTTGTCAAAAACGAAAAACTGGAACGGTCAAACCACGCGATTTGATAGAACAGTTTTTTTTGGCTACTGGGACTTATTGTCCAAGTTTTGCATGGTTTTCCCAATGAAGTGGGTATAAAGGGTGTTTCGCCTAAGGTGTGAAAAAATTTTCAGCTTGTAGGTTTGTTCGAGACAAGAAAAAAATCGTATGAGAGGGTGGGTCTTTTTCCGCTCGTTTAAACCGGAGTGGCAGTTTTCTAAAAAAAATGACTTAAAACAGAAAACGAATTATTACAAAACAACGCCAACACTCTGACGATTCTCTGTTATAATTTACTGCAAAATCAGAAATATCTTCTGCTATTTTCTTTTAAAACAACGCTTTTTTAAATGAACAATTTTTAAAAAATAATTTTCAGTAAAAATTTTGAAAAAAAAAAGAAAAAAAAACATTCAAACTATTTTTTTTAATATTTTAGGTATTTTAGTATTAATTTTGTTTTCAAAAATCAATGTTTTTATCAATTCCTATAGTCAAAAAGTGAAAACCGGATGTTTCTAGGACTTTTATTTTTCAAGATATTAAAAAGTAAATGATCCAGCTTTCATATAACGGGTGGTTAAATTTTAAGGGCCGATGTTGAATATGAACCACACCTTAACGTCAAGTTTTTGTCTGCATTTCATTTGACATTTCTCAAATTCAGACTAATTCAATTTGAAGCAATGCAACGTCAATGGTCAGAATGGTGGCAAGAAATGACAGAGTGGATGAGCAATTTTCGAAGAAAATCACCTTCAGTGATGAGGCACATTTTCACCTCAGTGGATTCTTCAATAAGCAGAATTGCCGCATTTGGGCGAATGATAATCCAAGAATGATTGTCGAAAAACCAATGCACCCACAAAGAGTGACTGTTTGGTGCGGTTTATGGGCTGGCGGCATCTTCGGGCCGTATTTTTTCCAAAATGAGGCCGGTCAGGCAGTTACTGTGAATGGTGTTCGCTATCGTGAGATGATAACGAACTTTTTATGGCCCGAATTGGAAGATATATGGATGTGGACGATATGTGGTTTGAAGAGGACGGTGCCACTTGCCAGACAGCTAACGAAGCAATGGCTCTTTTGCGCGACAAATTCAATGGCCGTGTTATCTCACGTGGTGGCGATGTCAATTGGCCGCCAATAGCATGTGATTTGACACCGTTGGACTTCTTTCGTTGGAGTTATTTGAAAGAAAAGGTGTACATCGATAAGCCAGCAACAAATCAAGAGCTAAAGGATGAGATAATTCGGCACATTAACGGCATAGAACCTCAATTATACCTCAGCGTCATCGAAAATTTGGACCATCGGATGGAGGTGTTTATTTTGTTCCATACATAATTAAACCATACCAACATTATCATAATAAAAATAAATGACAATAATTTCCTAAATTATTTGTGTTTTATTCAAAATCAACATCGCCCCCAAAATTGAACCACCCTTTACAATTAAGAAAAACCCGACTAAATTATCCTTTCAGCAACCAGTTGATTATCTTCAACATCTATTTTTTTTTTGTTTTTGCTAAGAAGTTGGTTCTTTGGCAAGCAATGTAAGCACGCGGGTTTGCTGGTTGCTCGTGTTCATAATTTTAATTTAACTTCTTTACAATTGAGAATTTTTATTTGTGACTTGATTCATTTCACCGAAAGTTAAAAACTTAGTCATACAAGAAACAAAAAACAATTGTTTAAAAAAAAAAGGTGATTGTAATTTTCAAACTCAACTCACTTGAACCTTTGTTTATCTTTAATTTTATGATTGTTTTTGTATTTATACTTTTCTAAATGTACCTACCTACCTGCTTGCTTTCATTAATTTACAAAATCAATTCACATCCCATAACGAAGGTCCAAGTAAATTTTAACCGAAAAATCATCAGTCATGCTCAAAATAATTAAAGTTAACTTGGCCATGGAACAAATTAGAGCATTTTTATATTTCCGATAAAGATATTTGCTGCCTTAACAAAGGCAATTTTTGGCATTCGTGAAATAAAAAATATATATCTAATAACTTGAGATTTTGATAAAACCTGGATGTCATAAAAGTTGTCCCAAAAAACTCTATTGAATAATTTGTCTCACAAAAAAAAAAAAACAGTTCAAATAATTTTTAAAATTTTTTCTCAGGCGTTGAGATTCATAGAGTGTTGTAGTACCTCCACTGCTTTTTATCCCTTTTAGTCCTTGGATATGTATTTCAATAAAATTTTAGCAGTTTTTTTTGTATATAGGTACTTATAGTTCGAGGCATTTGAAAAAGGACATGGCGACCTATTCGTGCATTTAATTATAAAAACCTCTCTATTTGTTGAAACGAACCTCGCGCCCTTTCGGAACAGCTAAATGAAATACTTCAATGAAATTTAGATACATATATTTTTAACTCAACAAAGTCTTTATTAATTCAAATAGGTAGATACTTAGTATACATGCCCTTTGATGCTATAGGGCAAACATGAATCATTTGTATTTATACACATTCATGAATCAAGATAACTCAAATTAGGAACGTTGAAAAATGCCTCACTGATGCTTGATAAAAATAGAGTAAAATTACAATTGTTAGAATTTCAATTTGAAGTTTTGCGCAAACCACAGCCTTATGGCTTGTCATGCATAAAAATGCTTACAATTTGATTTCCAGCACTCGTGTTGTCGCCGCCGCCATATACCGCTGCGCTGCTCTGCTATGGACAGACAGTGTTGCAAGTGTATAACAATTGTCAAACAAGTTAACCGCCAACATAAGAGAGCTGTCCCATCAGGTGTTCTGTATAAAGCTATATAAGTTAATAGCTGCTGACCACTAGCAGGTAATGTACCAGTGGTGGTTTTGAGCAACAGCAACAAATAAAAAAACATTCCAAACACATAATACAATATTCAATTGAATAGTTACGCTAGAGGTCGTTGTGACCTCAGCACCACCGACCGCCTAGCCTTATAGGCCTATACGCCATACCGTGGAATCCATTCAATCGTACTTATTACAACTGATGACCTATTTTCATATTGGGTGGATTTACACTTGTAATTATTATTATTTTTCGTCTCTATTACATTGACTGACGAGAGGTGCAAATTGATAACGAAAATGAAATTGAAAGCGTAATAATTGTTTGTACGCGAGTATTTATAAAAATAAGCGTGAGGTGCTAGTTGAAATTTTTGCTTTTTTTTGAAAAAGAAGAATGAAGTCTGTAATTGTCTTGTAGGTAAGCAGATTGTGTAAGGCTAAAGGCCTATTGATCAAGAGAAATTCACGCCTAAAAGTCCATGAAGTGTGATATTTGGACTTCTTGCAGAACAGTAAAGTAAATATAAAGAAATATCGTAAGAGTTTCAAACTTTTCTGCAAAAAACTTTACTTTCACTAAAACCGGAAGAAGCAAAGGAACATGAATGCAGAAAATATTACAATTTGTGTTTTGCTATGACAAAAATTATTTCAAAGTTGTGTCTTTAAAAAAAAATGAACATCTTTGAAAGATGTTTTTGTCTAAGTATGTAGATAATAGATCACAATCAGTCTGTCAGTGTGACGTATGACGTTGTTGTTTTTTGTGTGTCGTTTTCAAAAGTTTTACAAATCTGTCAACGACAAAAGTGACAGCCATTCATTTCTCGAGTCTAAGAAACGTAGAAATTGCAAAGGAAAATTAAAGGCGTGCATGTTTTTATTTTTAAAGAAGTTTTTGCTCAAATATAAGGCCAGTTTATATTTCTAAGATCTCAGAAATTTTCCTCCGTCAATCTGACTGAGCAGAAGGAAAAACATGAACACAATTTCTCTTCAAGAAGTGAAATCTACAACAAAACAAAAAAATATTAAACTAGCGAATCCAAATGACAGTAGTCTTAGCTTTTTGACAGAAAAACTGAGAAATTTCGTTGAAGAATTAATATTCATATTATTATGATGTTAGAGACCTCAGAAAAAAAAAATACCTAATTGCTTTATAAAGTCTAATTTTTAACGGTTATTTGTGGGTGTTATACAGGGTGTCCCTTAAATCGTCAATAATAGGCAAGAGGATATAGGCAAGATCTATATCTCGATATCGCCAATTTTGAATGTACCTCAACTTAGCAGAGCAAAGTCAGCAGAACAAAAAAAAAATTGATGGTCTTACAAGGTGCTTATAAAGCGCTTATTTAGTACCCAAAAATTAAATTAAGTGCTCCAGTACTTTTGGAAATAATGAATGTCAAATAATGAAATCAAGTTAGGACCAATTCTTTAATCTTTCAGGTAGAAAAATGGGGTGGATACTATGTTAACAAACTACTTAAGTGCTCTACGAATACAAAAAAAAATTTCAAAAACCAATAGTTTTTTCTACAAAAAAAATATTTTAATAATTTTGAAAACAAAAAAAAAATATATTTTTTATTTCAACTTTTTTTCATCCAAATTTGTTGGATTAACTTTGTACTCGTATAGTTAAATTAAGTGCACCCCCTTTCCCAAGGATTTTCCGCGATCTGATGTGAAAAAAAAATTATTTCATTTCCCGTACATTACCTGCTCTGCTAACTTAAAATCTAGTTTGCTCGGAAAATTCAACTTTTTTTTTGATGGGATTTGTTTTCGATTAATTAAGTTTTCGCCTAATTCGAATCAGATCGCGGAAAATGCTTAGGAAAATGGGGAACTTAATTCGAACTAGGCGAATACTTAAATAATCAAAAAAATCGCAAAAAAAAAATTGAATTTTCTGATCAGGTAATGTATGGGAAATGAAATAAGTTTTTTTTCACATTAGATCGGGGAAAATCCTTGGGAAAGGAGGGGCACTTAATTTTACTATACGAGTACAAAATTTAATTTTTGGGTACTTAATTAGCGCTTTATAAACACCTTGAAAGACCATCAATTTTTTTTTTGTTCTGCTGACTTTGCTCTGCTAAGTTGAGGGACATCAATTTTGATATCATTTATCGGGGATTTAAGAAAAGCCTTACTTTGGTATATAATGATGGAAACTTCGTTTAGGCCTTTATTTTAAGCCTTTGTAACTGTGTTTAAATAAATTTTATATCTTTTCTCAGTCTTTAGATATTCAGTTTTTAGCCTGTTCCATTTTTCCTGCCCATGCTAATTGTTTGACTCTGGGATCAATTTTCTCAAAAAAATGCGTAATCAACATGATGTTTTAATAATTTTTTTGAATGAATGTAACAATACTAAAAATAAAAGCCTAAATAAAGGCCTAAATGAAGTTTTTATCATTATTACTAACATGGGTCAGAGTACACCAAAGGCTTTTCTTAAATCTCCGATAAATGATATTTGGTATCAAAATTGGAGATAGGCCCTTGCTGTAGAACAATTTTTTTCTTAGAATAAACCCAAGAATCATGCCCGAAAATACTATTGACGAATTAAGGGACACCCTGTATATTTGCTTTCATAAAAAAATAAACAAATGTCAGTTTCATTTAAGCTAAGACGTTAACAATTGTGAGTTAACTAGGGCTATTTGGTCAAACTTCTTACTGGTCGCTCAGAATCCTTGAAGTTACAATTCTAGTTTCGGAAATCAAAGTGTATGTTGATAAATTTTATCAGAACGGAACAACTTATGGTCTACGTGTGTCAGTTCTTTGCTGGCCTAACCTAACCTATATTTTTCAAAACTGTCAATTTAAGCCCAAATTGGCACTTTGTCAGACATGTGAATCTGACCACGTGCAATGATTCTCCCATTTGCTTTCTGTGTTGTTAATAATTGTTGTTGGCCATGTTCGGTTCGTGCTTGGTAGTACAATATCACTTGCACCTGTAAATTTTGTCTACACAAAAATACTGACATCTATATTTTTACGATAAGAAAGTCACATGAAATGATATTAATTTGTCAGTTCTGTGAATCCGGCACTATTCTGTGTATCAGTTTTGGACAATCTTTTATAAACATGTTTTCCAAATCTTAAATGCTTTCAACCTGAAGCTTAGTTTTTTCGTAGGTATAACAGTTGATTTTTTTATTTCTTTCCTTTTTTTTTCTTCCAAACCAATTTCATGGTCATCGAGTTCAACAGATGGTCCAGAGACACAATTTTTGCTCCAAGATCGCGCCATTTAATCCACCCAAATTTGGTTATTACAGCCAAAATCCAAAACAAATTGCAATACATACGTAATCGCTTGACTTGTTTGTTTGCTTGCTTGGTTGCGCTTGTCCATCATCAGCGGCGGCGTTGTTCGTTCAGTGGACCAAAATATGGAGAGAATCCATTTAAACAATCCGCCCATTACTTATCCGTTTGGAGCATCTTTTTTTTTATTTTGTGATTCCATTTAAACTTCTTCATTTTTAGGCCTTCAGATAAAATGCATTGCAATGTGGAGGAAATTTTTAATCATTTTTGGTTTAGGGCTCTATACTGACGCCAGCCGCGAATGCATTTATGAAATTTTGCGTTGGTGATGGTATCTATATAAATTGCTGTTCCACCTGCAGATGCGCATTAATTGAAATACTATACAAGTTGATGACGCGATCAAGTGAATTAGTTTTTTTGTTTTATTAATATTGAGAAGAAAATACACGAATAAAATATTCATTTGTGGAGCAGAAGGCATTCAAGTTGAGTTAGGGAGCTGACAGCAGTGGTTTTTAATTCAACTATTTCATTTTTTCTCATGACAGAGATTAATTTAGGATATGTTTTCAACAAAAACAACTTTATTTTGACTTTTTTAAATTAACAGAAAGTACATCTGTTACTAATCCAAAACTGCAAGATTTCTCAGAGGAAATTCATTATCTCGAATAGGTAGACGAACAGACATTTCAGGTCATGTCAAAGTTCGTATACAAAATATAACTGACAGAACTTTCAACTGGTTTCGGTGGTTATGGGAAGTAAATAATTGTTCTGTTGCGTACTAGTCGGAAACTGTCAACTTCACCATTTTAATTTTTGATTTATAAGCTTATAAGATTTGGCTAAAACTCGTATAATTTGGCAGTTTCGGACTAGTAGATACGCTAAAAGTCCAAATGTTTGAAATTTTTTTTTCGAATGATTTGGTGTAGTTGTATTTAATTTTAATTAGGGTTTTGACTGCTAGAACTTCTTAGTTGATTGTTTTCAAAAAAAAAAAATGCCACTAGTGCCCTAAGCAAACTCCAAATGATGATGATCTTGCTTTGCTAAAGCTGAATATAGCATCAATATTATAAGAGGAATTTTATTTTTCATCTTGTGTATTTGTATCTGTTGCTGCTCTCCATGACAGTCGTTGTTGTCGTCCATCGCGCTTGGAACTTTTCTCGTTTTTGCTGCTGCCTGCTGCTGCTTGCTGGTGTGTTTTTATTTTTTATTTCGTTAACAAATAGTTATGTAATGTTTTTGGATCGAATCGGTTGGTTAGTTGGTGGTTTTCATGGTCACCAGCCAATGGAAGTAATTATACTTTATCGACGCTTTGTGGTAGTGGTTGGTTTGATGTAATTGTAATGAGTATCTCCGGAGCGAACAGATAAAGTCAGATAAACAGATCTTTTTAGCACTATTTTGTTTTCTGTTGTTGTTTTGCTTTTTCGAACAATGTCGCGCAGCTTTTTTGTACGTACGAGTATGTTTTTTTCTCTTTCTTTTATAGTTGGTTCCATGACAGCTGAACAAATTAAACATGCACTTGAATTGATCGTTTTTGGTTGTCGGTATGCTTTTAAATGTCTCTATAAATTATAGATTTCATTGAGGTGTGTAAAATAGATTGGCGAGATTGTTTTTTTTTTTTTCTTTTCTAGAACAGGTGAACCGAAAAATGAGGTTTTGAAGAATCATTTGTGTGTCTTGTTTTTCGTTGCGATAGAGTAGGCTAATTGTTTTTGAAATACGATACACCTAGTTTGATGAGCTAAATAAAGAACCCTATCAAATAATGGTTTAGTTTTGTTTAGTTTAAAGTTTTATTTAACCCAATACGACCATTAAAATGGTTCAAAGACGATCAGTCTTGATGCATTAAACAAAAACATACCAACATCAAATGGCGCCCAACGTTAGCTATCATATTGAAGTTTAGTGAGAAAGTCAAATTTTCCAAAAAACAAACATCCTGTTGATTTCAACATAAGTTAAATACAATGAGTCAGGTCGTAGAGTTTCGGAGACTTTCAAGGGCATGCATTTAATAGGGATCTAAGGCCAATTGGCTTTTTTTAAATTTTTGTTTGCAGAACGTATCGACAATATGTGGGTTTAATATGGCAGAAATGCTGCCCATAAATCATGTCAATCCATCATAAGCTATCAAACTTATAATAGGGCGGCCCTCCAGCGACCATAAGACACACTATCTTCAGATCAAAAGAAGAATATTCATAAACTCATATGAAAGGTAGAGCTAAGTTGTAGAAAACGCACAACTAAACTCTTCGGTATGAATTCGAAAACCTCATATAGCAAATTATTTAAATATATACAAAATATATAAATACTAAATGGCGCCCAACAATCTACAAAAAGTTTAGTACTTAAAATGTCAGTGCTTTCTTAGCAAAATATCTCAATATTAATTTATTAATAACTTCAAATACTTAATTAGTCGTCTATTTCCATTATGATTATTACTAACCATTTCAACACACCGGAAATAAGGGTGAAAATAACAATTTTGGGTGGTCCCGCTCAATTTCGATTAAATCACGTTAACGAGCAAATTACTTTCCGCTAAACTTAACACCATTATCTCTTCGCTTTATGTTCATTAAAAGCTCATGCCCTTAGAAATAGCCCAATTTATCAACTCAAGTGGTCCTATGCATTCTTATCGGCTGAGGCCTTCATAAATAATAATACAAAAACAATACTTAATCAAATCTATCCAACTATTCAATCCATGCTTTTGACATTGCAACTCAACACAGATACACAGACAAAATTTCATATAGGCATAGTCGTATAATGTATGTTTATTATTATTTTCCTGTTGTCGCGTTAATTGTACTTACTTATTTATATACGATAACCATCTTACACGCATTTTTTCTATTTGAAACTGTATTTACAATACAGCGGCTTCGTTGTCATTTTGTTGTCAATAATGACACTGAAAACTTTGATTACAACCGATTACAGCAAATCACATACATAATTGTTATTTATGTGTGTGAATGTTTTTTTTTTTTTTTTTCTTTCTTTTTTTTAATTTTTATAAACAGACGGACGACAACCAAATTAATTCGTTTCATTAAAAATAAAAATAAATACAAAATTAAAACAACCACAACACAACACAAACGAGTGCCTTGAAAATATTTGTGCTGCAACTGCTTTATTAAATAAAAATAAAGTTGTTGTAAGCGGGGATTAACAAATAAAGTGCATGTTTATTTAAACAATTTGCTTTTTGATTTAGAATTTTTAAATGTTTATATTTTTTTGTTCACTAAAATTAACAGATTTTATTAAAGAAGCTAGATTTATTGTTTTTTTTAAAAATTAACTTCTTTAAATTTCCCAAATAATAAAGATGCAATGATGATTTTTTTGACAGCAAATTAAGCAACTTTCAGTCAAGAAAAAGTTTGGTTGCTAAAATGAATCCCATGCTCTTATGTGAGAGTGCGCTCACATGCAGAAACTATTCAATCACCGATTGAAGCAACTTAACAGTTTGTGCTTTGACACAAACTAAAAGATCACCCAAATGAGTTGCTCTGCTTGTGTGGTAGATATTCTTCGCCGCAGACGAATTTCAGTGAAAAAGCACAGTTATCCGAATTTTGAAAAAAATAATTTTTCAACCGAGATGGCTTCTTTCAAAAAATTATAACTTCGATTATATTGATCAGATCTTCAATGTTAAGGTTTTTAAATAAAGATGAAAAGTCAAACAACATTTTATATAAAAATTATTGGGAAGGGACAACAAATTTCATACTAAAATGGTGTTAAAACACCTCATCAATTTGATTTTTCATTACATTTTTGCATTAAACCTTGAAAAAAAGCCGATTTGGCTACATTATGAGGCTTATAACTTGAGTTATATTCGTCGGATGTTTAAAAACGAACTAACAAATTAAATTTAAAATGTCAGGCTACATTTGTGTCTAAAAAGATTTGCAAAGTTTTGCGGTCATCGATCAACTATAGTGATTTAACAAATTAATTTCGGTAAGAGTTGCATGTGCGCGCTTATCCTTAAGTTATCAAACAGGCAATTTGTAAAAATGAAATAGGCATTTGATGATTTTAGCTTTAGTATAATGTTAGGATGTTCAACTGGTTTAAAATTATCAAAATAAAATTTTAACTTAGTATCAACTCATACTTTGGCTTTTTTTAAACAAAATTTAATCAACTAACACATTTGAGAATTTCCCCGCTCCACTTATCATGCATTAAAGATAATAAGCTGTGAACAAACTGGCCATAAAGCGGCTAAAATCTTGGGACACTTGTATTAACTTATTTTGACCATTAAAACATTAACTGGTCGCTTCTTGTAGATCGCGTTACTTCAACAAAAATCCATTAAATCGATTCCATATATCACAAAGGCTTTTTACATCAAAAAATATCTATAAAACCATAATAAGTCATATGTAAATTTCAACACGAGCCATAATCTAAAGGCTGCATTTACACGTATTCCAATTAAAATTCAGGCAACTTGCATTAAATATTCATAACTCATCGGTTTTGTCAAAAAATATTTGCAAGAGCCAATAAAATAAAAAAACAAAAGAAGAGAGGTCCCAAATGTCTACCCCGTGGAAGCCCGTGGAATTTGTCTTTGCATTTGCTTATCGAAACTTGGGTCGCCGGCCGCACCGCGCCGAAGTCGTTGGTTGATATAATTAATTATTTGACTGCTATCAGTTGTCAGCGCCAATAATTGATGGGTCTGATGATAGCATCTTTTTAGTGATATAAAACAAAACCTGATGTGTGCCGAATATACATATTTATTGACAGATTTGTGTGATGACGTTTATTTTGTTGTTGTTTTTTTTTTTTTTTTTCATTTTGTTTAAATGCCATCACACATAAGTAACTATTGGAATTGGAAATTCGATACACATTTATAGAGTATCTATATCTAAATGCGGCTTCAACCATCAAGTCTCTTTTCCATACGTTACTTACGTAGGTAACTGTTTTTTTTTATTTTGGGGTAGACCTCAACCTCAACCGTGATGTTTATAGATTGAAACTGCGTAATCAAAAAGCAATACCAGTGAATCACATTGAAATTTTCTTTATCAAGGCTTAATGTCAGCTTTGATTAGTAATTGGCATACAACGAGTAAGTATACTTATACATTTATCTATGGTTATTGCATGGCATGCAAGGGTTACGTGTATGTAATACCAGAAACCGCGCGGCAAATTAAACTTTATACCTTCAGTGTCTCTATGATGGTGCACGTTCCTTGCTGTGCCATTGTCAAAGCCACCATACCACCAAGCAGCAATAGCACCACCACAACACATCACTCATTTGCATATGGCTTGCGTGCTCGGCCTAATAGTTAGTAACATGCGCCTGCGCTTGCAGCTATATCGTGCCATAGCTTTATTTTGATCTACTACTCCATTAGTCTACCTACTAAAGTATCTACATTCTACACTAAGAAAAATTAAATGAAGAGAAAAAATGCTATAGCATCTGATAGTTTTACACTGAACAGAGTTTTTTCTTATATTAATTATATAAACATATGAAATGAGTATGTGCTGGGATACACGAGCGCAAAAAAGAATTAATTCACGAAAGAGAACAAATGATTTTGAGAGAGAAAGAAAGAAACAGAAAAAAATGACATCCCTTTCTTTCTTTATAAAATTCATGCGCTCTCTTTCGTGAATTAATTCTTTTTTGCGCTCGTGTATCCCAGCACTATAAAACTTCATTTACTAGGTCACACGTTCTTGCTAGCTTACTTGTTCTTTTAATTAAATATTATTTAAATAAAAGTACAAGTGAGCTAAAAACCAGATAGAAATGATTTTCGACATATGATATGATAGCAGGCTTTTCAGTTAGACTATCAGATCCTTCTAAGACGCAAATTTTTATCGATGAAGAAGTAACTGAAGAGCCCCACTGTAATTTAAGTAGAAAAAAACAAATAGTGACAAAGTAGCGTCAAGAGTCTGAGAGCACATAAAAACGTGGTCGCACTTACCCTGTGTAAGTTATAATAATTGTAATTCTGTGACTTATATAAAAACACAAAAAGAAGTCTGGAACAGTTAAATCGGGCGATTTTACTGACCAGCGAAATTGTCAAAACAAGAAATAAGGTGACACGGAAATGCAGCCCTCAGAAGTTCGGATCTGGTTCGTGCAGTAGGCACCAGGTATTGCTCTATATATGTATTAATTTTTATCTGTTTACTTCACAAATGTCAAAGTAGAATAGTATTGACATTTACCGCCATTTGCGAAAAGTATAACATCTTTCTATCGACACCGGCCTATTCCGGCCATCTTTTTGAATGGAACAGTGCTTCCCAAGTGCGAAAAGTTTAAATATCTTGGATCGATGATCAATAGCGAAGGATCTTGTGATGATGACATCAAACATCGCGTAAGCGTAGGGGCGATGAAGTGGCAGGAAAACTCTGCCATCTTCTGTAATAGAAAAATGCCCCCTAAGCTGAAAGGAAAGCTCTACCGGCAGTTGTTCCTCCAGCGCTTACATACGGTTTAAAGTGTTGGACAATGTACAAGAAGTATGAGAGTAAATTGACGGCAGCTGATGTGAAGATGCTTCGCATGGCAGCAGGAGTGACAATGACAGAGCGTGATCGAATAAGAAGCAAGAGAATCCGTGGAAGCCTACACGTCCAAAATACAATCTGTTAGCTGTTACTGTCATGTACAAAGAAGATGCCATGAGAACCCAGTTCAAAAGGCAATAGCACAAGACGTTCCAGCACTACCGCGGAAAGCCAGGCACAAAAACTCCTGGATAAAACAAATTCAACGATACCTGCATTTAGTTAGCCTCAGACATGGAAAAATCCAAAACCGGGAGGCCTGTCAATATTTTCTGAGGTCAACCCGGCGAACCCCGCAAGTGGAACCCTAGGTGAAGCAGTTGAGTGGGAGAGTTGTGGTACCCCTCGAGATCATGACAATCGCCGCCAGTTAAATAAAGAAGAAGAAGATAACATCTTTCTATGACGGTGTTCACATTGGACTGACTCCTTCGAATTTACAAAAGAGAACGTCAAAAAAAAATGCACAAAGTTTTATTTTTCTAAAAATTTACTACTTTTCTCCCTTTCTAACTATGAAGTGGGAGTGAGATAAATTTCAGAGAAGTCAAAAATAGTCGGAAGAGTCAGTCCAATGTGAACACCGCCTATAGACGGTTTTCACATTCGACTGACTTCCGATTTTTTTTACTTCAGAAAAGAAAACGTCAACAAATCGATGAAAATTTTGAATTTTTTTAAATTGGGATTTTTTTTGACGTTTTCTTTTGTAAAATCTAAAAAAGTTGGAGTAGTCAGTCGAATGTCAACAACGTCATAGAGTGTTTCGCCAAATTATATGACTAATGAAATGTCAAAAAAAAACGGGAAAATAAACGTATAAGGGAAAAAAAATAAATCACGATGATGTTTGATTGTACGAAATTTTATATTTTTGGAAAGGTAAAAACCGATACTTTTGTATGATCTGCTATAAAGATAATATAGAATAGGTAACTCCTATACCTACAACCATTTAAGTGCTTTTTTCCAATTTTATCAAAAACGAAACTAACGATTTTGATTAAACTTCGTATAGGTTTTTTCTAAGGCAAAAGAAAGAATTTTTCGCATAATCCCTTTATTATATGTACATGGACACTACACAGTTAATAATGCGGTGGCCAGTTTTTACTTTTACAGGAATGTTTTTTCCTCAGTGTAGACTGTACTTATGTAATCCCGGTGTATTTTTTCTTTTGATATGCAGTTTCAAGTTCAAATCCGATTTTGTATTTTTTTGTTGTCTTTATTAATTTTTTGCTGATTTTAGTATGGGTCGCGTGATGGAAACATTTAATTTTCCTTCCAAAGTAAAGTTAGTGTGTCGCTCTTCGATATATTTTCATATAATAGTATAGGTAAAGTAAGTATGAGCGAATAAGTGACGGGTAAAATCTGACAAAGTTGATGTAATTTTCGTATCTTTTCGAATAAAAAAAATACAGGGCAACAGGTAGGTATGTATATTGTGTTGTTTTTTTGTGCGGGAGCAATACTTAAATTGTTAAATCGCGCTATTTGTATTCGGCGAGTGTATAGAAAGAGGTAATTACGCTTTTCCATGGCACTTTTCAATGTCAGATTGTTAACTCGCACAGATTTTTTATTTATTTATTATTTTTTTTTTTTTTAATTTATTTTTTTAGTTGTTGCTTGTCTGTTTGTTGAGGAAAAACAAATAATATAGTTAGTAGCACACATACGATGCTGACCATGATGATGATAATGATTATGAGAAAAATAAAGAAAAACTTCAAATGAAAGAAAAATATACACATGACAGATAGACAGACAGAAAGTTTTACTGTGTGTATCTATCTATCGCAAACTATAATTCTATGCAATTTGAGAAAATTAAAATTACAGATTGATGAAAAAATAACAAAAAAAAAGAAGACACACATAAATGAGATGTTGTCTTTTTTTGCCATATGTGCGTGTCTATGTTTATCTTTGCAATAAAAAACTATGAACATGATAGAGATGTACTCCATTGAATATACAACAGTCAATTTTCTATGTGTAAGGTTGGTAGGTGTATGTATGTATGTAGGATTCATTTAGGAACGACAAGGAGGCATATTCCTCTTCCACTTCCTTATATTGAGAAAAATCATATATTTAGGTGTATGTATCTCGAAAGCAAGAAAACTTTGTCTTAGGAAAGATGTATATAGACATTGATAGTTATACCTACTTACCATCAGTTATTTCTTGCCTACTCGAAGCAATGCCTATTATTTATGAATGAAATTATGAAAGGCATTCTAATGAACATCAAATTATAGTGGAAACACTCTCAGACTACCCACTACATAAGGACAAGACATACATAGTTTTCACAAGGATAATATTTTGGATGTGTAATTGAATTTAATTTTACTCAGCTTCTGAATATTCAGAAGAATTTTTTTTTTTTTTTTATTTTAGTATTTGTTGAATACAAAATTCTTAACAAACCAAAATTAATTTTGTTTGCGGAAGAAACTTCAATATAAATGCTAGAAATTATCCTAAAAAGGATTGAGAAACAATATCTAACTTTAAACACCTATACTAATAAGGTTGGAACAATTGCGTTTAAGGGTTTTTATTATTGAATACCTATGTTTGTGTGGAACATAAGCTTTGCCTTTAAACCAAATTGAACTATGTATTTCTGAGACAATGGTCACACTGGTCAATTTTCAATATTTTTGATTTAATTTGAAAACTAAACCGGAATTGAGATTTTAACTTAACAAACTTTTTGTTTAGAATTAGATTTTCAATCAAAATGAATGGTTAGAAAAATTTAATAAAACAATTGAAGCGGACAAATTTTACAAAAATGAACCGAAAAAAAATCGAGAAAAATCATTGATTTTATTTTTTTTACTTTTTTTGTGCAAAGATAGACACAAATGATACTTTCATGAAAAAATTAGACACTTAAGCAAGATTGATAAATATTGGTGAAAATATACGCATCCAAAAAATAATTTATATTTTAAATATTTTAAGAATAGGCTAATGATGTTTTTTTTTTTAATATTGGTTATTGATGCAATAAAAAAAATTGGCACGACTGAATCGCACAAAACTTGCTCTCGTAGGTAACGACTTTCACGTAGCTTGAAATTGACAATGTACATTTTTATTGGTTCCATAAAATTATGATAGCTATCATTAAAACAAAGTTTTAAAAACAATTTAAAATATAAATAATTACTATGAATTATTTTAAATTATTTATTTTAATAGATACAAAAGATAGAGCTCAAAAAAATTATGCCATCTGATTTGTTTAATAAATATGAATTCAGAAAAAAAATTCAAAAATCGTTAGAGCGGTTTTTTTTTAAATTAATTTTGTATATATAAAAATTCTTGAACAATTGAAAATTATTTTTTCGAAAACTTTTATACGCAAAATTGTTAAAATTGAAAGGGACCTTTTGTATACAAATGTTGGTTGATATCAGTGTAGCAGTTAACGAGAAGTTTGAAAACCAAATAATTGGTTGTATGCCAGGTACCGTTATTTTTTTAATTACAAAAAAATTTCAATTTTCCCTTTAGGGAATCACATAAGAAGCTTAAGTCCAAAATTTTAAGAAAATCGCTTCTGCCGTTTAGGCTACAGGTCGAGATACATACAGACGGACAGACAGACAGAATTGCGAGACCCACTTATTTAGCGTTCTCTATATTCGTAATTTTAGGGAAAATTATTATCTCGATTTTTTTTTACTGCATGAATCCTAAACTTGCCCTATACTATTTATATCGCAAGTAAAATAATTTAATATGAATCAAAATATTCGGGAATATAAAAAAAGGCAATATCCTCCAAAAACCTTAAAACTTCCTTTATTCGTATTTTTAAGCAACAACCTGGTATGCAGTATTATTGAAACTGTTCTACAAATTACATACATGTAAAAACCGAAACCATATATGGCCCTTTTTTCGTGAGCTAGAACAAAAACTTTAATTTTACCTCTGCGGATTCACATAAAAATGCTTCACACCGAACTTGAAGCCTCTAAAACGATGTTCATCTTGATTCTGGACGCACAGCCGCATAAGACTCACAGACGCACAAACAAACGGATTTTATGTCGAAAATAACTTTTTCTGGACTACGAGCCTATGTAAGTTTAAAGCCTTGAACATTTTCTTTGTCACGAAACCAATACTTTCCCTCTAAAGCAACTAAAAAACAAAACACAACACGGCCAACCTCAAGGCTCTACTTTTACACCCACACATTTTCGCCATCAGAAAAATGTTTAATTTTACAAATAAAGAACCCATCAATCCAACATTCTACTATATACACTCCTTCAACAGGTTATTTTGCATAAGAAAACAAAATGATGGCTTGATATTATACGTAAGTATGTATATTTGATTGCAACCTCAACCTTGTTGCAATTAAACTATTCACTTATATGTACGTCTGACATGATCAATCTGTTTATTTTATTGATCTCGCCTTAAGAATTATTCTACCTTAGAGTCCACGTGTGTTGAGTCCAACCACAACGAGTCAAAGACAGCAACAACAAAAAATAACTACATTTGTTTTAGCTTGGATTCTTTATTTTTTTGTTGTTGTTTTACTCCAAAGCATCTTTTCTTGATGCTAATTAAAATAGCAACCACTTGTCACTCAAGTGCCACTGCCACTCTGGATTGTTTTCAATTAAATGCGAAATGGAAGTGTGGTGGATGGAGATTCTAATATGTACCTACTTAAATGAAGTCAATGTGCATCTTAAAGATACAGCGATATACTATATTTTTTGTTGTTGTGTGTGACTGGGTCAAATTTACTTCAAACACAGAGTGTAAGTTTGTGTTCAAATTGTTCGGACTTATTTATTTAATTGACGAAACGCGACGAGGCGGCAAAGACCAAGCAGCTAATAGCTTTTCAAAACTAATAACACTCCACTCAATCAGATGCGGTAATTTGATTTGCAATTTTTCCTTCACAGTTTAAATCCAATTCAATCCAAAGCATATGTACTGCACAAATACAATACAACAACAAAAAACTACTCTCTTAATACACGCCAAGTATAATATACTTCTACATGAAATCTTGAGAGGCTTCAAACATATTTCCGAGAAGATCGCGTTTTAGGGTGAGGTAAAGTCCAAAGACTAGGAGTGGACTCTATTATTGGAGTCAAGTTGTCGCGTTGCCTTCGCCAATAACTATTCATTATGCAAATCTTCGAGACATGCGATTTTCTTCAAGATCATCTAAGATTGTATCTCTCTGCTGAAATACTCTTTTTTTTTTTGCTTGATGTATTTTAAAGCTTCAGGACTCAAGACTCAAGAGAAGCTAAAGATATTTACATATTCTTCAATGTACAATCGTTCATTAGGTTTAGTCGGTTGTACGTATGAACGTAAACGTACGAATATAACAAATTTCTGGAAAAATCTTGTTTTGTTGAATTCTGTTTAAATATTAATTAATTAAAAGCTAATGACGACTTGTACGTCGTTCAGCGGCTTGAGATGGGATGGTTTGGTTAGTGGTTAATTTATTGAAAACTACGTCTACAAGTTTGTTTTGAATCTTTGAAATATACTAACACCTAAATAGAATATCTAAGCTACATATAGATAGGTACTTAGAATTCCATTGATGTACAAAGACTTTTTGAATGACCGACAATAACGACAACGACTACGACGATGACACACTGTTAAGGCATCCCTCATCAGACATCTAATGAATTTAATTGAAATTAGAGTCACAAACGCTCAACCTAGAAAACGGATTTGCTACGAATTTCATTTAAATGGATGAGCTGATCAGAGCTGGTTTGGTTTGATTTGGTATTGCTTCGGTTATATGTATGGTGCTATGGTTGCATCTTGCATCTATACCTTTTATATATGAGGGTGGTTAGGTATGATTTTGATGCTAATGCTTAACCATGCGGGAGGAAGTGATTGTACAACTTGTGGTTGGGTGATGTCGCTTTGTTGTATAATTTCAATAGAATTTGCATTAATTTTCTATTTTATGATTATCACATTACGATACGAAGTATGGTTTATATTTGGCTACACCTCATTCCATCTCACTTCATGCGTCGCGTTGTGTCTTGTTATATTGCTGTATAGAATGCCAACAGGCCGGGCGGCGCATGGAAAGCGTTTCAGTGTGAAAATACTTCACTATTTTGGTTAATTTGCACTGTTTAGGATATCATTCACTTAGACAAGTGCGGCTTGCTGAAGAATGTCTTCAGAAATTTAGCTTAAAATTGTGGTTTTTGGTAATAAAACTAGCTGGACCCTGACACGCTTCGCAGAGACAGATAGGATTATATGTCAGATAAGTTTTCGTTTGTAATATTACTTTGTTTGAAAAGTTTCAAACTGCGAAATTTCAACTTTCATAAAGAATATCTGCATTAAGAATAATGCCAAATTAAAATTTTAAAAAGTGGGCGTGGCAGTGGTCAATCTTTAAAAATATAATAGGAGGAACTTTAGTTATGAGAAAAGTTAGCATGGTTGTAGGCGTATAATTTAAAATAGCGCTGGAAATTTTCCTTTATAAAATAGTATTCAAAAGTCATTTTCAGTACAAGATGGATGGTTGAGGTCTGCTTATGACACCGACGTTAAAAAAATGAATTCCAAAAAAAAGCGGACTTAAGGCTAAGCTGGTTTGCCCTAGATAATCCTGCTAACTTAATACAAGCTTAGGATGACAATTTTTATTTTTAATCTAAAACAATTTTTCAAGGATGCCAGTAATTGCCGAATAACTGCCATAAATATACCGTGAGAAGATTAAAAACTGCTGTACTGTTATTGTGAACTATGCACAATAAATACGTCTTCGTCAAAAACTTTTAAAAGTGGAAACGTACTTATAGGAATGCTCATCACTATCAGTTTACTGTCGAGTCCCTGTAGGACATATTGTAAAGTATAGAGATTCGTTTTTCTATCCGCACTACCCGAATGTGGAATGCTTTAACAGGCTTTATTTTTTCCTACCATTTTGACATTCAGAGGTTAGCAATCCAATTTGCATCGGTATCTCCTATTAAATTCCTATAGTGCTCTTACTGTGTTTAGTAATTTTAGGTGTAGCAAAAAGAAAAAAACCTTTAGTGTGCGCTTAGTATAACAACAACATTCAGGGGGCGATAACATTTATGTGAACCTTACTAAAGGTTTACGGTGGCGTATGTGGAATATTTTTTGAAAAAAAAAAAACTGCCGATAGCGGCCAATAAAAACACAAAATGGAAAATGGATCGGACCCCCGAACAGAAGGCCGAACTCTATGCTCAACATCTTGCGAATGTTTCTTAAGTCATTCCCAGCAATTCCAGCAACAGAACACTTACAGCTTGTTCATAGAAGCGACGAATGATGACATGCGTCAAGCTATCTAACAGAAATTCACCAGGGAACGATCTAATAACTGCTCAGGTTTTCAAAGAAATGATGCCCTCAATAGCCCTGAAAGAACTGCTATTCATAACAAACTCATGCCTTAAAATATGTGCACACATGTGCCACGCCATTGGGAAATTACAGAAGTCACTGTTATAGTTAAACGAGATATAATCCACAAACATAAGTTACATCTTTCAAACAATTATCGTTTTTCATGGCAAAAGTATTCCAAAAACTGCTCCTGAAAAGGCTTAGCAAATTAATAGAAGAATGTTATCAGTTTGGACTAAGAAATTAAAATTTCATGAAAACCACGTGCAGCGAATAACTGTGGAAGAGGCACTTGAAAAAAAAAGTAAGTATGTTCAGCCCTATTCTTAGATGTTGTTCAAGACCTTGATATGGCTTAGTATATAGGACTATATAAACAACAAAGGGATCTTCTCAGGCAGTACTACGAAAAATTAAAATAATGTTACCGACAAACTTTAAGAGTATACGGTACCACCAAAATTACTAGGAACTTAAGAAATTTGAAGCCGGTGTACCACAAGTAAGTGACCTAGGACCAACCCTGTATTTTGTATTTATGTAAGTAGGGGTATTCCAGTAGACAGAAATGCTATAATGGAAACCCTTTTCTGATGATACTGCGATACTGGTGCCTTATACATCCGTTAATGAATCAGTCGAATCAAAAATATTCGAGTCAAGTCGAACGTTCAAATCTCTAGTCATCATGAGAACCTTATATTCCTTTTCTTCCAAATGAAAGAAGGTGAAATTTTCTACATACATTGCTATCATTATCATTTCGCACAGGTCTATTTTTCAGTAAAATTCTCTATCGCATTCACATGAGCCATGCATATTTCTGTTACATAAGCTCTCAAGAATTTATTTTGCAGACATCAACTGCAAATATTACAATCTTATCAATCTAATGCATTTGATACATTTTCTACAATAGCTCTTTATTTAAGTACCTAATACAGCCAAACATATACTTATACACAGATATACCTACAGCGAAGCCATTAATTTATTTGACCAACAACACCAAGCACCTTCAACTTACGACATTCTGAAGAAATGATAATCTTTATCTCTCAATTCGTGAAAAAAAAACTAGGTCAATATACTTTGAAAAGTACCTACCTACCTATATTTATAATATAATAGTCTTTAGTCATAATGGTGTTATTTTAACAAAAACAGAAAACGCAAAGTTTTTATGAATGACTGATAAGAATAAATTATTATCTTATAACTTATATTTTGACGATAATTCTAAGGTATTGTTAGACGAATTTCTTGTACATTGTTATTTCTTTGTGAGTGTTTTTCTGAAGAAGTTAAACAACAAGTTGGTATCTTTTTCTTGAGTCTTTACCACTTAAGCTTCTAGCCAACCTACCTATATGCATTTGGTTTTCTTTATCAGATTTATTGATAAGATAACATGGATAAAATACCTTCAAAAAGAACCTTCAACAAATTGTCTATTCAAAATTAAATGAAAAATGTTAAAAAAATGTATGTAATAATAATCTAAAATTTTCCCCATAACTAAATCATTTTGTGTATAGGTACTCTCTTTATTATATGTATGTGGTGCTGCAAATTGCTCCACATTTGCTGGTAAATTTGTTTGTCCTTCCTTTATTTAACTTTTTTTTTATTATTTTCAATTTTCAAGTGCATCACAGCACTTTTAATTTGTTTTATCATTTTACAATGAAATTAAATTAACAAAATACACGACAGGTATTATTAGGTTTATACAAAAAATATATATACCTATCTATCCATCATTTCGTCGATTTACCGCCACCACAAAAAATATAAAAACAAAAATCACTACCACCGCAAAATTCTGGTGCTGACAAGCGGCGTCGTCGTCGTCGTTGACGGCAACAATGTGATGATCATCATAATCAAATTATAGCATTGACTGAAGTTCAATGGAGAAATAAATATGTACCTATCTATCTATCTATCTGTATGGAAAAAATACCCATAAAAACAGACAATAAAACAAATTTTCATCTACCCAAGGCCAATGCGGGATAATAAAATATCAACAACACACTATTCTACCTAAACCCATACTGCGCTACTGCTATTACTATATGGTTTTATATTGCTGCTTGAAACTGCTGCTGGACAAACAACAATGCACGATATGATCACGATGATGATGATGATGGTGATATGTTTAATTTTTCACTTGACAGTCATTTTAATAATTAAATGACCAATTTTCCGCTGCACTTCATGGGAATACAAAAAACAACAAAAAAAAAAAAACCTGACATAATGACGGTTAACTTCCTAACCATTTATTTGGCTGATGGGAATCACATCATTGGTGATGGTGATCTCTCCAGTTTTTCTTGAGAATTATCTCCATAGCCATGACAACACAATCCGATATCCCCTCGCTTGTCTGCAGAAATAATACTGAAATGGAAATTCAAAAAACAAAAAAAGTATCTCAAACTTCAGCGCGTGTAATCCTAGCTCAGAACTGCATCCGAAGTTAATAGATACTTTTTATGGAAATTACAATATCATTTTTCCCCTGGCACTTGAGGATCATTATTCACCTGTTAGCATCTCTCTCTGCTTCCACCTCCCCACTCTCTCCCTCCCCCGTCTATAATTTTTTGTGTGCAACCCACGCCCCTGCGTTTACCTAACTCGGTGGCTGGTGGTACCTCTGCGATGCCATGTATCTTTTCTTATAAATAAAATATAGATATAAAAGTATCTTTTTGACGCTCTGACGATGTCGGCAATAAAATATTGAATGTAGGTAACTTTAACGAATGATGGTAGACGTCGACGTCGGTCGTAGTCGTTCGGTGTATGATTGTATGTATGTGCACCATCATCGGTGAGCTTATTTACCTGTCTAATATCAAGTTCAAGGTCAAACTGAGAATAATATACTTGTTTTAATAAAATGCAAGCGAATGTAATAATAAATCGCACATAGATACATATACGTATGTATATCTTTATTTATAATGAATTCAAAAATATACAAGAAATATTTCTATATACATACCTACATATGTAAGTAATGGGTTTTTATAGTATCGGATTGTTTTGTTGTTTATTTTTTTTTAATTATTATTTATTTGTTTGGTGTTACTTCTTCTTCATCGTCTTTTTTTCGCATTCATTTGCAATAAAAAAAAGATACAAACAAATTTGTTGTTTTTTTTTTTTTAATTATTGCACGATGGTTAGTAGAAGGTATAATTTATTAAATTAAAAGTTAAGAAATCAAATTGGAAAAAATATATAATTTTATATTTTTGATGATGCCTTTGACATTTCATACTTTACGAATGCACTGTTTTTTTTTTTTTTTGATGCGGTTGAATAATGAATATTTCTTTAAGTTTTAACTTTTGTTTGGTGAGGAGGATTAAGGGGGATAGTGAAGAGCCTTAGATATAGATTCTCAATAAAAATATTAAGCACCTATGTGGTACTATATGTATGTATATTACTACCAGTTTATCCAATTTTAAAGAAACGAGAAGATACGACTACGAGAAGAATCATAATACAAAATAATTAATTATTAGGTATTTACGAGTAGAAATGTTTTCCCAGAACAGAATCTTAGACATCGCCGGATGTGAATCATGGAAAGATACATTTGAATACAACATTTGAGTTTATTTTATTTTCAGTTTTCTACAACCGTTAGATACATGCATCTGTGCTGTGTATGCATTATAATTTGATGGCATAATCCTTGCAAAATTTCGATAAAATTATTTATTTGCATTAGGAAGTTTGTGTTTTTTGATAGAACCATTGGCCGATGAAGAGTTTAGAACGCCTATAAAAAGTAGACCTTCTTTTCTACGTTCCAATAATAAGTGGAACCAATGATCAACGAGTTTCGAATCTGTGCGCATGTCCCTTAATAGCTGACGGTGACGGGACTGTCCTAAGAAAATCAGTGCTTTTTTGGGTGTTGAGTTATTGTTAGAAGCAAACTTCATGCAAAAAAAGTCATTAGCTTCAATAGGTTCGTTTAACGACGCAATGGTGGGCTGGCTTCTCCTTTACCCGGTGATTGTGCCGACGGACACTCCTTCAATCACCTGAAGGCTAATCTGACTGAATTGGGCAGTCGCTGGCAATAACCACTGTTATATCAAACCCCACCCCAGATTTTGCATGGAGCCACTGCTCCTACGGGTCTGGTGTAGGGGATGATCAATCCAGTGAGGGTAAAGGAAAGGGACACGTCCTTAAAAGACAATGGTGCGTCAACTTCTCCTCAACCCGGTATTTACGTAGCGACTGACACCCCTTCAATCTACTTGAAAACGACTTTCCCAAGCTTTTGCTTGTTAGAACTTTATCGACGCCCTTAACTCGCTATGTCATAGGATTTACCATAGGTTTCTTTGATGGGGATTAAATCCCCTGGGTATCACAATGGATCTACACTGATCTAAGTGTGACGGTAATTAGATCAACTGTCAGCCCACTTACCTAACCTAACCTAACGACGCTATTTCGAACACTTCGGAACACAGAAAAGTACTACTTTTGTTCAATGACAATTTTCTGTTAAAAAACTCCTAATTGCTGCTCAATGAGTCTGTTCCTTAGATCTGTTATTTAGATCAACTTGTTAGAACCTCATTTTCCTCAATTTCGTTCTTGGTAGAACATCTAACAACAGATTCACTGTTCTAATTAATTTTGACTTCTTATTATTACTAAAAAATAAATAAATCGGGTGTTACAACGGCTCATTAAGAACCAGGGTCTAGTGACTAACAACTCGCAACCATTCCTGTGTGCGCCTTTCGACAGGAATGAAAGGGACCTACAATTTTATGCCGAATCCGAACGGCTAGACGAGAAGCACTTATTCGTGACAAGTGATACTCTTGGAGGATTTGTCAATTCCTCGCAAGAGGCAGTAGCCCTGACAAAAAACTTTTTAGCTCTTAGGTGGACGAGTCTGGGAAGCGATCCCAGACCTCCAGCGTGACAGTCGAACGCACTAATCATTACGCTACGGGCTACTACTCTTATTATTATTATGTCAAGTTATATCAACAGTGTCCTCGTTAAGGCATTTAACCTGACCTTGGTGATTAAAATGCCAAGTTAAAAAAAGAAGACATTCTATGGTGAGACAGTTCTAGTACAAAATTTCCGATAATGAATTCGGGTTAATATACTTTGTGTAGGGAAAAGAATCTTCTCATAACTTTATTAAGGCGACTCGGAGTTTATCTGTTTAACCCTTTCGGTATGGATATGGTACAAGACAAAGAACATTTATATGGACTTGTACCACATCCGTACCGAAAGGGTTAATTAACTGTTAAACTGATAAAGAAAGATGAAATAGCAGGCATGCGTTTCAGAAGTTGTACCAAGAGGTAAAACAAACCTAACAGGACATTAACGAGGCATTAAAGTAGACATTAGAGTTCCATTAAATCTGACTTTATTTATTTCGAATTGATAACATTTAGTTGTGAACTGACGTTTTGAATGAATGTTTAAGAGGAAAAATCTAAAACAAAGTCCTTAATTTATATTTTTGGACCGTGTTCACAATGGAATCACTCCTCCAACTTCTTGGTCCTTGCATGCGGACGCAAAAACACCTAGCGACGGTAGCATAACGACAATGACAAATTGAATTTTCTTCTCAGGCAGGTTTTACCATTGACACTGGAAAGCTGTCACTTGTAGATTAAGAATTTCGCCCACCCCTTTGGTAAGTTGAGAAAGAAAATTAAGTCCAATAAAGCTGATGAATTGTTCAAATCGGCAGTGGATGACTTTGACAAAAACACGGCTAATGTTATGCATCAACTCACTACCGGTTGCCGCGCCGGATTACTGGTCATATCCTTACCAAAGCACGATAAGTCTCTTAAATTTCACCTAGAAGATGTACATGAAGCTGTTTGTTAGCAGTTTAAAAGGTTGATTCAGTGTGGATTAAGACCAAAAAAGTCGACAGCTGACCAATTATTCTACGGCGAAAATCTTGGAAATAAACCTCCCAACTTTAAATTGATACCAAACACCTTCCATTGTGTTCAATACCTGCTACGAGTATGACATGAACTCATGAACATAATTCAATTAAAAAGGACATTCACTCCGCTTAAAACAGAAGTAATTTTAATGTTTTGATATTTAGACTTCTTCATACTCTTTATGAACTCATGAACTATCGAGACAAGCACAAGTGGCCTCGACAGTGGTTTTCTCACTGTCATATCTGGCCTAAACCCATTTCTCTCTGGAGTTTAAGCCACTCACTGAATTTTATTTACTCACTCCACCTAAAACAGAAGTAATTTTGATCTCTAAATTTCTTCATCTTCGTTATTATAGAGACAAGCTGCAGTAAGCAAATGGTTTTTATAGCATCACTGAAAAAATTCGGAGTTACTAATCGAAGGCAACAAACTTCTAGGTCCACATCGACGCCACCAAACTTTTAAATGCGTGCGACTAATTTCTTGGCTTTACATATTGACAGCTAACATCACCAAACCGTGTTGGAGTCTGTTGCAGTTGTGAGATTTTCTGCATTTCTAAAATGGAAACTTGCAATTGTAAATCTACATTTCTGCGTTCGTTATTTTTCACAAATAACACCCATTGATCAAACAAGAATTAACACTTGAACGCATTAATCACACATTCGCAACACCCCCACACACATTTTGGATCCGGGAGAAGACGGAATTAAAACCATAAATTTAACAAAATGCGTTCAAAAACGATAGATGATTTGCTGAAAGTCATGAAAACTTTGAACCCAACAAATTATTAAGTAAGAGAGTTAATTTTTGACTGCAAAATAGAATTGTTCCATTACAACTAATTGCTCAAAATTTGGATAAAACTTTTCTTTACCTTCAATTTTGTGAGTTCTGCGCTGCATTATAAGTAAGTCTGCAAGAAATTTTCTCGCATTGCATTTGAAAAGAATTAATATAATCAATTAAAAAATTGAATGTTTCTTGTTTTTTACCAAGCCGTTTGTAACCTATATATTAATGAATAATAAAGACATTAAAAATCGCGTTCCAATTCTAAAGCAACTTAGTGTATCAATTGAACTTAGAAAACTAGTTCTCGATTTTGTTGAGCTAACCTACCAACCAGTTTGCTACTGTAAACAAATGAATATTTCTTAATGGAATTAATTACATAATTTAAAACTCACTCAATATATTACTAATTCTGCTAAAACATCTGTTAAAAAGACAAATCAAAAAGAGAAAAAATTCATGTTAAAATTTATTTCATTTCCGGTGCGCTGAGCTCTTATCAATTTACACACTTTATGAATAATTTAAATTTTGTTTCCATAACATTCAAACCTAACATCTGTACCCAAAAAAAAAAAATGAACTCAAATCAAACCTTGATACGCCTATTAAACCTACAACCAACATCGACCTACGGAAAATCCATTAAAATTCTAAGCTGGAGCATTTCAATGTTATTTAGTTTCTCATTCTATAAGGTAACTCGTGCCAAAGAAAAAAAAAGGCTTTGTTTTTTGTTTGGTTTTATGACCTTGCAAAGGGTTGAACTAATAAAAATGGAATTTAGGGTCTTATGTGACTAAATATACTAAAGACTTATTGTTTTTTTTTTGTTTTTTTTTTTTTTTTGAAGACTTTGAATTGAAACTTTGGCCTAAAGACCTTTTTCGTGTGTCCGAAAGTCCACAACAACAAACGAGTCATTATTTTCTCGTACAAAGTAGGTATAAAATATTTAGTCATTTCTTAAAATCTAGGTAAACAACCTACAACATTGAACAATGGACATTCCCATTCAGTTTAAGGAATCACTTATTGCTCATGAATTCTCCAATCAATTAAGAAGAACCAATCAACCATTTGAGCACAGTATCACGAGAAGAAAATTGAATAAAAATAGAAGAAATATAAATAAGAAGAAGTATTGAATTGCTTTGCCAACTTGAAGCTTAAAGCCGTAAAATTGATTACCATTATTTCCAGAAATAATAATTCTTATTACGACGAATGTCGTTGCGACGTTATAGGGTATAAGGTATATTACGACTAATGACTGTTTTTCTTGGATTTCCTTCAGTCTTTGGTAAACATAAACAACTTGAAGTGTTTTTTTTTTTATTAAAAAATAATTAACTTTCTTGCGCGGGATTTCTAAACAAAAACAAGAATACACAAAATATAATTGCAATGGCAGTGAGTTGCAACTAAGACTACTGCTGATGCTGTTGGTATTGGATACCGGTGAATTCCAACGGGTTGATAGCTAAACTATATGTATATTCAAGTTCTGCGTTTGACTTTTACCATCTAAGAGTAATAATTTAAAACAACTGCTATCCTTGAGTTGCCGCAGACAAGTGCAAACTTCCTCAAAGTGCTTTCTCTTAATGTAAAAGAATACATAGTACAAGAAAACAAAAACAAGTACGCAATAAGCTTAGGTACCTAATGACCTGGACTTTAATTCGCTTTCGCTAAAACTACCTTTTTCTTCTTTTTCTTTTCTTCAGACACATATTTTTTATTTAGTGTTTTTCCATTTTTAAATTGGGAAAATTGATTTATGACATTTTCGATTGCATACTTCACTTACCTTCTTCTATTTCAAAACAACAATGCTTGTTGGTCATCTGAAAAGAAAAAAAAAACTTTTTAGAGTTTTTGTTTGTCTTTGAAGTAGGTATTTATTGGATAACAAAATATAAAAGATGCAAATATCATTCGCGCAGACATCACTTCGTCGTTTGAAACAACCTAGTGTGGAAAAACAAAAACTTTTGTATGGAGTTTCATAAACAAAAATTCAAACGATCTGCTGGTTCGGTGTGGCATGTCTTTAATCTCATCATTTGGCACGTTTGTTGCTTTTTTTTAAAGAAAGATAACAAACAACAAGAGGTAGAGATGTTATCCTAGTCGTTTTTTTTTATTTTAAGCTCAGAAAATACCTTTCATATACCTATAATAATTTTGTAAGTTAACTACGTACCTCTTATTTGAATTATGTTAACTTGATTTTTTCTTTTTTGTAGGTACACATTTTTGTTTAAAGAAAGAAATGTTAAAATATGTTTTTTTGTAAGATGTCGATTCTGCCATCGACGATTTTGATTTGAGATTCAACTTTCATTATTTACAGCAACAAAAACTTTTTGAGGATTATGGAGCCTGAAATAATTTTGAATAAAGAACTAAGTGCAATTGTACTTTCAAGAACTATTTTTATAAATATTTAAGTGGCGCCCAACGTGGAACTCATGAATTCGATAAGATTTCTATAAAAATTTACTTCTAATTAAGAAACTTTACCAAAAACAAATGTTTTTGAAGTTTTAATTTTTGTATAAAAAACTTACTACTGCCAAACGCAAGGTTTTCAGTTTAAAAAAAAGCTATTTATAAGTAAATCTTACTATCTGCAGGAACCTAAGAGTTGATTTTATTGAGATTAACAATTTAAACAGCGCTTTGAGAACAATTTTTAATAATAAGCAAATGGTGCCCAACGTGGATTTTTTAAATTCAATTAGATAACTTTGTATATATTTTAATAAAGAATCTCTTTAACAAAAATGTGTAGTTGTTTTGAAGTTTGATAATTTGACTTTTATTTTATTTATTTGTATTAATTTATAAGATCTTGTATGTGGCGCACAACGTAGGATTTTATATAAAAAGTTAAAAAAAAAAAAAAAAATAGTTTTGAAGTTCGATGACTTGGTACTTTTTTGTATTTCTGTATGAAAACTTAAATGTGGCGCCCAACGTAGGATCTTAAGTTGAAAAAAAAAAAAAAATACAATTTAAAGGAAACTCTTCCAATCAGTTAGTAAAGATTTAATATATTTAGGCAAAACGATTTTATTATTAAAGTGAGCTTATCATTTTAATATTATTGTGAGCTTGTGAGAAATGGCGCCCCAAATGTGTTAGCATTAGATAATAGATAAATAAATTAGATTTAATCTACGACTTAGGGTGTTAAATTGTTCAAAAATTCAACCTCTTAAAGCATATGTTATCAAATATAAGAAGTGGCGCCCAACATGAGACACAATAGTTCAATAAAACAATGCTGTTAAAAGCGTTTTACTAATTTAAAGATAAGAATCCGATAACTTTGTGACCTTTTTAAAAATTATACAACTAAAATCATTGAGAATACGCTTCATAACCATCAAAGGTCATCAACTATTAAACTAACGAAATACCAGATTGATATCATTAAATTTTCTTTAAGCAGCCCACGGTCGTCGATATCTATTCTCTTTTCGATAATATTTAAAACCTATTATCTAGTGATACCTACTTTGTTTAACAGAATTTTCCATCTTTTCATATAGAAAATAAGCGGCGGCGCCACTGTCGTCATCATAGCCATCAATACTGTGAAAACTGATATACCGCTTTGTCAAAAATATTCTACAATAACCTCCGAAAAGGAAAATAAACGCCTAACTAATAAAATGCCAAAGCCAGTCATAAATGGAATGTGGGTCGTGAATAAAGCCTCCTAGTTTGCCAGCAGCAGCAGCAATACAATATATGTATTTGTAGGTATGACGGTATACAATGAAGGCGCACGTCATGCAACAATAAAACTATCCTACGTTCAACGCAACGCACAATTTGTTGTTCCACCGTGCGAAGACGCGACTCTTTTGCTTTTGTTTTTTTTTTTTCCTCAATATGATTTATTTTCTTCGTCTTCTTTCTTGGCCAAGCACAAGCAGATAAGTTACGACGAGATAAAGCTGACGTGAGTTCGCTTAACTATGGCGATGCCAAAATGAAGACACGATTTTAAAGAATGAACATACAAAAAGAACGCGATGATGATGGCAGCCAGATAGGCTGAAGCTGATGAACGAAATCAAAAGTATATTGTATGAAGTATGAACAAAATACCAATAAAAAGAACGAAAGGAAAAAGAAGTGGGCCGTATTCGGCTCGCTATAATACAGAGCCGACCGTTTAGTTAGTGTGCAGAATTTATTATTATGCCATAAGCATAATAGACGGAATGGTAAAATAGAACATAAAAGCATTAGATTAATTTTCAAGGAGAATAAGTAGATATGGTGTAGAGGTGGTGTAAAAGGGGAAGGGCATGAGTAAGAAAATAGAATAGAACGCTAATAATGAAAGTAAAAGTGTGGAAATTTGTTAGCACTATTTTATATTGCTTGGTCTCAGGTCTGGTTTGGAAGTTGGATGGGAAGTCTTGACTTGCCTAACCAGAAACAGAAATATGTTTACACTGACGACGCGACGGCGACCAAGCGACGACGATAGAATGCATGACGAGACGAGTAAATGATTAGTAGTTATTATTATTCGCTTTTATTTTCATTTGAATTGTCAAAAGTTTTTTTCTTCTTCGTCGTATATACTTTACTTTAAAGAGTTTTTGTTTGGAAAAAATATTACTTTTTTTTTTTGGATGATAGCTGTGATTACGATGATGAGATTTGAATAAGTTTTTAACTTGATTTAATGGGATTTAAATTGGATTTTGAAAGGTTGGATATTGTTAAGCTGATTAACTCAGGAGCTTTATGGTTACATTGTTTGTTTGTTTGTTTGTTTGTTAGGCTTTTTAGCACAACCCTCACTGGAGGAGATGTCATGAACATAATTTTGTCAATAAGTATTTTCTTTTATATTATTTATAATTTTGAAGAAAAGTGACTCATCAAAAGGAGCAAATTTATAGGCAATGAAAACTGTTCATTTTGGTTTATTTCTTGTTTCAAAATTGCTCGTTTTTTTTTAAATTATTCTTGATTTTGTTAAAAGTGGCGCCCAACGTAGGATATATAAATTAATTTAAGTTCAATTTATTGAGCTTTAATATAAATATGTGCTATGTAATTTTGTTTTCAAACAATGAACAAGATTTTAAAAGCTCAGTATATAAATTTAACAATTACAGATTTGACCGCACTGGACAATTTCCATTTGAATGAAAATAAAAAAAAGAAGAATATGTACAAAAAACAACAAATGTTAAGAAAAGATATGAAATCATTGAAGCGTACTAATAACTAGGTAAATATACATATTTAAAAAATATAATTAGAGGAAAAGAAGGAAAATTGAATAAAAGAATTGTTTTGTAGACAATTCTCGAACGACCGACGGCAACGACGACGTATTGACCAGCACTTAGCAATTGGTATGAAAGCTTACCAAACTAGGTGGTCGTTTAAAGCGACTGGTCATTACAGACCATTTTTTTATATGGACTGTATTTATGAAATTTAAAATGTGGCGCCCAACGTGGAACTTTCAAGACCTTTAATTTCAAATGAAACTGCAATTACCTAACCGTGCTACCACCAAATTTACGCTGGAGATTGATCTATGTAACAGGTACCACCAGCAGTGAAATCTGTTGTTGAAAAAATAAACCAATTCTTAGATTCATTCTTATTCTTGGTTATGCAATTTACTCTTAAAAGAGTGAAAAAAATAGTTTATTCCACGAAATTCTCCAAACAAAAATTCGATGCATCTTTAACATTAACAAATAAACACTTGAAACCAGTAATCATCAAGTAAAACACTCATCATATTCATGACAAGATAATCTAAACACACACATGAGACGTTGACATACCATAAACCGCTTCCAATAATGGTATATTTATAGACCTCAAGGAGATTTATATCAAACAACATCAAGAATGACCACTTAATTTGTGCGCGGTCTTAATATAAAATAATCTTCCAAAGATTGATTTGACAATAAATTGCATTGACAATTTAGGTAAAACCATTATTTTATCTATACTATATACTAACTCATATTGATTGCTATGTCAATGTCCATCACTTCTGTCGCTTTTTCAATAAACAATACAAAATAAGATGTTTATTTTAATAAAAAAAATATTAAAACCAAAGCAAATTACTTAATTGAACTAAAAACATTCGATCAAAGAATCATTTAAAACGCTACTAATCTTCAAACACAAGTTGGATCATTATTATTTAAGTTGAAATGTATATAGAAATAGAAAGATATGTACACTTCCTTTGTCTTCTTCGTTTCGTAATGTCTGCTGTGGTGAGTGATGAAGACGATGGAGGAATTGATGATAATGCAGAAAATATCCTTCGCCGCTTGTTTAGATATCGAATTACTTAAAATACTCAAAATAATCGATAGAATGAATCAGTAAGCAAAGCATAAACAAACATGGTTACTCACACTTACTGTTTTACTGTAGAGATAAATCCATTGAATTTTAAGTGAATATTAAGAATATCCGAAGGTTATTTGATCTTACACTTGAAGAACAAAATTTAAGGAAATAATTTAGTTTTCTCTGGAAAAAAAACTTAAATCTTATTATTATTGGAATGATGTTTTTCTAGAAGAATTTCTTAATTTTACAAATGCAATTCATGGGATTTCTGTTCACAAATATTTTTAATCGCAGCGGCTTATATTTGAATTTCAGGTGGGTCAAAATCCGTTGTAATTTTCTTCCTGAGACTATCGTGTGAAATTCATAATAAAAGAAGTGAGTTTTATAAAAACAATTTTTAATATGCATAAATTTCCCATTGTCCTTAAAAATGTAATGATGGAAGCCCTTTATTTGATTATTTTTCAAATGGCGCCCAACGTGAAATTACATAAGACATAATATGGAATGGACAATAATTTTCTTCGTACATTTTTGACTACTTAGAAAATATTATTGTATTTGTCACCTTAAACCGCTTTTGGGTATCTTTTACTTTCTGTAGGTAAGGCTTAACTGAATTAGAATTTATCAAGATTCCATGGTTCTTTTAAAAGTAATTTATTCAACCAATTAAAAGACAAAAATTAAAACAAAAATTGTGGCCGCCCGTTTGAAAGACCTTTTTCAAACTATTCACAAAAATTAAATGTAAAAAAAGACGTTAAAGGAAAAATTTAACTGGCGCCCAACATGGGATACTAAAATGCAATGAAAAAATTATAAAAGAAGAATACTAAGATTCCAATAAAGTAAATATTGAAAGTTTACCATATACCTGATTGATTTCTCAAGCTAAACCCCACAACTGTACTCATACGAAGCATTCAAGAAGCATTTAAAACAAATGAAATATGAATAGGTATTTTTCTTATTAAAAAACTAGAATCAAAAATTAACTTAATTAAGGCTATACATTTTCTTAGTGTAACTGGTAAATGGTTAAGGACTATCAAATTGAAATGACTTAACATTTCAACCCACTAACTGCTACTGCCTTAGGCCACAGCATAATCCTTCTGTATAACGTTTTCTTTATATCATTAAATTCTATCAGCGCATAATTTAACCTTCAGAAAATTTAATTAAATAATCATTTTTTTTTTCTTCTCTCTTAAGCAGAAGAGGAAACAAACATCAAACATCGGTCTTGGTTAAGGAGAAAATAAAACAACAACCACAAAAATATCTATATCTCATCCCTGAGCTAGAAAAAAACCTTGTTTTTAATTTTTTTTTTGTTTTGTTTTCTTCTTTTCACCGATAAACATGACTTAAAGAAAAAAGGAAATCATTATCACACAAGAAAATAAATTAAAATAACGATGATATACACTTATAACAGATGTACGAAGAACAACCATAACGTCAGGCAGGCACACTAACTTGCACTCCGCCATGGCATTTTGTATACATACCTATACATATATGTATATAAATATCAAATGCATTTCGAATAGATGCATAAAATATCTAAAGCGGTGTTGTCTAGTGAGGCACAATTTCAATGAATAAAAAAATATACAAACAAAATAAATAAGGAACGAAGAATATCTAGGCGAGGCATGACAAATAAACTTGTCACCCAACACAGTGTCTCGAGGTGAAAGTTTAACAACCCTTAATGAACTTTTGTCAAATCAATGTGTACACATCACAACATCACAGAGAGACATACATACAAGTAGATAGATAGATAGATACATTTGCTTGTAAAAGATACTCTCGCATATATAGAATGGATAGATTCCGCATATCTACCTACTTTGTGTACAGAATTGTATCCATCATGCGATGAAGGCGAGATTTAAAAAACGAAGAATAAATCAATCATAGATGGATTTGAACTTTATCCCAAACCCTTTTAGAGAAAGTATGAGAAAGTATACATTTTGTTGAAGGCTATGGTGGACTTTTAATTGCATGTTGTTTAGTTACAAAGTATGTATTGCTGCTTTTTCGATGCTCTAAGGTTAGGTTAGGTTGATGTGGACTAACGGGAAAAAGACCGTCACTACTTGCACCCTTATAAAGCTCATTACGAGGCCACAATTGATTGTAGGAAACTTCCTCTTTCGAAAATTTTGTTTAAACTTCCAATAACTTCTGACTCATTTAATTGATAAACATTTTTGAAAAAAATTATCGAGGTGCCATCGTCATCAGCTTTCTAATTTACACCCGTACCATTTTGGTGGATGTAGCGGCGGATTTGTATGAGATCTTAAACTTAATTATGGATCTTTTGGTGAAAATGCGAAAAATGCTAAATCATAACCTGGAAAATAATGCCCGATAGAGCAAACAAAATTTATGTTTAGGTGTAGTTGGAGGTAAAAGATTATTTCATTGCCAAAATGCCAACAACTTTGGTCTTAACACTTTTCCCACTTAAAGTAATAATTTTGAAGATATTCTTTTTCCAAAATGGCTGAATCCACCAGGGTCGTTATGTGTCAAAAACTGGATTTATATTTTCTAAAAGTCCACTTTTATTCATCAAAAAATTAACCCTCCTGAATTAATTTCCACGAAGTAGTCTATTTCTTTCTTATAATATACCATTAACGCATTTGCATTGTGCCTCAACAGAGCTCTATCTAAAAAAGAAACATGCAAAGAAAAAGAAAACTGCCAACGCCTTTGTAGATTGTAAAGGAATTTTTCCTCTCCTTACTTTTTCTTCGTTATTTTAAGCTGGGCCTACATCTAGTAATTTGTTGGGAAATTTTATTGAACATGGACTAGTTTAACATATAAGAGTGGCATTCTATAAAGCAGAATGTACTCGAAGTGGGGAAAACAAGCTGCGAAATGATCGATTATAGATTTAATAATGAAATTTACCTCATCGAATTGTTTCAGTTTCACAATTATAAGTTTACTTTTGGAATCAAGCATTTCTGAGCATACTTTTGGATCCTGAATTCAAATCCACTATGTCCTCTTTTACACGAAGAAATAGTGTTGCTAGCAACTTAGAGTTTCTGCAAAAGAGAAGTGCACGAGGTAAGGGTAGTGAACAAAATCTCTCCTGTCAACGATTCGAAGAGATTTTTATTGCATTCATTGGCAAAGTGTCCGAAATGGGCGTTCAACCAAAAGACTAAAGATAATGAAACAGGGAAACAAGCAAAAATCTCTGACAATTTTGTTTCTTTAAAAGATTTTTAACAATTAACAGAAAATATCTCCAGCCACTGTTTTCCGTGTTTGAAAGGAGACTATCCATTTCCACCAACAGATCAGCTCACGTAACCCAGCCACGTGAGGAATTGCCATTGCTTTCAATAGATACTGCCAATGAAGACACTTGGCAATGGCAATATTGCCCAGTAGATGAAGGGCACTGAATCAAAGCAATACATTCTGACGTTTCACCTTTTTCAAAATGGTTTCTATCAGATTTTGAACAGCTATTTCCTTCATTTGAAAATAAGGCCAAATATGGGAATCTCGCCGGAGAAATTAAGTGTATTAGTATTTTTCATAAATTATTGCAATTATTGCCATTGATTTAAATATTGCCAGTGAAACCACAGCGTGAGTTAGGCTGAGAAATGATGTTGTCAAGATAAAACAATATACTTAACAAATGTATTCTTTCACTAAACTGCATTATGGGTGACACGTGCCTATTTGACAAATTTGAAAGGTACTTTTATCTTCTTTATGACATTAGCTTCCTTTGACTTTTTAGTTAAACCCTAATGCCGAAACTATGTATAGTTATTTACGGAGGGGCACTGAAGTGGTCGGACGATTACGAAGATCTTATATGATGCACCTTTAATTGCGGGCTTTTTGCTTTTCGTTTATTTTTCTACAATTTTGTTTTCAAAGGGGAAGAGCGGTCGCCTGAAAGCAGCGCACTTTAGTAAAACTGGCATCATTTGGTAAAGAAGGAATGAAATTCTGACTATTGGGTAAGCTACTTTTCATTGGCTTAAAACATAATCTTGAGTGAACTCCCGACTATTATTATAAGTCTACTTAAACATTTGATGATGCACAACTGTTGGGCGCCAGTTAAAAAAAAAAAAAAAAAAGTTCGGCTCAGTGCATGAGTAATTTCTTCTAAAAAGCGATAGTTGAATAGAAACAAATTTTCCCCAAAATCCAATTATTTATTTTTCAAGAAATAAATAAAATGTTTTGCTTTGATTTGATTTTTGTAGATTAGATAAAAAAAAAGATACAATAATAGTACGACCCATCACCAGGCATTCTTTACAGAACTGAACTCAAAGAATGCATCTTTCTATAGATAACAAAAAAAAATGTAATTCCCATTCAGATTAACTTAGTCACAGCTACAGTATGTTAACACAACATGCGTGTGCTACTTTATCGCTTGATTTTGACCACATAGTTCTAGTTTTTGAGTCCAGCACAAATAAAACATAGATATTCTTGGTATAAGTATAGATACATATATCTATTTTACTCAGCGAGATACTTTTTTCTCTGTTTGATGAGCGTGTATCTTCTTCCTTTCATGCGCACTATGGATTCATTGTTATAAAGAGAGTGAGATGCCCCTGTCATTTCAATCTTTCCTCTAACAAAAAAAAAAAAACTTTTGTTTGGATGGAAAAATAGAAGATAGAACGCTTATAAACTGCCTACCTATCTATACGAACTATGTTTGTTGTATGACCTACAATATAGTTGGAACATTTTTTGTGTATTATAATGGGCCCCATAGTCGGTTAGATTTTTGTCGCGCACTTGTTGACATGAAATATACATAAATACAAAATACACATACAAGTAAGTATATGTCATCAAATTCATTCTTCGTTGAGTATAACTTTTTAGTTAGAAGAACCTGACGACAATGGTGACAGTAGGACGTAGAAGGAGGAGAACAGAGACGTAGGGGTGATATTATTTTATCACATGTGTGTACTCAACACACATCACACACAGTCAGCAACAGCCAAGGAAAGGAATTTTGTTGTTTTGTTCTTATTTTGTTGCTCCCGTTAGGTACTGAAGATGGAAGAGACAAATCTTTATTTTTTTTCCGGAGATTTATCTGTTTCGATAAGGTACATCCATCTGTGTATCTCTCAATCGTTGATACAAATCTGGCGAATTCGTTTTTTTTTTTTGTGTTTCCACCTTTAAATGTAAAATTAAAGTTTAGCCAAACAATAGCACACAAAATAATGGCGAAAAAGGAATTGAAACGTTTTATTGTTTTTCTTTCGGTTTTTTTTTTTTTGTTGTTTTTATTGCAGATCATCAACGGAATTTATATGTATATTTTGTTCGAATTGGAAACGTTGTTGTTTTATTGTTCTTTGATACCAGCAATAAACAGACAGACAGATATTCCATTACTCGAAGAGAAAAACAAACAAAAATCCACCAAAATAACCAAATAACACACACTTATGTCCACACGTTTACACTGTGGTGTGCTGACAAAATATTTCGTTTGATAAGAGGAAGAGAGGTTTCTGCGTTGGAATGGTGGATGTTGTTGAGAAATCATAATACTATGGATTGATGTTGAAATTTTTGGATTCCCTAAGAATTCTTCCCCAAACAGAAGTCGCAGGCCAACGCAAATACTACATTTATTGTCTTCGGGGGTTTTTTTTTTTGTGTTGTTTCTTTTTCAGTTTATGTGTCCACCAATGGTTCGTTCGTTCCACAGATAAGATGTCACAGAGTCCAAGTCCAAGAATATAGCATTGCCACCAAAGTGTTCTTTGCCATCCAATCCAGCGCTTTAAAGCAACAACATATAGTCGAAGTTGAAGTCTGGAGAAGATTAGGCCCCGAATGGATCGTCGCGCTCACGCTTATCGGTCTTATTTCGCTTCGCATTTCACATATTTGTATCTCACTTTATGGATTCGTTGGTACCGACGACGTCGACGGGAGGGCAGGCAGACGATGTGGTGGTATATAGGTTCTCATATTGTATATTTGGTTCTTCAAGTTGGTTGACTCTTCCAACTTGGGTTATGGTTTGAGATTCTTGTGAATTCGTCATGCTCATGGTGTGGACTCGACATCAGAGATTGACTGGCTTCTTATCTTTTTTGAATATGGCTGGCACTTGGCACCATATTGCTGAGTGGTTTGGTTTTGGCTGCTCTACTCTGCTCATGCTCTCATATTCCTCAACCGTTGAGGAATTGAAAAATATTTTCTTTTATGTCCGTGATGGTAAATTGCCAGTAATTGTGATAAGAATTTCAAAAAACAAAAAAAAAATACAATTTTAAAGTTGAAAGACTTGTTATGGTCAAAATAACTTGAGCAAGCAATTATATACGACTAGATAGCGATAAGAGCTGGTGTAGGTGATTATATCTATCTATATTATGGTGGCTTATAGGTTTGTGTATGGGTTCTCTTTGGAAGAAAATTTAATTTATAATTGAAGCCAGTTTTTTAGTACCTAGAGGAAAGTGAGTTAGAACAAAATGGTTGCCTAAGTTACTTAAGGCTTAAGATAGTGTGTTGAAAAATTAACACAGTAAAAGCTGATATACTTTAACGTTTAGTGGTAACTTTGGATTGGGAAATTTCAAAAGCAGAACGGTTATGCGAAACATAACGAATCTAAGGCGTACAGTTTGTTATTAACTTTTGCACACTTACGAAAAATCACAGATAGATAATAGTGTGCCTTTTGGAAAAGCACTTGAGCACTTGTTGAAACTCAGTTAAGTCATTGATTTCAACGGTTTATCTGATAAAAGTTCAGGTTCAGAAACCATGGTTGAACTTTAATTAAATTGCCTAAATCGATTTACCACTATAAGTTAATATCTTAATCCAAGGACCAACTACATTAATGCAATTGTCCATATATGCACACCCCAAAATATATTTCTTGCAAAGCACATGTTTGATATTTGTTAATAATGTCATGTTACTAAATGGCGCCAAGCGAATCTGGTTAGATATATACATATATAAATTTGCCTTTAACTAGCTAGGTACGATGATACCATACATTATTGGACGTAGGGGGCCTAATCTTAGGCTTTATATTAAATTTTAAGGATTATAAAATATAAATCACATGATTTAAACTTTATTCTTAAGTGGGCTATAGGAATTAAATTATATTTATAAAGGTCACGGGAATAGGAACAATTTATAAATTACATGTACAAACAAAATTTAATCTAAAAAGCTGGTTGTCAAGAAATGGCGCCCAACGTGTTGTAGTTTTATATTCAATGTGTACCAAAACTATTACATAAGCTGTTTTTAAAATTCAAAATTAGCTTAACATATTAACAAAAGTCTAAATGCCTTTTAAAATACAAGTTTTTCAAGTCATGTTTAAGTGGCGCCCAACGTGAGGTTCACAAGAATTGTCCTTAACTTATATTAAGTTGATTGGTTTTGCACTTCAAGACTTTCATTTTCTTTGCTTTTAATTTAAAATAACCAATCCTGAATGAATTTTTAACTGCGGTTGTGGTGTAGTTAATCAGTTAAAATAATCTTCAATATTTTACACAAAATCGATATTCAGTTTATTTTACTAAGAATTGTTAAAAATTATAGACACAATTTTCCATCGATTGTTTTATTACATTGATATTATGTATGTATGTATGTATGTACATAATACATACAAACAAAGTTATAATTAAAAGCTTTAAAGAAATCAAAACAGTTCTTTACTTTCGCATAGTAATTTTTAATGCGGAAATCAAGAAAACCTTTCCATTATTTTCCAAGTCATCTGTATTTAGTAAATATTTTCTGCAGTTCAGCTTCATTAACCAGTTTTTACTGCGTTGAAGCAGGTGGTTAATAATAATAATCTAATGGACCATGAAACGTTCTCTTTGAAATAAATGCGTTTTCACAAAAGAAATACACAGATTTGTATTATAGTGGTTTGTTATGTAATAATTGATTAAAAGTGTTACGAATCTGGCTTTTATTAAATTAAATTGGAAAAGAAAGGATACCTTTCTTCCTAAGTCCTAAGAGATGCTTGATCTTACAAAAAACTAATAAAACAAGAAAACATGTGAATAGGTTTCTATTTGTTTGTATATTAAAGTTCGTCTATAAGAACATTCATGCGTACAAAAACATTATTGTAAATGAGTTGCATAAAATAATCATCATTAAATTAACAATAGAGATACATCATATATATACAAGTACGTCTACATTGAAATTCTCACTGCCTTAAGACTAGATGATATTTTATGCAACACGGAAGCCACATTTGCTTTTACGAGATAAGAATGTGCACATAAATATTATTATCTTTATTTTGCACGATTTCTTCATGGATTGCATTTTGATTATTGAATTGATTTCGTTCCTTTTTTTATTACAAATCAAATCGCT
Source organism: Melangyna quadrimaculata (assembly GCA_949320155.1). Classification (NCBI taxonomy): domain Eukaryota; kingdom Metazoa; phylum Arthropoda; class Insecta; order Diptera; family Syrphidae; genus Melangyna; species Melangyna quadrimaculata. Next base: position 184,211,810 of record OX439485.1, read on the forward strand.
TCGATGTGAAATAATTTGAGCGGATGGATTATAAGGTTGAGTTCTTTATTAGTAATCAGACAAAAATCCCATGAAGTTTTGAAAGCTTTGTATGATATGAAATTTAATGGTTATTTACTGTATTTTTTTTTTCATTTCTTCAGTTTGTGTAGGCATTTGTTAAATAGATTTCAAAATCAAGTATGAATCAGTTAGAGTGAAATATAAACCTCATTTAATAACTGTATCTTACGGGATGAGTCCAGCTTTTTTTTTGTTAAATGGCGCCCAAGAGATAATAAATTAAAAAAAATTGTCTTAATCCAATATATATGAACTAGAAATAAAATAAATAAAACTAAATTGATCCGACAGCCTTAATGTTCCAAATTTAAGTGAAACTAATCAGATTTTAACATTTCATAGTACATTAATGTACATTTACCAATATTTGCAATATGGGTAATATATTTTTAACACTCGGTATTTGCTTAAAAAAATCTTGTGAGCTATCCTGAATGGTTGGTAATAATCGATGTTTACGTTTTTTAAAAGAAGTTGTTTCAATCTTGTTAATTTAAATTTTGGTTAAATGGCGCCCGGGAGATAAAATATCAACTGTTTAAAAGTAGCTCTGTTTCAAATATTAACATTAACTTCCTTCACACATATATTAAAAATAAATACAAATATAATTTTCATCACATCCAGATAATTTTGTAACTTACCAATTATTTAAAATTGTAAATATCCAATAAAATCTTTTCTTTCAAGTAAAATAAAGATATGTACTTTAGAAAATGTTTCTTTTTTTTTTAATTAGATTTGTTTGTGGTTTAAAAGTTGAATTAATTTTTGAATGGGTAGGTTTGTGGGTATTTCGGAATTTCACTAATTTTTGTATGTACCTAGACAGGCAATTTGAATTCAACAAGTTATTTTTTTACTAAAATAAAAATTCTTTATTAAAGAGAAATTAAAATAAAACACACTTTGAGACCGTCAATGGGTAAATTTTAAGGACTTTATATTAACTCAGCACATTTTAATTTAAAAAGGCAAGCGTTTTTTTCTTTTTTGTTTAATTTGCCAACAAAATGGTCTTATCAAACACTTCACAATAAATCGTAAAGAATTCAAAACAGGAATTATGTTTCTACCTTATCTTGTTTTCAATGTAAAAACTTTCAAACGACAGGCATTCAATTTTTAGTTTGAAACGTAAATAATCCAAGAAGTTTTTTGTTTCACTTTTGTGAGTTATCAACAGTTAAAGAAAATAAGGTAGGTGCAAAAATATGTATTCACCACAGTGAAAATTATTATTTTTTGTATTAATTGTAATTTTGATTAGGAATACTTTTTTCAAGTGCAAACGAGTGTAATGCACTGGTATGTCGTCTATCAACACTTTACACTGATAACAAAAAAAGAAAAAAAAAATATAGTGCTCAAAAAAATTTGACACAGTAATTTCACATCATTTCTCTCGCTGACGACTAGCTACGACGAAGATGACAATGACAAACACACCACTGCTCTTTTGTTTCTCTCTCTTCTCTATATAGGTCCTGGGTTCAATTATTTTCAAATTAATTAAAAAAAATTACACAAATTTTCTCACATTTCCAAATTAGGTGACGAAAAGGAGGCGGAAAAAAATATCAAAATATGTAATAAAAACACAAGGAAACACTTTGAAATAAGAAAAGAATTAATATTGAATGCTGTTCTTCAACATGTGAACGCACTCTTTCTCTCTTTGTTTTTTTTTTTTTTATTTTCGATTTTGTCTCGTCTATTTATAAAAATTCATAGAAAAATTCAACTACACTTTGTTTTGCCGATGCCGACGAAAAACCTCTTCTTTCTAACGAGCAACTTTTAGTCATGTGGTCTTTTATTTTTGTTTTTGTTCAAGTTTAACACTTCTTTGCGAAAAAAAAGCTTTTTCTTTGACAGTTAATAATGTCACACACCACACTCGTCGGCGATTCTCAGACGACTGAAAAATTTAGCATTTAGCAGCACCGCGATGGCCCGAAGAATATTCCATTTGCACCAGCCAACAGCCAGCCGAAGCAAATTCAAAAGCCACCACCAATTGAATCAAACCACAACCACACACCAACACCAACCATCTCAGAACAGCAACAGAGTGACGAAGTGTGGATAACAAAAAAAAAACATCGAAGAAGAGGAATATCATGGTTCTTGGATGGGATGGGGTGGTGAAGAAAGGAAGAAATCCACCATAAAGAGCAACAGAACAAAAATACCATTCGACAAAGAAATTCACGTAATCCCAGTACCCAGCGCAAGCAGAATAGCACCAGCAGAGCAGCACCAACCGAACCAGCACCATTCAGCAGCAGCAAGCCAGCAGGCGGCAGCAAAATATGTTGAAGTAAAAAAAGCACAAATGTAATGCAAAAGAAAATGGAAAAACAGAGCAAAAGAAGAGCAACAAAATAAACTTAAATTCACCACACTTATTAGAAAAGCCCAACTACTAAAGTTAGGGGTTGATCGACGACGGGCGGCGCGACGGCTACATTTATCTAATGCTCACCTACACTTACTTAACATGGAGCAGAGGTTAGGTAGTGCTAGCAAAATAGTATAGAAATAGAAACAAAACAAAAACAAACACCGAAAACAGCAAAACATCCGTCAAAAGCGTCATTTTCGTTGTAATCGCATTCGAATCGCATTTTGTTTTTTGCTCTTCTTCGTGTATTCTATGAATTGGATAGTTTTGTCATTCATTGTGTAGGTTTTGTTCTTTGTGTGCGTTTTGTATCACTTTTTTTTGTATTTCTGTATTAGAAATGGAGGAGCCTTGGAGCTTGACTGAAGGCGCAAATGGACACTTGTTTTTAAAATTTAAATCCACAGGGAATCCACAAAAAATAATAATTCACCACAGAGTGTGGTAGATTCAATCAGATTCGTATATCAATTTATAGGCTTGCCATAAAAGTGCATTATGTCATGCTGACACTGACGCTGACCAAAGCCATTTACTTATCACAATGCGAATATTTAACATTGAGTTCCAAGGTCCAACGTCCAACTAAGATGAAAAATTTAGTCAAATATTTGTACATACCCTGTAGGCCTACTAAATAATAAACGTACCCACTTATTAATAGGTACCTATGCATATGCACTAATAGTACTGCATATATGGCCGCATTAATTTTGCATGTGTCTTCTTTTGTAGAAGTAGAAAACAATGACATCAAGTTTTACCAAGCACTTACATTTATAATACCTTCCATTTTGTTAACAATAATTATAATTTCTTGTGATATATATATATACTCAAGATATAAGCTTTTTAAGAGGAACTTATCGTCTTTTTCTTGGAGGATTATAAAACACAAACATCAACAAATCAAAGTGTCCAAAAAAATCGATTAATGTTCGCTTAAAAAGCTAATATCTTGAGTTCTATTAATCGGATTGCCAAGATTATGACGTTCGGACTTAAAGAAAATGACAGAGCATCACGGCATATATTTTTAAAATGTATTGAAGTGGTTAAACCTCTGACAAAAAAAATTGGAAAATCGCTATTTTCTAACCCTACCCCCGCCAAAGGCTGAAAAAAAATGACCGTGAAGCTAGCATAACAAGTGTCAGCATCTCAATTTTTTTTTTTGAGTTCTTATCGCATGCACCTGAGTTCTATAGTTCCTGATAGTTTTCCAAAATAGTTCTGTTTGATTTCACCGACAAAATTGATTTTAAAAAGTGAGATGCTAACTTCACGCCAGCATTATCATTTTTTAAAATAGCATACAAAAATATTTTTTTTCGGGTGTAAGAAACCTTGCACAGGGCGGATCCAGGGGGTAGCTAAAGGGGCTAAAGCCCCCCCCCACTGCCGATTACTAAAATTATTTGAAATAAGGAAAGCAACGTTTAACAACGTGAGGAGTTTTATTTTCGTCTAAAATATTGTTAAGGTGTGAAATTTGATGGACAAAATAACGTGATTGGGGCTGAACAATTTACATGTTGTAATTTTTTCCTAAGCCTTAAGCCCTAAGCCAAATCCTGAAGCGAATTCGACAAAAAGAAAGTGGGGGGCTATGAATAATGGACATGTTTCATGCAATGACAGCTTATGGTTAATATGGTCTGAGAATATAGGTATAGGACAAAAAACGTAGTCAGGGTTAAACAAATAACTCCCTAAAAACTAACCTTATTCCAGAGGGCTTAAGTCTAGGGACTGTCAGTCCGAAGTTGGGACTAAAGCTTGAAGATATAATTTAAAAAAAAACGTGGTCGGGGCTTAACATTAACATGTCAAATTCAACAACTTTTTACACTTAAAACTTAACTAAGTTGACGAACAAAACGCAATTGATGCTAAAACAATTGGAGAGCAACGGGGTGTAGAGCTTAGTGTAAATGTTAAATACAACAGAAATTGCTTCTTACGGCTTTGGCTGGGGTTAGATAATCTGGGACTTAGTTTTAAAAATTTCAAAGGTCCAAGGCAATTGTACATACTTTTTACATAGGTCCAAGGCAATTGTAATATTTTTGGACTAAGCAATTCTGTAGTCAAGGAGCCTATTTCAAAAAGCGTGAGAAACTCTGTGAATTCCGAAAAATCTTGCAGATGGACAATGGACATGAATATTTACCATCCCTATAGACTCTAGAGTGACGTGCAAATTTATCGACACATTTATTGAGCAGGAATAAAAACTATAAATTTGCAGCGTACACAAAAATTCATTCACACTTGCAGAATTGGGCCGTGAAGGTTATTTTTTAGAGCAGCTGTTTCTTACGCCAGAATAAAAGACTTGAAGTTTTAATATTAATTTTTCGATCCGCAAAATATTATTTTCTGTGCTTTCCATTGGCAGTTTGAACGAAACAAGTAGGTACTCTACTCGTTGTTTGGCTATAGTACAGGAAAATAAGATCTCAGAGGAGTGATGGCACTGTCAGAGCACTATGAGCTTTTGCCAGTAAGACCATACTTAAATATAATTTTTCTAAACAACCCAATTACAAACAGTTTTGAAATTTAATCAAAAATTTGAAGTTCAAAGCAACCATCAGCTAATTTAAACAAACACTTACATAATGTAGGTAGCTACCTCTACTACCTAATCAATTATTACTAAGCCATATAAATAAACGCTTACTGACCTTGCATAAGAGTTCCTCATACCTAAAAAAAATTAGTTAAATGCCATTCAGCCAGAAAAAAAAATTAAAACTAAAAAAATTGAATTAAAAATAAAATACTTTCAATACAAAAAATGCTAAATAACGCAAATTGTGATGGTAAAATACAATTTTTCAAATTAAATAGGTAGACTGAATACGTTTACAACATAATCCTTAAATAATTTTGTTTCTTACGCTTTTCTAACGAAAATAAAGTATTTTCTATAATTTTAAAAGGGAATTTTCACGAATTTTGATCAACTTCCTTGAGACAATATGCTGGCGTTAAGTTAGCATCTCACTTTTTTAAATCAATTTTGTCGGTGAAATCAAACAGAACTATATTGGAAAACTATCAGGAACTATAGAACTCAGGTGCTTGCGATAAGAACTAAAAAAAAAATTGAGATGCTGAGACATGGTATGCTAACTTCACGGATATGAAAAAAAAAAACTGTCAGACTTTAGTTTTCGATTACACGATATATGCACCTACAAACCCTCATACTAATGTTTTGGTTATCAATTAACTCCCAAAATTTGCTGTCGGCTCTTACCAGGGGTTTAGACAAGCGAGTAGAACTAGTAGCATTTGTATCATACCCGGGGCTTAGACAAGCGAGTAGAACTAGTAGCGTTTATGTGTGTTAGTGTATCTGAACAGGAGAGAGCCAACTAATAGCCCAAATAGTATACAATTTTTGCCTGCGAGTAGCCTGCCAGTTATCCTGCTAGTGTAGTGTATTATTTTCATTTATTTGTTTTGTTTCCATAGTTTCCATAATTTGTGTATTTTCTGTATGAAATATTTTTAAAAGATCATAACAAAACGCGCAGAGAGCTACTAGACACACATACATCCATAAAACTAACACTATGATACAAATGCTACTAGTTCTACTCGCTTGTCTAAACCCCGGGTTAGACTATGTATATTTGTTCGTTTCTCTTCCTGTTGTCGTCTGTCAGTATGATCACCCTTAATTTAATAATGAAATTGATTTTGTATGGACAAGTACAAAGATTTTCTTTTTGTCAGCTCAGAGCATAGAACTGAGCTGTCAAAAAAGGCCTGGCTTTACTTTTTTAGCTCAGAGTGCTCAAAAATATTTTTTTTTTTCAATCAGAGCTAGCTTGGAGCATGCTCCATTTGCTCGGAATTAAAAGAGTTTACAATGAGTTCAGCAGCCGAAGCATCACATGGTATGACAGTTCAGTACTATGTGTTTCAAAATTGTATCGCATACTCTGCTAAAAGCTAATTCCGATCGTTCGGGCTCTGCTCGATGCTCTAGTCGGAGCTAAAAAAGAAAAACACCTAATTACAGAAATTTTCAATGATTGCTACTCGTATAAGAGACTCGGTAAGAAAAATTTCAACGTTTTACTGTTTTGTGTTTCAATTATTGTTTTCAATGATAGGTAAAACTAGTGCCTTTAAATATCAAAATCATTTGTTGAGTTAATTCAAGTTAATTCACCAAATTCAAGTATAACTTAGATCCCGAATTGAAAAACTGACTCCAAAACACAAAACCATTTGCAGCCTTGAATCGTTTTCGTATTGGTGGACTATTTGTGCATCTTGTTCCTTTGGATGATGTATGCCTAAAGTGCTCGTCCTGTTACTTTTTGACCGACCACTGTACCTTCATAAAAAATATAATTAAATTTAAAATTCAAAATATGTAATATGTTTTGATTGAGTTTGTCTCGTGTATTGTGTTGATGAATGTGGCGTATAAAATTTACAGAATGACAGCGACACACGGTTCCACAACACACGACACAGGTGTGGTTCTGGGGATATCGATATTCGATATCTCGAATAACGAAATCTCGCATTTTTTTATAAATCTCGATGTACTAAATCTCGCAAATTAATAAACCCGCTTTTCATAAACTCGCAATTACAAAATCTCGCTTTTAACAATCTAGAACTTTAAAATCTCACAATCATGAATCTCGCATATGACGTTGGGAAATAAAACCCTGCAAATGGAAAATGAAAAATCGGAGGCTCCAAAAAGGGAATTAAGATCCTTGAACCCGCGAGAGGGCCACCCAATGTACTGTTTATGTATGGCACATAAACTGAAAGCACACCAACTGACAACACACAAACGAAAAACCTTGTAATGAAACCTTTTAATGAAACTTATAAGTCCTATATTTTTTTTATGCGAGGTTTTAACTTTCCAGAATTTAATTCGTGGGTTTTTGTAAATGCGAGATTATAAAAAGTTGGCTTTTGTAATTGCGAGATTATGAAAAGCAAGTTCTTGTAATTGCGAAATTTCGTAATAGGAGATTTCGATTGCGAGATTTTAATTTGTGAGATTTCGTATAGCCAACCCGTGGTTCCGGTCTTAATACTTGTTCAACTTGAAATTCAAATAAAAACAAATAATTTTCCAATACAGAAAATTCAAAGTTTTCATTATTGACGATTTTGGAATATATTTGTTTGGGCATTTTTACAAATAATCGGCCCTTATTGCGAGTGTCGTTCAACATTTAATGCGAAAAAAGTCTAAGGTACCAAAAAGTTTGGTGAGCTAAAACTGCTGCCAAAAGCTATTCGGATAGATTTATGATATTTTGATCCTTTGTAAAATCTAAGCTGCTGAGATCTTATGTAACCATATATTAAGATATTTCGAATTTCCGACGATCCACTTTCGGAAGCAAACGACATTCACATTCAATAAGAGCCATTGAAATTATTTCATTCACTCATTTTTGAGAACAGAAAGATACTTTTATTTGTTTTATTAGAGATGCTGGACCCAAATTAAGTGAAAAGTAATTGTCACGTTTTAAAGAAACTTGTCATACGTGATTACCACGTCACATGCAATTCATTTAAGACATAAGCAAAATAAAAATATCACTATGTAAACTACAGCCATGTAGGTACATTATGTACCAAAACATAGTAATACAAAACTAATCTAATTTTTAAATTGAATAAAAATTATGCATCACGATCACGATTATTTTGCCAACTTCGTTCTGTAAGCCATAAAATTATACTTTTTAACGTTTTTTTTTTTTTCTATTTTTTCTAACGACGACGACGCCACCGACGTAATGGCTCAATTATTTACCTTCAACTTGACAAGAATCATTTGATTTCAATGTCATGTCGTATAGTCATCGAAACGACTATTAAGAGAGGATCATCTGTCAAATTAGTCAGCTGTCACTTGTATACATTTTTTGTTTTTAGTTACTTGGAATGCGCGTTTTTGACACATATTACAAATTGTGACATTTTATGCAGGTTTGCTATATTTATAAGCATTATCCACCGCCAATGTCGCTTCCATCGCCTAGTAACATCATCATACTCATAAATGTATCTATTCACAATCGAGCTGAATTCAATCCATATGAGTTTCCAATTTCCCATCGTGGCTTACTTCATCATCTAATTACTTCCTCCCTGATGCAAGCTTAAAAAAAAATAAAAGGAAAAAATAGTTGATGACAGTGTAGCAAAACAACAAGTAGTTTGGGATTTAGAGTTGGAAACAATAAAAGTCTTTTTGTTGAGCTTGCTATTATGTTTTATTTTACGAGTATTTTTTTCAGTGTTTCTCATAGACGGTGTTCACATTAGACTGACTCCTCCGAATTTATAAAAGAGAACGTCAAAAAAAAATCCACAAATTTTTTTAAAAATGTACTTCTTTTCTCCCTTTCTAATCATGAAGTGGGAGTGAGATAAATTTCAGAGAAGTCAAAAATAGTCGGAAGAGTTAGTCTAATGTGAACACCGTCATATATTCACAATCTAGTCAAGGGCACAAATTGGTCAATAAAAGTTACCCATATAATATGTAGTCTCAGAAATCGGTCAATTTTATACATTTGTATTGATTTTCTTAAGTCAAAGTTATAATTCAGCCAATTAAGTGCTCATATTTTCTAACTTCATTGAAAAAACTCGTTAAAAACTCATCACAAAAATTTAATGGTTGATCAATTTTTGATACTGAATGAAATTTGATTACCATTTTACTAACGGAAAAGTATTAAAATATTCAAAAGTGCAATCAAAAATGGCGATAACCCCTTTTTGGGACTTTTACATAATCGTGTTTGAAATCTTGAACAAAATTTTCACACGAAACCAAAACAGATGATAATAGAGAAAAATTTAAAACGTGTATCCTTCAATTTAAATTTTGAAATTGATGAAGAATGCGGGGATTAAACTAAGGTACCTGCGTTATAAGTGTCAAAGTGAATGGAAAAGACCAACCATATTCACCAACTCAACATCCCGGACGACTGCATAAGTACTTATATGTATCTTGAAATTCCATTGTTTTGTAATCGGTTCACATTGGTGTTCTCTGTGTTTAGTGATGTTAAGACTTTTAAGAGTTTGTATAATATTAATTCTGAGGGCGCTGCTGGTGCTTAGGCGATTTCTGCTAGATAAAGTAGTGGTGGTTGAGATTCCCACCAAACCATCAAATCAATCCTTTTGCCATAGAGAGATTACAATTTGTTGGAGGTGGTGATGGAAATGATTTGCTTCGATGAATCGTTAATTAAAACCACACGATATGCAAAAACAAAGCAATGCACACGTTTCAGGGCAGCAGCAGCAGCAAGTTGTTGAAGTGGTATACTTATAGTAGGTATAAGCTTGAAGCTTTGAAGGGTTGACTATATGCAACTGATTCTATAATGCTCCGCGCGGTCGGTGGCGGTTCAGTAATGATGGTAATTATAGATTCATGTCTAAATTGCCATGCTCTCTCTCTGTCTCCGTGTCTCCCTGGGATAAAATTCAAGGTCACTGCGCAGTATGACGATGATGAATATCAATCTCTCTCGAATGTAAATGCGAAAATATGTATAAGATATGGAAACTTAATTAGATGCACTTGCCTTGCATTGCAACGATAAGACATCGCTGGACCATGGGAGTCATTACCGAGAAATTAAGGGTGATTCAGCATGGATATGTGTTGTTTATACTTTGTCAATATAGAGGTGTAGAAAAGGTAACATTTATGTACACGTTTCACGGGTAGGTGGCACCCACTAACATTACCAGCACCAACACTAGATTCGCTTAGATGATCTTACAAAAAAACTCGGTGATGGTTCTGAATCAAATTCCTATTCTGACTTCTGAGTCATATTGTGGTGTTTCTGTTTCAGATTATGAAAGAAATTGTTTTTTTTTTGTCGACGAAACAGAAAATCAGGCGCATTCACGCCGACGGACTCGGAATCGGACTCAACCTCGGCCTTGGTGAATGTCATAGTCATGCACGTTAATCGCATGCAACAATGAATTTCATAATCTTTTTTTATACACAAACAACATTCATTATATATTTATGGATGTTTGATAATGATGATGGTTGTTATTTTGTTGTTGCTGTTGTTGGATTTTCGATTTACAAAACAATTAACCATCAACACACAGTCAATTGGTATTGTGATGATTTATGGTGTGAAGAGCAATTTTTGTATGTTAATTTAAGGATGCGGGCCATGTTTATGTGTTGTGTTCTCAGATTTTAGAGATATACAGACGTTTATGTAAAAATACCATGTGTTACACAAGGGAATGAATGCAGGTATACCATTTGATTATTTGTCTAATATTTGATTTTCGAAGTACAAGAAATATCCTTCAATATTTGTAATATTATTCAAAAAATATATTGGTTTTGTTACACAGAGATTTTTACCATATCGTTTACTTAACCATGTTTCGATAACCTAAGGCCAGCTATGACGTGAAGTAAGACAGAAGATGAACGAATTAAATTTAATGGGAACTAATAATATTGCACACGCATAATTAAAATATTCTAGATATAAACCCCCTTATTTATAAAGAAAAGATAGTTGTTTCAGCTCCCGTGCTTAGGAAAACTACACCATGGATAAAGAATTTTGTGGACTCAAATTAAAGGCAATTGCTTACTGCTCCATTTGAGTCCGGAACATTCTTATTCCATGGTGTAGTTTTCCTGAACACGGAAGCTTAAATAACTATTTTTTTTTATAAATAAGGGGGAAATTGTTTAATGAAAAAATTATTATACAAAATAGGAAGGTACGTTTTGTTAAAACCTAAAACGGACACTTTGAACAGTAATGGATATTGAGGTAAGAGGTTCAATCAAAATCGCTTAAGGTTCTTAAAAGATAGTTTTGAATGATTATTTTAAAAAATTCTTAATTGCTAGGAAACGGTATGTACATTTTTTTTCATGATGTCCACACGATTCATTGATTTTTTTCAGAACCAACTAATTTTTTGCAGCTGCTGAGGTTGTTAATGGAACCTGCGTAGAACAATTTTTTTGAATTTTGTATGTTCTTGAAAAGAGTTAAGTTGATTTTTTTATTCTTGTCTGGAGAATCTTCTAAAAGGTATAAAAAAAAAGGTTTTTGAAATTTAAAAAAAAATTTCTTTTTTTTTTTATTTAAAACTCAATATTTGTAAAACGACTCAGGTCCAGTTTTTCAGTTGTTAGTGAGTGTTTTTCAGAGTGAGTTTACTCTGGAAATTGATTTTTTACAGTTGCATATGTCAGTTTTTAAGTGAATGCAGAACGACTTAAAAAACAAGGAAGATAAAATATCAAAAGCTTTTGTTGAGTTAATCCAGAGTTTACTCATTAAATTGCTTGAGCTAATTCAGGTTTAAATTTAACACGACACTGAAAAACTGGTCCTTAGTAAATATAATTTTAAAACTCTGTTTATGTAAACTTTTTATCTAATAAATAATATACAAAATAGTAATCGAAAATCTTCTTCTTCTCATAGAAAGGAGAATGGCCAAAAATATATTTGACCTGGTCTACCTAGTGCCCAGAAAAGAGACCTTTGAAAATAATTAGGTACTATGCAGTGTACCAAAGCACGAGTATATTTTTTTTATCTTAAACAATGGGAGTTGGCTAAAATAAGCGACCGAAAAATCTAAGAAAAACACTTTGCAGATTCGAACAAACATAGACGAATTGTTTAATATTTTGTAATATAGTAACTAGGCCCCATGGTTTACAGTTCTGTGTCTATATTCAAAAATTATGCTCTTGAACTAAGCTTTCCAACGTTGTATATCTAAATTGTGGGCACTAATACTGTTAAGCGAATTATTCGCAAACCATTATTTTATCTATTCAGTTCATCGAAAGTGAACAATAATGTAATTTCAATAGAACACTATTGCAATTAATTTATGCTCTAATTGAAATCTTTGTTGCAATATACTGCCTAAACCTGAAGGTGTACAGCTTTGTGTCTACACAAAAAATGATACACTAGGGCTAAGCTTTCCAACGATATACATATGTATGTTTATCTCATTCGTGGGCAATATAGGTAGACCAAAATGCAGTTTCTCCTTTATCTTTATTCAAACCAACGTTTTCTAGAATATCTTCTCATCTTTTTAAGCAAATTGTCAAATAGTGTCATACAGTGGATGTACACGGCGATTGTTCGTCCCCTACTTAGCTATGGTTCGATCGTGGAAGGCTAAAGAAAAAATTAGTTATCTCAAAAACCTGAACAAGGTACAGAGGCTACCTTTTATAGGAATAACGGGGGTACAGAGTTCTACGCCAAAAGCAGGGCTGGAAATTATTCTAAATTTTCCAGCACTGGACGAGAACATAAGATATACAGCAGCCAAAAGTGCACTTCTACTTAAAGAAATGAGCTCTTGGAAGCACAGCACCTATGATCATGGATGGGTCTATCTTGCAATGGTATGACACAGTGGCCGAACTTGAAGTGACGACTGACTACGTACCACCCATAATAGATTTTAAAATACACTTCTCCATTTTAATTCCCGAAAGACATGGATGGGAACCTAACTCACTAATCAGTAAACAAGGTATCCCGTTCTACACAGATGGGTCAAAAATGGAAAAAGGAACAGGGGCAGGAGTTTTCTGTGAACCTCTTAATATTAGAGAATCATATAAACTCCCAGATGAATGTAGTGTCTTTCAAGCGTTATTGGAAAAGCGGCAGAAATGGTACACAAGAAAAAACTGAGCTCGTCAGAGATCACATTTTTCGTGGACAGCCAAGCTGCTATCAAAGCATTAGCCAGTGAGACTATAAGATCCAAGACAGTGGCAAAATACCGAGGCGTACTGGAGAAAATTTGTTACTCCAACCAAGTCATACTCTGATGGGTTCCTGGATATAGTAATATAGAGGGGAATGATATAGCAGATGAACTGGCAAGGAAAGGGTTATTAGCAAATAGAACCAAAAGTAGACAATTATTTACGGGGCCTGAAATCCCGATCGGTGTCATTAAAAGAAAAATTGCCCTAGTAACGAAAGAGCAAATCAATAACTCCTGGATTTTCAGGAACGACTGCATTATCTCTAAAAGTTTATGGCCAAGAATCAAGGAAAAGGAAACTCAGTATATTTTATCGCTGAGTAAAAAGAAAATAAGAATCTTGATAGGGGAACTAACGGGTCATTGGCCACCAGAATAGGCGCTTTCGCACCCGATTTCTGTAGGAGCTGTCAGGATGTTGAGGAAACTGAAACCATTAAGCACCTGGTCTGTGATTGTCCAAACCCCCAAACAAATCGCCTCCGGCACTTCGCAAACAGGTTTGTTGGAGAAGTGGACGACCTAGCCCAGGTCTCAATGACAAATATGAGAAAATTTATAGAAAAAACAGGCTGGTTCACAAATGAACCAGTCTATTTGAACCATTAGTTAGGAACACCTCTGTTTTTTATTTATAAGGGGATCACAATGGACCAATAGGCCCCCGTGTACGCAACAGTCTAGGCTATGCACACCCTTCCTAACCAAACCTAAGCAAATTGAAAAACTTTAATACTTATACATAAAGCAAAAATTGATATGATGAAAAAATTATACATATGTAAGTACAAATACTTTTCAATTTAAAGAATTAAAATAATTTTATCAAATAATTATGAAAGCTAATGGTTCGAACTGGTTTTAATAAAAATAAGATGAAATGAAATGAATATATGCGTTTAGAATTTTGTCTCAAATATATATATGTGTTAATGGTTCTAAAAATGCATGCAATGAAGATCGTTCAAATATTTTTTTTTTTTGTTCATATTATGTGTACTAGTATGTACGTTTCTTCACTATGCAGTTAATAATTTTGGGTTATTTATTTGTTCAAAAAATCGAAATCCTGCCAGTCTGTGATTATTATTAACCATGCAATGTTTACCTCTCTTCCATACAAATTTCTTATCGTCTCGACCCAGGCTACACATTTTAGCTTTTTGTTACGCCTTAGGTTAATTACCCTCTTTCTTTTTTCTTACTTAGGGCCTATACTTACGCTGGGTCAACAAATTAATTGTAAGAAAACCTAACAATTAATTATTCCGAAGGTTTTTCATATGTCCTCACTGGGATTAACAATGATTCAAAATTGTTTAAGTCATTTACACTCCTCCTTCTGCAAACATTTGATTCTTTATTCTTCCGAACCATATAGGTACAATTTTTTTCTCATTTTCATATTACTATCTCAAACCTTATAAACTTCCATTTAACCAAATTATTATTTATTTATAATTCGTAAAATGCAAATTTACATAACCATAGAGTTAGGTACTTTACCACCTCGACAAAATTCATTATTAAAATTTATAATAGGAAGCTTTTTCTTGCACGCTTAACTCGAACACAATCAGCATAATGATCTCTACTTCACGTTTTGAATCAAATTTTTTATCATAGACTTTACCAATTGTTAGTTGGAATTGCATCCATAAGTTCCAAGAAAACCACCGGCATCATCGGTAAGTACGTTGGCCGCCGCCATGCCGGCCGCCACCACCGAAGCCGGCTAAAACAACACAATTATTCCACGAATAAGAGGAAGTCCAAGCTTTTTATTCTCAGTAACAATGATCAACCAACCATCCAATCTTTCGCGTTGTGCATTACAATTTATTTTTTTTTTTTATAGGTCTCGTAGTCCAAGCTTTTGCCAATGCCATTATTTTATACCGAGAGTATGATGGTATTATAAAAGTCAGATATGTGCCGGAGTGTTTTGCCTGGTTAGTGTCCGTCGTTTTCAACTTGGAACTTGGTCTTGACTCTTGAGAATCTCAACATGCCATGCCAGTTGGAAACTCCAACAAAAATCTACATAAAAAATATAAAAAAAAAGAAAAAATAAGTTAGTGCTGCTGGCGAGACCTTGAATAGTTTTATTTTATAAATCTTATAGTAAATTGCAAGTTTGCAAGTAATTCGCGTCTTTTTCAACCTCTTCAACCCAACCTTTCGGTCGAGTTGAATATATAAATTGAATTCTTATGAGCGCAGATTTCTTAAATTGGAAGATTGAGGAGTTTTTTTTTTTTTTTTTTTGAGGTGCAAACAAGAAAAATATAATCTGTTTTTGTTTTTGTATGTTATTCGATGTGGAATTTTATTTTTTTTTTGCTGTTTTGCTAACTTGAACATTATGGCTTGTTTGGCTATGTCGGTGATGGTGGAATTTGAAATTCAGTGATGACACTATCAAGATGCAATGAATGTGTAAAAACAAAAAAAAAAACAAAGTTACTGTTGCCTCCAGCACTACCGGCAAGAACAAGAACACAAACCAGCATCATTAGTGTTGAGAGTAAAATGCTTAAGATGCTTCTCAATCTTGCTTACCTAATTTTTGAATTCTTTTTGCTTGTTTTATGTGTGAGAGTATCAAACAGCATCATAAAGAAAACACATACAGAAAAGCTATAATCCTGCTTAAAAGACTTATCTTTTCTTTAAATGTGGTAGTTTAAGCAAACAAGGACTCTAAGTGATGGTCTATGGAAACTTATTTTCTGTTCGATAGGTATTCGTTAAAGAACGGCAATGATGGTTGGTGACATGCACGAAAGATATAAAAGACGAAGAAATTGAGTTTTGAAATATCAAAATAGACAAATAAAATACTCATACTCGTATACACTTACTAAAGTAAAAAATGGGCACGACTGGATCGCACAAAACTTGCTCTCGTAGCTAACAACTTTATCATAGCTTGAAATAGATATGTACATATTTATTGGTTCCATAACATTATGGTTTTGGTTGAACTCGGTGTAGTAGTTAACGAGAAATTTGAAAACCAAAAAATCGGTTGTATGACAGGTACCGTTAATAACCGTTCTAAATTTTTTTTTTCTGTCAAAATATTAACTTCAGTAATTTGAGTACCTCGTAATTTTTTTTATAACTCGTTAGAGCCGCTTTTGAAATAAATCAATTTTTGTATATTGGTTGTATGACAGGAACCGTTAGTTTTTGAGCCAAAAAAAAATTTCAATTTCCCCTCTAGGGAATCACATAAAAACATTAACTCCAAAGTTTGAAGAAAATCGCTTCAGCCGTTATGGCTGCAGGTCGAGGTACATACAGACGGACAGACAGACAGAATTGCGAGACCCACTTTTTTCACGTTCTCTATCATCGTAATGTTAGGGAAAATTCTTATCTCGATTTTTTTTTTGTACGAATCCTAAACTTGCCCTATACTACGTATATCGTTAGTAAAAATCAATTAAAATTTACTGCTTTTCCTTCTTCGTCTGAAAGACTAAAGAGCAAGTATAGTTTTCATGTCGAGATAAAATCGAGGTTCAAAACAAATCAATAACAGCACCATGATGCAGAAGTTAAAAAAAAAGTGGTTTTTGTCATGACATGACGTCTGCAAGAGCCTAAGCAAATAGACAGACTTGCGTCAAAATTTGGTGCACTTAATTTGTATGTGATTTAATACAAAGTCAATTAAAAGCTCCGGTGACCTCAACTCCACCCTTCACCTCCACGCGTTTCGCCCAAATATGATTACAGTATGCTGATAAATGCTGTTATTCATACCCTTCTTAGACTCATATTTTGGTCGATGTTTACTGACTCTTTTAAAAATCACAGCATGAGGATACTGTGAATTTTAATATTTTAGAGCAATTTGATTAGAATGGCAGCATCTAACTGATGAGCCCATCTGTCATCCTCATCATACTAGGGCGCAATGCATGGAATTGAGGTAACTTGAGATTTTACTTGAATTCTATTCAGTCACTCCACTTAAACAGAATTCATTTTATTTCTAAATTTCTTCATCTTCATTATAGAATAGAAAGGGAATTCAAATTTTTGTTTTAGCGCATTTCAAACGAGTATAACTGCCATACAACAATTTGTGTTTTTTTTTTTAAATTTTCCGAAAACCACTTTAACGATTTTGATAAAACTTCGTGTCAGTAAAATTTGAAGTTATTATAAGAAAACTAAATGCTAGAATATTTGCATAACAGAAATAGAATTTTAAATTTTTTAAAGTAATCGCCATGCTTTCGGGTTATTCTGGCATATTAGATCACGAAAATCGTTGGAAAAAAGGGTTAGTTTGGAATCCAAATAAATTTTAACTGTAGGTATGGGGTATCACCAGAACACTCTAAATTAGTTTTCCTCCCTCAGTATCCACAATGGGTGGCTACCATTTTTATTTTGAGTATTTTAAAGTTTGATCAATTACCTCGCTAAATATTAGTTTTAGAGAAAAAAGTTAAAACAAAAATTGTTCAACAAAAGATTTCTTATGTCGGATGATTTACTTAAATTTCCGAATTTCAAACGATTTTTTCCATTTTGTGATAGAACTCTTAATCTGACGAAAAAAATTCAAATTTTAGAAAGCTTATCTTTTTAAACATTCAAGATTAAAAAAAAAAAAATACTGAACATAAGGAAACCAAAATTTTGAAAATTGTATTATGAAATAAAATCATTTAAAAATTGAAAAATTGAACATAAATTCATTGAAATTTCTTGCTGAACAAATTTCGTTTTGACCTTGTTTGCTCTAAAACCAATATTTACCAAGATAATTGAATTAACCCTTATAATGGGCAGATTTCAAGATGGTGGTCACAGCTAATGAAAAATGCGGCTTAGGTGATCATAACTTAAAATTCGGAACTCTGTTGAAAATCTTACTGCTCAATATACATATGTATATTTTCTCAAGTTTGTCTAAATTGTGTAGGCCTTTGATTTTGATTAATCAGGATTTATTTTATTTTTTTTTTTTTTTTGTTTTCATACAGTAGGAAAGTTCCCAAAGATCTCCCTCATTAAACAGCCTAGTTAATTAACCCGCAATAAAGCAAAAGATTTATTTTTATTTTTCTAAAGTCTTATGCAAATTTTCAAGTCAAATATAATTTAGGTTTTATAAAAATGTGCCCATAGTATACAGAAACCAAAAATTCCAACAAAATTGCTCACTCATAGGTTGTGTTTTTTTTTTACCACAAAGTAGCAAACACACACATTCCATTCATTATGGATTTAGTTTTTTATTTTCGTTTTCAAAATCGAAAAATTCCTTGGACGAGGTCAACATCTTCGCAGCAAAGCAACCAAACAACTTAAAGGTTATAAATTCCCGTATATATGTACCAGTATACCTGCTTATGAATGGCACCACCAAAAATTGAGGACATTATCCACATTAGCTATACTAGTATAAGAAAAATACCATTTGATGACATTTTATTCAAAATCAAAATCCCAAAATCAAAGCCATAAGGTAAGCGCCAATAACATCACCATTTATTCCCAGGACACTTTACCATTCTTTCAAATGAGTATATTTTATCGTTATACCTATATACATACATACCTACTATATAAACCCATGTTCGACCAGCAAAAAACATTTTAAGTTTCCTAAATTCACTACACGGCCGGCTGACGCGGCGATAACTAATGGATCTAACCAATAAGTCTCGTTTTAGTCATTCAAAATGAATAAATCAATTAATTTATACCATTTCATGTGTTGAAGACATTTATTTTTAATTTTTTTTTTTGAAACCTTGTACCCTCGTCCAAAAGCAATCGAAACCGATTTCTTTGGCATTTCCCCTTGGAGTTAAAAAATAAAATAGGCACCTAACCTACATAGACTTCATCTGCAACAAAAATAACCACTATAGCTCCATAAGTCCAGGCTCATAATTCTTTAAGAAAAGGTGACGTTTCGATTCTTTATAACATTATTTTCTCGTAGAGGGTAGGTATATGAAGAAGAACCCGTTAGTTTTATATTACAAAGAATATAAATCTCAAACCTAAGACCCACTTTATTGTTTTTTTTTTTTTTTTGTTTGCCATTTTAACTTTAAACTTTAAATTATGATTTTTAATTGGCTGTTTGAGGTTGGAGGTTAAAATTTTTAATTTATATTTCATTTATAAATATATGGACATATAAATAAAACGGATATTTTTATATCAAGGACTTGTATTAGATTACAGTTTTGAATCAAAATCAAATTTGAAACATTAGAACCATTAACCAAGGTATGACTTAATTGGTTTTTGCTGTGAACATATGTTTAGACCATGCTTTGATGAAAAAGGAAACATAAATTCTATGTTCTGAATGCTGTAGATTAACAAAGAAACATAATCTTTCCTTGAATATAATTTTATAGGTACGAATAATTTTTTTGTCGCATCCTTTGTGTAGTTTCGTCAACTACCCTGTTCACGTGTTCATTTGTAAACCTCTATTGAGTTGAATTGAGATTCAACGGACTCGATACCACTTCAGGAGTCAAGTCAAAATATTTGATAACAAAATGGTTCGAGGAGTTGATTTGATAGCTGAGTTTAAGACTGTGGTTTGGCACATGTGTGAGTAAAATACTAAATTCTACTGAATTTAAATTTACTTCAACTTAATTCCAAACGGAGCTTTCAGAAAAACTTAAACATAAAATTCTATCCTAATCCAACTCGATCTCTAGATAATTACATTTATTTCCATCTACACCATACATTGAACAGACCTAATTTCTTATAAGATAGTAAGGGTAATCATGCAACGACGTAAAACCCAGGTAAACCTGAGAAACCAGATAATATTATCTCCGCAGAAATAAACTGTCAAAATTTTTATGGGAAAAATATTTTACAGAACAGTTAATTTTATCTCACGAATTTGATCCGGAAAACGCATCAAAAAACGGATAAACTGGGATTTGATTTGATTATTTCCCACGTTTACGCAATTTTTTTTAAGAGGGTGTTCATGTAAACATCTTGCGGAAACTTATATCTTTCTGCAAAGCGGAAAATTATCTCGTTGTATGAATACACTCAGTAAATTACGATTGGAAAGTAGAAGCTGGAAGTGTTTGTTTTGACCTTTTATTTCTATTTTCATCAGAATATTATTCAAGTAAAAAATCAAGTTTTTTAATAAAATTATGAATATGTGTTTATAAAATAAAAATTTAACTAACTTTATCCTCTGAAAATGTTGATTCTTTTGACAATTCATTTATTAAATTGGTTCAGTATGACAGCTGGAAAAGAGATGAACACTCAGGGTTACCCTTATGCGACTTTAAACGAATTTTTCGCTGTGCAAATAATGCGACTACATTTTTAAAATTGCAACCTTTTTAAATATGGGACTTTTTTTCTATAATAAAGAAATTAATAAAAGATTACCTCCAGGCAACCATCGAACTTTCCAACTTTCAATTTTGACTTTGTTCAATTTCAGCATTTAGCTTCAAATTCAATTCAACCTCCATTAAAATGAGAATGTGTGAGTGTTAATGTGTTTGCATCGCCCTCCTAGTTTTATGTTCTATAACTATGGGTGTTGCGGGCAGTTCCAAAATATGTCTTTGTCTTTTCTCTCTCTATCACCAACCCTAAAACAGGACGAACAAAATAGTTAGTGGTGCGTTTTTCTATATTTATATGATATATATATAGGGTTTCCAGTAAATAATGGATAACCTTGGAATGCCTCATAGTAGACTTTATGACCGTCCTGAAGACTAATAAAAAAAAGTCTATCCCAACCACAAGAAAAGATATGTGCATTTTTTTGTTCAGTGCATTATTTTTTGCGCTACTTTACGTTTTTGAATACCACGGCTACAAGTGAATGAATTCTACCGTTTTTTTTCGTAGCAATATTTAACATTGTCTGTGCCAAAATAAAAGAAGACAAAAATTATAAAAACTGTTGGAATTCTTAGAGAAAAAAATTATTGATTTTTGATGCAAAATGTGAAAGAAAATAATTTTTGAAAAAAAATGCATGAATACCTAAGTGGCCAACTATTTTTAAATGCGGATTTCAAAATGGTATAATTTTGTATTGCATTTTGAACCAATAGGAAGTTATTGGTAAAAATCAGCAACAAGAGAGTCAATTTAGCAAAAACAAATGTTTTGAAATTAACAAATTAAACGTGAAAATAATATCATGCGTTCAACATGGTAGATTTTTGATTGATTGTCTGTTTTTATGATATTATCTTAGTGATAAATCCTTTAACTTCTAGGGCCGATTGCAACATTACAAAAAATGTCAACAAAGTGCAAAAAACGGCTACATTTTCAAGCTTGTTTTGAATTATACCTGGTCTATTGGGCCCTAACAAAACCATTAAACATTTTCGGAGTTGCTTTAAGTTTATTTGTTATTTTCTTCAAATAAATAGTCTTTTGAGTTTTGAGCCAACTTTCAATCAATTATTGATCACTTAGTTAGAAAACAAAAACAAAAATAGATATTTTTTTTTATTTAAAGGCTCAAACTGTTTTCCACCCATTCTAATACAGGTTCTTCACCTCCGAATAAATGAAAATCTGAAGATAATCTTGTTAAGTTTTGCTCAGAATCTTGTAATGCAGCTGCCTCCACAAGATTTCTTAGCTCCTCTAAGAACCTGATGGGCTTGCTGTACACGATTTTCTTAATGCAGCCCCAATAAAAAAATCAAGTTGATTTAGGTCCGGTGAACGGGGTGGCCATAAAATTGGGCCCAGACCTCATATCCATCTGCCTGTATATCTGGCATATTTGTAATGCAGCGGCATACCTCCTCTGAGAAGCTGATCGGCTTACTGTATTCGATTTATTTAATGCACCTCTTATAAGAAAATTAATTTGGTAATAACCACTACCAAAATATTTGATGGTTTTTAAAAAGGCTAATTGAAGAGGTATAATTATTTTGCACTTTAACATTTTTGGTAGTGTTGTATTCGGCCCTAGAAGTTAAAAGCTTGGATTTATCATTAGGACAACATTATAAAGATAGACAATCAGTCAAATATCTACCATGTTCAACGCATAGTATTATTTTCAGGTTTACTGTGCTAATTTTGAAAACGTTTGTGTTTTCTAAATTGGCTCAAGTATTGCAGATTTTTACAAATAACTTGCTATTGGTTCTAGATACAATAATAAACTATACCATTTTGAAATCCGCATTCGACACGCATATTTCAAAAATAGTTGGCCACTTAGGTATTCATGCATTTTTTGATACCAGAGATGATTTAACTTTTTCAAAAATTATTTTTTTTTTCACATCTTGCATCAAAAATCAAATTTCAATAATTTTTTTCTCTAAGAATTCCAACAGTTAATATAATTTTTGTCTCCTTATGTTTTGGCACAAACAATGTTAAATATTGCTACGAAAAAAAAAACGGGAGAATTCATTCACTTGTAGTCGTGGTATTCAAAAACGTAAAGTAGCGCGAAAAATAATGCACTGAACAAAAAAATGCACATATCTTTTCTTGTGGTTGGGATAGACTTTTTTTTATTAGTTTTCAGGACGGTCATAAAGTCTACTATAAGGCATTCCCAGGTTATCCACCCTGTACAATTTTTGCAGAAGAATGCGACTTTTACCAAACAATACCAATTTTGCTACTTTATGAATTTTTGGCGCTGCGACCAATAAAAGAGGTATGACTTTTTAGTTTGATTTTCCTTCATTCACACACATGTTACCTTATGTGTTCAATTTTTGTGACTGAAATCGCAGGTGCTTAGTGTCGCGATTTTTCTTCCATGTGAATCGTGAAAGAATAAATCTAAGAAATCCTAACACGTTTTTTAATTCACAACGAAAAAAATCGGAAGGGATTGAGTATTTCCTTAAAATTTCTGAAAGATTTAAATTACAGCGACAAAAAATCGCAAGTGTTTTAGTATTTCCTTGAGATTTCTCAAAGATGATTCCCAAAAGAAACGATTAGAAGGTACTTAAATTACTTAAAACTAAAATTTGTTTACCAAAAAATACACCTTGTACATCATCGGTTAATATTAGTTTGATAATTGAAACCTTTAACAAAATCAACCTTCAAATTGTTGTTAAACGATACAATGCTTCTAACTATATTTGTTTTTTGAAGCTCTATCTATATCTCTTTACTACCTATATATTCAACAGTAAAAAAGAACACTAAAAATAGTAAAAAGTATTTAAACAACATCAACTAACAAAAAAAAAACAAAGATTACCTATCACACAAATTTACAAATTACTTTAAAAGCACGTTTCTTGGACATGCAGCAGCAGTAGTTTTTTTTTAGTTTTTACAACAGCAGATACTTACTCGTATATGACGTCAGTTCATCAAGCTTTAGAAGCAGCTCAGGCTCAGTAGTGTTACAATAGATCTAGCCGCGACAACAGACAACGACTATACAACGACATCGAAACGCATTCTCAGCCGGAGTCACAACTATCTTTTCACGTTCCATAACCCACCTATATGTCTATGTTTCTAAATATATCTAAGCTATATACAAACAAAGACTTTTCTATCTTTTAAAATCTATCTATTGGCGGCATAGTGGAAAATTGTAAAATACAAATCACTCGAGCACTGCACATCAGAGTGTCGCCAGGCAGACACATCATCTAACATCCAACAATAAGTCGTAATCTGCACTCTGGAAGCTCTCACAGTTTAGCTTCTATTTTATGACCAAGTCGCGGGCAGATAGATTTGAGTTTTTTTTTTCACTCGCGCGAATCTTTTTTCCTCCTGCTTGCACTTTGTCGATTGTTTTTTTTTCTCGCTAAGAAGAAAAGCACAAACGACGAAATTACGAAGCGAAACTAAATTGCATTAGAAGCAACACTAGAAGATGAAATTGAAAACGAACAAAATGAAACGCGCAGAAAAGAAACCAACAGCGAAAAAATATATATACCTATGTTAATACATATGTGTATAAAACGAAGTTAAGTGGACCTTCTCACGTTATCATCACATGGTTCGGAACGGTACGCCTGATTAATGCATGTTTTCGTGCTTTTTACATAAAAGTTGGAGAAAAAAAATCAATTTACTTACCGCAAAACACTTCATTACTGTACGTGCTGTAATTGCAATGGACTACTCAAATGAGACGAACCAACCAACAGTAGGTAGTAGTCGTAATGGACATAGTAATAATCGTAAAGATAAACCTTACCCTACCTTACCCTACTGCGACCTTAGCTTATATAGGTAGTTTAGCTTTGAAAGTAAAACTGACTCGCTCGCTGGTCATCATCATCGATTGAAAAGGTGTGAGTTGTGAGTCAACCGACGCGACGACGAATTTATTGTCAGTGATATTGATGGATTTTGGGTAGGTTTCGTATTATTCGGCTGAAGGTTGAAGATAAAAATATCGAAACAGGAGAATTGGTCCGATAGTTATCGAAAATGTATACCTTTTCGGAATTGTAACGTGTAATTTGTCAGGCGAGAGGTTTAATCTAGGTCACTAAGCAAAGACACTAGTGGCAGGTGGCACATCGCATAAAATACCAATTACGAATACAAAAACAAAAAACAAATTTAGCAAAGCATTTTCAACAAACAAAAGTTATCAAAATGTCAACCCTCCAAGTGAAGATTAAATTTTTTGCATTTTCACTTTATGTCTTCCAAAAAGATGGGAAGTGCTCAATATGCGACGGCTTACACAAATTTCTAAATTTTGAACAGCGGAAAGATATCAGATGTAAGAGTTTTTTGTACCTTATGTTTTTAAAGTTTCACATTTTGAAATTAATGGAATTTGATAGACAATTTTTTTTTTCCATTTTCACTTTTATTTCAGACAGATATGAGAATTTACTCCAGAAAATAACTTATTCTCAGTATTTACTGATTCGTTCTTAACGTACACTGTGGCGTATGAGTAACTTAATTTTATTTTGTTAAAATTCTAAATGGGCTTTAGGTCTTTATAATAATGATTATTCCTTCTTCGTGACCTTTTAGAATTTTAACATTTTAAGAAAGGTCACGAAGAAGGAATAATTATTAACTTAATTTTATTTGACTTTATTTAAGCAATGGTGTAAGATGTTCAGCCAACTGGTTCAAGTTTGATGGTTCAAAAAATGATGTTTTGATCGTTTTCAATGAAATTGACGTAGGTTGCAGTTATGGTATAAGTATGAAAGAATAAATGTTTTGCACAGCAGGGTGGTTCAAAGAAATGTTTTTTTAATCGATTTCAATGAAATTGACACAGGTTGCTGTCTTTTGTAGGATTATGAAAGAAAACAATACATAGCAGGGTGTTTCAAAAAAATTTTAACTCCGTTGTTCCTCGAGTGATTTCGATAAAATGGAAATACAATGTAGCTGACGTAGAATTATTGAAGAAACGAATATTTTATTGAAGGAACAAATATTTTTTCAAATCGGGCTTGTTCAAAACATGCTTATTATCTAAATATCGATACCAATAATAAAATTTTATAAATTAATTTGTCACGATGAAAATATAAATTGAAAATAAAAATTGCTTAAAACAAATAAAATAAATTAAATATTTTAAACTTTAAAATTTTCTTTTTATTATTTAAAAAAACTTGTCTTTAAAATTTTTACACAACTAATTTAGATTCTTTTTTTGGCTACACGTTTCGGAAGTTATATTCTATCATAGGGCTGTTTGCAATTCTTTAATTAATTAATTTGTCACAATCCAGATCCTATCCTTTCTGTTCTAATAAGTGCGATATCTGGACTTTTGAAGAATAAATGTTTATTTTATGTAAAAATCAGTATCAACATGCACATATTATAAACGTATATACTAACTCAAAAAAAGACTTCATATTTCGTAGCATACCCTATTACAAAGTCAAGTCGAAGTCAATTTGAACTTACATTTTTTCAAGCCAACATCTTACTAAAAATCACTGATTTTCATATATTGTAAATAGTGATTAGTCATTTATTTAAATAAAAAACAATTTATATAAAAAAAAGGAACAAAATTGCATCAATTTATTATGGATTATGGGTAGATATTAATATTAAATAAAACATAAAAAAATCATCATAATACTTAATATAATTCTTATTTTTTTAAGTCAAAATAATAAGAATTATAATAATAATTTAGAATGCCACATACCAAAAGAAAGTACAAATATTTAAATCAATATATGAAAAAATAATAAAGTATTAATAGTCAAAAACAGAAAAAAAAAATCAAATTTATTACAGCATTTGCTTTATAAATCCGGTACTAAAAATCCTCATATAATATCGATAAATGCTATGCTGTTTTTGTCTGTTTTTGTTGAAAAATGGCAACCAAAATTTCATTGAATTATTTAAATAAAAAAAAAAAAAAAAAAAAAAAAAAACATATAAATAATTTTAAATTTCTCTATGTAACTTATATACATACATAAACCCATTCCCTCCAAAAGTTATCTTCGAAAAACTCCTCAATTTTCCTCAACAACTCGTCCTGTTTTCTGAAGCGCCTAGACTTTTTTTATAATTTTCTTCTCCTATGTGTAAAATATAAATAACCACATTTTTATATTAGATATTTTGCATTTTAAATCGTAAAAATTTAAAATCCTTACATTGTCCGACGCTTCGTCTATCCATTTCTGGACATCATAATCATTTTTATATACCCTCGGTCGAGGTAGCTAAAAAAAATTATTTACCAAATTTATATATTTCTTTACATTTTAAATCATAAATATTTACTATACTCACATTTTCCGGCATTTCGTTAATCTATTTCTGGACAGCACAAACATTTTTGTTTAGGCCACTCGGTCCAGGCAACTAAAAAATAAATTTATCAAATTTTTACATTTTACATTTTCATTTTTTACTAAAAAAATGTATTTATGCAATTTTAACATTATTTTACATTTAAAATTATTAAAATTTATTATCCTTACATTCTCCGACATATTGTCAATCCATTTCTGCACATTATAATTATTATCTTGCATTTTTTATATTTCTTCTGTATTTATTTCAATAATATTTCCTTCACAAATTTTTTTCACAACCGTTCACTTCAATATATTTTTATTAATGATTTATTTTTTTTTATATTTTTGACTTATCTAGAATTTTCGATTTCATGAACAACTGGGTATTTTAAAAATTATTACAAAATCGGTCCAGTAGAAAAAGTGTATAGTGGATTATTTAATTTATTTAAATTGTATTCTGCACTAAGAGACTCATTGTAATTGGTAAGTGGTAATATTGGTAAGATTGGTAAGAGTAAGTTTGGTAATTTGTAATAAATTGGCAATTGGTATATTTAAGGGTAAAAGTGTTATTTGTGGTGATTGAAATTGCAGTTGCAGTGTCAGTTGCAGTTGCAGTGGTAGGGGAGGTGCAGTTCCAATGGTAAGTGCAGTTGCAGGGGTAGATGTGATGGTAGGTGCAGTTGCAGTGGTGGGTGCAGTTGCAGTTGCAGTTGCAGTGGTAGGTGCAGTTGCAGTGGTAGGTGCAGTTGCAGTGGTCGGTGAAGTTGCAGTGGTAGGTGCAGTTGCATTGGTAGTTGCAGTTGCAGTGGTAGGTGCACTTGCAATGGTAAGTGCAGTTGCAATGGTAGGTGCAGTTGCAGCTGCAGTAATTGTAATTGTAATTGTAATTGTAATTGTAATTGTAATTGTAATTGTAATTGTAATTGTAATTGTAATTGTAATTGTAATTGTAATTGTAATTGTATATGTAATTGTAATTGTAATTGTAATTGTAATTGTAATTGTAATTGTAATTGTAATTGTAATTGTAATTGTAATTGTAATTGTAATTGTAATTGTAATTGTAATTGTAATTGTAATTGTAATTGTAATTGTAATTGTAATTGTAATTGTAATTGTAATTGTAATTGTAATTGTAATTGTAATTGTAATTGTAATTGTAATTGTAATTGTAATTGTAATTGTAATTGTAATTGTAATTGTAATTGTAATTGTAATTGTAATTGTAATTGTAATTGTAATTGTAATTGTAATTGTAATTGTAATTGTAATTGTAATTGTAATTGTAATTGTAATTGTAATTGTAATTGTAATTGTAATTGTAATTGTAATTGTAATTGTAATTGTAATTGTAATTGTAATTGTAATTGTAATTGTAATTGTAATTGTAATTGTAATTGTAATTGTAATTGTAATTGTAATTGTAATTGTAATTGTAATTGTAATTGTAATTGTAATTGTAATTGTAATTGTAATTGTAATTGTAATTGTAATTGTAATTGTAATTGTAATTGTAATTGTAATTGTAATTGTAATTGTAATTGTAATTGTAATTGTAATTGTAATTGTAATTGTAATTGTAATTGTAATTGTAATTGTAATTGTAATTGTAATTGTAATTGTAATTGTAATTGTAATTGTAATTGTAATTGTAATTGTAATTGTAATTGTAATTGTAATTGTAATTGTAATTGTAATTGTAATTGTAATTGTAATTGTAATTGTAATTGTAATTGTAATTGTAATTGTAATTGTAATTGTAATTGTAATTGTAATTGTAATTGTAATTGTAATTGTAATTGTAATTGTAATTGTAATTGTAATTGTAATTGTAATTGTAATTGTAATTGTAATTGTAATTGTAATTGTAATTGTAATTGTAATTGTAATTGTAATTGTAATTGTAATTGTAATTGTAATTGTAATTGTAATTGTAATTGTAATTGTAATTGTAATTGTAATTGTAATTGTAATTGTAATTGTAATTGTAATTGTAATTGTAATTGTAATTGTAATTGTAATTGTAATTGTAATTGTAATTGTAATTGTAATTGTAATTGTAATTGTAATTGTAATTGTAATTGTAATTGTAATTGTAATTGTAATTGTAATTGTAATTGTAATTGTAATTGTAATTGTAATTGTAATTGTAATTGTAATTGTAATTGTAATTGTAATTGTAATTGTAATTGTAATTGTAATTGTAATTGTAATTGTAATTGTAATTGTAATTGTAATTGTAATTGTAATTGTAATTGTAATTGTAATTGTAATTGTAATTGTAATTGTAATTGTAATTGTAATTGTAATTGTAATTGTAATTGTAATTGTAATTGTAATTGTAATTGTAATTGTAATTGTAATTGTAATTGTAATTGTAATTGTAATTGTAATTGTAATTGTAATTGTAATTGTAATTGTAATTGTAATTGTAATTGTAATTGTAATTGTAATTGTAATTGTAATTGTAATTGTAATTGTAATTGTAATTGTAATTGTAATTGTAATTGTAATTGTAATTGTAATTGTAATTGTAATTGTAATTGTAATTGTAATTGTAATTGTAATTGTAATTGTAATTGTAATTGTAATTGTAATTGTAATTGTAATTGTAATTGTAATTGTAATTGTAATTGTAATTGTAATTGTAATTGTAATTGTAATTGTAATTGTAATTGTAATTGTAATTGTAATTGTAATTGTAATTGTAATTGTAATTGTAATTGTAATTGTAATTGTAATTGTAATTGTAATTGTAATTGTAATTGTAATTGTAATTGTAATTGTAATTGTAATTGTAATTGTAATTGTAATTGTAATTGTAATTGTAATTGTAATTGTAATTGTAATTGTAATTGTAATTGTAATTGTAATTGTAATTGTAATTGTAATTGTAATTGTAATTGTAATTGTAATTGTAATTGTAATTGTAATTGTAATTGTAATTGTAATTGTAATTGTAATTGTAATTGTAATTGTAATTGTAATTGTAATTGTAATTGTAATTGTAATTGTAATTGTAATTGTAATTGTAATTGTAATTGTAATTGTAATTGTAATTGTAATTGTAATTGTAATTGTAATTGTAATTGTAATTGTAATTGTAATTGTAATTGTAATTGTAATTGTAATTGTAATTGTAATTGTAATTGTAATTGTAATTGTAATTGTAATTGTAATTGTAATTGTAATTGTAATTGTAATTGTAATTGTAATTGTAATTGTAATTGTAATTGTAATTGTAATTGTAATTGTAATTGTAATTGTAATTGTAATTGTAATTGTAATTGTAATTGTAATTGTAATTGTAATTGTAATTGTAATTGTAATTGTAATTGTAATTGTAATTGTAATTGTAATTGTAATTGTAATTGTAATTGTAATTGTAATTGTAATTGTAATTGTAATTGTAATTGTAATTGTAATTGTAATTGTAATTGTAATTGTAATTGTAATTGTAATTGTAATTGTAATTGTAATTGTAATTGTAATTGTAATTGTAATTGTAATTGTAATTGTAATTGTAATTGTAATTGTAATTGTAATTGTAATTGTAATTGTAATTGTAATTGTAATTGTAATTGTAATTGTAATTGTAATTGTAATTGTAATTGTAATTGTAATTGTAATTGTAATTGTAATTGTAATTGTAATTGTAATTGTAATTGTAATTGTAATTGTAATTGTAATTGTAATTGTAATTGTAATTGTAATTGTAATTGTAATTGTAATTGTAATTGTAATTGTAATTGTAATTGTAATTGTAATTGTAATTGTAATTGTAATTGTAATTGTAATTGTAATTGTAATTGTAATTGTAATTGTAATTGTAATTGTAATTGTAATTGTAATTGTAATTGTAATTGTAATTGTAATTGTAATTGTAATTGTAATTGTAATTGTAATTGTAATTGTAATTGTAATTGTAATTGTAATTGTAATTGTAATTGTAATTGTAATTGTAATTGTAATTGTAATTGTAATTGTAATTGTAATTGTAATTGTAATTGTAATTGTAATTGTAATTGTAATTGTAATTGTAATTGTAATTGTAATTGTAATTGTAATTGTAATTGTAATTGTAATTGTAATTGTAATTGTAATTGTAATTGTAATTGTAATTGTAATTGTAATTGTAATTGTAATTGTAATTGTAATTGTAATTGTAATTGTAATTGTAATTGTAATTGTAATTGTAATTGTAATTGTAATTGTAATTGTAATTGTAATTGTAATTGTAATTGTAATTGTAATTGTAATTGTAATTGTAATTGTAATTGTAATTGTAATTGTAATTGTAATTGTAATTGTAATTGTAATTGTAATTGTAATTGTAATTGTAATTGTAATTGTAATTGTAATTGTAATTGTAATTGTAATTGTAATTGTAATTGTAATTGTAATTGTAATTGTAATTGTAATTGTAATTGTAATTGTAATTGTAATTGTAATTGTAATTGTAATTGTAATTGTAATTGTAATTGTAATTGTAATTGTAATTGTAATTGTAATTGTAATTGTAATTGTAATTGTAATTATAATAACAAATGTTGGAACTGCACTTACCACTGCAACTGCACCTACCACTGCAACTGCACTTTCCACTGCAACTGCACCTACCAATGCAACTGCACCTACTGCAACTGCACTTTCCACTGCAACTGCACCTACCAATGCAACTGCACCTACCACTGCAACTGCACTTTCCACTGCAACTGCACCTACCAATGCAACTGCACCTACCACTGCAACTGCACTTTCCACTGCAACTGCGACTGCACCTACAACTGCAACTGCATCTACCACTGCAACTGCAATTGCAATTAGGTACCACAAATAATACTTTTACCTTTAAATATACCAATTTATTACAAACTACCAAACTTACCACTCTTACCAATCTTACCAATATAACCAATATTACCATTTACCAATTACAATGAGTATCTTAGTGCATCAGTTGGCAGAATACAATTTAAATAAGTTAAATAATCCACTATACACTTTTTCTACTGAACCGATTTTTTAATAATTTTAATAATACCCAGTTGTTCATGAAATCGAAAATTTTAGATAAGTCAAAAAAAAAAAAAAATAAATCATTAATAAAAATATATCAAGCTAATCAGTTGTGTTTATAATTTGTGAAAGAAAAATAACTGATTTTAATTTATTAAAAATGAATGCAATGGTAGAAAATGGAAATATCTTTAAGAATTGGATGGATGAAATGTCTGGGAATGTAAGTATATACAAATTTTATGGTTTAAAATGTTTGTTAAATATTAAAAATGTGGTTAATGAATTTAGTTAGCCGAATGGAGAAGCCAGGAAAATTATAAAAAGGAGCTCAGGCGAAATCAAAGACAGGACGATTTATTAAGACGAATTCAGGAATATTTTGAAAGGGGATTTTGGAGGGAGTGGGTTTATGTTAGTATGAGTTTATGATGTACATATATCTATAGTTAAAATTAAAATTATTTAAAATTATTTACATATATTTGTTGTTTGTTCTTTTGTTAAATTTTAGAATTCAATCAAATATCCTCATCCGTTATTTAACCGTAACAGAAAGAAACATCATGCCATTTATCAGTACTATATGAAAATATTTAGTACTCGATTAATTGACGAAATTGATGCCCAAAATTTGAGTATTTCTCTATATTAGATTTTTTTTGTTTCTTGATACTTATATTTTTTTTTATTCATTGAAATATTTTTAACTTTTTTTGGGTATGTGGCATTCGAAATTTAATTATAATTCTTATTCTTGTGGCTAACAAGAAATAAGAATTATAATTAGTATTTTGATGTTTCTATTTGTTTTTTGAATTATAAATATACGGATCCTTCTTCTTAATAAACTGATACTATTTTTCTTCTTTTTCTATAAATAATTATTTTTTAAATTTTATTTATTTTTTAAATGATAAATAGTGATTTTAAGTAAAAGGGTAGGGTCATAAAAAAAGAATAACCATATATTCATCATTGTGTATCGGATGTTCATGGTTCGCAATAATTGTTCTCCATTCTGGAACCCGCGGCTATCTTCTAAGCACATCTTCAACTAAATGATCCATTTAGTGTCTTATTATGTATAGGTAATGGATTTGGATCCTAATATTCTGATCGTCCTGTCGGCTTGCAAAATGTAAAAACTTCGACTTGACTTGAAACTATTACCTGAATTAGGTTCAAAGCCATTGCGTCGCGACAAAAGCAGAACATTTTAAGCTCTACGTATGTACAATATAGATAATAATTTGTTGTCCAGGTGAGGTTTTCAAGAAAATGTCATTAGATTTTTATTCTTCTTTTTTTCTTTCTTCCTTAAAACTTCTAGCCCCTTTTTTTCGTTGGTTCTTTTTCTAGCTCAGTGGGAATCCATTAATTTCTTTACTTTAAAATACAACCATTTTTGTGGTAAATAAATTATGTTGTCCATGTACATAATTATAGAATCTTATGTATATTATTTTTTCTTTTTTTATTTTATTTTTTGACACAAAATCAATATTCATTATTATTTTTAAATCAAGTACGATTTTAAGATTGTATGAACAAAAAACACCTGTTTCGTTTGGTGTGTTGTGACGCTATTTTTAGAATGTATTTTATATCCGTAGAACCACATTTATCTAGTGTGTTGTGTTGCTGTGAGGCATTTAAAAATAAATAAATGGACAACGACACACGACTTGACAACAACACACACGAGATGGGTGTGTTTTCGGCTTAAGAACAAACGCAAATGATGTGTACCATGTACGCAGGGCCAGGATTTCAAGCGGTTCCTGATCTTTCATACAATATAACATAATATTTAAGAACTATATTGATTTTTTTAATCCCATTTGGAAACCAATTATGTTTACCCTTGCATTTCTTCTATAGAACTGATTGCTTACTGAAAATTCATATAAAATTGTCTTGTGGGAAATAGACACCCCCTTCAAATCGGATATCAGGGGATTTTGTAAGCTTATTTAAGAAAATCACATATATAAAATAAAATTACAAATTTCATTATTTTATTTTTGTTTAACGACGCATCTACGACAATCATACATACCAATATTTATTTTAGCTTAATACGAGCAACAATAACATAGCTTAAATCTAAACTTAAAAATTTAACTTACGTCTAGCGTTTTTTTTTTTTTTAATTTCTTTTCTTTTTTTTATTAATCTTATTTATTGGTATGGGCGCGAAGACCCACCCCTCTTTTTTATAGAAAAAAAAAGACTTAAAACTAAATCGTAAGTTAATAAATGAAGAAAAATTGGGGTCTTAGGATGAGTTTTAGAGAGAGCTTCTAAGCGAGGAAGTACTAATATGGAAGTCAAAGGTATCTTGAGCCGTATAAGCCAACCGCAGCATTCTAGAAATAGGTTCAAAGAGACCGTATTTTGTGAGGTGAAGAGGAAGGCGAATGAGAGGAGCAGATCTTACGTTTCGTGCTCGTGGGTTTGTATAGATGAGAATCATTTCCTGCTAAAAGATAATGCGAAAAGAGAATATCAACGACTTCGCGGCGTTTTTGTAGGGTTTGCAAATTGATCAATTTTTAACGATCATTATAGGAGGGTAAGATGAAGTTATCAGACCAAGGGAGACCGCGGAGTGCAAATTTAAGAAACCTACTCTGTACAGCTTCGATTCTTTGAGAATGCGAGTTCTGATAGGGCGACCAGACTTGACTAGTGTTTTTAAGGAGGGGTCTAACGAAGGTAATATAAAGGGATTAAGTGACGTAGGGGTTCGAGAATTCCTTAGACCAACGTTTGATGAAATCTAGAGAAGAGTTGGCCTTGTTGATAATATATGATATGATAGGTCACGAATAGAGCATACAATTTGAATAGCAACTTCGTGAAAACAATAAGTTCGAGGAGGAAGTTGTAATCGCTTAAGAGAGAAAGTTAAGGATTGGTATTTAGTAACATTGAGTTCTAAAAAAATTTTGTCACACCAAGTTTGGAATGAATTAAGGTAGATTTGAAGTAATGTAGAATCTGAGGGAGTTGAAATGACCTTAACTATTTTCATATCATCAGAGTAAAAATGCCAAGGAACAATCGATTGCAAAGCTATTTCAAAATTATAGTTTTTTGAACTGATTTAGACACTCGAGTTGGAATTTGGAAAAAAAATCGACTCATGAACGGAGAGCATTTTTCTTTATTTATTTTTACATTTTTTACTTGCGATATAAGTAATAGTGCATGTTTAAGATTCGAAAAAAAAAATCGAACTCAGGCCTTACATTGCGATGATAGAGAACGTGAAAAAAGACCCGCAATTCTGCATGTCTATCTGTCCTATCCTGGACCTGAAGTCTAAGCTCCAAAGTTTTTTTCTTCAAACTTTTGACTTAAGGTTTTTAGGTGATTTCCTAGGGAAGTAGTTGAAATGTGATAAAAGTAATTTATCTCAATTAAAAAATTTTGTTCAGGGCTACTGCCTCTTGCGAGGAATTGACTAATCCTCGAAGAGTATCACTTGTCATGAATAAGTGCTTCTCGTCTAGCCGTTCGGATTTGGCATAAATTGTACGTCCCCTCCAATCCTGTCGACACGCGCACACAGGAATGGTTGTGAGTTGTTAACCACTTGGCCCTGGTTCTTCACGAGCTGTTGCGCCACCCAATTTATTTACTTATTTATAATTTATCTCAAAAATGGCTCTAACTAATGATACAAAAAATTACAGATCACTGTTGAGGGTATGGTTAATATTTTAGTAAAAAAAAAACTATCTTAAACGGTTATTAACGATTATTACCTGTCATAGAACCGTTTTTTTTTTTTTAATTCAAAATTTATCGCTAACGGGTAAATATCTTGAAAACGGGATAAAGAATTTTGTTCAACTTTTATTTAAACTATATTTTATAAAATTCTTAAAATTGGCATACCAAATTTGGTTTTTAAAAATGATCTAGAAATTTTATATATACAAAATTATTTTTTAAAGAAAACACCTCTAAAAATGTTTGAATTTTGTTTTTCATAAATTCATAGTTAAAAAAATCAGATAAGAACAATATCTAGCTACGTTAAAGTTGTTAGCCACGAGTGCTAATTCGCTCTCTTGTTGTGCATTTTATTTATATTGCATGAGAGTAGGAATTTGTTTTGTTTTAAATTTCGTATTTTATCTGTAATGTCAGTGATTTATTATGTCCCGAGACGTTTTTGAGTTTGAAAAGTTCTTACCAAATGTCTTTTAAATGCATACAAATAAACTTTGCACCTTTTCAAAACTTTTTTCCGGATCATTAAGTAAGACTGAGATATACTTACCTATAATTATATTCGTTTGCATTGTCATACAAAACAATTCAAGTACAAAGAGAAGTACACTTTTCCAAATAATAATAAACAATCTACCTATTTTCTCTTTAATTTTCGAAAAGAGCACGTATAAATCATTTTCATCACAATACATACTAATTAAACATAATAAAGAAGCATTAAAACTGTCAAATTATGGCCATTAAAGGAAGTGAATTTTAATTCCGTGTTGCTATCGCTAATTTACCCCGACACGAGTTAAGCAGGGCATATGATGCAATTTGGGTATATAAGCAGCCTCGAAAATGAGCTACTTCAGTGGCTCATTTGCAAGACAAAATGCCACGAATGAATAATTAGGTGATCATGCGATGATTATTTTTTACCCATGGAGGTCAAAAAACATATTTGATTCGGTTTTTAGATTCAAACAAAAAATAATCAAAATTTCTGAGTAATATTATTTTTTCCATCTTGTTTAATTCTTTGTTGGTTTTGTGAATGTTACATTCCAATAAATTATGTACATATGTATATCAAAAGAAGCAAAGCGTTGACTGACCATTGTAGAGATTACATTGACGCAAAAATGCCGACATGATGCATTGTTTCTAACTTCACAATTGAAAAAAATATATTTTTGTTTAAAGTTATAATATAGGTATGTATAAGAAGTTTAAAAAAAGGAATGAAACTTAACCCTTGTCTTTTAACTTTTTTAAAATATATATGTACTACATACACATAGGTACTTTTGCCTAAATGAGCTGTACAACCGACAATGATGTTGATGAAGCCTTGATTGCAATTAAACAGTGTTCCAGAATATGACTTCATCGCATCATCAACACACGCATACTCTATATATTTGCGAAACTTCAACGTAACCTTGAATTTATTTGCCATTTCGGTAGTTTTTCTCAATTTTATCTTCCGATTTTAAGTTAAAGTACAATCTGCTGAAAAATCACGTTCTTTAAATGAGTTCTGTTGATTGTGACTTAGAACTTACATAATTATGTTTAAGATAACTATGATGATTAGTATAAGATCGTGCCAAATTAAGTAAAATGTGTAGGTTGTTCAAATTGTGATAGGTATCTCACAAACAGTGCGCTATTTCCTATATTACTGCATAGTGGTAAAGGCAATTTACAAAAAAGACAATTTACGGAAAAGACAGTATTTCGAGTATGAACAAAAAAAAAAAAGAAACGCATATCAACTGTTGGTCAATTTTATGTTGTTTTATTTGTCATTAAATTTCATGAGCAAATCCCAAAAAAGGAGAGTTATCGAATAAAAATGACAAAAACCCCGACGATATGTATTTTGAAAACGAAGAAGAATCACACTAGCATTTTTGCTTTGATATTTTGTTTTTTTTTAATTATATACCAGTCAAATTCACATTTAGACATGCATTGAATTTAAGACATCAAAATCATTTGTGTATGTTTTTAGCTTTGCGTTAAACTCTTTGGAAAGAAAACTAAAAACCTAAGATTTTTTTCTACGGACAAGTTAGTACAATATTGATTAAAGCAGAGACAGGATGAATACAATTGTGAATTCCAACCATGTACACCTTAACTATACATACTTAGAAAGTCTACACTTTTACTAGCAATAAACTTAAATGACTTAAAATGGCCCTAGGAACCAGTGGTATTCATCTTGGCTTGTGACTCTAGACAACCTTCTGTAAGCATACCTATTATAGGCGTATTGGCAAATTATGGATTCGTACAAAAATTGAAGTGGAGATTTTGGATCTCACAATTCTTTCTGTCTGCCTATCTGTTTGGCTACAATCCTCTAGTACGCTGCTGATGTGAAATTGAAAATACTTTAAAAAAATACACAAATCATAAACGAACATTTCGTTCTGCTTTTCGTTATGCAATACACTGTTCCACGAGTGAAATTGATAATCACCAGAATATTTGGAGATGGACCATTAATTGTGTGGGAAATGTCATTTTCGTTTATTCGTGTCTTTATTTGTATGTGCGATTTACTATAGGTAATATATGGAAAGTTTGGCAAGTTATGAATCTGTACAAGAAAATCGAACATGAGTTATTATTTTTTCTTAACATTACGATGATAGCTAACGCAAAAAAGTGGGTTTCGCAATTCTTTCTGTCTGTCCGCGCACCTACAGCCTAAGTGGCTGAATGGATTTTCTTCAAAACTTGGTATACCTATTGTTTTTTTTTTTTTTTTGTGTCTACCAACACGTATTTTTGATTTTTTGTTTAAGACCAAATATAACACTACCTGCCATACAATTTTTTTTAGCGAAACAGGAAAATGTTTTTTTTCTAAAAAGAAACGGATCAAACGATTTTCTTAGTTTTTTGTTTAACCTTTGTTTAAAGTATTTTTGTATTGTTTTCTATAATACTTGACAAAATAATCAAATAATGGTACCATCCATGAAAATGTGGGTTTTCAATACTTTCATAGTAGGTCCGTTATTTTAAGAAAGAAACATCTTATTTTTCTCGAAAATGAATCCAAGAATTTTGATACACAAAAATGTGTGGTATTTAATTAGATCATTTTACTTTTAAATTATTTATTTGTTGGTTCAAATCTACGATACTACATCCACAGATTTTGCTTAAATTACTAAATATTAACAATGCAAATAATCCATAAAACGATTCAACACTTTTGAATAAGATATATAAGGTTAGTCTTAAACTGAAATCTCGGTATAAAAAGATCTAGATCATCATAATAGATATTAAAAAGCCAACAACAATGAGATATTGGCTCACGCTGTCCATAATTTGTAGAATGAGGTATTTCAAAAATATATTGCCTCATTCGCAATGTCTACTTGGTGCATATATATTCAATGAAGAAAGTAAATCTCCACAATCAATATCATTACTAAGAATGTCCCGAACAAATAATACACCATACATTCTACGCTAGAGTCTGCATTCCTAGCAACAAACATCGGCTATTATAATTAAGATTGATATTAGCCTTCAAAGAAAATTTTCTCAAAGCATACCTCAAAAAGTTTCTTTGAATCTTCTCAATCCTCTCTGTAAATTTTTTAGAATCTGGATTCCATATAATACAATTATATTCTAGCAACGGACGAACTAATAAGGAAAACAATGCTTTAAAGGTATACGGATCCTTAAAGTCTTAAGAAATCCTAGCATAGAAGTTGATTTAGAAATCACATAAGTTACACGAGACTCAAACGTGAGCTTATCATCAAATATGACACCTAAGTCTTTTATCTCGTTAACTCTACACAATTTAATGCCGTTTATATTATAGTCGAAGATTATAGGACTCGATAAGCGGCGATTAGAAAACATTTTTTCCCTTTCTTATTAGCAGTACTTCCCATAGAACTACTTTTCATATTTTCGACGTTCTCATTATTGGATAAATCAAAATAATATTCCATAATAAAATTTTCAAAATTTTTTTTTTTCGATTTTTAAACAAAATTCAAAATTTAGTTTTTTCAAAAACCGGTTGATCAAAAATTCATATGTGTATACAGAATATCCCATAAAGAATGGATAACCCTGGAATGCCTCATAGTAGACTTTATGACCGTCCTGAAAACTCATAAAAAAAATTCTATCCCAACCACAAGAAAAGATATGTGCATTTTATTGTTCAGTGCAATATTTTTT
The DNA here is from genome assembly GCA_949320155.1 of Melangyna quadrimaculata. NCBI lineage: Eukaryota > Metazoa > Arthropoda > Insecta > Diptera > Syrphidae > Melangyna > Melangyna quadrimaculata. Next base: position 184,251,902 of record OX439485.1, read on the forward strand.
GCCTTACTTTACGTTTGTAAATACCACGACTACAAGTGAATGAATTCCACCATTTATTTTCGTAACAATATTTTGCAATACTTGTGCCAAGACATAAGAAGAAAAAATTGTAATAACTGTTGGACTTCTTATAGAAACAAAAATTTAGCTTAGATTTTCGATGCAAAATGTGAAAGAAAATAAGTTTTGGAAAATTTAAATCATCTCTGCTATAAAAAAAATTGCATGAATACCTAAATTGCCAACTATTTTAAAAATATGCGCGTTAAATGCGAATTTCAAAGTGGTATAATTTATTATTGTGTCTAGAGTCAATAGCAACTTATTGGTATAATACCATGCGTTGAATATGGTAGATTTTCGATTGATTGGCTGTTCAAGCTTTCCAAGCTTTAAACTTCTAGGGCCGAATGCAACATTACCAAAAATGTCTACAAAGTGCAAAAAACGGCTACATTTTCGAGCTTGTTTTGAATTAAATCCGTTCTATTCTGCGTTAACAAAACCATCAAATATTTTCGCAGAGTTGCTTTGTACCCTAATAAAGACTCGATAATCCGGATGACGCGCGTTAGGATATCTTTCCCTATAACGAGTGGCAGCTTCGTTTGAAGAGATTTTCTGCTTTTAATGTTAGAAGAGTAGTGTTTTGACGTTTAAGCTTACTTTATGTTTCTTAAAACCACTAAAGACGAAAAACAAACCACAAATTATGGTGTAAGTAAGCATTTTTTTATTTTCCCTAAAAATCAGTGATAAAACATGATGGTGCACTAGGGCGTATACGCACTTTTTTATTTTATTGAATTTCGAACAAAACGTATTACATTAATGTTATGTAGGTATTTATGCGTGTGTGTTAAGATGGTTTATGTCATACAAATCATCAAACAATCAACTGTTAAGACAAACAATAATGCTTTGTTTCATTTGGTTTGCTATGACAACGAAATATGCGGTCAAATTAAAAAAAAAAGAAATTAATTTAAGAAATTAAATTATTTGGTTGTCATTCTTTTCTCATTTTTACTTCGTTCAAAGATTTACACTTTTCATAAGGTCACAAAAACATTCAAAAAAAAAACAAATCAATTGAAGTAAGAACGTCTGTCGGGTCCAAGATACTGTACTGTGTGCCGGGTCAGCTTCGAATTCGAAACATTTTAAATTATGTATGATATATGTAGTTTAATACAGTTTTTATTCAACAAAACACAATTATATTTTAAATTTAGTACATGGGTTAGTAGTGAGTTAATCTGTTGAGTTTTTGTCGAACCTTTTTTCAATGTTTTTACAAACGCTGAATGCACTCGTATACCGAGCTGAGTTAAGAATAAGCATGAAATGGAGACAGACTATGTCAATTTATGACTTCAGAAATACATAATAGTCCAATGGCAGAGTATGAACCACCAAACGACAACTATTTAAATCATGCGCCTTATATTATGACTTGTGATCGTAAAAAATATAATTTTAATTGCAGTTTTTTTTTTTGTGCACAATTTTAATAACTTCATAAAAGCTAATAATAAAATATCACGACGAGTCATTTAGCACTTTTTGTTTTGCAGTCGTCTCCGACTTGAACACCTTTTTCTTATCTTTTTTGTTTTAGTTGTTGGTTTGATGGATCTTAATTAGTCTGTTTTGTTTCTAAAACATGGTGGATGATCATTGAAATTGAATGCGCCGCATCGCAATAGTGCTTACTTTAGACCTTTTAAACCAAAATGGACATTAGCACTCTGTATGCCGACGAAATTCGGGAGCTCTTTTGTGTCTAAACAAAGCTTGAAATATACATATGGCTAAGTAAAATGTTAATTTTGGTAATGCATACTGTATAAATGAACTTTTATAGCAACGCGATAAGATGACGGGGTGGAGCAATGTCTATACCCCTGCGGTGACCAAATATTCTGGTATTGACGACCGACGCGACGACGCTTTACCAAATGTTTTATTATGTTGACTCTTCGTATATTTATTCGGGAGCAGACAAAGTGGAGGCATTGTTTAATCTAGAATCTTATGGATTTCAATTTAAGCTAATACAGGTGGCAAAGTGCAAAAAAGTAAAATGCGTTGCTTTTTGTTTTGACAAGAGAAGAAGTATATGTATGCACATTATACACACTTGTAGCTTTTAAATGTGATCATATATTTAAGAGACATTATATATATTTTGTGCTTGATGTCTCTAAAGTTCTAGGTTGTTAAGGTTCAAGGCTATTCTGCCGCAGCCGCCGCCGACGATGACGGTAGTTAGTATTATTTTTGTGATTTTATTTTAAAGCCAAATCCAAAGCCAAATTTTCCCCAACCTGTGCTATGGATGGCTTGAAAAACTGGCTGTGGCATTAGCTAAAGCGGTTCGTATGCTTTATAGTCATGCATGCTTGAAAATCAGAATGACACCAGGTAATTGTGGTTTTCTTTGTTAATTTTTTTTTTGTTTGGGTTTGCTGTTGATAGTGGGTTATTAATTTGGCCAGACATCCACCAATGACACTGTCAATTAGCTTAATTACAGTTTAGAATTGCAAGGTTTAAAAAATATAGGTAAAGTTTGGAGCTGTTGTATTTTAACAAATGCAATATTAATGAGCTTCCTAAGGCTAACAAAGAATACTCAGCTTCTCATTTACATTTACCCGTCCACTTACCCCTTTATAAAAAACACAACCCTTTCAAATAAAGTGGAACAGTTTTTCTTTAATAAATCTTTATTATCTCAAAACCATGGACTATTACCTGGGATTGTCATCCAATAGAATTGTATACCAGAATTGTGAACTCTTTCGTTATCTTTGCTTTTATTTTTGCATTTATAAAGTTGTCGTCTTGAATAATACTCCTGCATTTTAAATATGAAACTTTAGCTGCAACATTATAATTAGGCCAGTCTTTATAAGCTAAGCACATAAATGCACATAGGGTATAACATTAAATCATAGCTTTAATCATGTTTCCATTTCTTAGTCTCCTGTCTCAAAACTCAACAGCAAAACAAAGGCTTGTAAATAGTGTTTTATTTTATTTGATTTGTTTTTCCTGTACTGCACTATTAAACTCATCCACCAGACCAAAGTGTCTTATTAAATTGACTCTAATTGCCTTAGTGTGTTCAATCTCACTTGCTCACCTAACAATTTTGGTCAAGCCAGGCTTTCAAGTTAGAATAATTTGATTTTTTTTAAACAAAGAGGATCATAGACAAACAGCAACCAAATCCGTCAACAATGTTGTTTTTCGATCACTTGATCGCTTCAAATATGGACACTCTCTTGATCATCGCGGAGGCCCTCGCACTTTGTCTCTCTATGGGTTTGTTTTTTTTTTTTGTAAATGACACTCAAGCGGTCTTGGAATCTCTGGCTTGGCTGGTGGTTGGCCCTCGTTTTAGCAGCTATGTACTTATAATTCAAAGGCTTTGCTATATGGATTTCATGGTATACAATACCTACACATCAGCGATCGAATATAGAATTCTACCTGTTCTGGGCATGATCATGAGACCTACCTAACCAACCTACTGATGCAAAAGCTAAGTCTTTATATCGCATCATTTAAAAAAAAATAACCAAAGAGAGGAATAAAATGTTAATGGAGCTGTTTTGTTAGAATTGTTGATTTATTTTTAATTTTTTTTTTCCTTACTCAAGACAACCGATATAAATAATGTAAAGTGATGACTCAATGACACATTGTTTCTACGGGGGATTGAAATACCCTTTGGTGGTTACCTATTTTATGGTCACTTTAAAGGAAATAAAAATTGTTTATGGTAAAAATAATTAGCTATGACACCGTCAAATTGATGACGGAGGGAAGGAATAAAATTAAGTTGTTGAATTTTTGAGTATTCTATGCATAATATTTTTTTATTTTAGTTACATTCTTTGCAAAAGATATTATTGACGAATTTTCATTTATAAGGATAATTATAATTTATTGACTGACATTTGCAAAAATGTCAAACTACATCAAAAAGTACCTATAAATGGTTTTCTGCAAGAAAAGTCATTTAAGAAATTTTAAACAAATCCGCCAAAATTTATACAAAATCCCAAAAAAGGTAACCAAAACTGTAAAAGAAGTTTGTATACCTAAGTGGCACCATAAAAAACGGCTTGAGAAAGGATTTAACTCATAATATTTTAATAGCTTTTTATTGAAACTGTTCAAATAAATTTTTTGGGGGCGTTGAACTAAATTTCGGGGTGGTTGTTAAGATTCTGAAATAATGTTTTTATGCAGATATTAAATTTTTGTTGGCTTGTGGTTTGGCATCAAAAGACAATAATCGGTCTAATAAGTACAATGTAAAAATAAAATTTCAGCGAAATATAGTAAGTAAATACTTTACTGAACTAGTTGTTCATGTAGATCTTGATAGTATGCCTTGAAACTCCACAAAATAAAGTCGTAAATAATTTTTTTTCTGATTTATGAGAGTATTTTTCTTCAATTTATAGTTTTCACAATATTGCTGAAAGCTTTATGTCCAATTTACTTTGCATAAGAATACTGAAGACCTGAACTTTAACGTTTTACGTGCGTCGGCTTACGCAATTTGCTGTTGATAGAGATCCTCGCAACCATACGTCGCTTCCGTAGCCATCTTGAAAACCTTCTCCAAATCAACCAAACAGACACTCATTTATAAACTGATTTTTATTAATTCCAATTGAATTGGAAAGAGACTGAGGTTAGACGTGGAATTATTTTGATTAATGACCCAACAACCACCAAAGCAAAGCCTACTTGAAAATATTTTCAAAAATCAAAGATTTTCGAATTCGTAACCGGGTTCAAAACTGTTTTTTTAAATGTAATTCAAAACATGAAATAAAGAGTGTTTTTTTATATTGAGCTTTGGTTTTAAATTGGCAACACTGTTTGTAGTGACAGTAATTTTACAGCTTTCAGATGATTTGTGTTTATTTCGTCAGTGGGTATATTTGCATTATGAATAGATGGTGCGTCTCACCGAACAGTGGAATACCAATCTTTACATTGCATTGTGTTGGAGAAAGTAAGATTATTGCGCTTGATATTTCTTAAGAGTTTGATAGAGTTTGACATCAAACTCTCCTATCAAAAATTCGCGCTCTTAGTATCGACGACTCTCTTTTTCGTTGGATTAGGTTACCTTTCGTATCGCTCAATACAAGACGTATTGGACGGTATTAAGTCTGAAATCCACAAAATAAATGCTGGTTTGCCGCAGGGCTCCGATTTGTCTCCGATTCTCTTCCTTGTATTCTTAATTGATCTTTTGTCTGAAATGTCTAATCCATTAAATTGTTTCTCAGACAATAGTCTTTGTGGAATGAGAAATTTTATCCCGAATAGGGTAAAATCTATCAAACCCAAAGAAAACTCATGGTTTGATTCGAGCTGTAAAGAGGTTATTAGGGTCAGAGAAGTAACTTTCCGTAGTTACAAAGCCAACCCTACTGAGGAAAACTGGAAGAAGTTTCAACAAGCCGGAAAGACCTGTAACGCTCATATTCGACGAACCAAATTTTTGCATGACCAAAAATTAAGGCAAAAAATACTACAATGTCCCAATAGTAGTAAAAATTTTAGGTCATTTGTAAAAAATATTCGAAACACTACTTCGTCTTCGGTTCCAACACTCGTCTTCAACGACACACCTGCTGTCAGCTCGCAAGATAAAGCCAATTTGCTTGCAGCACAGTTTGCTGTTAATTGGACGCTGCCAGCAAGTGATAGAACTCCGCCTGTACTTGAGAGCGTAAACGATTCTATGGGTCAAATCTTCTTTCGCACTCGTGCAGTTGCTAGAATTCTAAAAGACCTCAACATACACAAATCCGCTGGCCCGGATAGTATCCCTCCCATTGTTCTGAAGAGGTGTTCTTCAACGCTGGCAAAACCACTGCGTAAGCTTTTCCATCTGTCCTATTCTACTGATCTCTTTCCGAGTGGATGGAAAACAGCATTTGTCCAGCCTGTCCCTAAAAAAGGCGTATCTTCTTTACCCTCAAACTATCGGCCAATTGTATTAATGTCCCTTCTTTCCAAGGTCATGGAAACGCTGATTAATTTTCAGCTCAAGAAATATCTTGAAGAACGAAAGCTTCTTAATGACCGGTAGTACGGCTTTCGTAGCAATAGGTCCACTGGTGATCTGATGGTATATCTCACCGAACAGTGGAACAAATCTTTACATCGCTTTGGAGAAAGTAAGATTATTGCGCTTGATATTTCTAAGGCGTTTGATAGAGTTTGGCACCAAGCTCTCTTATCGAAAATGCGCGCATTTGGTTTCGATGAATCTCTTCTTCGTTGGATTAGAATAACCTTTCGGACCGATCAATACAAGTCGTATTGGACGGTTTCAAGTCTGAAATCCACAAAATAAATGCTGGTGTGCCCCAGGGCTCCGTTTTGTCTCCGACTCTCTTCCTTATTTTATAAATGATCTTTTGTCTGAAACTTCTAATCCATTAAACTGTTTTGCTGACGATGGTACACTCAGCTTCTAATATTCGTTTACAGATTCTCATCCATGTCCTTCGGATGTGGAACTTGAACGGCAGCGTATGATTAGCTCATTAAATTGTGATCTCGATAGCATTGTCCAATGGGGAATCAAAAACCGCGTGGAATTTAATGCTTCGAAAACTCAATGCTGTCTTCTGTCATCAAAGCGAAACACACCTCCCATGCCGCTATCCATGAGCGACACTTGTATTGAAGAAACCGAAAAGCTTTCAGTCCTCGGTATGTGTATCACAGACCACCTTCTGTGGAATGAACACATATTCGACGTCGCCAAAAATGCAGCTAAATGCTTAGGCTTTCTTCGGCGATGCAAGAAATTTTTCTCGCCTTCTGATCTGGCTGTAATCTATAAAGCATTTATCCGTCCGAAGCTTGAGTACAATTCTCATATTTGGGCAGGTGCCCCAATAACCCACTTGAGTATCTTAGATAGGATTCAAAAAAGAGCTTTGAAAATGATAGGTGACAGAAATATAACAGAAACATTTGCATCCCTCGAACACCGCCGCCATGTTTCATGTCTACCATTATTTTACCGTTACTTTTATAAACACTGTTCTAGTGAAATAGCCAGCTGCATTCCTCCCCTAAGACAATTCAACCGTAATACTCGTACCTCTAGGAATGCACATCAGTTTACCCTCGAGTCCAACTTCGGACGTACTGTCAAGTATAGAGATTCTTTTTTTAGCCGCACTACCCGAATGTGGAATGCTTTACCCGGCTCTATCTTTCCCGACCATTTTAATATTCAGAGGTTCAAAACCAATGTGCATCGGTATCTCCTCTTAAATCCTTCCCTATTTTCCCAACGCTCGCACTGTGTTTAAACATTTTAAGGGCAGCCAAATCCCTTTAGTGCGCGCTCAAAAAAAAAAAAAAAAAAAAAAAGTACTCCCGGCTTTTCATAATCGTTTTTAGATTCACGTTCATGTCCTTCTTATACGGAACTTACGGCAACTCATCAAATTCGAATCTTGGCAGCATTGGTCAATGGGGAATCAAAAACAGAGTATAATTATTCAATTATTTTGTCATTAAAGCGTATCATACCCCCATGCCGCTATCCATGAAGGGATCTTACATGTAGGAAATTGAACAGCTTTCAGTTCTTAGTATGTGCATCACGGATGCCCTTCTGTGGAATGAACACATATTTTACGTCGCTAAAAATGCTACGAAGTGTTTAGGCTTTTTCCGAAGGCGCAAGAAATGTTTAACTCCTTCTGATCTAGGTGATATTTACTTAGCCTATCATATATATTCATCCTAAACTAGAGTACAATTCTCATATATAGGCAGGAGCTCCTAAAAAATATCATTCAGGTTGAATATGAATTGGAGTTACTAAAGGATTTGCAGGAATAAAATTATCTGGATCTCCTTATATATAAGGATTTATTAATGTTAATATAGTTAATCACTAAAGTCTGTTAGATTAAATACAAACAAGAGCTTTGAAAATGACAGGACTATCACTGAAACATTTATATCTCTCGATCACCGCCGCCGCGCCGTAATGTTTTATGTCTTTCATTATTTTGTCGCTATTTTTATAAACAGAGTGTTCAATGAAATAGCCAGTTGTATTAATTTCGCCCGTAATAGAAAGTCCATCAGTTTACCCTTGAGCCCAACTTAGGACGTACTTTCAAGTAGAGGGATACTTTCTTTCCCCGCGAATGAGGAATGCTTAATACGCGACTCTATCCTTTCCCTCCCATTTTAGGATCCATAACTTCAAAATTAAGTATATCCTTTCAAACCCTTCCCTATTTTCTTAACGTTCGTCAGGCGCTCGTCAGGTTTTGGGGATTGATACAGATTTTGAATAAATTTCGTGTCTGAAATGAATAAAGTAATTTTAATTAAACTGCATTGAATTTGACTCAAACGGAAACAGGGTTTTTATATCTTTTTTGTTGAGTTGTTGGTTATTTTCACATACCTATCACGTAAACGTCTAATAATATTTTGCATCACACAGGTCCTTCCAAGAAGTATGTACCTTTACATACTTATTATATTTAATTCCAGGTATTTTACAAAAATAAACTTTTTATAAAAAAAGCTAAATAAGAGAAGACATAATTTGATGCCTTTATTCACACTACTCCATTAAAATTCAAATGCAATCACATTTGTATGGTTATTTTATACATTCTTATGTCTGAAATGCGACCCAGGCTTTTTTTTATATATTCCACGCGCGCAAAAGGGGTTATGGCTACCCTTAAAATGTTTTTAACACAGCACGAGCGATTAGGTAAGTAGGAGAGGATTTAGAAGGAGATACCGATGCACATTGGTTTTGAACGTTTGCACATCGAAATGGGAGGGGAAAGCCGAGTCAGGTAAAGCATTCCACATTCGTGTGGTGCGACTGAAAAAAGAATCTCTGTACATTACAGTACGTCCGAAGTTGGGCTCGAGGGTGAACTGATGGGCATTCCTAGAAGCGCGAATATAACGGTTAAATTTTTTAACACTTAACTAACACTAAACACTTAGCAGCGTTTTTGGCGACATCAAATATGTGGTCATTCCACAAAAGGTGGTCTGTGACACACATACCGAGAACTGTGAGCTGTTCGGTTTCCTCGATGCAAGTGCCACCCATGCATAGCGGCATTGGGGGTGGGTTTCGCTTTAATGACAGGAGACAACATTGAGTTTTAGAAGCATTAAAATCTACGCGGTTTTTGATTCCCCATTGGACAATGCTGTCGAGATCAGAATTTAGTGAGCTTATCATACGCTGCCGTTCAAGTTCCACATCCGAAGGAAATGGATGAGAATCTGTAAACGAATATTAGAAGCTGAGGGTACTATCGTCAGCAAAACAGTTTAATGGATTAGAAGTTTCAGACAAAAGATCATTTATAAAATAAGGAAGAGAGTCGGAGACAAAACGGAGCCCTGGGGCACACCAGCATTTATTTTGTGGATTTCAGACTTGAAACCGTCCAATACGACTTGTATTGAACGGCCCGAAAGGTAATTTCTAATCCAACGAAGAAGAGGTTCATCGAAACCAAATGCGCGCATTTTCGATAAGAGAGCTTGGTGCCAAACTCTATCAAACGCTTTTGAAATATCAAGTGCAATAATCTTACTTTCTCCAAAGCGATGTAAAGATTTGTTCCACTGTTCGGTGAGATATACCATCAGGTCACCAGTGGACCTATTGCTACGAAAGCCGTTCTGCCAGTCATTAAGAAGCTTTCGTTCCTCGAGATATTTCTTGAGCTGGAAATTAATCAGCGTTTCCATGACCTTGGAGAGAAGGGACGTAAGTGCAATTGGTCGATAGTTAGAGGGTGAAGAAGATACGCTTTTTTTAGGGACAGGCTGGACAAAGGCTGTTTTACATCCACTCGGATAGAGACCAGTAGAGTAGGACAGATGGAAAAGCTTACGCAGTGGTTTTGCCAGCGTTGAAGAACACCTCTTCAGAACAATGGGAGGGATACTATCCGGGCCAGCGGATTTGTGTACATCAAGATCCTTAAGAAGTCTAGCAACTGCACTAGTGCGAAAGAAGATTTGTCCCATAAAATCATTTACGCTCTCAAGTACAGGAGGAATCATAACACTTTCTGGCAGCGTCGAATTAACAGCAAACTGTGCTGCAAGCAAATTGGCTTTATCTTGCGAGCTGACAAAAGGAGTATCATTGGAGACGAGCGTTGGAACCGAGGTCGAGGTGGTTTTTACAAATGACCAAAAATTTTTACTACCTTTAGGACATTGTAGTATTTTTTGCCGTAATTTTTGATAATGTAAAAATTTGGTTCTTCGAATATGAACGTTACAGGTCTTTCTAGCTTGTTGAAACTTTTTCCGGTTTTCCTCAGAAGGGTTGGCTTTATAATATCGGAAGCTTACTTCTCTAACCCTAATAACCTCTTTACAGCTCGAATCAAACCATGAGTTTTCTTTGGGTTTGATAGATTTCACCCTATTCGGGATAAATTTTCTCATTCCACAAAGAATCAAGTTTGTAATCATATCTGCACTGGCGTCAACATCACTATCGAGGAAGCATAGTGACCAGTTAAAGCTCTTGAAGAAATTATTGAGACCGTCCCAGTTGGCTTTCTCGTATTGGCAAACGGTTCTCTTTGGGATTTTTTCTTTAACTATGCTTTGGTGGCAAACCGAGTAGGCTCGTCAACAAGCTGAGTCAGGTGGTTTAACTCAGCAAAAATCTCGACATACCTTCCTTCGGGTGTTGTCTGACCAGAATAGCGTAGCCACGAAGAATTGTGTACATTGAAATCGCCCGTAACAACGATTTCACTGTGCGGATAATGGGAATTGAATCGGACAGCGCATCGAATTCGTTAGAAGTCGAATTACTATCCAAACTTGGGCTACGATAAATGAAACATGTATGTATGATGTGCTTATTGACGGTGAATTTTAACCACATGAAGTTAAAGTTTGAATTTAAACAAGGGCCATATTGTGGTTGAAGCTGATAAGCCACATCATTACGTACATATATTGCGAGACCATGGTGTAGGAAAAATAAAGGCACTAAGCTATAACCAGGTAGGCTAAATTTGGAGAAATCAGAATTTTCACCTACCTGGGTTTCACTTAGTGCCAAGACTGCTGGCCTGTTTTTTACAGTATGTACGTACACAGCACAGAAATTCTTTCTCAGCCCCCGAATGTTGCTAATATCGACCCTTAAATTCACCTACCATTACGAAAAAACAAACGTTAAAAACCAAATCATACAGTTATCTATGCTGATATTGAGTTTGGGCCACAATAAAACTTCACAATACAAAACACTACCAGTGTTATGGCTTAGTAGTATGTATTGATGCGCCCCAAAGAACTGTTTAAACGGTATACATTTCATAGAACTGTGTTTTTTTAATCTTCGAATTTCCCTGAAACGGCTAACTAATTTTTATTTTATTTGTATGAAGTCGCCTCTGGAAAGTGTTAGCATTCCGTACCAATATTTTAAAAAATTATATTATTTGATTTAAAAATAAATTGTTTTGAATAACAAAGTACATTTTGATAATAACTAAGAGCGAGTTCTTAATCGCCTAACTTAAAAAATATATAAGAAATACATAATTAGTTTTTTTGTCGATTTAAAAAAAAAAAAACTGCAAAATCTTGTGAGGTGTCAGGGTGGCAAGTAATGTTTTAATTCAGAGAAAATGTTTTTTTTTAAATAACTTTTGTAATTTTAAAAATAGTTTTCATTTTAATCGGAGTTGAAACTTTAACATTCCTGTCCTTCAATCTTCAAGCCAAGATTTCGACTTTTCACGATAAAATATAATAGTTAAAAACGTCTTAAATTTTTCAAACCCCCCCCCCCCCCCCTGCGTTTACGCCTGACGCTCGTACTGTGTTCAATCATTTTAAGGGTAGTCAAAACCCCTTTGAATGATACTGTGCTGTGACATGTCTACAGCGAAAAGAATCATCACTGAGGAAAGCGAAGCTTTGCTGAATAGGGCTACCCACTTTCCAACACTGGTTGACTAAGTCTTATATTGTTTTGAGAAATTAACTATTTTAGGAGGTTAAAATTAGTTTGCAGAATTTTACGGATATTATTGCTCGGCTTCCGAGAGAAAAGCAAACATAAAGTTTTTATATTTCTCAACTCGCTTTGACTTGACGTAGCACTTTTGGTAAGTTAAATCGAATTCAGGCAATGTTTTGACTTCGGGACTCTATTCATTGGTTGTTACTAGGCTTCTGCCCAAATCCTTGGCGAATAGGTACTCGTATACTGGCGAGAATCAGCCAACCAAAAATCAGCGCTTTGAAAAAATATTTTTTCACCTCAGCCCAACAATGGGGTGCAGTCTTTTTTTATAAAAAAGGATTGTTGAAGCGAACTACCCTTTTTCACTTTTGCGTTCTTCTCAAAAGAAATTAATCATTATCAACTATCACTTGGTTAGAAAATGAAAAAACAAAAATAATTCGTCATAGTTTAAAAATGGCATTTGGCTTTTGAATGAATCATCCTATAATTTGCAAAATTTTAAACATCCCATCTCTTCTAATCTAAAAATGTTGCTAAAAAGTTCATAAAAAAAATAAAAATAAGTTCCAAATGCTGAGCCATGCAAGCCACACAAACACAAGGAATGCTTTCATTGATTCATTAGCACCACAATGGCAATGGTTTATTGTTGAATCACCTTTAAAAAATAAGTAAAATAAAATTTAAAACGAAGTAACGAATCTCACGACCGCCACCGCCACCACTACCAGCCGCCAAGACCGACCCAAGAAGAAACCAGAGAATCAAGAACTGCGCTGGTGGCTGGCTCAACATTGCCAACTATGTGATGGCGATGTATATTTACCGTGCTGATGCCCGACCTGAACAACTTCATTTATTTGAAATGCCAAAATCTGAAGTTAATAGGTCTGCATTCCCATCTTCGTCGCACTGAATCCACCAACACAACTGTAATTGGCCAAAATCATAAACCAGACAACAATAATTGCAATCGTTATTTTTTTTTTTTTTTTTTTTAATTTTTGTAATCTTATTTTTTGTGGTCTCAAAGTGTAGGATTTAAATAAATTACCATCAGATTTTTTTTTTGTTGATTTTTTTTGTGTATGTATCTGAAATTTGGAAATATCCCGCAGACGAGAGAGAGAAGAGTCTGTTAGTTGGTTGGTTGGACCAAAAGAAAGACAATTATCACAAAAAGACGCAAAAAATATATTTTTGGTTGAACTCCTGACCTTAAACTTAAAGTCACCAAATCGATTATCGTTAGCCGGGGTTGGTGCGCGGAGGCGGCAGACCACGCAGCACACGAAGAAATTAGAAAGAGTCCGTCGCGTCGTCGTTGGTTGGAGCACTGCGCCATTGTCATTTTAAAGTGCTTAATGCAGGCGAGGTAAAAGGAGAAGATCACCTTCAAAAAGAACCCCCAAAACAAATAAAATAAACAGCCATTACCAGCTTTATTATTTGATGATGGCGGGCTTTCGGGCTTGCGCGGGCTCTTGACTTGACTTGAAATTGGAATTCTTAGTCGACCTTGAACAAGTCAATTTGCTGCTGCTGACTGATTTTTAAGACAAATATTATGGCTTTCATTTGAGTGCGATGATTTGACTTGTTATATCGAGTATTACGCTAGCATGCTGTGAAGAGGTGCTAATTCTGTCGAGAGTCAAGGTTGAATTTGGTTCTTATTATTTTTGTGTGTGTTGTTGTTGTAAGTATACATACTTATTATTCTTCTTCGGCTTTAAACAAGAATCAGTCTTGTTGATTGTGAGTGTTGAGTTTAAGTCTTGAAGAAAAAACCAAAATCTGGCATTCTTGATGATGGCTGGACTTGGATTGGTTAGGTACGAGTTCATGGCGTGGGATGGATATAAGCTTTGTTAAGCTTGAACAATATTTATTGGTTGTTTTATGTTGAATTTTTGGTAGGTATGAAGATATACTTAAACGATTATCCGATAGTATTTTGTGTTCTCGTTTGATTGATCTAACGTTTTTTTTTAAACAGATTAGACATTTCGAAAAATTTACTGCCCACATGCTATAACAAGTGGGATTTAAGTAAATACAACCAATAATCCTGGATTTATTCACATTAATGCTGGATTTACGTGTATCTTCGTCTGCAAATATGAAGAAAAGTAGAGCGGGACAGATGCATGCCAGAAATCCGAGCGTGTGAAAGAGAACCATCAATAAGATGAACATGTTCGTCTGCATACCTGCATTATGACACTTCCTATAATCTGCATGTACGAAGATCTTCTGCATTTGGGTGTGCTCTCTCTATCCAACAAATGTAAGTTATAATTTTGTATCCCCTTTTTTTTGCAGAAGTCACACAAAGATACATGTAAACCACCATAAATGATATTATGAGCGTTACTGACAGAAGCCCCTTAAGCTTCAAAGCTTCACACAAAAATTGCGCGAGACTCCATCACCACCAAAACATAAGGCAAAATATGCTAAAATTTCTTCCAATAACTTGCAGACGCTTCTTATAATTTAAAAGCAAAGGGAAAAACAGAGCGTGATGTCAGTGATAATGGGTTTAACAGTCAATCAAAAGGCATCAAAAAAGTTCACCAAAGTAACGCGACACGTCTTTGGCAGGAAGGGACTTAGTCCACTTGGACTCCACTATAAGCTCAGGCAACAATACAAATCTTTGAATAAACAACAACATAATCTACCTCCCCCCGGAAGGTACAGAAGAGGAAGACTACAACTACGTTGGAGCACGCAAAAGTAAGAGCACCTCTCAACCTTGTGTATAACTGGAAACAACTAAATATAGCTAGGGACCAAGCTGTCTGTAGAAGCGTGTTGGTTAGACAAGACCCATATTTGTTAACCTACGCTGTAGACCCACCTTTTGAAAGTAGGTTCCCAAATGTCTCATTTTAGTGAGATATAAGTTCATAATTCTTTGACGTTAGGTAGAAAGGGGTTAAGCGACAAAATTGCAGTTTTCGCATTTAAATCGGGTTAGATTAAGCTATTTCTTCGATTTGAATTTGTAAATAAATTATAAATCTAGAGCAACTGCTTCCGATGGAAACTGTCGGATCTAATCGCCAACAAAAAATCGATTTGCCTGTAGCTATCTCGACAGCAAACGGACACTTCTCTTAACTCTATAAATCTCCTAGTTTGGCTTTTTTATTATATGTTCGTCAAAAATATTTGAAAAGAACTTTGATTATTCACAAATGAGTATTTCATATTTCTTCAGCTGGCTGATGATGATGATGCAACACTTCACCTCTTCTTCTGCAAAAATTATTATTTTGTTCCCAAGACTGTTCAAACCCATAACCATCAAACAAGTATCTGCATAATCATCTAGAGAAATATCTGACGGCATGAATAGCCATACTAATCCAACCTCACTCTTCAATTCGCCAA
Source organism: Melangyna quadrimaculata (assembly GCA_949320155.1). Classification (NCBI taxonomy): domain Eukaryota; kingdom Metazoa; phylum Arthropoda; class Insecta; order Diptera; family Syrphidae; genus Melangyna; species Melangyna quadrimaculata. The sequence continues at coordinate 184,267,380 of OX439485.1, forward strand.
ACAACAAAGACAGCTGCAAGCGTAGATAGTCTTTTTAATATGGCCATATAGCCAAAGTGCATCTATGATGGATTCCACTATGACTTTATATTGAAGAAGACAAAGAATCTTCTTTTTCTACATCACGTCGGTCGCTTCGCTGATGGTTGTTGCAATATTTTCAATTTCTATATAATGTTTCACTATGTCGTATAGAAACAATTTCCACTTCACGAAGTAGGAAGTCATAGAAAACGAAACGTTCTGACGACGCGACGCACGATCATTTCGCTGTCATATCATCAACATCATCGTCTTTTAGCTTAACCTGGTTCTAGAACTCAAAGCAATCTTAGATACCTATATCTGTAGATACATCTTTCCTATCATAAGTTCCAATCCAACTTACAGCAGGCAGAAGAGAAGGATAGAGTATATACATATACAACATCCTCCCTGAAAGTACACTAAGAAATTGTCCCGGTTACGGTGCCAATTCTAAGTTTCATTTTCTTGTTTTTAGCCATTTCTTCGACTACGTTCAGCACTAAATTAAGTAATTGCAGGCCTCTTCCATGCCATGGCAGGTATGTGTATCCATAGATATGAATGCATCATTTGCTCAGTGGTCAAAGAATGAGATGCATTCATGGAATCTAGCACAAACTAGGGCTGTGGAACATTTTGCTTCATATATGTAACACATTATTCTATTCTACGAAGATACTCGTATGTACGTACATATATACCTACGAAGATTTCATAATATGTTCATATGTATGTATGTATATCTCTAGCGAAGATCGTGCAGCAATAGAATGCAGCAGAACTACAGGCATATGGCCTAGACTCAATGGTTATACAACAACTATAAAAATGCACTGGCACGTATTATGGATGAGAACAGAGAATCGAAGCACCAGCACACCATCATCGTGCAAGCTTCACGAGAACTTTATATATTTTTTTTTACTTCTGGCAATTATTTTTGCTTCGAAGTAAAAAAAAAAAGGAAAGAAAAATGAGAAAAGCATCTCATTGGAACGCAGAATGTGACTTAGCTATATTAGAGGGCGTAACCAAAGCAACTTACTTTGAAGTCTTTATGATGATTGCATAACAAAATATTATCTTGATCGGTTGTTTTCTTGTATAAGGTGATGCTTTCAAACAATCGATTAGAAATCTTCGTTTGATGTCCCTATAAGGGCGCTATTGACAGTTTCGCATGCGAAACTTACGTTTCGATGGGCGTCAGAATGTAAGATCTTCTTCAGTCTTCTCAAGAGAACTGAAAATTGCTTCTGAAATTCAAAATTGAAACAGAAGTGTTCACACTTATCGAATTGTTCTTCCGGACTACCAATCGAAAAAGGCCAGAAGATATACGTACAGCGGATGTAGTTTCTCTACGACCAAGCCAGGGCGAGTTATTAGCTATTGGACACCTGGGGTCCCAGAGGGCTTTTTGTTGTCTTATGGTGGATTGACAATGTATGTATACTTTTAATTCCTGCAAAAACAGGTATACAAAATATAAAATCTACATTTTCTGGATAAAGAGAGAAGACCAAAATGTAAAACAGCCTCATAAATGCATATTTTAGGAAGTGCCATAGTCAAGATATAAAGACGACCAATGTCATATTCATAAATGCACGTCACAGACTTGGTTTTTCGGCAAATGTACATCTCTTCCGGCTTACTTTTTTTCAAATTTGCTTTTGAAGATAATATGAATTCACAATAAATCCACCATTGTGTTTATGGATTCACATGAATAACCCAGCTATTCGACCCAACCATCTAAAACTTTATTTGGGGTTGCTAGAGGCGTTTTTTATTTTTTGATCTTTGCTATAATAAAGAAATGTAGAACATTAGCCCAATAGCCCATGGATAAATGAACTCACTTGAAGCCACCCTCTTAAGATTTAATTTAAGTCTGCTGTCGTCCGTTTTTTGTTTTTATACAACGTGTCATTGAAAGATGCTATAATTATAGCAAATGGCAGCAATACCAATTACACTACTTTGACACTTGTGAAAACAGATACAAAATAGATATAGCAACGGCAAATACTGCACGGAGCCACAACCAAAACTCTGAGGGTTGCATTTCCGGGTCACCTGATCTCTCATTTTGGAAATTTGCACTGGCCGTCTGGATCACCCGATTTACCGCTTTAGCATTTGTTGTTTTTCTCATGTCACGAGTCTGTGTCTATAACCCTCAGACTCCTGAAGCCTCATACTCCTCAAGAGATTATCCGTTTAGGGTGCGAAGATTTACCGGAAGTACTATACTGGCAGGAGTAATTGAAAATGCCATAACTAGGTCCCGAATAATGGTTAAGAATTCTGGCGGGTGGCCACTTTGCCGATATCACTTTCTTGACTTAATGGAAACAAAATTAAGACATGAAATAGACTTCATCCAAACGTTTTTCATCAAAAATTACAGCATAGCCAAAAATCATCGGGTAACAACTTTTACGCCACCTGTGATGTTTGCTTTAAAAAAAAAAAGTTTAATGTTTTTTTTTCTGAAGTTGGACAAACGATCTTTCTTTTGGGTTGATATTTACAGCCACTGATCAATTGGCACCTTCCTCTCAGTTTTCATTTGGGAGTTGTTCACATGCAAGTTTCATATGAAATTAATCATAACGGTAAATTTTTCGCTGTGTGATTTTTCTGGTAACTCAAAATTGGGTGTGAAGTTTTACCAGATTTTAACTTAACGATTGACTATTTTACCGTCAAAAAATATTACTTTATTAAGTGCGCAGTAGGTATTTGAAACATTTCCTCTTCCTGTTTCACGCTTTGAAAAATTATATAGTTTCAACATCTGTACCCAGGACACAACTGAATGAACAAAATATTATGTACCACTTTTCAAGTGTCTTAAAATTGCAGACGAAATATAACTATATCTACTATATCGCAATTTTCTAAAGACGCACACCACACACATCTTCCAGAGCTAGAGCAGCACATCAGCAGATAATAGAATCTTTAACATGATCTAATTCCATGAAGTAAAAAATTTACAAAAACATACATATATATTCGTCCATGATGACTATACCTACATAGAATCTACTGAGAACGACGACGGCAAGCAAATCGCCCTCTCCACGGACATGACTCGTTGATCTTCACAATCAGCAACGTCAACTTACTTCATAGTGTGAGCTATTGCGTTCTTCAAAAAAACGTTCTAATGGATGCGATATGTATTTTCCTTCAGTTCTATATACACAACACAATCCCCCCCTCCGCCACCATACCCCCATTTTCAGCCTCCTCATCCTCTCTCCAAGACTAATCGTGCATCAAACGATCGTGCGTGCAACAAAGATCAACAAAAAAAGCAGCCAGAACCGCCAACTAAATTTAAAATTGCTTTAGTGCTTTCAAGAATCTAGTAACCTAGTTTCTTAGTTTTTTTTTTTTTTTTGTTCTGTTCCATGTGTGGATCTGTAAACATGGTCATTCTATCTAGTGTTAGAGAGGGTGGGTGCTGTAAAATGAGGAACGGCCGGGGTGGCTTTGGGGTAAGTGCTCAGAAGGCTGGCTGTAAGCTAAATTAATAGAAATCGCACGATGAAGATGCTGATGATGATGATGATATTGCCACACGGTAACGACGACGGCGATGGCGATCGTCCTACACTTTTGTGAAGGATTGAGGTATATACAACACTATTTTAGTTCGTTTCTTGCCACCATCATCGTCGTAGTCGTCACTCGCCTCGATATACCTTATCTATAAAACAGCAACTATATTGCCCCGAAGTTACACAGCTTCTGGGTCATATTCTAGAATCTATATAGAGAACACACGTTTGGCTCTTATCTTCAGCGTAATTTGTCTCAATTGACTGACGAGCCATAAGCAACTACTGGGTCTGATATGGGTGTTTGCGAAGTTTTAAGAGTTTTTCACTGAACAGCGTGAAATTCCATAGAAAAAAACAACAATCAATAATAATTTTATTGTGTAACAAAGAGCATCAACTTTCAGATAGTGTAAGAATAATTTTAATAGGTGTACAAAACAGAGATGATGTTAAATTAATGCAAAATAAGTTTTTTTTTTTTAAAGATGAAGTGATCTCAAGTCTCAACTTCTTTATAGTAAAAAAAGAAAAAAACAAGTGACTGTTTTTGACCATGCTATAGGCTTGGGATAAAATTGTAACCCACCGTGCTACGTCGGCTACTGACATAAATCAAAAGATTATTAACCATTGGGAATCAATTAAATGAATAATAGAAAAGTTCAAGCTCAAGACAAGTGTCTCGCCTCTGCTTTTGGCTAAGATCCAAGGTAAGGTTTAATGATATCTTCAACTTAACATTATTGTAATTTTAAAACAGTTGGCTGACATTTTCTAAATTTTAAATATAGGAACTCTTTAACAAGTATGTATGTCCCCTTTCACACAAGGAAACTGGGTTGCCAGCAATTTTTAGTTTGCTGGCGAGAGAGGCGTAAGGGGAAGTAAAAAAATCTCCCCTCAAACTCAAATCTCGCCTACAAACTATCTAGTTTCTGGCAACTCAGTTTCCTTGTGTGAAAGCGATCTAATACTACGATTTAATTAGATCCGAAATGAGGTAATTTCGAAATTAGCTCATTTGGAACGTCAAATTTGTATAGGAAATGACGTTCCAAATGAGCTAATTTCGAAATTAACTCATTTCGGCTCTAATGAAAACGTAGTAGAAAACATTGCATTCAACGCATCAAATTTGTAAGTACTTTATTTTCAGGTCGAGCTTCTGATTGTCCAATCTACAAGGGGAAGGGTGATACACGAAATTGCGACAGCTACCGTTCGATTAAGCTGATGTCACTGATACCACTGAGACTCATTTTTGTTTAGCTTGGCTCAGGGACTCATCTTTTTAAGATTTTACTCTATTTTTTAAGAATACAAATAACAGTAATACTGCTTTATACTATCGAAAAACATCGCATTTTTGTGATATTTGTAATACGTGTACGTGATTTATGCAAAAATAGTTAGTTTAAGAATATTTATGAATTAAATATTTTTTGTTTATTTTTTCAATGTATTTATAATTTTATTAGGTAATAAAAAATAAATAAGGAAATACCTCAACATACATGTGTTTATGATTAGTTAGTTAGGTTGATGATCGGACAAAAAAGCCTTAATACAAACTTAATGGTTTTTTTTTTTGCGACTCATATATTTTTAAAAAGGTTCATTTTTCTAGGCTCTATGACTCAATCAAAATTAAACCTGCGGTAATACTGCACACCATGAAGATCGTTGAGCGTGTATTGGATGGTAACCTACGAAAAATAATACGGTTACCAGACGACCAGTGCGGGTTTGTTACTGGTAAATCAACCAATTCAGAGTACAAGAATCAGAATGGAAAAATATCGGGATTCCTTGAGAGATTTGCATAATTATTGTATTTGGTTGATTTTGAAAAAGCATTCGACAGACAATTACATGATCTGATATGGGTTGCACTTAGGCAACGAGGAGTTCCGGATGTCTAGGTGCGGATGGTCATAGACATGTACGAGCAAAGGTAAGAGGCACCGAAGAGTTCCCAATTAGAGTAGGTGTGCAACAGGGAAGCGTCTTGAGTCCTTTGCTCTTTATTACTGTCATTGATTTTCTGCTTGAGGATAAGATGACAGACCCCAAAGTGAATCAGTTATTCTTTGCTGACGATGGAGCCATCATAAGTAAAGATCCTGTTTCCTTGCAATGAGCACTTGATGTATGGGTGGATGTTCTGGAGGGAAATGGATACCGCATTAGCGCGAAAAACCCGAATACCTATGGTGTCCATTTTCTGATCCACACAGGCCTATTCCTATTCCGGACATCTATTTGAATGGAACAGTGCTTCCCAAGTGCGAAAAGTTAAAATATCAATAGCGAAGGATCTTGTGATGACGACATCAAACATCGCGTAAGCGTATAGAGTGGATGAAGTGGCGGGAAAACTCTGCCATCTTCTGTGATACAAAAATGCCCCCTAAGCTGAAAGGAAACCTCTACACGGCAGCTGTTCGTCCAACGCTTACATATACGGTTCACAGTGCTGGAGAATGTACAAGAAGTATGAGAGTAAATTGACGGTAGCTGAAATGAAGATGCTACGCATGACAGCAGGAGTAACAAAGCGTGATCGAATAAGAAGCAAGAGAATCCGAGGGAGCATACACGTCAAAAATACCATCTTGGACAAAATACAGCATTACCAACTTTAGCTGGTACTGTCATGTACAAAGAATATGCCATGAGAACCCAGTTCAAAAGTCAATAGCACAAAACGTTCCAACACTAACGCGGAAGAATGGCAAGCGCAAAATCTCCTGGATGAACAAATGCAACGACACCTGCATTTAGTTGGACTCAAACATGGAACAATCCAAATCAGGGAGGCCTGTCGACGTTATCTGAGGTCAAACCGGCGAACCCCACAAGTGGAACCCTAGGTGAAACAGTTGAGTGGGAGAGTTGTAGTCCCCCTCGAGATGATGACAATCCCCGGTTTAATGAAGAAGAAGAGCTTCTGATTGGCCAGCTTTCATAAAAAGTAAGATGGCATTCAGTTACGTTTAGTGAAGTTTAGTTACGTTTCATCTGAATTTCAGAAAGAAATTCCCAACTGAAAATTCAGCTGACAGCATTTCTATACAAAATCTAGGCTCTCTGTATAAAACTGATATTTTATATAATTTTGCGTTCAACGACATAAATTTAACTTTAGTAAAATTTGAGGAGATATTAACGATGCTTAACTCGTTTACAACTAGCAAAATACAATTTTTAGTCTAGTATGATATTATATATATATATATATATATAAGATTTTGCGCCATTGAATTTTCAAGAAGAATATAATATTTTCCTTAAATTCCAAAAATTATCTTGTAACATTATATTATTTTGTACTTTGTGAAATATTACTTTTGAAATAAGAAATGTAAGATCTTAAATAGCTATTAGAAAAATATTTCTCAAAATAGTATAAAAAGGATCGACTTTGAATTCTATTATTATTATTACGTTTTTGATTTCATAGAGTTTGGAGCATTTAGAAATTGTAGGGAGGTACACTACCGCCTATAATTATAAAGGTTTTACACATTTTTTTCTTATATTTTGTTTTGTTAATTATTTTTAAATAAAGATTTGTTTGGTTGTTTTTTTTTTATAAAAGACTTGAGTTGTTATATCGGTCGCACTTCTCAACCGACACAATCCGTGTTACCTTTGTTTGAAAATTTGTATTGCAAAGTTGTTAAAATTGCGAAAGAATTCCTATATACAGGGTGCCCCGTATAGAAAGGATAACCCTGAAGCGCTCATAGTATGGCCGTCCTGAAAACTGATAAAAAAAGTTCTATCCCAACCACAAGAAAAGATACATGCATTTTTTTGTTCAGTGCATTAATTTTTGCCTTACTTTACATTTTTGAATACCACCACTACAAGTGAATGAATTCCATCGTTTTTTTTTCGTAGCAATATTTTACATTATGTGTGCCAAAACACTAATAGAAGAAAATTATAATAACTGTTGGACTTCTTAGAGAAACAAATTATTTAAATTTGATTTTCAATGCAAAATGTGAAAGAAAATAATTTTTGAAAAAGTTAAATCATATCCTGTATAAAAAAAAATGCATAAATACCTAAGTGGCCAACCATTTTAAAAATATGCGCGTTAAATGCGAATTTCAAATTAGTATAGCTTGTTATTGTATCTAGAGTCAATAGCAAGTTATTGGTAAAAATCTGCAATCTAGAGGCAATTTAACAAAAACAAAAGTTTTAAAAATTAACACAGTAAACGTGAAAATAATGCCATGCGTTGAACATGGTAGATTGATAGCCTGTTTTTATGATGTTGTCCTAATGATAAATCCAAGCTATTTTGTTGGTTGCAATGAGTTTATTTGTTATTATTTCCTAAAAATGAATTTCAGGACGGCCATAAAGTCTACTATGTTTCATGGTTATCCATTGTTTACAAGGCACCCTGTATATAATTTCGTCGAAATCAGTGAAGGCATTAATAGCCCAGTCAAATTCGACAGTAAATTCGCAAAGCGCTATGTAGTGTTGCATTTTTGATATGTTGTTGGGGCATGTTAGAGTAGTCTGTAGCTAAGTTTGCAACTTCGAAAAACCTGTGCTCGCTGCAGGAGAAATGCAACAGTGAAAAAAACGCTAAAATCACACCATTTTTTTCGACATTTTCCTTTATATCTTTGGAAATATGCAACTTAGACTATCCACTATAAGCTTGTTTGCTACAAAATTTTCTACGAGACCATATTAATTCGCTTTACGAATTTAGCATTTTTTTTTGTTATTATCGACTGGGCTACAAGGAGAAACTTGAAAATCAAAAAAAAATGTTATATGACAGGTGCCGTTAATTGGCGTTATTGTTCAAATTTTGTTTAATCATAATATTTCCCATACCTTTAATAGTAATTTTTAATTTTTTTATCGAAATTGTTAGAGCCGTGCGTAACGCTTGCGTAACGCGTGCGTAACGCATACGTAACGTATGCGTAACGCATGCGTAACGCGTGCGTAACGCGTGCGTAACGCGTGCGTAACGTAATGTATGCGTAACGCATGCGTAGCGCATGCGTAACGTATGCGTAACGCATGCGTAACGCGTGCGTAACGCATGCGTAACGCGTGCGTAACGTATGCGTAGCGCATGCGTAACGTATGCGTAACGCATGCGTAACGCATGCGTAACGCGTGCGTAACGCATGCGTAACGTATGCGTAACGCGTACGTAACGCGTGCGTAACGCATGCGTAACGCATGCGTAACGTATGCGTAACGCGTGCGTAACGCGTGCGTAACGCATGCGTAACGTATGCGTAACGCGTGCGTAACGCATGCGTAACGTATGCGTTACGCATACGTTACGCATACGTTACGCATGCGTTACGCATACGTTACGCATGCGTTACGCACGCGTTACGTACGCGTTACGCATACGTTACGCATGCGTTACGCACGCGTTACGCATGCGTTACGCATGCGTTACGCACACGTTACGCATGCGCTACGCATACGTTACGCACGCGTTACGCATGCGTTACGCATACGTTACGCATGCGCTACGCATGCGTTACGCATACATTACGTTACGCACGCGTTACGCACGCGTTACGCATGCGTTACGCATACGTTACGTATGCGTTACGCACGCGTTACGCATGCGTAACGTATGCGTTACGCATGCGTTACGCAAGCGTTACGCACGGCTCTAACAATTTCGATAAAAAAATTAAAAATTACTATTAAAGGTATGGGAAATATTATGATTAAACAAAATTTGAACAATAACGCCAATTAACGGCACCTGTCATATAACATTTTTTTTTGATTTTCAAGTTTCTCCTTGTAGCCCAGTCGATAATAACAAAAAAAAATGCTAAATTCGTAAAGCGAATTAATATGGTCTCGTAGAAAATTTTGTAGCAAACAAGCTTATAGTGGATAGTCTAAGTTGCATATTTCCAAAGATATAAAGGAAAATGTCGAAAAAAATGGTGTGATTTTAGCGTTTTTTTCACTGTTGCATTTCTCCTGCAGCGAGCACAGGTTTTTCGAAGTTGCAAACTTAGCTACAGACTACTCTAACATGCCCCAACAACATATCAAAAATGCAACACTACATAGCGCTTTGCGAATTTACTGTCGAATTTGACTGGGCTATTAATGCCTTCACTGATTTCGACGAAATTATATACAGGGTGCCTTGTAAACAATGGATAACCATGAAACATAGTAGACTTTATGGCCGTCCTGAAATTCATTTTTAGGAAATAATAACAAATAAACTCATTGCAACCAACAAAATAGCTTGGATTTATCATTAGGACAACATCATAAAAACAGGCTATCAATCTACCATGTTCAACGCATGGCATTATTTTCACGTTTACTGTGTTAATTTTTAAAACTTTTGTTTTTGTTAAATTGCCTCTAGATTGCAGATTTTTACCAATAACTTGCTATTGACTCTAGATACAATAACAAGCTATACTAATTTGAAATTCGCATTTAACGCGCATATTTTTAAAATGGTTGGCCACTTAGGTATTTATGCATTTTTTTTTATACAGGATATGATTTAACTTTTTCAAAAAACGCATGCGTTACGCATACGTTACGCATGCGTTACGCATGCGTTACGCATGCGTTACGCACGCGTTACGCACGCGTTACGCATACGTTACGCACGCGTAACGCATGCGTAACGTATGCGTAACGCATGCGTAACGCATGCGTAACGCGTGCGTAACGCATGCGTAACGTATGCGTAACGCGTACGTAACGCGTGCGTAACGCATGCGTAACGCATGCGTAACGTATGCGTAACGCGTGCGTAACGCGTGCGTAACGCATGCGTAACGTATGCGTAACGCGTGCGTAACGCATGCGTAACGTATGCGTTACGCATACGTTACGCATACGTTACGTATGCGTAACGCGTGCGTAACGCGTGCGTAACGTATGCGTAACGCGTGCGTAACGCGTGCGTAACGCATGCGTAACGCATGCGTAACGCATGCGTAACGTATGCGTAACGTATGCGTAACGCATGCGTAACGTATGCGTAACGCGTGCGTAACGCATGCGTAACGCGTGCGTAACGTATGCGTAACGCATGCGTAACGCATGCGTAACGTATGCGTAACGCGTGCGTAACGTATGCGTAACGCGTGCGTAACGCATGCGTAACGTATGCGTAACGCATGCGTAACGTATGCGTAACGCATGCGTAACGTATGCGTAACGCATGCGTAACGCGTGCGTAACGCATGCGTAGCGCATGCGTAACGTATGCGGAACGCATGCGTAACGCGTGCGTAATGCATGCGTAACGTATGCGTAACGCGTACGTAACGCGTGCGTAACGCATGCGTAACGCATGCGTAACGTATGCGTAACGCGTGCTTGATGCATGCGTAACGCGTGCGTAACGCGTGCGTAACGCGTGCGTAACGCGTGCGTAACGCATGCGTAACGCATGCGTAACGTATGCGTAACGCGTGCGTAACGCATGCGTAACGCGTGCGTAACGCATGCGTAACGTATGCGTAACGCATGCGTAACGTATGCGTAACGCATGCGTAACGTATGCGTAACGCATGCGTAACGTATGCGTAACGCATGCGTAACGTATGCGTAACGCATGCGTAACGTATGCGTAACGCATGCGTAACGTATGCGTAACGCGTGCGTAACGTATGCGTAACGCGTGCGTAACGCGTGCGTAACGCATGCGTAACGTATGCGTAACGCATGCGTAACGTATGCGTAACGCATGCGTAACGTATGCGTAACGTATGCGTAACGCATGCGTAACGTATGCATAACGCGTGCGTAACGCATGCGTAACGCGTGCGTAACGTATGCGTAACGCATGCGTAACGCATGCGAAACGTATGCGTAACGCGTGCGTAACGTATGCGTAACGCGTGCGTAACGCATGCGTAACGTATGCGTAACGCATGCGTAACGTATGCGTAACGCATGCGTAACGTATGCGTAACGCATGCGTAACGTATGCGTAATGCATGCGTAACGCGTGCGTAACGCATGCGTAACGCGTGCGTAACGCATGCGTAGCACATGCGTAACGTATGCGTAACGCATGCGTAACGCATGCGTAACGTATGCGTAACGCATGCGTAACGTATGCGTAACGCATGCGTAACGCGTGCGTAATGCATGCGTAACGTATGCGTAACGCGTACGTAACGCGTGCGTAACGCATGCGTAACGCATGCGTAACGTATGCGTAACGCGTGCGTAACGCGCGCGTAACGCGTGCGTAACGCGTGCGTAACGCGTGCGTTACGCACGCGTTACGTACGCGTTACGCATACGTTACGCATGCATTACGCACGCGTTACGCATGCGTTACGCATACGTAACGCGTGCGTAACGCATGCGTAACGTATGCGTAACGCATGCGTAACGTATGCGTAACGCATGCGTAACGTATGCGTAACGCATGCGTAACGTATGCGTAACGCATGCGTAACGTATGCGTAACGCATGCGTAACGTATGCGTAACGCATGCGTAACGTATGCGTAACGCATGCGTAACGTATGCGTAACGCATGCGTAACGTATGCGTAACGCGTGCGTAACGTATGCGTAACGCGTCCGTAACGCGTGCGTAACGCATGCGTAACGCATGCGTAACGCATGCGTAACGTATGCGTAACGCATGCGTAACGTATGCGTAACGCATGCGTAACGTATGCGTAACGTATGCGTAACGCATGCGTAACGTATGCGTAACGCGTGCGTAACGCATGCGTAACGCGTGCGTAACGTATGCGTAACGCATGCGTAACGCATGCGTAACGTATGCGTAACGCGTGCGTAACGTATGCGTAACGCGTGCGTAACGCATGCGTAACGTATGCGTAACGCATGCGTAACGTATGCGTAACGCATGCGTAACGTATGCGTAACGCATGCGTAACGCGTGCGTAACGCATGCGTAGCACATGCGTAACGTATGCGTAACGCATGCGTAACGCGTGCGTAACGCATGCGTAACGTATGCGTAACGCGTGCGTAACGCGTGCTTGATGCATGCGTAACGCGTGCGTAACGCGTGCGTAACAAGTGCGTAACAAGTGCGTAACGCATGCGTAACGTATGCGTAACGTGCGTAACGCGCATGCGTTACGCACGCGTTACGCACGCGTTACGCACGCGTTACGCATGCATCAAGCACGCGTTACGCATGCGTTACGCATGTGTTACGCGTGCTTTACTTGACAGTAGCGCCAGCATAAGTAAGAAAGAAAGGAGGTGCCACTTTTCCATAGATGTATCATACTCTACGAAAACTTTAAGTTAAAAAATCGATTCTATCTTTATCTTTTAAACTCGATTATCTCGAGAACTAAGCATCGTAGAGGGTTAAACCCATCATTTTCGTGATCTAAGAGGTGCCACATTTCTACAAAACTTCAAGATGGAAAATCAACTCTATCTTTATCTCGCGAATTAAGCATCGTAGAAGGTTAAAACTATCATTTTGGTGATCTAGGAGGTGCCACCTTTCCATAGATGCATCATACTATACGAAAACTTTAAGTTGAAAAATTGACTCTTTCTTTATCTTTAAACTTGTAGTAGCCAGTAGCGTAATGGTTAGTGCGTTCAACTGTCACGCTGGAGCTCTGGGTTCGCTTCCCAGCCTCGTCCACCTAAAAACTAAAAAGTTTTTTTTCAGGGCTACTGCCTCTTGCGAGGAATTGACAAATCCTCCAAGAGTATCACTTGTCACAAATAAGTGCTTCTCGTCTAGCCGTTCGGATTCGGCATAACATTGTAGGTCCCTTCCATTCCTGTCGATAGGCGCACACAGGAATGGTTGCGAGTTGTTAGTCACTTGGCCCTGGTTCTTCATGAGCCGTTGTGCCACCCGATTTATTTATTTTATTTTATTTTATCTTTAAACTCGATTATCTCGAGAACTAAGCATCGTAGAGGGTTTGTCACGGTAAAATTTACCGCGGCATAAAATGGTCTTTTCACTCTCCAAATCCTTGCTCCCACTTATCCTTTTCTTCTTTCCACACAGGTGTTTCGTTCAATATACTGTGAGAGAGTAGGCCAGCCATGGTCCATTAGCCATTGGTACACTCTCTCAGTATTTTTAAGAGACAAAAATCAATGCAATCGTGACCTTAAGGTGGATAAGTTAAGTTCAAAGTTGGCAGGAATCCGTATATCAATCAAACCAACAGACGGATGGTCTGCTTGAAAACGAATCCCAAAAACAAAGCGCGGGTGACATTTGCTCCCCAGTCGCCAGAAGTAACTCATTTTAAGAATGGCCGAAGGCCGAACTTATTTCATGTTTATAAATTTCCAAAATCTTAATGAAGTAATTGTTCATAGGAAGTTTATTTCGTCTTGGTGTCATTTATAAACTTTGAAAATCATAAAAATTCGTTTGGCTTTCGTTCAGTTAATTTTCTCCAAATAATTATTCTTTTGTTCTTTCGGGAAAAAGTGATAATGGTCTATTTTATTTTGTTTTACATATATCTATTCTTAAAATAACGAAAAGATCTTGGGTTTTAATCCTATATTAAAAGTTTTCCCAAGCAAATTAATTTGCATTAAAATCATATTCTAATAATAATATTTCATTTAAGTCAAATTACTACAAAAGTCCTTCCTTCTACCCCCTCACGGGTTAGACTTTGTCGTAGTGAGGGGGCTTACGCCTAGGCTTTCAGCAATCCAGCTGCAAGTCTAGGTAACTAACATAACCCAAAAAAACCGAAAACCGAAATGTTGAAAACTATAAAATATGAAATGAGTACTAAAGAATTTAAAAAGCGAGTGGGGATATCCACTCAAAAGTCGGTAGGAGTCGCGACTACCGGCGATGGCTTGGCCTCTAAAGAGGAGAAGTCGCCAGTGACAATTAGTACACCTGGTATAACGAAGTGCGGAAGGTCTTGCGAGCCGACCACAATCCATGGAAAGACTGATAAGTCATCCGTGGAGGGTGAATCGACTCGTGAGCTAGACGCTACTGCTGGCGAAGAGGGCTTTGTCCTACCCGCCAGCAGTACAAATCCTTCGTGCTCGGGGGGACCCCCCGCGACCATTGGCAGTGCTGCTGCGAAAAACAGCTCCACTGCCGTTGGCCGTGGGGGTCTCTCTTCGGGTACGTTGGCTAATGCCCACCGTAGTGGTAGTAGTGGCGTGACGTACGCTGCTGATGCCATTACCACTGCCCGTAAACAAGCGAACTCCGGAGCGGGTGCTTTCCCCGTTACCGGACGAGGCAGACCGCAAAAGAGTTCGCAGAAGAGACTCCAATTTGTTGGAGGTTGGCGTGCGTTAGCAGGTTCTACCTCCACCGGATTGGGGCGAAAAAATGCACATGTGCTCAACTCCGGGTCGGGTGTCTCGCCCAGTAGTGCAGCAGAAATAGTTCTGCTTCCATCGGGATGGGGCTCAACAAAGCCACTCCCCCGCAGATGAGCTCGGAGACGGATATCACATCCGGCAGCGCGTCCGTGACTTACGGATCCAACACTGCTGGGGTGCTTAAGCCGCCTCCGTATTCACAGAAGAACCCCCAACCCGTTGGAAGCACGGCCGCTGACAACGGTCCTCCCTCCATCGGGATGGGGCTCAACACCCCCCCCCTCCCACGTTTTGGACCCAGGGGCGGGTACTTCTGCCAGCAGCGCGTCCGTGACTTACGGATCCTCGACTGCTGGCCGAAGTATACCGCCCCTGGGCTCAAGGAAGATACCACAACCCGTTGGTGGTAGGGTCATGAAAAATGGCTCTGCTTCCACCGAGTTGGGGTGGAACCAAACCAACCGTAAGGAGAGGCGGAATGCCGAGAGGATCGTGAAAGCTATCGGTGACATTCCGGTAGCGGATCGTGACTCGCGACAAACTGCCAAACTCCAATGGGCCATGAACATTATGGCTCTCAGAAAGACCAGCGGGGACTACACGTCAAAGCGTCAACGGTCCATTGGGAGCACCATCCCCGATCCCAAACGACCCAAGGTGCAAGGCACCGACAAATCACTTAACGTGAATAAAGGTCTGCCCTTTAGTGACGTACTAAAGGACAAAATTGTCATTGCAGTCATCGACAGAAGTAATGCAGATGGCAGGATCTCTCCTGAGAATTGGTTGAAGGTCATAGTGAAGCTCTCAGCTGGCTTCATGAGTTTAGTGAGGGAGCATCCCGGACCTCAACCAATCACAGACGATGCAGGCTGGCACCAAGGACGTGTTAAGCTCATCGCCTGTGCAGATCAGAGATCATGTGATCTGTTTAAGCTTGCTGTTAGCAGACTGGGAGAGGTCTGGCCAGGTGCTAGTCTCGAGGCTGTTGCTAGGGATGATATCCCCTGCAGGCCTAGAGCTCGTGCCTGGATCCCGATCGAACCAGCCAGCAAGGATGAAATACTTCAGATGATGCAGTACAGCAATCCAAGCCTACCTACAAAAGATTGGGTAGTCGCGAAGCTGGAAGAGATCAGGGGTTCCTTTAGATCTGCTATCATAGTAATCAACAAGGAATCTCTGGCTCCTCTGGTGTCGACCGAAAATGTGATTAGGTACGGCTTCCACAAAATCGCCTTGAAGGTTTTCAAAAAAGATGAGGAAGTTGCACAAGAAGCCCCTCCACAAAACCCCCAGGACATGACCATAGACGAAGACCCTGTCGTCGGCATCGAAACTCCAGAGATGGAGATAGATGACATTGACACTTCTCCGGCTATGGTATTGCCCAATCTGCCAACCGAAAGGAAGGCTCCTTCCGTCGACCTCTCCGACATGGAGAGCGTAGACTCCCCTATCAACGTTCTTCTAAGCGAGGAAGAACTTTTAAGATCTTCCTCTGAAGCCGAAGACGCTGACCAAACGGTGCTGGAGGTTGATCTGACCGACTGTGGTAACAATGCTGCAGCTGATTCAGATTAATCTCCAACACTGTATTATGGCTTCGGCCTCCCTTCTTCTCCGTCTGAACACAAACGGGGAAGATATTGTCCTGATCCAGGAACCATGGATTGCTAACTCCAGTGTTCAAGGACTCAGGACTCCGGGCTATTACACGCTGCATGCGCCAGATAAAGGTGAACCTAGATCTTGCATAGTAGCTAAATGTAATACTAATGTATTTTTACTCCCTAAATATAGCGATCGAGATGTAACGGCCGTCAGATTACAAACCGAAAAAGGGTTGTACTGGATAGTGTCCGCCTATCTTGGCCATGACGATCTTGGCCCTCTCCCCAGTGTAAAGCTAAGGAGACTGATCGCTGATGCAGAACGGCAGAATATACGCCTAATTATCGGGTGCGACGCAAGCGCGCACCATACAGTATGGGGGAGTTCGGATATTAACGACAGAGGTGAGTCTCTTTTCGATTATATTCTTACTACTAACCTACTTCTAAGTAATGTTGGAAACGTACCAACTTTTGTAACTAGAAATAGACAAGAAGTCTTAGATATCACTCTTGTCTCAGATATGGTTCATCAATCGATATTGGATTGGAAAGTATCTTCTGAGCACTCGTTCTCAGACCATAGATACATTCAATTCAGTCTAAATGATGAAACTGAAAAGCCTCCTTCCTTCCGGAACTACCGGAAAACAAATTGGCTCCTATATAGGGAAACTCTTAAAAAGTTAATCAAACCTGACCTTTTTAATCCTCCCCTGAACAAAACTGATCTCGATAATAAAGTCAAAGATCTAACAAATGCACTCAACAAATCAATGATCACTTCCTGTCCTCTAACTAAAATTAGGGGCAAAAAGAAACCTCATTGGTGGAAGCCAGGGCTCGAACCGCTCAGAAAAGAATGTAGAAAACTTTTCAACAGAGCTAAATACACCACAGAGAGTTTAGATTGGAATATATATAAGAACTCGCTGAAAGTGTATAAAAAACAAATGAGGATAACTAAAAGAACTTCTTGGAGGAACTTCTGTGACAAAATAGAAGATTCTTCAGAAGCATCCAGACTTAGGAAAGTCCTCTCTACCAATCCAGGGATGCCAAGCTCTCTTAAAACAGCAGATGGCTCCTGGACCAAATCCTGTGAGGAATCACTAAATTTGCTACTTGATACTCACTTCCCAGGTAGCTCACAAATTGTCTCAAATACTGAATTCGCTCAGTCACATGACTTGGTCAATCAAATTCCAGGTCTGATTACAAGGGACAAGCTCCAATGGGCTATAGACAGCTTCCAACCTTATAAATCCGCGGGACCAGACGGCATTATACCTGCTGAACTTCAGAGATCCTCAGATATCATAATTCCTATACTGGAAACTATACTGATTGGTTGTCTGAATTTCATTCATATTCCTTCAGTATGGAGAGAGGTGAAAGTTGTCTTCATACCCAAAGCTGGAAAATACTCCCAAATTAATCCAAAAGACCTGAGACCAATTAGCTTATCATCATTCATTCTTAAAACTTTCGAACGTCTGATTGATATCCACCTGCGTGACACTATAGAGCTTAACCTTATCTCTAAAGCACAACACGCTTACTGTAAGGGAAAATCGGTGGAAACTGCTCTTCACACCTTAGTAAGATCTATCGAATACTCCCTGCACCATAGAGAGTACACGCTTGCGGCTTTCCTTGATATAGAAGGCGCCTTTAACAACGTCAGCGGCCGTGCAATAGTAGGAGCACTGGAAAATTTGAAGGTGGACGGCCTACTGATTAAGTTGATAGACCATATGTTGGGAAGTAGGGTCATCAACTCTGCATTGGGAGGCTATTCCACTAGAAGATCTGTCACTAGAGGCACACCATAAGGTGGGGTCCTTTCACCACTTCTATGGAACTTGGTCATAAATGACTTACTGACTGTCCTGGAGGGTGAAGGATTCAAAGTGATTGCGTATGCCGATGATGTTGCTATATCAGGGAAACACCCCCAGGTTCTTACAGAACTTCTTCAAACCGCTCTTAACAAGCTAATAAAATGGGCAGAACGCTGTGAGCTAGGTGTAAACCCCCGCAAAACAGAACTTGTCCTCTTCACAAGGAAATATAAAATACCACAGATAAATCCTCCAACAATTAATGGTGTTCCACTTTCCTTTTCAGATGAAGCCAAGTATTTAGGTCTCATACTGGATAAAAAACTAAGTTGGAAACCTAATATTCAAGAGAGAATTAAAAAAGCCACTGTTGCTTTATTCTCCTGTAAAAAAGCTATAGGTACTTAATGGGGTCTATCCCCTGCCATAACTCACTGGCTCTACACTGCGGTCGTAAGACCGATTCTCACTTATGGGGTAACAATTTGGTGGACTGCTCTAGATAAAGTCACGTACTGTGACCAGCTGAGCAAGGTCCAGAGATCAGCAAGTATGTGCATAAGTGGAGCTCTCCGCTCGACACCATCAGCTGCACTAGACATACTCCTCAGCCTCACACCCCTCGATATATATGGCAAGCAAATGGCTGCGAACACAGCCGTCCGCCTTAAAGCCATTTCTCAATGGACCGACAACTCTATCGGTCATACTAAAATTCTAGACTTATATGAATCTATTCCTTGTCATTCCGACTACACCACATCCAAACTAAATTTCGACAAAAGTTTCCAGGTCACCATACCCTCAAGAGAATCTTGGGACGTTGGGGACACTCTCAAAGGTGATTCAGTTCATTTTTATACTGATGGGTCGAAAACTGAGAAAGGTGTGGGAGGCGGAGTGTACTCAGACAGACTTAATTTAAGTCTCTCCTTCCGGCTCCCTAACCACTGTAGCGTATTCCAAGCGGAAATTCTGGCAATTAAAGAAGCTCTGTCTTGGCTGAGAGAAAACGTGATATCAACATCGGATATACGCATCTTCTCAGATAGTCAAGCAGCACTTAAATCTCTCAACTCTGTCTCTACCAACTCCGTTACGGCCCAAAACTGTCGATCGTCTCTTGAAGAGATGGCGGAACAGTTTAATATTCACCTTCTTTGGGTGCCGGGCCATAGAGATATTCCGGGAAACTGTAAAGCCGATGAACTTGCCAGAAATGGAACTCTAATGCCCGTTTTGCCTAACAGGTGGAACATAGGTATACCGATCGCTACATGTAAACTTTTGCTAAAACAAAACTCTGCAAGGAAAGCAAACTCTAGATGGACAAACCTTACTACATGTCTGGCCACAAAAGAAATGTGGCCATCGCTAGACCCTAGGCGCTCTAAAAGTTTGCTATCACTTAGCAGATCACAAATTAGCTCCGTAATAGGTGTCATAACAGGACACTGCCTTATAGAAAAACATGCCACAAGACTTGGCGTTTTCTCAAATGACTTCTGTAGAAGTTGCATGGACGAAGAGGAGGAGGAAACAATTCCTCACCTCCTCTGCACATGTCCTGCTCTTTCACAGAGGCGCAGACTCCTTCTTGGGGACTACTTTTTCAATGATCCAAGCGATCTAGCTAATACAGACATACACTGTCTCTCTCGCTTCATAAAAAGCTCCGAATGGTTTTCGTAATGAGGATAATCTCCTCATTCCTATCATGTGGTATCACAACGGACCTAATTATGGTCTAAGTGTGTCAGCCGTTTTCCTGACAGCCACTTTAACCTAACCTAACCTAACCTTCCTTCTACGCACATGAAATCATTTTGACGACGACATTCATCTATTTTAAAAAACAACAATACAGGTTTGTTTATTTAAGGCCTTATTATAATGTTCGTGGAATGGTATTGATTTGCATAGCACTTGTGATGGAAGTTCTTATGGGAGTTTAATAGCTTGGATAAGCTGCGCCAAAATGATTTGCATTAGACCTGTTTTGGTTACTATACAAGCCAGAAAATAGCTTCTTTAAGGTCTTATTAAGATATTCGTAGAAAGGTATTGATTTGCATAGTACTTGTGATTGAAGTTCTTGTGGAGTTAATTAGCTTGTATAACTTACGCCAAAATGATTTGCATAAGACCTGTTATGGGTACTAGTTATACAACCCAGGAAATAGCTTGTATTGAACCTACTACAAGCTAAATTGTAAGTTGAGTTATTCTATTGTAATTGTGTTATATATGCCCGTTCATAATTTGGTAAAACTAATTTTTCTTATAGCTGTTTTTGGTTTTCTCTTATGGGAAATGCATTGAATGCTCAATCAAAAAAAAAAAATTATATCACATACAGGGTACCTACTCTTTGTGACATGCAGACGGCATTGAACGCAAATTACTATATATATCGCAAGTTAAAAGGAGGATATAAAATATAAAATTTACATTTGTTTTGGATAAAGAAGAAACACCAAAAAGTAGAAAAATTCATAAGTGCAGCGGACAATTTTTGCACCATTCGCTATTTAAATAATTGTAAAGGTGTTCAACTTTCCCAAGGCAAAGATCGCTTTAAACACGTTCCTTCGTAAATTGAAATTAATTGCTTCATGTCCTATGGGCTATGGATTCAACCGGCATATTTTTTTTTTTCGTCTATATACGTATTCTAACTGACGCTTCAGTTTTTGAATTTTATTTTTACTGTACCAGCAGCTGGAGCTGGTGGAAAATTCCCGTGAAACCCATCTAACAAATTCAAAATACCCTTCTAAAGGTGCACGTTTGTGATTTTTATCGACGCTTTTTGGTTATTTTCAAAACAATGAAAAAACTGAATTTTGTATGCTGATTTAACACTACCATCTTCGGTGTCGTTAAATACTGTTTTTGATGGGGTTATTCCCGTTAAAAAAAATCTTATCTATTTTAAATTTCAAATGAAATTGAACGTAGAAACTGGACTAGGACTGGTGAAATGCTGTGGTGTTAGTTTATTTTATATTATATTTAATCTGCTGATTGACAATGATCTTAGTTCATCATAACACCCAGGAAACTGCGTTACCCCCATATGTACATTTGTATGTATATGTGTGCATCACAGCAAAACAAAGAACCTTCATTTGTTTAAAAATCCTAACCGAGTCTTTTTTTAATCGATCTTGGTGATCATCTACGACTTATACCATTTGAAGCTTTTGTTTTGTTTGAATTTATCAAACAAGAAATAAGCTTTTATAAAAACAAAAACAATTATATGTACAACCGCATCAAATAGACTAAATAATTTTCATTGTGCTCTACTATTCGTACATACTACATCTACTGAATGTGCACGCTTTGATGGGAACTTAGTCACTTTATACATTATGATGGATTTGTTCAAGATCACACAGTCCGAATGATCTATCAATAGCAATTATTGAAATCGAGATCGTCCGCCCAACTTTGGCTATAAATTCTCAAAGTGCGAGGTTATTCCATATAGAAATACCTACCAGCTAGTGCCAGCGGGCAGTAACATATTTCTGCAATGAATTCAGGCTTGCAATTGCAATTTCTAATCAATTTTCTATTAAGTTACAAGAGCGAGACAAAAAGTGTAGGATTTCAATAGTATGTACATAAATGTACATATCAATCGATACACGAAGACGATATGGTGCACTTTATGGTTGTAGTGGTGGTGTAGTATTTGACCCATTAAATAGGTCGATACAAATAAATATACCTTATCAGCTGCACAGTTCAAATATCTTACATACAATCATATAATAGAGACTCTCATGGTGCATTGAAACTAGGGTATGGAATTGGAATTTTCTAATCAGCTCTTTTTCAAGACAATTTACTTCGGAAATTAGAACTTTAAAGAAAACAGACTGAAAATTTGCTGGCTTGTTTTTTGTGTAAAGAGAGGTATTTATTTGAATTATATAGTAATTACCTTCTGGTAGTTTACCTACATATGAAATGTTTGGTTCGAGAACCAAAAGATATGGAAATAAAGCGTTGAATGAAAGTTATATGACTCAAATAATATTTCAAGGCCAGCTGAAACAAAAAGGTGATGTTAATTTGAAGTTGTCTGCAGCCAAAGTCTTAAGCATAAAACATAAAGCTTCGACAATAATCCTTTTTTTTTTTTCAAAAATTCGGTTATTCAAATTTTTATTTTGAAATTCACCTTGCAAAGCTTTGCAAACAATCAGAACAAATCAAAATTCAGCTAACACATACCCCGTTTACAAACAGAAGCAAGAGCTCGAGTTGGATTAGGGTCGGATTTTCGACCCAGGTGTTTCGTCACGTGAGTTGAGAGCCCCATTTGAAGTTGAGTTGATATGGTGTTGAGATTACATTTAATGGAATGGCAACAATATATTTATTTTACACAAAAACAGTTCAAATTTAATGAATTTTAGTACATACTTCACTAACTATCAAAACAAATAAATAATTTTACTCGCACATGTGCGAAAACACTGTGGTGAACACATCCTCAAGACCGACTCTTCGACCCAGGTTTTTTATCAACAATTTCGACTCGACTCCGCTCCTGAAGTGGAATCGAGTCGGTTGAAGCTCATTTCAAGTCAACGCAGTTATACAAAGGGGCCAAGCGAGCTTGAAGCTCGCTCGAATACCTCATGTAAACGGCGTAATAAAGCGCCCCCATCCCCCGCAATTTTTCAGAATTGTATAATTTACTCCTACTTTCTTCTTGACACATTGTAGGGCCATCTCATCCATCAAATTTGATTACTGTTTTCCACAGAAAAATCTATAAAAGATACTCCCTGAGTTGCTAATTTATGCTATTGAATTCTTCTGATTTTTGTAAAGCAAAAATCGTTGGGCACGAACAGCAACCTTTCAAAATTCGAGTATTTGAAATCAGGGGGCCGATCGAGTCCTCTGTGAAATGATGAGCGATCGAGTAAATCAAAATTACGTCACTCGTCAATCGAGTGAACGTATTGGGATCGCGACCTACGTTACCTGACGGAACATAATCTATAAAATGAAAAAAATGAGTGTAGTAGATTAATGTTCAAAATTGTAACAAATCAAGTTCTGAACGCACCCATATTATGTCATTTAAGTTGTTTTGATTTGATTTTTTTAAGTTCGGATGAAAGTATTTATGAATTAAATGAAAAAAAATCGTTCGTAAACAACAAAGTTTTTGCAACCGTCACTGATGTCGATTGTTCATTTTCTTTGTTTTGATCACAATAGCTGGCATCGCTGGTTACACAATTATCTTCAAACAGACAATGAAGTGAATCTTAAACAGAACATTTTGCAGTAAGGTCCTCCGGGGTTGAAGTAAATTTGATTTGAGGGTTCTCTCCTTCTGTAAGTTGCTTTTCCTCGGAAGGGCCACCTGTCTTGGATTTCAAATAAGCTTTGTTAAAAGAAAGCTTCTTTTTTGCTTGAAACTTTTGATGAGCAAAAACCTAAAAATAAGATTTTATATCAATCAAAAATTAACACAAATTCTACTTTTTAACCTTATTCCAAAGCTTAGGTTCTTTTGTTGGTGGCCCAGCTGCATTGAGTTTCCTACTTAAGCTCTCCCACACTTTAATGGCAGTGGCTTCACCCTAACATGTACTCAGCAGAAGATTTTTTGCCAAATTAGGATCCTACCTCATATACTCCGACAAAATAGACTTTTGGGTCCGATTTATTTTGTTGTAATTTGACCTAAAATAATTATTAATATGTAAATTTATTTCTCAAATTCTAAAATATATTATTTTATTCAAAATTGAAATTTTTACTCACATTCTTCAAAAATAAATGGGCGTATTCAATGCAAAAATTTGACAACTGCTGAAAATAAAGTACTTAATTTTTGCCGTTGAACACAAAATTATATGAAATGTCAGTTTTGTATGGAGAGCCTTTTTTTGTATAGAAAAGCTGTCAGCTGAATTTTCAGTTGGGAATTTCTTGCTGAAAATTCAGATGAAACGTAACTAAACTTACTAAACGTAACTGAATGTCAGCTAACTTTTTATGACAGCTGGCCAATCAGAAGCTCCATCTGAAAATAAAGTACTGAAAATTTTGATGCGTTGAATCCGGCCATTGAATGCGCCCAATTCAACTAAAATACAATTCCGTTAACTCCGCACTTGACGGGTGATAAATCGAGTGAATGCACTCGTTCACGTAGGACATAATGCCAAATTCAATTTGCCTTACGTTTACGAACATACGTTCACGTAAGGCGCGATCCCAAACTAACACAGGAGGACGCGATTCGGCCATCTTTTCTTTTGAGAAACCTTTAGTTTGCTAATATTTATTATCAAGACCCCCTCAATCTCCTTTAATGCACTAATCTGTTCTTGAATAGACATAACACACCTTCTCGAAAATAGTTTGGTTCTTCCGTGCACCAGCACAGAGCGGTTGTAGTGAATTACTGGGATTTAAGTAGGTCTGGGCGAAGACTGTCAGATGCCGCTCCGTTAAGGAGTTTTTTTTTTTGTTTGAATAAAAATATTTCACGACATGTATATGTACATTGTACATACATATGTAACGGTTGTTTTCATGTTTTTTTTTTTTTTTTTGTTAAAATTGATTATCTGGAAACCCCATCCTAGAAGGTCATATTCAAATTCAGAGGATCAAAAACCAAAAATAAATATTTGAAAAATCGGAGAATCTTTAATAAAAAGTTTTTGATTTGCAGAGAATGCAAACATAATTTTCAATAATTGGGATTTATGAAAAATATTTAAGAAAAGAAATTTTCTTTGAAAATTCGTTTGGAAAAATCGTGCAATTTGTATGCTTTTTTTTACCTAATATGATTTATATTTTACTGCCAGAAGAAGCTTTTTATGATATTGGGTTTGGAAACTTGAAGACTTCGAACACTTCCATCCTCACCAAATAAAATAAATATCAAATTTCTATTATTAATTTGTTAAGATTTTTTGTTTTTATTCTTGAGTAAACTATTTTGTTTGAATTATTATTATTTTTTAACAAATAAACCTTGCGATGAAGAAAAGAAGAGAAAAAAAATAAAACAAAACAAAAAACAGTTTTTTTTTTGTGAAAAAGGAACATTTTGAATTTATGAATTTTTGTTATTTACAACAACAAAATACTGATTTTAAGTTCTACTTATCCAATGCTTACATACATACATACCTATACATACTGCATTATGTATATTTTAAATATAATAACGACGTTAAATAATAAGAAAAAAATAATTAATAATAAATAAAATTAACAGAAAAACGCAATGACTGTGAATGAATAGTAATGAAATAGTGTTGTGTGTGTTTGTCTTTGATTATTTGAATAATGACGACGAATTCGTTTTTCTTAAATACCACAGATACGAGAGAAATAAGCTAATTTACGAGAAGGCGCACTGCGCCGCTGCCGCTTCATCATCGGTTGCATCATAGTCTTCGTTCGGCTGGACCTCTTCGAGGTACACCTCTTGCACATCATCACCTTCGGGCATTTCAAATGGTATCCGAGGTGGAAGAAGTTTCTCTATCTTCTCCATTGTCTCCTCATCGGCAAAGTAGTCTGGTGGCATGTTTATTATGAATGAAAGCATAAGGTCTCCCCGTTCAAATGGATTATTCCGTTTGGGCATGCCTTCACCCTTGATAACCTTCATTGCACTGGGTTTTATGACTTGGCCTGGCTCGGTACGGAATACCAACTCCCGGCCGTCCATATGAGTGAAGGAGTACTCCAGGCCGCAAAGTGCCTGAACTAGAGAAATCTGCACGTTGGACAACAGTAAGTCGCTGAGTTTCCGCTGGAACAGGTCATGTTGTTCTTGTTGCAGAATGACAATTAGGTGCCCTCGGTCACCCTTCAAGTTCTGATGGCCTTCGGAGCGGAAAGGGATCTTCTCTGCGTGTTGCATGCCCTTCTCGATGGTCACATTGATGGTAGACTCTTTTTCGATAAGACCCTTGCCCGAGCAGGATCTGCATTGGAATTCATCTTGAATAAACTTACCACGTCCATGGCAAACATCACATTGCTAAAAAGGTAATGGTCATTAAAAAGGTTTTTGTCCAGGTTATATAAAAAAAACCTACCCCCGATACAATGATGCCCATAGTTGTGCGGTAGCCGAGACCCCCACAGTCAGAGCAAGGTCTCTCTTTACTGGCATCACCTCCAGCGCCCTCACAATCAGTACAAACTTCCATGCGGGTGTATTCCACTGTCTTAGAAGAATTTCCATTGTAAAGCTCTTCTAAAGTGACTGGCAGCGCTATTTGCAGATCATTGTTGCTGCCAAAGGAGAAAAATCTAGCGAAGAGACTCTCTGTGTCCATGCCACTGCTGCCAGTTCCCTCCTGCAACCCCTTGATCCCATATCTATCATAGATTTGGCGCTTCTCCGGATCCGATAGAACTTCATAAGCAAATGAAATTTCCTTAAATTTATCACCTGCATCGGGATTCTTATCGGGGTGGAATTCTTTTGCTAATTTTCTGTAATTCTATTTGAAAAAAAAAAAAAACAATAAGAAAATGTAGCAAAATTTAGCAAAACTTTTACATCAGAGTGTATTGTGGAACTCATTTGGAGTTCGCCATTTTTCGTTTGACTTTTTTCAATTCTTTTTTCCATTCACGCAAAACAATGGATTTTTCTTTTATTTTTCTTTTGTTACGTAAACAAATACAATTGATTTTTAAATTAACAGATTCATTAAATTACCTAATTTATAATGTACCTTTTTTATTTCAGCATCTGTTGCACTTTTGCTAACATCTAGCAAATCATAAAGTGAGACATCGCTTTCGTCCATCACAAATTAGCGTACAATTTAAATGGAATCTGCTGCCGAATTTATTGAATATTTTAGTAAGTTATAAGTGTAATTGTTGAGAGTTATTGATATTAAGTGTAAAATTGTTGTTAAATTAGCAAATGTCTGGCGAATTTTATGTAGAAAAACTGGAAGATAAACCAAGAAAATTTATGGAACTCCGAGCAAGAAGCAAGTGTCAAAATCTGTACTACCGTATTTTGACGGACAGTGCTCAGAGGTGAGATTTGTGGAATGTGGATTTGTCAATAATGCTTAAGGTTGTTTGTGCACTGCTTTTTTTAATGAAATCGATTGCTTAGGTATGAAACCCACTAGGCATCTTGGAATGGGGATTTTTACCAAATTGTCAAACTCCGAACTGACAGCCGATATTTTGGGTTAATGACATTCGTGCGTTCTTTTTTTTCTAACTAGTAAACTTCATCGAAAGAAAAAAGTTACTTTGAGTTTTCATTTTGTGGTTAGATTGTGTTTGCTTTTCGTATTCCGATTTGGAATTGTTTTCAATTTTGTAATAATTAATTAATATTAGGGATATTCACGATCCGATGCAACTGGTCTAGTATCATTGCAAAAGTGTAAAATTCAAAAATCTTCTAGCTCTATAACAACAACACTGCTTTAAATCTTGCAACAGTTTTGCATTTTTGCTATACCCTAACCCCATTGCAACATGGAGTGTAAAATTAGCCTGGTGTCGTTGTGTGTTTGGAATTTTTTTTTTCAATTTTACACTTTTGCAATGATACTAGACCAGTTGCATCAGATTGTGAATACCCCTATTAATTAGTTTTATTATTGAATTTGATATTTGGAGTTGATTTCTTAATAATTCTCTTTTCATCGAAATTTTATTCTTCCTCTTGGGTCAATTTTTTAATAAAGAATTGTGTAGCTCATAAAAAATTAAGCAAAAACAAATTACAAATGTTTTATATAACGATTCCATTTCATGCAAAAAGGAAGTTGATAGTGATTTATTTTTAAGAACCAATGCATGGTAGTGATTTATTTATCAATAAATTTAACACAATCAAAATTTTGTCTTTTGTTTATTATTTTTTATTTTACCGAATTAAGGTTAGACCGCACACAACTGCAGCGGAACTACACTTCACGACGCGGCAAAACATTAGGGGTATTCACGATCCGATGCAACTGGCCTAGTATCATTGTAAAAGTGCAAAAGTGTAAAATCTTACAACACTACAACAACAAAATATACAAGGTGCAATCTTACAACAGTTTCGCACTTTAGCAATACCCGAAACCTATTGCAACAGAAAAATACAACATTGTAAAATTTGTAAATTGTGATTTTGACAGTTTACTCATTCTTGATTACGTTAAACAGAAACAAAGGTATGTGCATTGGATACATCCAATTTGCTATCTTGATTGTATTGATGTGACGTCATCATCATCTTTTACTATTAATTTCCATTAACGATAATTAAGATTTGGTAATATTTTCTTTTTCCGTTTTTTGGCATCTTTTTATGAACAAATTTTAAATTAAATCAAATTGAAATTTTCAGATATGTTCGAAACAAAAACAAATAACAAATGTCAAACTTATTTTGACATTTGCTTTAGTGCTGCAAGAAGATAAGAAAAGTGCGTTCACGATCCACTTAAAAAAAATAAAATTTCGCACTTTTACTAAGCTCGTTGCACCAGATCGTGAATACCCCTATTATTTGTATGAAATTGTATGAGCTATATCGCACTAAGCGGCAACTGAACTTCATACAATTTCATACAAATTATTTTGAATCGCAGTTCCGCTGCAGTGCAGTTCCGCTTAGTGCGGTTTAACCTTTAACTTTTTAACTTTGACATTGCAACTCTTGTTTTTAACCATAGCAACAAAAAAGAACGCACCACTAAAACAAATAAGGCCAAGCACTAAACATCATTAACTCAAAATTTCCGTTTGACGTTTAGAAGCTATCCCAGCAAACGTAGAACTACATAAATAACCGGTGAAATATGTACGTAATAGAAGTACTTCTTTTCCACAGAAAAAGATAGGGGCTCGGAAAAAAACTAAGTTATATACCTCCTATACATGAGAATACATGAAGCAGCTATCTCTTTCTAGCATGCGAAATGTAGTGAATTTCCCTTCCATTAAAGTACTGACAAAGGAACTTCAACTTCAGCGAAGCACTACTGGAAGTACTTCTAATGTTTATTCGCCAGTAGTTCCTTAAACCATAGCGAAAGCACTGAAACTTGTCCTTTAAAAGTACTTCTTATGCACATACACAAAAATTTCAATGCAGGTACAAACAAAAATCAAAATGTTTCCCAGGAATGGGTTTTTGCTCTATAGGTTCTGGGTAGTTTAAATTTTAAATACGTGTACAAACTATCATATTTCGTTACCAGTAAAGGCTCTCCCAAACTGGTGTGAAACATTCGCTCTTCGGATTGAATGATAACAAAAGTGTCAGATAAACAATGCTAAATAACAACAAAAATATGCTCCGCTTCTGGGTTTGTCTGAGAGAGCCTTTAGGCTCCTACCTTGATCCTTGTGGGCCCTGCAAATTCGATCACACTACCAATTTCCATGATTCTAAAATTCAGTGCACACAATAATTTTTACTTGCAAGAGTGTAGGCCTAGCCGGATCCACACATATGTATCTCGTGTGTAGTGGTGTGTCGCTATCGCTGCAATGTATTTTATATCGGTAGAACTACATTTGTCTCGTGTGTTGTGTCGCTGTGTGACGCATAAAATATATGGGATGACAGGGACACGCGGTTCCACAACAAAACACACGAGACCAGTCTGGTTCTGGCTTAAAGGTTAGACCGCACTCGAACCAAACTTCACCCAAATTCGTTTAAAATTCTATGAAGTTCAGTTGCCGCTTAGTGCGATATAGCTCATACAATTTCATACGAATATTGTTATGTGGCGTCGTGAATTGTAGTTCCGCTGAAGTTGAGTGTCTACCCTAACTGCACTCCTCAACTTTTTGCAAAAAGTTCAGGGAGGAAGAGGCACAATGAAAGAAAAAACCTTGTTTCAAAAAGGCGAGTATTTCTCTGTGTAGTGAAAATCAGCCAAGTAGCCTACAACAAAAATATGAGACAAATTCACCACAAAATCAAACGTACCCCTTCCATCCAACTGGCAACGCCTTTCAGTTTTGACAGTTTTCCATTTGCAAAACGAACAGATTTGTCGGCCATTTTTGTGAATGTCAGCCATCACGTCATTTGTAGTTTAGTGTGTGTCAAGTAATGCAGAAAAAAAGTCAAAATATTAAAATTAAATTCCAAATTTCTCTAATTTAATTAAAATATATCAACATAAAAATACCATCAAAATGGAAAATAATATCCACTTAAATTTAATAACACCAGAATGCAATAGCACGTCTACAAATGAATCCATAATTCATTGTACATTCAATAACCAAAACAATTATTCTCCCGCTGAAAAGAAAGACGCTGAAAATGTTTCCATATCCATTCCCATACAAAACACAACACTCGTTGATGTTGATGGAAATGCAAATGGACAACCAAAGGAAGCAACTTTTATTGGACCAGCAGACACAACAAATCAACAATTATTGTTGGCACGTAATAATTTTTCATCGGCAGTTGTTCCTGCCGAACGGCAAGGGGAAAATAAAACTGAATCTTCCATCGCTGCTGGCGACGAGGATGAAGATGACGATGAAGACGATGCCAATTATGAAACGGACGAGAGCGATAATAATTCATCCGACGACTCGGACTTCTCTGATCTGAGTGGACTCTCTGAGGTTTCGGGAAGAGAATGGAAGCCAGTTGCAGCAACAAAACCCATCAACTGGGTGCAAAAACAAATTCACTCAGGAGCAAACCCGAGGGATTTGTTGTCGCAAATTTTACCCAATGGTGCTGCAGCTTCACAAATCGCTCCCGGATTGAACGATATGACATTGTGGCGAATTTTAGCCAGTATGCTATCAGAACCGCCAAGACGCCGAAAACTACGCACCGTAAACACATTCGATGATGTTCTAGAACTAGTGAAATCTTCGAAGAATATCATCGTTCTCACAGGAGCAGGTGTTTCTGTCTCGTGTGGAATACCAGACTTTCGCTCCAGCGATGGAATCTACAGTCGTTTGGCCAAAGACTTCCCAGACCTCCCCGATCCGCAAGCAATGTTCGATATAAACTACTTTTCCAGAGATCCACGGCCGTTTTATAAGTTCGCCAGGGAGATATACCCGGGCCAGTTTACGCCGTCACCTTGTCATCGTTTTATCAAGTTGCTCGAGTCCAAACAGAAACTTTTACGCAATTATACGCAAAATATTGACACATTGGAACGTGTAGCGGGGATAAGTAACGTGATCGAGTGTCACGGATCATTCTCCACTGCAAGTTGCACTAAATGCAAATTCAAGACCACAGCCGATGCTATTCGTGAGGATATATTTGCCCAAAGGATTCCCGTCTGTCCGAAATGTCAGCCAAATGTTATGCATAGTTCTGATGCTTCGGATAGTGTGGCCGAGGGTGATTTGAAAACCATTGTCGAAAATGGAATTATGAAGCCGGACATTGTTTTCTTTGGCGAAGGTAAGTAGATATTAGAGAACAAAACATATCCTATTGGATCATTAACAACAACAGGCTTAGCTTGGTATATTCAAACTTTAAATGGTGTCTTTTCTGACTGTTTGAACCGTTCTTCCCAAGCACGTTTAAGTTGATTCAACTTGTAACTCGTAAGCAAAAAAACAAACCTATATCCAAACTATTCATTGTTCAGCTATCTTTTCTCTGGACATCAACCTATTTTTGAAGATTTCCCCGATGGAACCTTTGTGAATACCTAAAAGTCTGAGTGTAACTACTTGAGGCTTAACGGAAAAAACTCCATACGATTTGGCTCAAATTCCAATTAAACTTATTTGTTCATGTTTTTAAATGTAAAAAGCCGTAAAAATACGTCATTTTTAATAGGTACATAGTTACAAAATGGCTACATGAAATTTGGCCCCAATGAAAAATGGACCCAAATTAGGGCCTTTTTTCATAACGAAAAATGTCCCCATTTTCGAAAGTGAAAAATGGCCCCAAACACAAAATGAAAGATTGCTCCAAAATTAATATAAGAAGCAGCAACAAGAGAAAAATTACAATCGCACAAAATATATTTTGCGTCGGCTTGGGAGACCATAAAAAGTACCTTGCCTGGCCCGCTTCGCGGGGTCAAGCATTTTAACTCCCTTTTCGGGTCCTCTGTCCCGCTCACGCAACTTCGTCACTCCGCTTAGGGTATGCTCAGTCGACTGACAGGCGCCTATGTTGTTAGTCGGTCTGCTATCAAAGTTTTTGTTAAAAAAGTATTGGGGCCATTTTTCATAATGAAATTTCACCCCAAAATTAAAAATGACAAAAAGGCCCCAAAACAATGAAAAATGGTCCCAGTTTCCAAATTTTAATTTTTTTTTGTTGTTTCTCATATAAATTTTTGGGCCATTTTTCATTTTAAGTTTGGGTCATATTTCATTGGGGCCAAATTTCGTGTAGTCGTTCTAAATATTATTGAGCCAATTTGTATGTTATACTATCCGACCCGTGCTCGCGTTGCTTCGCGTATTTTTTTTTTTTTATTTTAAAGCTTCCGGATACAAATTGTTTTGGCAGTGTTAGCATTTTGTAATATGTGAAGCGTTTTTTAAGAGTGAATTCATTTGTATTTATTCAAAACATTTTCCCTTTAATATATTCGCGAAACACCATTTGATTGCTTTAATATTAATTTCTTCTAATAAACACGACTGTAATTTTTTTTCCCGTCGTTTTAAGATCTCAATCTTGAAGATCCGACCATTAGAAGTCAAGTTATAGCGCTTTGTAGTCGAACAAAAACATTTTTTTTCTCACCCGGGAAACACCGTCTTTTTTTATATAGAAGCGATGCAAAACAAGTTTCACCCAGTATAAGACTGAAATTCATGTCGTTTGAAAATAAAATTTGGATGAGTGATGAGGACAACGTCGACGACAGCTGGGGATGCGCTGCTGGCGATTGCCGATGTTAAGAGACTCGCATTACACACAAAAATAATTTGATCACATAATGTGACTCTTTTCTTCCTACATAACATAAAATTAAAAATAGCGTAAAACCATCTCATAGACTTAAAGGAAATTATGAAATTTGATTCACGTAAATCAGGTAAATACTTTATGTATTACGCACAAAGGAACAAAATAATTTTTTCGTCTTTATATAATAGTTAAGATTAAGATTGAGCAAATATATTGGCTTGTATAGTCCCGTACAACTATTTCATCACTTTTTTTGTGCGTCTATGTTAGTTTAGATAAGATTTTTAAATTTGAAGATTCAATCAAATTAGGGTGGTACCGGAAAATCATATTGAATGAAATGTATGAATGGGTAGCTAGTATTTGCTTTTACTCAAGTTGCTATAAATTTGACTGATTTAGTCCTAGTTTTTCAGTGCGATCATCGTCTTAGTTTCGGGTTAAACTCGAGTAAACCCTTTGAATTAGGTGATTTAACTTGATTTAACTCGTCACTGAAAAACTGAGGTTTAAATTATGGGGTGATTCACTTAAGGTGTGTTAGAGAAAAATACCAAAAACGCCTTTCGTTAAAGTGTTATGGGCAATTTCTTAAAAAAGAATGACTTAAAACAGAAAAAACATCAACAAAAAAAAACACTAATGCCTTATTGTTATACTTATTTGTAAAGCTAGAAATTGATTTTCTTTATTTATGTAATTTAAAAAAAAAAAAAAATAAAAAAAGTTCTTTTAGAGCTGTCTTTTCAATCATCAGTTCAACTATCGGAGGAGAGGAGTAAATTCTACAACAACAGGAACAAATTGTTGTCTTATTGGAGAATAAGTACATTCTTTGGTTTAACTGACCATTGACAATTTGGCCCTTAAGGAACCGTTTTTTAAAAATTAATAAAATTTTGAAAAAAAAATTCAAGACTGTTTCTAAATTCTACATATTCAAGTACTTTTTGATTTGATTCTTTATTTAGCTTCTGCTATTAATTACAAATTTAGTTTTTATAAATTAACTAGCTGACCCGGCGAACTTCGTTCCATGTACAATGCTGGTTCATGTAATTCGGTCAATTATAATTCTTTATTCTAAAATTTTATTAAATACAATACAAATAACTAAAATAACAATGTCGATGTGTTTCAGTCAAACCAAAATGATTGGCGTGTCGACCGACCTTCCGCTTTTTTACTGAAGCGCTTTACCCAAATTTGTTCGTTATATTTTCGGGCAGGTACACGTACAAAGCGGTAGGTTTGCCAATACGTGACCACGACACATACAATTGACCATGTGCGAAACATGGGAATTCAAGATTTATGCCAAGAAATGTCCAGAGATTGTCCTTGTGACTTACTGATTGTCATAGCAAAAGCGAGACGCACCGTGGCTTAAATTAGATTTGATTTGATGTTCTTCACAATCAAACGCGTTTCGTTATAAAGATTTGGTCATTGAGTTCGCGTAGCAAAGTTATAACTGAGACGACTTGCAATTTTAAATTGTGTGCGGAAAGCCCGGAATATCCAAATAATTCAAAAATTCCTTGGGACAGTTGGTGGTCAGCTATCACGAAGTCCACGGATTTGAATAATTGTAACTCACCGGTGATTTGATTTTGAATGGCGAAATTCAAATGTTCGACATCCTTGTTTTTCGCAGCCAAAATCGCTCGTGAACTCAGCCGATCATCGTATTCGGGAAAACAGTCGAGATAAGCTCTTCCGGCGTTGTTGTAAAGTGGCAAAAATTCGGTGAAAATCAATCAGGCAGAAATCTTAAAAATCAAACGATGATCCCCGATAATCAATTTCCTGAAAATGTTCCTCCAGTGTCCTATGTGCCCTCTTCCTTGGGCCAATACGAAATTATCAAGCACTAAATCGTGAACATCAAATAACCGTTTTCGAGTTACGCGCTAAAAACCTGATGTTCTCGTTTTTTTCGGGATTTTCCTCCAGTCCTATGTCCTTCCTTGGCTCAATACGAATTTATCAAGCTCTAAATCGTGAAAATCGAAGTAACCGTTCTTGAGTTATGCACTAAAAAGTGGATGATCCCTGATTTCCAATTTACCTGGAAATTTTTCGCGACAGTGTCCTATGTCCTTCCTTGGGTTGATACGATAAGCCTAAAATCGTGAAAATCAAACGATCCGTTCTCGAGTTATGGGCGCACACACGGACGACATTTCTCTTTTATATATATAGACCAGAATACCCGTGCGAAATTTTCGCACATTCAATAACTATTAAACTCTAAATCTTAAAGCTATCTCACTTTCATTGCATTCCGACCCTGTGTGAAACTCACACTATTTTAAAAAAAAGCTTCACTTTTTCCTCGATATGCCCGTTCCTCTATTTCTTCTTCTAAGATTTTAAATTAAAGAATTACAAAATATGTTTCTATCATTCATGCAATCTAGTGATACCTAATAAATGCATTCGGCTTTTTATAATGAGAAAAAAGATTACAAACAACAGAAGTAGGTAACAAATATGTTTCTCCACCACTCAATCAATGTGCAAGCGAAAAAAGAGGAGAATACATTACAAAACTAATAAATATGTTTCTTCTATTCATGCATGGTGCCTGTCCACATTGGATTTTTAATGCTAGGTGCAACCTGTGAGAGAGGTAGATTTTATGTGAGTGAAAAAGAGATGGGTAGATTCCACCCAAATTGCACCGATGCGCCACTTTCAAACAATATTCTCGGATTCAACATGATAGATTTTTTATTGTGTGAGTGAAAGATAGATAGATTTCAAGGGTGGGAGATAGGGATGGGTAGATTGAACTGAGAGGATTTACTCTTCATCGTATGGACACAACGAACATGTTAACACCAAGCATTAAAAATCCAATGTGGACAGGCACAAAAAGAATGTTTCTCCCCCACTCACTCAAGGTGCAGCAAATTTTCATTTATTGAATTATTTGAAATTTCCGAAATTTATAGAAAACAGTGTGGTATAATATAAAGTTTTGGTGCAATGTCATGAGTATGTGTAAATTCCTATTCAGTGATACCTATTTTAGTGGATTTGACTATTTTATAAATGAGAAAAAAGGAGTTTGACAACAGAAATAATATATAATGATAAAAAGAAAAAACTTATCGGTTAACTAACTATAATTTGATTTTACATATAAGATTAACTTTTTTTAAATAATATCACATTATTTTCTGATTTTAAATCGTTTGGTAAATTATTGAATAATCTGAAACCTTTGTGGAACAATATATTCTGAGATCTATTTGTTGATAAGAAAGGTAGTCTAAAATCACCCATGTTCCTTAACGGATATGGTTGTATATCGGATACATATACTATTTGATTAAACAAATAATTAGGTAACATATTGCTTTTTATTTTAAACTAGCTGACCCGGCGAACTTCGTTCCGCCTAAATACATTTATGTAAAGAAAATAATAATTTCGAGCATAATGCACAATGATGTTTCATGTAATTCCGTCAATTAAAATTCTTTTATTAAATAAAATCAAAATAACTAAATTAACAATATCGATGTGTTTCAATGAAACCAAAATGATTGGCGTGTCGGCCAACCTTCCGCTTCTTTACTGAAGAGCTGTATGGTAAACAACATTTTTTGTTTTATTTTCAGTCGCGTACACGTACAAAGTGGTAGGCTTACCGATACGTGAGCACGCCACATACAATTGACCATGTAAGAAACATGGGAATTCAAGATTGCTGACACAAACATCCAGCGATTGTCCTTGCGACTTATTGATTGTCAATTGTCATAGCAAAAGCGAGACGCACTGGAAATTGAAGACGCTTAAATACGAATGGCAAATCGTTCGGAATTAGCTTAATCCGTGGAATGAGAACATCTTCCCTTTGAATTTTCCCCTCAAAATCGTGCCGTTACAAAGTTTTGGTGCATTGACGATGCGCAGCAAAATTATAACTGAGCCAACATTCAATTTTAAATTGTGTGGTGAAAAGCCCGGAACATCCAAAGAATTCAAAAATTCCGTGTGATAGTTGCTGGCTTCGTTTTCATCCATCACGGAGTCCACGGATTTGAATATGTGTAACTCACCGGCGGCGATTTGATTTTGAATGACGAAATTCAAATGATCGACATTCTTGTTTTTCGCAACCAAAATCGCTCGTGAACTGACCAATCATGGTTAACAATTTTGAGTGAAATTCGGAAAAACATTCGCGATGAGCTCTTCCAGCGTTGTTGTATAGTGGCAAAAATTCATTGGAAATTCAATAAGGCCGGTGACTAAGTTCACTGGTATCACACCATTGCCTCTCGCCAATACATTGCCTGGAGAAATCAGCAGCGAACTGGCCATTTCGTAAAGCGGCTGCATGTTTGTTTTCAATTGCAATTTATCCACCTATTGTAATAAAACCAATAAGAATTGATCAAGCCCTAAATCGTCAAAATAAAAGTAACCGTTCTTGAGTTATGCACTAAAAACCGGCTGTTCCCGGATTTCCAATTTTTCTGGAAATTCTAAGGGATTTTCTTCCAGTTTCATATGCCCTTCCTTGAACGTATACGTATATCGCAAGTAAAAATAGAGAAACCAACATCTTATTAAAAAAAAAAAAAAACGGAAAAACCAAGTGGTTGATGACACTGTGCTAGCTTCAAAAACCGACAGACATTTGAATGAATTATTGAGTTTAAAAAAACAATCTACATTGAAATCAGCACATTTGAATTATCTTTCGAGCACAGTGCGTAATCAACCGGAAATGGTCATTTGGTCGGATTCTTTTTAGTTTTTATGAGAAAGTGGAATTTGTTTTTCAAAATTTTAATTTTATTATATATTATATAAAATTATAATAATTTTTCAAAAAATGTTCATTAAAAGAAATTTATTTAAAACTTAAATAAAATGCCTGTCTGACTTTCCAAAAAAATTCAACAGGATTTGGTTACTGTTACCGTTGTTTTTTAATACATTTTATTAACACGTTCTAAATTTTGTCACACCTAAGGTGAATCACCCTGTATAAAACCATGGACGTTAATAATAAAAAAAATGCTGTCTGATATCTTGAATCAATTCGATGAACTTTAATTTGAAAATTAAGTATACATACATACATATGTACACAAAAGCCCGAGTTAGTTAACTCTGGAAATAGATATGTCTACAGTTACGTTAGGAAGCTGTTTTTTTAATTGATGAATGCAGGTTTCCTTAAAAAACACGGAAGATAAAATATTAACAGTTTTTGTGTTAATCCAAAGTTTACTTACAAACTTTGGTGAGTTAGGAAATTAGTTCAAATT
Organism: Melangyna quadrimaculata; assembly: GCA_949320155.1. Lineage (NCBI taxonomy): Eukaryota > Metazoa > Arthropoda > Insecta > Diptera > Syrphidae > Melangyna > Melangyna quadrimaculata. The sequence goes on from OX439485.1 coordinate 184,306,018, forward strand.
TTGAATAAGAAAATCAAAAAATGGTAAAAGATTTAATGGTTTTGTGTTTTTGGATATAAAATATGTCAAGACTAGGTTTTATTTTGCCGATCTCTATAACTTATTAGGTCTGACGAAATATACATAGGTTGGATTATTTACGAATTCAAATACATTCGTATAGTATCTACACCTATGTACATCATAATAGAATTATTTAGTTCCAAATCATAATCTTCAGAAAGAAAAAAAACAGTCTGCTGCAGAACAATATTTACTTAAGAATAAGAAAAACTAATATTTTCTTTTGCTAGAAGTTTCAGTGTTTTGTAAATTAGTTTTATTTTTTCATTTTAAAGTAAAAACATATCAGGTGATTGTCTGAGTCTATTGTAATATTCATGATATATTCAACACATATAAGGTGGATATAGCCAGAACCTGACATTCAAAAGTAATTTGCATTTTTTTTTAATTCCATGCTAAGCGATTTCTGTTCGCAATAGAAAATTCTAAGGATTTTCCAATACGATGGACTCTGTTATATTAATTCCGAAATATCGATTCAATACCAATATTTTTTCTTATGTATTTTTTTTTCTATTGAACTCAAAAATCACATTGAAACAAATTTGAATAGATAGGTTTTTGAAAAATAAATTTTTTACACACATTACACACATTTTTACTACACATTTTAGCCCATATGTTGACTTCCGATAATCTTATTTACGTTGGAATAAGATAGACCAACAAATTCAAAACACAAGCATTTTTTAAATACAATTGAAAATTAATTATTTTAGGTATTAAAGTTACATTTTATTTTAAATCAGCCGTATGTCTTCCTTTAGATCATTTATATTTTGAGACGTTTTCGGCAAATATACTGCATCATATGAAAAAAAAAAAACATTTACAAATCGCGTAAATATTACATTTGTGGGCGCGAAGGGGTTTCATTAGCTTGGAAGCAAAGACATTGATTAATATCTTGTATTTTGTTTATGGGCCAACAGAACGTCTTCGCGGCCCGAAAATGTGATATTTGTCCATTGTCATAGTTTTCAGATGATGAAAATCGAAAATATCTAAACAAAGCCATTCTAATCTAATAATTCCTTGACTTGGATATCACTCAACAAAATGTATAGTATTATTTTAATCTTGAAAAATTCAGAAACCTTTATCAATTTGATGACTGGGAAAAAAATATCCTAAAATTATTTATCAAATTATGAAAATATGGGTTATATTTCATCCCGTAGTTACTTGAAATATCCTTGGAGTGAAAACTAGTTTTTTTTAGTTCTACTTGAGTCTTAATGCAGCCATAAGAGGCTTTGTACACGGGTTCTATTCAACTGTGGTTATAGCTGTATTGTAACATCTGCGCAATAGGGAAGAAATTTTAATTATCACAGTTTTAAAAGCGATGTATTGCTTCCATAAAGAGGGCTTTATAATTTTTATCCTAAAGGAAACAGCAGATTAGTTATTAATCACTTCTTTTTTATGAACGACAGGAATAAAATGTATAGAAAATCAGAGAAATTTAGAGTAATGGACCATATAATAAAGCTCAATATTTCAAGTCAAATATTATCAGTCTACAGCAGCAAAATATTGTATTTATAAGAAAAATGTACAGGAACCATACTTGACCCTATTAATTCGCCCACACAGTTTTTTCACAAGATTTCTGGCAAAAATACTCCATATTGGGAACCCTGTCCAAACTTGAGTTAGCAATATTTAACTGCCATGCATAAAAACTCATCCATTTAATCATATAACAAAATTTTGAATTTATAACTGGTTGTGCAACTAAATTAAAATAAAAAAAAGTTAGTTTTAAATAAAGCTATATTTGTATGAGAATAAGAAGTTATTCAGTTTCTATTATTTATCTATAAAAAAAAGCGAAACTTTAACTACAAAGCTTATGTTTTGCCATTTTTCCTCTATTTTAGGTCTTCCGGAAGAGTTCCACACAGTTATGGCCAGTGATAAGGATAAGTGTGATCTTCTCATTGTTATGGGTTCTTCACTTAAAGTGCGACCAGTTGCACTCATACCCAGTTCAATTCCCGCAAGTGTACCACAAATACTTATCAATCGCGAACAACTGCGTCATTTGGAATTCGATGTTGAATTGCTTGGTGATTCGGATGTTATAATCAATCAATTATGTCACAAACTGGCCGAAGATTGGACCGACATATGTTTTGATCAAACAATTTTATCAGAAGCAAAACACCTTGCTCCACATGCTGTCGTCGAAGATGAAGCCGTTGTAATAAGCAGTCTAGATACCGATACACAATCAGTTAAATCTTCCACATCTACTGATACGGCACTTCGTTCAACAGGCTACTCCGATTCGGGATTTGAAAGCTCAACCTCATCAATGATTCAGCCGATGGGTAGGCCTGATGATATACCGTCATGTAGCATGCCAGCACGCGCTAATTTCTGCGACATACCATTGTTCAAAGAACAAGAGGATGTTGCTACTATAACAAAGATTAAACACGGAATACTTGATCTAGATAATCGCGAGGAGGAAGGCTATGAGCCGGGAATTGAAGATGAAGAGAGCGAGAGTTTCAGTTTTGATGGACGACTGCAGAAGAAGCCAGTTAATTACAACTATCGACATTTGTCTATCGATTCATCAAAGGACAGTGGCATTTGCGATTCATCAAATTCGGTATCGTGTGGAATAGTGGGCATGGGAAGTGGTATCGCTGCAAGTGAAGTTGGTCGTGGAGCTGGTTGTGGAGCCTCAAAAGAGCAAAACAGCATGATATCTTCAATAGAATGCAGTCCTTCAGCCAGTAACAGAAGGAACTCCAATTGGATTCGGAATAAACGTTCGAAACGCCAAACTGCCGCTGAACGCTTGATTGATGGAACCTTCTACTGTCACGAATCTACCTGTTCGTATATATTTCCCGGTGCGCAAGTCAACTTGAGCTCAGATTCGGAAGACTCCGATGAAGCTGATGAAGACTTTGAGGATGAAGATCAGTTGTCGCCACTCATGACGTCAATCGACGATTTACCCCCACCAGAAACACCTGTTAAACAGCCAACCGCCAGATCAAGTGTCAGCCCATCGCCTTCATCGGTAAAACGTGAAGCCCCAAATGACACAATCTTTGCAACGGCGCCAACGCTAGATAACGGCCCGCCAATCAAAAAGCGAAGAAATATCCTCACAGGCAATGTGATTCCAGCTGAGTTAGCTGCTGAAGAAGTGCCTCCGCAGATATAAGTCCGATCGCAAGTTTAAATGTTTTTAATATTATTTTTTTTATTATTTATGAAAGTTTCTTATTGTCTTTAATCTTTTTTTTATTATCAGCTCTAAGTTTATCGCGGTGGCATTGGGCAGGTTTGTTTTCGATATCCTCTCGATTTAGGAAAATTAAAATTATAAAAAAAAAATCAAAACAATTATGTTATAACAGTGAAATTTATCCTTAAATTTTGTTCTATCATAAATTAAGCTTTTTAAGAAAAACAAAAAACCTAAATAACGTTCAACAACAATCTCTCTGGGTGTCTCCAAGTAAAAAAAAATAAAACCATAGCACAAATCACAAAAGATATTTCAAAACAGGAAGTAATTTCGATCAAGCAGACAGGCAGCAAAAAAAAAAAAATAAAAAAATATGCAGTTTAAAAAATTAGTTCATAAACGAAAATATATATAACAAATTTAGAAAGAAGAAAAAACAAAAAAATATACTTATTATCAATGTAGTTAAATGTCGAGCAATCTTTTACAAAAGAAAACAAAACAAAAAAGAAATTAATTATAAACTAAAATACCTACACATTTTGTTGTCGATTAAATTTGTTTCTTCTTCTTTTTCCAGTTCTTATTTTAGATGTTAAATAAATAATAATAATAATTATTTCTTTTTATTTAAACTTTTTTTGCGGAAAGGTTTAAAAATATCGATTTATATAAAAAAAAAATTATTATTGATGTAGCTGTATTATTTGTTATAAGTTATTTAAAAATGAAAATCAAACAAAAGAAGAAAAAAAAAATTAACAACAACTAAACAAAACTATTATAATAACTACAAATACTAATCAACTCGAGTGCATTTCTTTGTGGCGTGATCTTAATATCACCGAGTGCTCTTTTTTTATTTCGATTTCTTCTCTAAATAACTCGATTTTTCTTTGTCAACAATTATTAAAATTATAATTTTTAAAAAATTTTTTCTTGTACTCACTCTCTCTCTCTTTTCGTTTTGTTTTAATATTTTTTTTATTAATTTAAAATTAATAAAAAAAACACCGAAATCACAATAACTAAATTTTGTTTCTAGTTTACACATAAAATATAATTATATGTATACATATTTGCTTCAATAAAAAGAAATATATTATTTTTTATAAAAACAGAAGTGTTGTTTAATTTTGTTTTATTCATAGAGTTTGCTACGTAAAGGACGACGCAATTGTTGGATTTTTGAACATGCTTGCAGTATAATCGCAAAACAAAGCTATTTTGTTTGTTAATTCTTAAGAGTTAAGGATAAAATTTCTTATTAGAGATCATGTTCGCCAGGAAGTCGGCAAGAATATTATACCCCTAGATTACACGACGAAAATGGATCGCAATCCCGAAATAGAAGGCAGCCCTTTTTTCTGAACATCTTGCGAATGTTTGTAAGACATTTTCAGCAAATATGGCTACAGATCACTTACAGTTTCTTGCTAGGAGCGACAAACGAAAAAAAAAGCTTACTATATTCAGCCCTATTGTGAGTTCCGCGTGAAAGAAAATCCGCCCGAAAAAATTACATTTCACTGGTCCCTTATTGTGAGTTTCGGGCGAAAAGATTTCCATTTAATTAAAATGGAGAGTGAAACTCACAATAGCTTTTAAAAATCCGGGCGAACAAAGCATTTTCGGGCGAAATGTTTTCCGGGTGAAACTCACAATAGGGCTGAATAACTGTTCAGGTTTTGAAAGAAATAGCCCTGACAAAAAAACTAAAATTCATAATAAACGCATACCTTAAGCTCAGATATATGTATCATATCATTGGAAAATTGTCAATTGGATCAATCAATTGGAAGTCATTGTTATACCTGAGCAAGGTAAGCCACCAACAGAAATAGCTTCTTACAGACCAACTACGGCAAAAGTATTCCAAAATCGTATACCGAACCATCAGTTTGGATTTAGAAATAAACATTCCGCGAAAGACCAAGTGCATCGAATTAATGCTGTTGTGGAAAAGGCACTAGAAGAAATCAAGTACGTTGGGCTTTGTTCTTAGATGTTGCAGAAGCCTTTGATACGGTTTTGCATTTATGACTTGAGTATAGTGAAGGGATCTTCCCAGACAGTACTACGAAATACTGAAATCTTATGTTTCCGATCGACTCTTTGTAGTACGGTACTCAAGACGTAAGAACCTTGAAGCCGGTGTACCACAAGGATGTGTCCTAGGACCAATCCTGTATATCATATATGCTAAGGATATTCCAGTGGACAGCAATGTCCATCGTGGGATAGTAAATGCTCCTTGTTACAGGAGTTGTTAAAAAGCATGTCATACTAACTCCGAAATAAAGACTGTCTTAAATGTACGAGGAAAGTATTCAAAATTTAAATTCCCCCTACGCGATTTTATAAATAAAAAAAAATCATCTGTCGATATATTTCATAGATTGGTCCTGATTTTCGCCTGTAGCAAAAAAAAAATACAAAATAATCACTTATGTTGCCCTTTTAACCGAATAACAAGTTTCAAGGTAAACAAGGGCGAGTGATTTAACTAAGTCAAAAATGGACCGGAGTGCATCCAGGCTTTTCATAAAATGCCGATGTGATTTAAGGATATCGTACAGCTCTAAATTCGTTCGGTATTTCGACATGCATTTTTCTTGGCCGACATGTCTCAAGAACGAAAACTCCATCGTAATCGGAAACTTAAGATTCCCGAAAAACTGGTTATCACTGAATAAGTTTGTGATTTCATTAATTAATAACTCCTGGACGCAAGATTTATTCATGCTTAGTTGATTGCAGTTTTTGCCAGCGATATAATACAGTAAGTATAAGTGAAAAAAAAACGACTTAACCCTGCTTCTTACTTTCTCCCACCATTCTGAAACAAAATTCGAAAAATTCCTTTGTATGATTAAATATTTATTATTTTTTTTTATTATTTATAATACTACTTTTGGATTAAATCCAAATTTTAGATTTAGAAATTCTTGGAATAAATACATAGGTATATAGTTTAACAGTAACATCGTTATTAAATTCTGTCAACTTAAATCATCTTAATATAATTATAAAGTGCAGTGCAATCCTCAAACTTGGGAATCGCATTAAATTTTCTTGGTATCTTACAATACTCTTCGTATATTTTCATACTTTTTTCATCGACTGTTGGCGGCTTAATGCTTTCATAAGAATCCGTTCCATAATCACTCAACGGCTGCAGATCAATGCATCTCATCATTTTTCCGGCATCTTGTTCTCGACTCGACACCGATGGATAGAGTTGTGGCGATGAAATTTTTCCAATTTGAACGTATTTCTTGTAAAGAGCTGTACTCGATTTACTGGGATTCGCAATTGTACATCCATAAACTATTTCCATGGGTGGAAGCAATGATTCCAGAGTTAAGGGACCCTGTTCTTCATCTTCGATTTGGTTTGAAATGTTTTCACCGCCACCATAAGATTCATCATCCGAACTGGAATTACCTTCATCTGATGATGAACTCGAATCATTACTGGTCGATGAACTTTGACCAGTTAGAGAAGGATTCTGGCGGCTGGCACGCTCTTCGTGTCTTTGAAAAGGACTAAAATTTATACGGAATGTTGGCAAGTAGCGATTGGACATTTGACTTATTTCAAAGGCTATGTGTTCTCCAAAATCAGTCAATTTGAAGGACATATGATAGTTGGAGTAAGAATCAATCATTTCCAAGTCTTTTGAATGGACCCGGAAAAGCTCTTTGACTATCTTGTTTTTATCAGAACAAGGCCATGGCAGACAGGAACGAACTTTCGGGCGAATCCAGTCGGTTAAGAGTGTCGTTTCGTTGCGTGGACTTTGGGGTTTGTAGGTATTGTGCATGTAATAATCCGACTGGAGCTCCCAAATCGGTTGGTTTTCTAGGGAAATAAATAAAGCTCTGTTTAAATGACAAATTAAGGAGCATTATACTTACGTTTGGAATGCGTCCTGCTAGGAATGTAATATCCCAGGAACAAATTAATACTGTGCTGCTTCTCGGTGTCACTGAAAGTATTACTGTAGTAACGGCTTAGCGTCTGCATGATATCATTTCCCTGCGAAGCCCAAACTGCGGTTTTTCGATAAGTTTTGATTCGATGTACCAACTGCGAACCACCGTACTGCAAAGCAAGCGTATCTCCATGATCCTCGTATAAGTTCTCTAACATTGTCACGCAATCCGAATCAAACTCCAAACGCGGTGGTTTTATGAAACCCAACTTGGCAAGTTGATGAGCCAGGGCACACTTGCCAATTGCAAACTGCGCGGTGTTAGTGCGATCCAAACAATCAACACAGTTTACCCTAACTATTCCGTTTTGGAAACTTTTCTCATTGCGATCTTTGAAGAACATTCCCGTCTGTTTGACGACTTGCTCAGAAATGTCTGCCAGCATTTCCATGACGTTGCCACCGCCTCGACTCTTTCGGGCCATGTCAAAGTGAATGTCTTGGATGCGGAAGTGCGGAGGCAAAAACTGATTCAGATACTTGACACTGTTTTTTATTTCCTGCGTCAGGATACTCTCATGCTTACGGCGTTCGCCTTTTTTAACCAAATTCAGAACAATTAATGGAGCTCCATAGTGAAAGAGCAGACGATCAAAGTGCCGAGATGGAGTCTGGGCAAAGGGGTCGGAGATGTCTAAGGAAATCGGTGGTCTGGCGACCATTTTACTGATATCCTGCGACCAGTGGGATGGAACTGACCCACGCATCTGGGTAAAGCTACACATTCGGTGACCATCTGTGACGACCTGTTCAGTCTCGACTTCATTTGCAACATCCCCTTTGAAATTTGCACCTCGTTTCAAAAATCTTGTGCCAGCAAATCGAGTGCTACGGCGAGCCAAAAGACACACATTAACGTGTCTTCCAAAAATACTTATGCATGATTGACTAACAAATCCATGAACGACTTCCAAAAGCCAATCTTTCAGCATAATGTGCTGCATGTGTGTCAGCAGGAAAGCGTTCCACACGAAACGATTTCTCGGATTGCTCCTAAAAGCATAGTCAACCCTTTCGTTCTCATCTTCGACATTATTTGTGAGAGTATCCCAATCGGGTAGTGGATCATCTTTTTCAAGATCCACTCCTGGACCAACATATCGTGGGGCCGACATGTTATACTGAAGAGTTCTAGTCAGATCATAGCTATAGCTGAAATAGAAATTGCTCCGTAAGTCTATACTTTGGAACATCTTGATGTAGCGTTGTTCGTTCGGGTGAGCTAGACGGTGTGACGATTCATTTACTCGAACCATTACAGTGTCTTTGATAGTATAGATTAGGTGCATTCCTATGAAAGCACATCCTTTTCTCTTAGTTACCAAAATCAAATAGTAGCCCTCGAGAAACCGGACAAATCCTAGAACCCCATAGGCACTTACTACTTTGGGTTTACCTAAAGCGCTTACAAAACGACGAATCTCGGCAGCATTCTTTTCATTGGGGTCCTCGGTAATGTCGAGAGTGTCTTGTTTGGTTCTGTCTATAATGAGAAGACGGAACCGTGTCTCTCGTATGTTACTTCCAACTAAGTAAAGTTTCTTTAGGAAAACAACTACGCATTACATATGTACTTCTTTAGAAGGTAGAATTTTTGGTCAATTGGTACTTACTGTTTTTGTTTCATAGAGGATAACTTTCTGAATGGAGCTTATAAGAGGATGAAACACAATATTTGGATTATTGTTGTTCATTATTAAATAATTTGTATTATTTTATTTTCTGTTAAAAACAACAAACAAAACTTCTGAGATCTTATCAGTAAACAGCTGATTTTCCAAATTAATTTTTGGCAAGGCTGACACTTTAAAAGAATCTGATAGGAATAGATAAATAAGCCACAAGGATTTGCACGAAAAAATACCACCACCGGGAATTACAACGACATTGTCCCAATGGGACTAAAATGTTGTTGTTTTTAAAGCAGTACCGAGATTTAGCTATATAGCTCATACAATTTCATACAAAAATGGACCATCGGTAATTCTTGTCAGGCGTGAGAACGTAAAGTCGTAGAAGGATTCGGGGTATAGGGGTAGTTAGTTATTAAATGGGGCTAAATTAAAAAAATAATATGGATAAATGGCAAAAAGGTTCGACGAACCAAATTGGTTCCGAGCCGTTCGGCTCGCTCGTGTATGGCCAGCTTAAAGCCTAGTACCCAGATCGCGCTAAATTTTTAGCTCCCATACAAAATTCTCTCAAAAATTTAGCTTGGATAAAGAATTTTGTATGGGAGCTTAAATTTATCGTGATCTGCGTACTAGGCTTAACATGTTAATTATTTAGGTCTGATGTCCTTTCTGTTTCTATCAAAGCTTCTTTGGCACTCGCAAACTAACGCAATAGCGAAGCGAAACAACCGCAACAATAGAAAAAATGAGGGATACACAATGTTAAACAACAATAACAATAAACTGCCATCAGCGGATGTTTGGTATCGGTTTGGGAGAACCTTAAAGGCTCTACCGAACAAACGTGAAACATTCGGTGCAGTGGAGAAACATTCGCCAAACAAAATTTATTTACATGGCGATAAATGAGAGTGCCTACAAAAACGAGGCGGAGAAACATTCGACTTTTAAAATTTATTTACAGGGTGATAAATGAGTATGCCCACCACAAAAAGGGAATGTTTCGCTTTGGTTTGGGAGAGCTTTAAAGGTGAAACCTACACATGTCAAAATAAATTTACATAACGATAAACGAGAGAACCCACACTTTCGAGATGCACCTCACAATATTAAACCCGACAGCTAATGAAAGATTCGTTGTTCCACCTAATGGGACTTGGAAGAGTCTTTTGCGTAATTTTCCGCAGTCCACACGAGTTGTGTTTCAGTGAATTTAAGGTTAGACCGCACTAGGCGGAACTGCACTTCAGCGGAACTGCGATTCACAATTATTTGTATGAAATTTTATGAAGTTCAGTTGCCGCTTAGTGCGATATAGCTTATACAATTTCATACAAATAATGTTTTGCCGCGTGGATAAGTGAAGTTCCGCTGCAGTTGTGTGCGGTCTTACCTTAGCTGAAATTATTAAAATAAAATCAATGCTGCTCACGCACCTTTACATTAAATTGTGTTCCTACCTTAATTTGACTTCTGTCAAATTTTTGCATGATACTTCTGTCAAAACTCGTCTTTAGGCAATTTTTTTTGTATTTATTTGCTTATTGCTTTTCTTTTGTGATTTTTCTTTTCCACACGAAATAAACAAATTAAAATTCAAAACAAACAAATTTCCTCCCAAATATTCCAAACAAAATTCACAAATAATAAAAATATTAACACTTGGAATACGTTGTAAAATACACTAAATTCAAAGATTCTACCTACCCAGATTCATTCGAGAAGAAAGACCCTCCCTTATCCATAACGAAAAAATGCGTATTACATTCAAAAAATATGCCAGAAATAAATAGAAAAATAAAACGTGATCAAATTCTAAACAAATTGATAAAAACTGCAAAACAATGTCAGGAGCAGTTCGGAGGACGAAAAGAGTTAGCCACGGAGAAAGATGACGTAACTGCTCGATTACTAAATTCCCTCGAAGACGCCTTCTTTTTCGGCCTTAAAACTCAAACAACATCACTTCCAATAGCAATTTTCCAAAATGTTCACGAGATAGTATCGGGTAATAGTACAACAACAAATGATTGTTTGTTTTGGGATTTCTGCCAAAAACACCTGACAAACCACGAACAACAAAGATTCGATGCCTTGAAGAATGTCTCCACAAAATGTGGCAAATCCAAGGCATTTATAAGAGCATCATTGAATGAAAATTCATTCGAAAGGTATATTCTAACTTGGCTGGATGATCCAAGCCTTGTAAATATCTATGAATCTTGGGCGTTTATGGTTGATCCGGAAGCAGCGAATTTGCTTCCATCAATTGCAAATGGTTTAAATACGATTTTATTTGCTCTGACTGTGGACACTCAAGAAGTTGATTTACAAATTGGCTATGGATTGACCAGGAAGCCAGAGCCTATTATATATGCTCCCTCGCCGATCGGTTCACTCAAAAAGACCACAGCTATAGAGAGGCCGATTGCTACTGTTGAAGGAGCAGGCGATATCGTCAAAGAGTTGTTACCAAACAGATTGGGAGAGGAGTCTTTTACAGGGAACGAAGAAGCTGTGGCTCAAGTGCCAGAATGTGCGTCAAAGGAAGAGACAATTGACTACGAGCCTGAATGTCTCACCGAGATTCTCCATGAAATGCTTACTAAGAAATTCGACCATGAGATCATACCTTATGAGCCTCATGTCGATGTAGAAGCAGATGCAGAAGCTGACACCAAGAGTGAGACATCTTCACAGTGCAGTAAGTCTTCTTCTGCCGTATCAACTGTAAATGTATTTCGTCAGCACAGCACGGTGCAGCTGGAAGAGAAACTGCGTGATATGACAGAACGATGTACTTTGCTCGAAACACAAGTAGCCCAGTTGAGTTTAGAAAACAGGCAGCTGCGTCGGCTCACACACAATGTTGTGACCGAAACAACTGCCAACTTCTTAATCACTATTCCTCAGGTAAGCTAACGTTGGCAAAAAAAAAGTTCAAAAATCTCAGCGAATCATATCCTTTCAGGCTAAGCTCATCACGACGCGCAGTCGTAACTATTACTCATATGAAGTCCACCTAACGATGCGCGACAAACTCGAGCATTGGATGATAATGCGAAGATACAGGGAGTTTCATAAGCTGCACAAGCAATTGAGCAAAGTCCATCCAGGAATATCAACAATCGAATTCCCACCAAAGAAACACTTCGGAAACATGAATCGAGTTTTTGTAGAGGAGAGACGGCAGCAGTTACAAATATACTTGATCAGTGTTATAGAATTTCTGCCTCAAGTTGAGGCATGTCGGAATAAGGAGGACTTGCAGAGAAACTTCCCCTTTTTCCAGGAGCGATAAAAGTCGCCAAGTATTAGAAGCAATGTACAAATAAGAGATTAAGAATATATTTATTGAGTATAAATCTAGGGCATTTGTACATACATAGATGAATAAAATGTACTTAATGTGTAAACCCTAGAAGCTATCCTGAGCCTTTTTGGTCTTCAACCTTTCCATGGCGAGTCTTCGGTTTTCTGCAATTCTCGCCAATTGTTCCGATGATAGTTTGGGCTTCTCTGATCTTTCTGGAGATGGTTCTCTTGCCGGAGTGGATGGTTGGCTGGGTGGGAGTGGTTGGGCTAAATCACTTTCGTCCAAATTGAAAACTCCCGAATACGGCGTAGACATGACATTGGCTCCTCTGCCGAATGCCGGTGTAGTTAAGGAACTACCAGACATGGAGCTATGGGGGCGACTGCTACTGGGTGTTTTGGGTGCTAGTTTCGATATGGCAATTTGTTCTCCCAGCAAAGCATCAAATTCATCGAATGGCTCATCTTCTGCTGGCTCGTCATCTTCGTTATCCATATGCTTGTCTTGAATTTCCTGTGGCTGCAGCATACCCAGACGGTATTTGCTCATATGAACTTGCAGGGGCTTCTTCTTGCCAAGGCGCTCAATTGTCGCAACTACATCGTCGAATTTATAACTGGGATACATACGATGGGCCCAATGTTGCAAGCGACGCATAACTTCATTTAGATCCTTGCGTTCATTGCCCTTACCTTGGAATTTCATATCTTTGAAATAATCTTCGATTGTGTGAATGCCCCGAGGACCTTGAAGAGTGTCAACTGTTAGTCTAGGTCGTGGGTTTCGTACAGATCGTTGTTTTTTGTGTTCAACCTTGACTGGTTCGCCACTTTGTCCGCCATCGCCACCAGCCTCTTCATCGGCTTTCTCATGTTCGTCATCACTGGGTAGCCGGTTTTCGTCAACGTTTACATTGAAAAGATCTTCAACACCATCATCGCCAAAAAGAGACATTTTTTGTTTGAACTTTGAATTAAAAATTGGTTTCCCTTGTTTTGAATTAAATTAAAAATTTGGTCTACTCAACGAATACGAACAGTAAACAAAATACAAAAGCGCCAAGCATCATGAAAATCCAAATGTCATTCAGAAAGAAGAATGAGAAAAAACAGGAGGTGTAAGAGGAAACAGTGTTAAAAGGCGTGTTCAGGAGAAGGAGATTCAGAGGCACTTATGTCGATTTCTATTCAACGAAAAAAAAAATCGATTTTTTTTTATCTTTTTCAGACTTCACTTTCTATTCAACAAAAAAAAAATTTTTGGTGGTCGGATTTGATTTAGATCAATTTTGCAAATCTTGATTTCAGGCAAATATCTACACAGTTTTTCACAAGCACTTGCACACACACCAAATTAAAGTCACATTTTTATCCAAATCAATATAAAATGGCACTCACACAATTGCAAACATAGATCGAATCACGTTTTAAATTCTTTTTACCATGATTGATCTAAAGTCTGACCACCTAATCCAAAATTGTTGAATAGAAATCGACATATAAGCAATCTCAGTTGCCTGAACAGGAACCAATCTCAGTTTGACCACTTTCACACAAGAAAACAGAGTTACAGAAACTAGCTAGTTTGTCGGTGAGAAGGGTGGGAGGGGATATTTCGTTGTCCTTACGTTGACTTCGCCTACAAACTAAAAATTGAGGCAACTCAGTTGCCTTTTGTGAAAGGGGACTTATGAAATACTGCCCGGATGAAATGCAATAATTTATTTTCATCGTAGAGTTAATAAATTTTCAGGTTCCGATCTTTTGAACGATTAGCGACACAATTCACTGCCTGACATATTGACAGGGAAGCCGTTGGGTTAGTTGCTCGCGCAAGTTACTTTGACCCCTTGGCGATTTTTAGTTTCTAGGCGTTCTAGGCGAAGGGCGTAAAAGGAAGACAAAAAATTTCCCCTCACATCCTTCTCACCAACAAACTAGCTAGTTTCTGGCAACGCAGTTTCCTTGTGTGAAAGCCGTCTTTTATGGCTGCCGATATAAGTTTATAAGGTTATATTTAAATGGGAGCGCACCTACCAGGCAATTAAGTTGACAGTAACTTAGTTGCTTCGAGATCGACACGAAAATTAGGAGTTTTCAACACGAAGGTACCATGAACGATGACAGGACTTTTAACATGTCTAGAATAAATTCAATGGAGTCGCAAAAATCAATCAAATTTCCATGCATTGATATATCCATACGATTGTGGATTGGAGTTTTATTTGAATTTTCGACATCGTTTATGGTCAGTGGAGGTGGCATATGTAATCAAAGTTTATCATCGCCGAACAAAATATCGTGACAAAAGTAAGCACGACCAATGCATAACAAATAAACGTAAAATTCCACAAAGGTTTCAAGATACTTAAAGCCGGAACAACATTTGGTTCATGCTGTGGAGCCGTGTGTCATTCCATATATTTCATACACACACACAGCAACACAACACACCAGACACAAATTTGGCTATACGGCTTGAAATATATCAGCCAAATAGTATTACATACATACAATATAATTACATTAAGTACAACTTCACAATTTAACCTAAATACAATTTTCCCGAGAAGGGACCCTTTTTTGATTTACAGTGTAATCTGCACCTTACCTTATAACATCCCTGAAATCATGTTGTCCAACAGCGAAATAACAAAAATAACCTTTGCATGTCACCATGGTGAAGTTTCCATTTCCATGCCATCATTTTGCCAAACAACAATTAGAAAAAAAGCCGTGTCGGTGTGTCCAAAGGGTACGACAAACGCTCGTTGTTTATAATCAAAAATTTAACTACTTCCGCCGTTAATTAAATATCAAAAATATCATCAAAATATTGTTCGTGTTGTTAAATATCGTTTAAAGTAAAATTAATTATTAAAAACATCAAGTAAATCCATTTGTTTGCGTTTGTAAACAAAAGAAATTTTCATCAATTTATTTTAGAAATTTTTGCATCACAAATCTCCCGGGAAGAATTTCACCACACTAATCTACGCATTTTGTTGTGAACTGTCAAAAACCGGTGGTGGGAGAAACTCGACACACGCCGCTCCTGACAGCATAATCTTGTCAAGCAACTTCGAAATGTCATCAAATATCTAAACGGAATACGGAACGGAGGCAAATTTGTTTTTGTGTTTTTTTTGTTATTTATTTATTTACGTCGATTAAAAACGTATACAAAAAAGTTATATCCTGTTAGAAACATACGTAAATAGCCGTCGCTATGATGGACAGCAAGACAAAGTACAACCTTGATCATGTGTACTGTCATACGAACGAAAGCAGTAACTACATTCGCGTAAACCCACAAACTACGTCCAACGATGTCATGTCGCTTCTCAAGGAGAACAAGCAACTCAAGGCCATGCTTATACTGCATATGGACCTCATTCAAGAACAAAGTGACCAACTGCTTGCCAAAGAAAAGCTTCTGGTCAGCCTCAAAGAAGAGAATCTCTCGCTTAAGGCAAACAATGATAGATTGGAGAAAAGTTTGCAGGATAGTGCAATTGCCGCAACTGCAGAGGCTATCAAATCAGAGATTAAATTAGAAGTTGCCACAGAAACAAGTAAATACAAGATCCAGTCGAATGCGAATTCCGATGGCGGTAATGAGGATGATGAGAGTGGCAACATCATTGGCGAATGCAACGGAAAGCTCATCAGTAAAATTATATTACATAGAATAAGTTTGCCAGGGAAGAGTCCTTCCAATGTCTCTGAAGTGTCGGAAAGCGAAGATCCCGCTAGAGCCGCTGTGATAGGAATAGTAGAGGATAGTCAGCACAGTGTCGAAGATGAGATTCGAAAGATTCAAAGTCCCACGGAACTCGTAACGGCTGGTGCAAAAGCTCATCCAATGGATATGTCCTCGCCACTGTCTGTAATGTCTGCGCCGAGCCTAAAGGTTCCCGAGATAAAAATCGACTCGGACGAGAGTGTTAGCTGTGATTCGACTATGGAACGTGATCTGGTGAGTAACCCTTGATAAATCTGCCTCTCAATTGATATTAATTTTTGATTTTAGGAATCATCTCGGGGTGCGAAACACCCCCGTAGATCACGCCGTTGTGGCCAGCTGACCACAACCGAGTTGTACTCCACCCGCGAGTGGGAAGACGAGGATTTCTGTGATGAATTCATCAAAGAGGAGGCTAATGCCCTCAAATCAGAGGCACCAATGCTGGAGATTCCCAAGTGGACAGTGCATGAAGTTAATCCTCTCTACAGCATCGAAGGAACCGAAGATCTATCGGATGAAACTTTCCTCAAGCGCCATGCAAAGCTTGAATACGACGAAAAGAGAAGAAAGAAATGGGATGTCCAGCAAATCCGTGAGCAACGGAGAATCGAACGACTTAAGCGTCGGCATTGCAAGGACGAGGTTAGGGAAGAGGATTTGGCTACAACAAGCTTCTTCCCACCACCCGATTCGATTCAAACAATTTTCTTTACAACTGAATTACCTGTGATGGCATTCGGCGAGGGTATTCCGCGACTTTCAGCTGCTGAATTCGCCCTTCCCTGGTATCCCCTGTATGGCCATGCTTCCATGTCCCATCGGGATCACCCCTACCAGCAGCAATCACAGAACAGCTCGTTTGTTTTTCTTAAAAAACGTCGACGTCCACAGAGCTATTCAGTTATCCAGAGTCATCGTGGAACCATAGTAAGCGGTGTGCATCGCCAACCAACTACCCAAACAGCTCCGCCTCAAAGTAGTTCTGATGGTGGTAGAAATTAAAAATAAAAACTGTTTCTTTATGTTTTTTGTAGAGAAAATTAAAAAAAAATCAAATCTTTTAAGGATCTCAGAGGTCTCGTGTCTGAACTTGCAGTATAAAATAAATTCTTTTAGCTTTGTTTATGTTCTCACACACTATCAAATAGTCATAAAAATAAAACAATTTATTCTCTGGTGAAACACCTTATAAGTTACAGAATGTATGCTTTTTCTAAATTTATAAAAATAATACAGACAAAATAAATTTTAAATTATATTCCATAAGAAAGTAAATAATTTTTAAGTTTTTTTTTCGAAAAAGAAAAAAAAAATAACAAAAGAAGAAATAAAAAGTATCCAAAAGCATGGCATAGGGAAGGTACTTGCATATATGTAACAACAATGTACTCTTAATTTTAAACTGTTTTAGTGCTATATAAGAATATATAAATAAATTATTTAATTACAATTACAAAAATTAAATCAAAAAGGTTTTGAGATTTCAAAATATTAAATATTTTTTTTTTTTTTCAAAAAATCCTTCAATGGCATTATACAAATTAGCGTTTAGTCCGGTCTATCTCACTTGGAGTCATCAGTTGACTAATAAGTGCCTTGTTAATATGCAATTTTTTTTAAGTTCAACTCGAATCAAATTTGCAGCAAAAATCAATTGTGAACTATATCCAACTCAGTTGTTGGAAATTTTGTTACCTAGCATTGTTTTCACATAAATATTTCAATTAATAAAAATTCTAAATACTACTGAAATATATCAGCCAAGTAGAAGACTTGAAATTATTTAGTTTCATTTTGTGAATAATTGCTTAAAAATGGTTTTAAATGGCCTATTTTGAGTCAATTACTTAAGAAGTGAGTCAAATAAAGTAAACACCTAAACGTTTGAAGGGCTTTATTCTAGACAGTTATTTCAATTCACACAAACGCCAAAACCACTTATGCTTACATCACAAACTTTAGTTTTCTTAGAACAGATTCCCAAAATAAATTAAATAATCTATCGGGAATATCGATGAGAATTTAATTTTTGTTAATATAAAATCCCCCGAATACACAAAGTTCAGAAGAAAGCTTTCAGCCATCATTTACGTTCTCGGTTCTCAGAGTATGGAAACATTCACAAGGAAATTTTATTCTGTAATGATATGCAGGTAGTTGAGATTATTTTTTTTAAATGTTGGCTACCACATTCGGTAGCCAGTGATGAACATTCAAATAAAAACTGAAAGCCGCTTTAAGCAAAATCCATTACATACTGAAAACGATGGGACCTCAACCGAAGTTGATTTAATTAACAGAAATAGGAATAAGATAAGGCGTTTTTATTGTAGTACTTGCCAAATAGTTTAAATTATCGTTCTTTTATTTCCTTATATGTTCTGCTTTTGGATGCAATTTAGACGACGTTAATCAAAAAAGATTTCAATTAAAAACAAAAATTAGAAATACAAAAAATAAAACACCTACAATCCCCATTGATACAAATTTTTGTTGATGACTATAAACAATAGCAATAAAAATAACCACATAATAAATGTCAAAGTAATAAACATAATTGTTGTAATTGCATAAGCTACATACCTAAATATATCCTTGAAACAAATAAAAACAATAGAAATTTGATAGTTTTTATTTACTGCATGTCATTTCTTCTGTTCTAACTCATAATTTTGTTTCTTCAGCTAAAATGTCATAAGAAGAACAAACAAAAAACAAAGAATAAAGTAAAAACTTGAAACAAAACAATAATTAAATAATGTAAATGTAATATATTGTTGTAAAAACTAAATACAAAAAAAAAAAACAAGATTATGGAAATACGTATAAAATATGTTTAAAAATGAATGCTGTTTTATTTCGCTGGATTCATTTTTTAAGGATTGAAAAGGTTTTTACAAAGTTTATAGAAAAACAATGGGCTGAGCGAATCGTTTTAGGTGGCGAAAATGAGATTTCATGGTTGCCACTCGACTGGAAAGTCAGGGAACGAAAATTTGGTCAGGGAAAGTCAGGGAATTTTGAAAGCGGTCAGGGAAAAATTTGTTCAGCACTGAATTTTTTCAAATTAAGATACAGCCCTATCATAGTATCCGATCGGAACGGAATTTTCTCCGAATTTTAAGAAATATTAAAAATATAAGAATTATCACTTTTATTTTTTCCCTTTTCAACCGCACGTTGAAATAATTTTCCAGAGTTGTAACCGATTTATGAGAAATTTTTGTCATAAAAATGAAAAATAAAAAATCATTTTGTATGAGTCGGAGAAATTTACGTTCCGATCGGATACTATGCTGGGGCAGATAATTAAATCTTTCGTTGAACTCTGCTTACATTTTTGCGCCAAAAGAATGTGTATTCAATGAGATACAGTTCAAACTCATTTTCTATAAATTATTTTTTGGCAAAACATCATTTTTAGAACTGAAAAATTAAAGGCTATAGAGCATCTTTTGTCGTTATATACACTGTCACTTTTAAATATTTTTTTGTGGAAATACTGTATTTTTTTCTCATTTACGAAGGGACCTTTGAAGTGAAAACAGTCCAATTAATATTCTAAGAGTGTCATATTTTGCGATAAAACTTTAATTAATAGCTCTACCAAGAAAAAAATAGATACAAATTAAGATTATTATGAAATACAGCCATGCTAACTTTAAATTGCGATTTTTGAAGTTTTTTGAGTTATTATTTTTATAAATTGTTTAAACATACTAATATTGTTTCCACATACATAAAGTGCTTTTGCAAAGATTAAGTTTATTTCATAATACAAGTATCGACCACTGGGCCAAATTCGTCCACCCAAAACTCACATTCAAAGACTCTAGAAGAGAGTCAAATGTTTTTTTAATACGCACAGTGATCGGCAGTGCAAAACCAAAAACGGCCCAGAGTGTGTTCATGCGTGTCTCTGCACATCTCCGCACCTATGGCATTCCAACCATATACAATTTATCGAAATCGGTTGGATACTTTTTGAGCAAATGGTACCACAAACTTTTTTTAAGGCTATCTATGTATAAAAATAAGCCATCCCGGAGTGAAGATTTCATAAAGATGTAGAGCATAAGATAATTACTGCTTTTTTTTTTAATAGACATCGTATTGACATTTGCGTCAGCAATTACAAAAATTTAGGATTGTGAAACTTGGTCAAAATTTCAACTTACCGACAGGAATACTGTTGGATAAATCAACTAAATTGTTAAATTTGCTTGTACATTACGTTGAAAATGGAGGTTTCATAATGTGCAAGGGATAGATGGCATTATGTGTTTTTTTTTTACATTGTTTTTCTTTAATTTTAAGTTAAAATTATGCATGTGGATAACTTTGTAGATGCACTAGTCTTTTGAGTGTACGAATTTTTGGAAATAGTCCGAAAACCTACTCTCATAAACTGATTTATATCTTTTTTATGTAGGTATATTTTAAGTGCATTACATTTCTTTTTACTTGCGATATACTTAGTATAGGGCAAGTTTTTAGCTCAAAAACTAATGGTACCTGTCATACAGCCAATATACAAAAATTGATGTATATCAAAAACGGCCGATTTTCAAAAAAAAATAACGAGGTACTAAAATTACTAAAATAAATATTTTGGTAGAAAAAAAAAAATTATAACGGTTATTGACGGTACCTGTCATACAACCCATTTTTTGGTTTTCAAGTTTCTCGTTATTCAGATGGCATACTTTTTTTTGGCTATTAAAATAAGACATTTATAATAATTTATAGTAATTAAAAGTAATTTATATTAGTAAATTTATATTTTAACTTGTTTTTTAACTACTTTTTCATGATATCATAACGTTATGTAACCAATACATATGCACACTTCAAGCTTCGTAAAAGTTGTAAGCTACGAGAGCAAGTTAGTGCGATCTAGTCGCGCCCATTTTTTGATACAGCTTCCAACTAAGAATTACAGATCACTTTTGAAAAGCTAATAATTTGTGATTCGAGTAATAAATAAGAAGATTTTGTTTCTCTCTTAAGTTTAACCAACTGAACAATTTCTAAAACATTTTTTAATTGGTCAGGGAAAGTCAGGGAAATTTATTTTGAAAAATAGTGGCAATAGCGCTTTCGTCGCTGTCGTTTTACATTCGCCCTATTTTTTTAAATCGAAAGATTTAATTTCCGATAGGTTTTTTCTGGCGGATTGGTGTGGTCGAAAGTGGTATTTTGTTGTTTTCATTAAAATAAACAAAAATGTGAGTTTTACTATTTTTTTTTATAAAAACAAGCGAACGACAGCAACACACAAACCAGCAACAATTTTCCACGGTCATTGAATTTATAGGGAAAATGAATAGGGATCTCCAAAGGAGCACTCATTGCGCCCACACATCGCAGCTTTGGGAAAATATCACTGCAGTAAGCCAAAAGAACTTAAGTGAACGAATTGACCAACAAAATAAACACACAGAAAAACACAAGCGTTGAAGAACTTTGCAATAGTTTTCTTTTAACTCGCAGATTCAAGGATTTTATATTTTCTTAAGCTTAGCGTTTTGTACAAAAAAATTAAATACACTATTCCGAATTCAATGTTGTATTTATATTTAATTTTAAAGCCAAACATAAGAAAAAAGTTGAATTCTCACAATGCGTGATTTCAATAAAAACAAATATTTCCTGGAAACCTATCAATTATCTGGAAATCATGGAAGTATAATTTACGACTCGCTTCGAATTCGATAATTTATCAATACGAAGCGAGTCGAAAAGGAGATATTGAATTGAAAACGATTCGCTTCGTATTCCCTAATCAGGCCACAGTTCTTTTGAGCGCCAGTTATAGGTATTGTGTTTCAACTTCACAAAATGTTTTTTTTTTTTAATTCTAACATCTTTCGGTTGAGAATATGGTGTTAATAACTTCATGGAATTCATCCATTCGAAGCTGAGGATATAAGAAGTAGAAGTTTGGGGCTCGAACCTAAACATTCATTGCCAACCACAATAATGTCAAGGTGATATACAGGTGAAAACATTTCTGTTTCGGCTTGGGAGGAGATATATATATTATGTACATATATATGTACGTTTGAAATATTAAAAAAAAAAATCCCCGATGAAGACGGAAACTTTGAGTTATCTTAGTAGAAGATTAGAAACAAATTTCTCCAAGGCATTATTTTGTGTCATAAAAAGTATTTCTTTATTTACTTTTGAATTGACATAAGTATTGCATGCTATAAAGAATAAATTGAGTTTTACAAAATGTAAATCTTAAAAACTAAATTAACAAAAATTCACACAAAATAAACAAAATCTGCCTTCTTATTCTTCACGACTACTTATCGCTCTGTTTGAGATAATTATCAGCTGCATCGGCCCATATTTCATCAATCCCCTCAAAGTTATTAACCCACAGATCTTCAATCATTTTCCAACCGATTTCCTGTGTTACCAGCACGTAATCATTGCTCGGATGTAACGAATGCGTGTATGCGCCCATAGTGAGACTCTGTGCTAGCCTTGCTGCAACACAGTATTTTAAATACTTCTTTTCATCTGGTTTGAGGGGTTTGTTTAAATCATAACCGGCTAAGAATACTCCACCAGCTACTAGACTTTTTGCTTCTAAAATCATATAAGTCATCGCAATTCCAATTTCGAAAATTATCGGTGAACAGCTAGTGTCTCCGAAATCGATGATACCACAAACTTTGTACTCATCGGAGTTCTTCTTTTGCTCCACAATGATATTTTGTTCATTATAGTCGCCATGGATGACTTGTTTATCCATCTTATCGACATGTACTAGAACATGAGTTTCAAAGGATTCTATAATCTGCTCTACGATCGATTTGCGGTCATGATCTTTGAGAACGTATAAGAATTGTTTGAGTTGAGAAATTGACTGGAGATTCCACAATGTTTGGTGAGTTTTATAAGCATCGTGATGGAAGTCCTATATAGAAAAATGGGTTCGTAAAACACAATAATAACAATAAAAAAAAAATACCTTCATAGCACGATTAACCTTTGCTATGTACTCTCCACTCTGAAAGAACAAATAATTCGACTTTGTTACTTCGTGGAACATTTTGCCAGGAATAAATTCCAAAAGTCTGACAACATGATTGACACCCTTGATTTTCTCAACAGATAAGTATTTACCATGAAGGTTAGCAATAGGCCTTGGACACTGGATATCTTGTTTAGCTATTAATAAAAAAAAAACAAGTTCACATTGAAACTCTACACACAAGTATAATAGTGGTAAATGAACTTACACAAATGAATCAGCAATTCATTTTGAGCGTCTACAAATTCCGGTTCCTTCGAGTCGTGAGCATTCAGGATTTTCATAACATATCCATGGGGCCATGTTCGAGTTATAAGAGGATTCTTAACATTCCTGTTAAGTAAATAATAAAACAAAGATACTTAAATACCTTACTCGCATATGATAATTGTTAAGATAACCCATATTTTTGAATTAACTAAAAATAACCCGTGTCATCACTCTTTGTTATCAGATTAAAATAAAATTTTGTTTCAGATTTAAATGTCTGCATTTTCCGATAAAAACGGAATTAAAATAAATGATCCGTGACTTGTGTATTTGTAGTAAACACCTCGAAAAAAGATAAGATAAAGTGCAGGTTTATAATTTATAATTTATTTTTGTTTTTTATTTGTTTTTCTTTTCACCTACTAGTGGTGAAGTGATTTTCTTGTTGTCTTTTATAATAATATAAACTCCATTGTATAATTGCGGCTTGGAGTTAAGCTTTTTTTTCAAATTGTACCCGCACTCAAGGGGTTTTTGAAACCCTTAAAATGTACAGTTATAAACACCGTAAGGAAAACAAGGAAGGATTAAGGAGGAGATAACGATGCACATTGTTTTTGAGCTTATGAGTGTCAAAATAGAGGGAAAAATAGACTGGAAAAAAAGAGTAAATAACAAAAAAAAAACAAAAAACGTTTTGGTGCATTTTTATCTTTGTTGAAGGTTAAATTCAAACATAACTTCTTTTTATAGTTGAGAAAAAAGGCAGAAACTGCGTCAGTTATAGAAGAATTTAAAAACTTCCACAATTACCGACGCCAGGCGCGGCGCGCGCCGTAGACGAAAACAAAGGGCTCGTGAGGTCATAACAACATCAAGTCGAAAAACTTAAGAGCAATTTTTTGGGGTTTCTCTTCGTTTTAAAGCTATATAGTGGTATTCTGGTATTTAAGATTTTTTTGTGATTCAGTGTTTTTTTATAAAAAAAAAATCACGTAACGAAA
Organism: Melangyna quadrimaculata; assembly: GCA_949320155.1. Lineage (NCBI taxonomy): Eukaryota > Metazoa > Arthropoda > Insecta > Diptera > Syrphidae > Melangyna > Melangyna quadrimaculata. The sequence continues at coordinate 184,330,263 of OX439485.1, forward strand.
ATAAGGTATTGAACAATGGTGCCCGAGATATATAACCACTAGCGGAGGACCCTGGGACCATATATATACAGGGATTTTCATAACTGTTATAAATTTGCACGCCTCGAGACAGTCTTTTCTTCTAAAATGTCGCACACTCATAAATTATGACATTGCAATACGACGCGCATATAAAACTAAAACTTGATTTGTTTATCTATCAATTTGTGTATGGTTAGGTATGACTTTTTATAGTTATGTATTTTATATATAATATATGTATATTGTATATACTCAATATATCAATGTTCATCTTTACAGAAGTAGAGTATATATCTTGTTGATTAAGAGACTTTATTCAATCTTGGGACAAATATCTAAAGTCGCTAAATTAATGAAGCAATCACGAATTCATATAAGCTTTATAACCACAAGATGAAAAATTGATGATTAAATTAAATTACTTAAGCAAATAAAGTTCCACATTTAGATGACAAACCAAAAGTTGAAATTTATAATTATTAGCAAAAAGTTCGATTTTACAATATTTATAATTCTACAAAAAATATTTAACTTTCAAGAAGAGAAATTTTCAAAAACAAAACTCACTTGTCTTCGGTGATAAAATAATTCCGATCGTCATAAGAAATCAACTCTTTAAACTCCCCAATTGTGATTCCATATAACCGTTGGGCCAAACTATATACGTCTTCTGTCGAAACTTTGGGTTGGATATCGGAGCCAGGTTGGAGAAGTTCTTCACTGTCATTTTTTGTACCATCCTCAGAAACAACGACAAATTTTCCTTCTCCAGTTGATTTATCGCCGAGCTCAAAATTTGTATTAAGCGTATAGGATTTTTTCGACAAAGCGTTCAGTTCCATTTCCACCGGTTGTATTTTTTTAACTGCCAGATTCTATCTTGGTTTTTGTTGATATCAACCTAAAGTGTGATCAGCAACTGCTTAAGATAACAATTCTATCCAATAAACGATTCGAAGCAAACGACGATGATGAACAGTGGGTGGGTTTATGTGGCACAATCGGAAAAATTACAAAAATAAGAATTTAATGTTAGTTCTTTAGTTATGTAGTTATATTTAACGACCCTTTTTTTCTTTTAATTTAAACATTTATAACCAAATAATTTTTGTTTTGTCAGCCTAAGTAATGACACATGAATTAATTTAAACATGTTGGGTAGGTTCTTCAACGGATGAACCTATGTACATAAAAATGATCTCAGATTTGTTTCCCTGCTTGGGATTTTAAAATTTGCCTTTTAATTCCAATTTTAAACATATTTTCCCCCACTGTGCATGGTCGAGCGATGTTTTCCCTTTCGTTCTGGTTATTTCTTAGTTCAATTATTTTTGTGTATCTAATCTACTTTGTTGTATATTTATATTTACCTTCGGAGTTTATTGTAATATTTTTATCCATCAGTTTGAATGATTAGCTGTTCTGATAGCGGGGGTTGGAGCGCCACTGTCCTATAGCTATTCGTGTACCTATATCAAATGAAACGCAAAATCTTAAGTCTGAGTTTACAAAAGTTCTAAGGAGAAATAAACATTTTTTAAACAACAAAATAATTGAAAAGATTCTAGGTAGTTGGATAGCAAACAACAAGTGCAAAATTTTATCGCACTTTGGGTAGCTTTAACAAATTGATTTTTAAGTGAAATGTTTTTTATTAAGATACAAATCTTAAAATAGGACAGGGAATATTTTAGTTAGAGTGATTTAAATAAGACAGGGTGGAGTTGTCACACATTACCAACTGATGAGATATAAAGAGTACTTAAGTGTAGTATTTGAGTAGCAATTGCTGCACCTCAAAATGCTGAAGTGAATCTTATAGGGTTAAACGAAAATGACGATTTTGAAAGTAGATTTCACACACAGTTAGGTGTTTTAACTCGAGATTTAAATTTTAATTAATTTAACTTAATTAATTTAGTTTAACCCGGAAACTAATAATCTCAAACTGAAAAATTCTCCCTTGAGAGTGGCATACATACATACATACATATATATATTATAACCAATTTCTCGAATAAGATTTTTCTTATAAAAGAAAAGACACTTATATTTTAAACAATCCCAACAAATTATTAGAATTTTATTCAGATAAAAACATTTTGAACTGCAGTATATGCACGACTGGATCGGACGAACTTGCTCTCATAGCTAACAACTAGAATGTAGCTAAAATTGACGGTGTGGATTTATTTTTAACTTTTTTGCCAAAATTGTTTGTATTGCATCAAAAAAATTAAAACTGCAATTTTAACATATTTTTTTTTATTTTTTATCATGTTAACACTATAAAAATAGTTTGATAATATTTTTATAGTGTTAACATGATAAAAAATAAAAAAAAAAATATGTTAAAATTGCAGTTTTAATTTTTTTGATGCAATACAAACAATTTTGGCAAAAAAGTTAAAAATAAATTTTTTTTTTCGTAAAAACAAAATCATTCATACAAATTTTAAATGCAATATTTTGTAACTAAATTAGAAGTAGTGAATTACAAAATAATGAAAAAATAAACCAGGTCAATGACAAGATATTCGGGAATATACCGAAACAAGTATAAAAAAGGCAATCTTTTGAAAAAATACGTAGTATAGGTACGGTTACCATTTTTTCAAACACGTAAAAGAGGATAGACAAAATACTGTTATAAGTTATTATATTTATTTTCAAAGTTTGTACTTCATATCATATTATTTTTACCTTCAATTCCTATCAATTTAAAAAATGAAGAAAAAAAAAACAACTTTAGATAGGTAAATAGTTTAAAAAAAAAGTTATTATTTGGTTTACCTACTTTGCATATTTTTCTGCAGAATGATTTTTTTTGAATGATGTTGTTATACATATTTCTTAAAAATATTTTGAACTCTGCACAATCCATCTCGAAATTGCACAATTGCACTTCGTTATTAATATTTAGTTTAATGCATCGACTTTTGAGATTTGAGATTGAGATTTTTTAGATGTCTAAATTTTGTTTGATATAGAAAACATCCGTTCGTGTTTAGTGGGTTCATTTGATGTTGGTAGTGAGAGTGAACACTTTAAAAGCTTTAATATATTATTATATTTATGAACTCCCAAAATGGAACTTTTTGCAAAAGTACCCAATCGAAATGTTCTATGTCTTTAAATTATTCCCATTAACTTAAGTTATCAATATAGTTTTCATACAAAGAAGCTACTTTTTCTTTAGAAAATGATAACATCAATATTACCTTCAGATTACAGATTTGACAGACATTCTTTTCTTTTTTAACCGACAATGGTAAAAAAAACTTTTGCCTTTCGTTTACATTACTTTTAATTTAAAATCTTTTAAAATAAGAGAAGCTTCAGGCATTGACGTTTTTTGCTATTTCATATAAATCCAATTTTTTAATAGAAAAAGAGGGCAATGGGAGGATATATTAGTAAGAAGATGACAACGTACTGTCCTCTTTAAGCAAAAAAATCAGAGAGGACACAACTGTTAAAAAGAGGACTGTCCTCTCAAAAAGAGGACGTATGGTCACCGTAAGTATAGGGCAAGTTTAGGATTCGTGCAGAAAAAAATTTCGAGATAATAATTTTTCCTAACGTTACGATGATAGAGAAAGCAAAAAAAGTGGGTCTCGCAGTCATGTCTGTCTGTCTGTCTGTCCGTCTGTCTGTACCTCGACCTGCAGCCTAAACGGCTAAAGCGATTTTCTTCAAACTTTGGACTTAAGGTTCTTATGGGAATCCCTAGAGGAGAAATTGAAATTTTGTTTTAGCTCAAAAAATAACGGTACCTGTCATACAACCAATATACAAAAATTGATTTATTTAACTATAACAATTTTCAAAAAAAAAAAAAAAATTATGGGACAAACAAATCAGATGGCATACTTTTTTTTTGAGCTCTATCTGTTTTAGCTATTAAAATAACTAATTTATAATAATTCATAGTATAACAATTTATATTTCAAATTGTTTTTAAAACTTTTTATTTAATGATATGATAATGTAATGGAACCAATATTTCAAGCTACGTTAAAGTTGTTAGCTACGAGAGCAAGTTTTGTGCGATCCAGTCGTGCCCATTTTTTTGGTAAGAACATGGTAGGTACGCATCTGTATATTGTTAAAATCGGTCTAGTAATAACATTTACAAAGTTTAATAAAAATCGTTAGAGCGGTTTTCGAGAAAACTTGATAAGACCAAAATCGATATATGGAAGCTACCCGTTCTAGATGAGTTAAAACAAAGATTCGATTTTTTCCTCTAGGAAATCAAATAAAACGCTTCAAGCAAATTCGCTTAGGCTGTAGCTTGATACCATCAGGACGGACGCACATACAAACCGACCCACGGAAATTTTGACGAATATCACTTTGTTTGACTTCTCCATTATCGTAATGTTAGTTTTTTTTTACACGAAACCAATACTTGCTTACTGGAAGACTCAAATATTCAATGAATATGCATTTACTGGCACCGATAAAAAGAGAAAAATTTTTGCTTAAATTTGTATTAAATTAATACTAAAAGTTATCGTAAAATCACCTGAGAACTGATTCGTTTAAACGAACACTATGGCGTATCATGCGTAACTATTTTTTAAGAGAGAAGATTTAAGTGTCTTTTTAAAAGTTCGATAACTATATTATTTTTGTTTCCAGAAGTTTGTTAATATAGTTATACATATCTACTTTATAAAAACATACAAATTTGTTACTTCAAATATTGGAAAATAATATTATTGGTAAAAAGTTAATAAAGTACCCACATTATGTACATATACTTGAGTAATTAAAAACAAAAAATTTTCTTAAGCTATATAAATCGAATTTATATCAAATATTTATTTCTCTCTGTGAATCTGTGAATAGTCGCGGTGCAGAATAAGAATTTTTACATATATTATTAAAAAAAAAACATTCACAATATATTAAATATATTTATGTAAAGTAAATTTTTTGCCTGAACATTGATTATTAAAAAAATCAAATCAAATCCCAGTTCATTGCGGTTCATTGATTTTTCTCGCATTCAAAACAAATTAAAAAAATCAAATCAAACCCCAGTTCATTGCCGGTCATTGATTTTTTTCGCATTCAAAACAAACAATTTTCTGTCATAAATACACGTGTAGTTAAAATATTTAAGATGTAGATGATAAGAAGACACAAATGGAAAATCTAATCTTGCAAGTTGTGAGAAGCATCTTATTTCATTTACCAATAAGATTTCAACAGGGTAGTACCAAGGAGACATACATTTCTGATTCCTAAAAAGAACAAAAATCGAGTTAAAAACAAAAAGGAACCTGTAGGTAGAATATAATATTTCTTGGATTTTTTTTTAATATTTGAACATTTAAGTGAAAATAAACAAAACAAAATATTACCATTTCAACTTAACAACTAAATCCAAACAAAATAACACGACCGGCACCAAAAAAAAGATTACCTAATAGTTCTTGAATTATAATTTAACAAACATTATACTGTTTGCGCGTTCAGTCAGTATGCTTATCCATCTACCTAATCTTATTCGCTATATTCCCAAATAGATGCTTTTAATTCCCGCTTCCATGGTGTGTCACAAATCTGACAGTAGCACGCCAAGCCAATTTTTATTTTTCCAATAAAACAGTCACCGAGCTCTATTTCTGCCAGGCGCACATGAGAAATAAAAAGCATAAATGAATTAGGAATGGCTCTTAGTCTCTTTCCGCCATAACGATTGTCAATGATAAGGTCGATTTTGTTTACAGTACAACACACAATAACAACACAGTGGTGATAGTAAAATTTGAAATATTTAAGAATTATTTTGTATGGAAAATAATTTTAAAGTAAAAGGTTATTTTGGTACAAGATATATTACAGGTACTATCACTAGCGTGTTCATTTGTGTTCAGTTCTGCGCATGTTGTCATAAATCAATAGTAAAAAAATTGAATTTCAAACAATCACCAAAAAATTGTTTTTGTTTATTGTGTACTTACACAAAGGGCAGCCATCTTGAAAATTTGAAAGCTGCGCCTAATAATACCTTAGATATGTGTACTGTGATTTTGGTATATTTTATAATTCATTATTAAAATCGTTTTTATTCCCATTTCGTATATCTAAGTAGGTATTAGGTTACAATGCACATAGTTCAAAAAATGTTGAATAAAGTCCAAAAACAAGTTATTTTATAGACAACAAATATATGTGTTTCAATAAAAATAATGACATTTGGTGAGTAAAGGGGCACTAAATCCGCCATTTTTTTAAATTCTTCCAATGTATAGTATATGCCTGTAAGGCCTTAAGTCTTTTAAATGCAATGCACGGCACTTGTTAGAAAAAATAGAAGGAAAGGAAAGATGCATAAAACTAAACGAAAATGAAAACGCTTATGGGCGCATTCAGATTTGTATGCAGAGCTATCCGGAGAGCTTTGTGCTGTTGTAACCCCTTCTCAAAATCAGCGGACAGTGTTCAGAAACTTATATAGACAAAAATAAATTGGGTGACACTATCTCAAAAACTGTCAGATAAAACCGATTTTAATTAAATTGTGTACAGTGTTATGTCCAAAATAATGTTAACACGACAGCATGTAAGGTTTTGTGGCTTACAAAGTTCCATAACGAAAATGGTGTTATTTTTATTTAAAAAAAAGCCAATTGACTTTAAAAATTAAAAACTAATAAAAACTCCCTCGGTTTGTTATTGCTTTTACCAAACTTAATTGTTCAAAGTTAAGCCAATTTTTAGCATTGAACCACAAGAGGAAGTAGGTACGTGCGAGTCACACATTTTTTTTAACAAAATTTTTGAAATCCTTTTTAATGAAAACTGAGGAAAACTTATTACAACCAGTGTAGGCAAATGTGTTGTCTGTAGTGTAATATAAAACTGGAGGAACCACTACTCATGTAACCTTTTTCATACACTCCCTTATTCTTGAATAACATTGTCTTCATAACCATTCTTACATCATGTACAACATAAGGTACATTAGGTACATTCCCTCTTCCCTGCACTGTACCTCATTATAATATGCTTTACCATAAACCTAAATATTCAGCAAAATGCTAACGTCAAAGTGAGAGCATAAAAAAGCATATAGTTAGTTAATTTTTATTTTGTGCTTGCTCTTTCTCTCTACACATTTAAAATTTCATAAGAGAAATTCCATGCATTATCGAAATGCTTGAAATCACCAAATCCATACTTTTAGGCACGTCAGCGAAATTTATTACCAGGCGAACAGTCATTTCAGCAGTCTAGTCACATTCGTTGTTTCAAAGTTCGATAGGTTTAAGGAATCTCATGAAACACTCTTCGAATTGGCGCCTTTACAATTTGAATTTATTTCCAACACAACAACAAAGTGATAGAGGATATACACAACTCTTGAAAAATTAACACACTTGCAGGCAGAGCTCTAATCTTTTGTACCTTGTAGACTTGTAGTAGTCGTTTCGTCAGTGTTGCCGTAAGAAAAAAAGACTATTTCAACGCAAAGTACGTTTTGATTTGCTTAAAAAAAAACTTAAGTCAAATTATTAGGATAACAGAATTGGGTAAGTTATAAAGCTTTTTTTTTCTCAGTAAATTAATTGGCTAGTTTAGGAGAACGAAATCCAAGAGTTCTCACTGTCAAAATATGTACTTGAGGAAGCGATTCTGAAATATTATTGGCTCAAGCATTTCGATAGTCCTCCGTAATTTCATTTTCCTGAATAACATTTACGGATAATTTAATGTAAACTTCATTTAGCGAACATTTTGTGAATGATTTCAATTTACCAAACAAACATAAAGGTCAAATATTGACTTGCTTAAAAATAAGTTTTTTATATTCATTTTAAAATAATATTCATGTAAAAAACAACATTTAAATGTACATAAAAATAATGTTCATGTAAAAAACAACATAAACATGAACATTATTTTTAAATTAAAACACAGCGGATATAAAGCGCACAACAAATATTCCTAATGTTTTTGTTTAGTTGACTTAAAGCGCAAGTACATGTGTTTGCAATCAACAGAAAGTTTGTATTCTATATTTAACTTTACTCAACAGATTTTCAGCCTTAAAATGGTAACCCACTTCAGTTGTAGTAAATTTTATTTTTTAAACAATTCGACAATCAAAAATTAAGTTTCATAAAAACATTTCTGCTAGTAAAAAATATTAAAGATCGCCACTGCGATCGTTTTCCCATCGAATTTTCAACTTTTACAATAGCTTAAAACTTGCAAACAAAAAAACGCAAAATTATATGTTCTACTTTTTTATTTGAATATTTAAAATCGTTCTTAGAAATCATTTTTCAAAAGCTGATGCTGGGAAGCCAGAAATTTTGTCGTGCCTTTAGCTTTTAAATAAATATTATAAAATCCGCCAAAACGGCAACATTGGTCACCACGCCAACCATTTGCTGACGTCACTCCAAATACACACACAACAACAACACAATACTCTTATTTTTATAATATGTATTGAGAAAAATAATATCTTGCTAAAATTTCTCAAAGCCGCATATTTCGGAATCAGAATTCAAAATGTTTTTGATGATTCCTATTGGACGGACGATGTTGTTGTATGATGACGATTGGATTGCATTCCATTGGGCGTAGCCTTAAATTGATGTTATAATAGAAGGTATTTTGATTACAATAACAAATTGCTTGAATCGCATTGGCAGAAAACTGTCACCGAATTCAAATGCAGAAAGATTCAGGCATCAACTCAACATTATCACAACCACAAAATCCCCATTTCCTCAATCAACAATTATTTTTCTTGTATGTTTCTAAACATTTATATAGGTAGTCGGCATCAAAATCGAACAGCAGCTTTAAAAACACTGTCCATGGGGAAGTGGGCACCTGGATTCATATCCATTAAGGGGTTGATTGTTGCTGTATACTGTATAGCTTGTAGCATGACAGCAGCCACAAGAAGAGCGTGCGTTGTTTGTAATTCCATACTGATATTTTAACTCTGTCCATGGGGAAGTGGGCAACTGGATTCATATCCATAAAGGGGTTGATTGGTGCTGAGCTTGTAGCATGACAGCAGCCACAAGAAAGAGCGTGCGTTGTTTGTAATTCCATACTGATATTTTAACTCTATTTTTACCAGGAACGCAGCGTTTGCAGCAAGCGAATCACTGTTCTGACGTAATGCAAAGCAAAATACGAAATGAGTTATGGTTTTTTTTTTTTGAATTTAATCATTTTGTTGGATGACGTCTAAAAGAGGGGAAATATGTGAGAAAGTGATGCCATTTAAGATACTTTTTTCCATTTTCAATACTAACAGTAGGTACTTTGTACTTGTTATTTTGTAATAGTAGTTAGTAAGCACAGTACACATATCTAAGGTATTATCAGGCGCAGGCTGTCAAATTTCAAGATGGCTGTCTGTTGTGTAAGTACACAGAAAACAAAAACAAATTATGGCTGCCACATGTGTAAGTACACAGTAAACAAAAACAAATTTGAGGTAAATGTTTGAAATTCAATTTTTTTACAATTGATTTTGACAACATGCGCAGAACTGAACAAAAATGAAAACGCTAGTGATATGACCTGCAATATATGTATCTTGGTTGGTAGTAATTCAGATAGAACTTATTCTTAGAATAAAATAAAAATGTGTTGCTATATTATTTATTCCTCTGATAAATTAACTGATGTTTGAAAAACCGACTCTAAGGGCAAGTTTGTTCACAGTGGGTTATATTTAGTATGTGACTTTCATAGGCTTTATTTAACTAACGCTAATGAACCAAAATTGGCTGATTATTGAAATCCATTATTAGCAACTCATACTTTGAATTTTTTAAACAAAATTTGATCAACAAAAACTTTTGAGGATTTCCCAGCTCCACTAATCATGGATTAAAGATAATCAGCTGTGAACAAACTGGTCCTAAGGCGGTTAGGTCCGGTAGGGTAACAAGAAGGTACCACTTTTGTGTGAAGAAGAAAAATATGTTAAATGTTGCCTTAATCGTTAAGCGTTACGAATTCAAGCTTGGCGACTATGATATTAAAAAAGTTTCAACAAACGTTACTTAATCAAATGAACTGGTAGTAATAATTGTTTTGTCTGATTTGATTAGTTTTAAAAAATTGTGCTCTGTTGGTAGGCCCGTAACCAGCAGTTTGTTTCGGGAGGGGGGGGGGAGCTTGCTCTAAAGTCTTACTTGCAATTCAAACAAGGAATATAAAACTATGAACATAATATTTTTTTTTAATTAATTTTGTATACGTTTTTTTTAAATGAACTATTAACCCTGAGGCTACACGATCCAGTACTGGCAATACATTTAAATTGTCTTACTAACACATACAAACCTGAGCAACTTGCTCGTCAACTGGCTTGCCATTTTCGAAGCCAGTTGGGAAGCCAGTAGACAAGACAGTGGCCTTGTTCAGACTTGTAAATAAAGCGATATAGATAGCTCTTTGTTGAAAATTTAATGACAAATTAAATATTCCTTCTACCACAACTTTTTATGAGAGGAGGGACCAAGAAATTTAAACATTTCCAAAATAGGCAACTGTCAAATATGATTGAAGGATGGCTATGATTATGATGAACTATACAAAATCTCTTAAAAATCCTAATTTTTTGAGAGTATATTTTTTGCTTGGGAAAAATGAGAGTTTTGGGGATTTCGGTGACATTTGGAACGTTCTGTTACCGATTTCTCAAGCCATAGACTGTCAAATTAAATTGAAAGATTGCTTAGTAGATGATGCATTCAAAAACTTAAAGATATCCGTTTTTTTGAGATTAATTTTTTTGCGCGGGAAAAGCAATTTTAGCGCCGAAACGAAATATTCCTCGTACGACACAATTTAGTTTTTTACCTATCTGTCAACGTATGAACTGTCAAATTCTATTAAAGGACGGCTACGATGATGATGGATTAAAAAACCTCCAAAGAATCAAATGATTTACAAAAAAAACGAAATTTTTGAATTATATGAAAATCAATTCATGTTAATTTGACGCGAAAGAAAAGTCTGTCAATGCATCTGTCAACGCTTTGGCAGTATTATGCGTTGACCATCACAAGACTTCATGCAGAATTCGACGTCATTTTTTGTTAAGTAAGAAAAAATCGAAGTCCGATGCCAAAACAAATTCAATAATAATGTGTATTTATTATCCTAGTAAAAGCTGAACGTGACCGCAGATACCTACTTGGAAGCATTTTTGCCGCCTACGCCACGTATACGAACTTGACAGTCAATCTCTGTATATGTAGCCAACTGGCTTGCCAGTACTGGCTTGTGTAGCCTTTAGGTAAGATAGATAGATGGATTTTATTCAATTATTTCAAAGTTGTTACAAATAATTTTTTTTTTTTGGTTATAAGAACAAATTTTAAGGCATGACCAAAGAATGTCAACTGCCGGAGTGAAAATGTTATAATTTTAGTCCGTTTTCTTTTTATATTGAATTTTTATTTTTAAAGATTTTAATTTATACCAACAAGTTTAATCTCTTCAGCCCCCAAGCACCCCCACCAGTCCAACTTTTGGTACCAAAAACATTGCTTGTTTTAGGAATGAAAGCTCCATTTAGGATATTTCCAGCCGAGTTAAGTTAGCATGTTAGCTTTCGAAAAAACAAGCATTTACTTTTAGTTCTCCCAAAAATAATATTTTTCTGTGATTTTATTTAAGGTGTACGGTGGCGTATGTGGAATATTTTTTTAATAGAAAATTAGTTTAATGAAAGTTTTGTTTTGCATTAGGTATATGCGGTAGGTAGCCTAAAAAGGAAAATGGAAGTAAAGCATCCGCCATGTTTTAAATAATTGTTGTGAGCATTGTGAGAGTTGCTGGTATCAACGTATAATTTCACTCTACGCTTTAATCTACCTAATTAGTTTTAATTAATTAAATACAAATACACTCTGGGTCGGCCGATTAAGTCATTATTTATTTAAAAATCTAAAAAAAACCTATTTTAATTTATATTATTGTGCCTTTCTTTTTAAGAATTTCTTTTCGATTATTTTTATCTCTTGTAAAATGTAGATATCTATCAAAATACAAATTAATGAAAAGACTACATATTGTTTTTTTTTTGTTTTTTATGTTTGCAAACTTTTCACTTTTTGTCCCGGGTTTTGCTCTCAGAAATATGGTCATCGTATCTATAGGGCAAGTATTGGTTTCGTGTAATTATTAAATTTGTGTAATTTTCGAAGTTTTAATCAAAACTAAAATAACCATGATGGAGTAGTCAAAAAAAGTGATTTTCGTCAAGACTTTCGTCGCTTTGTTTGTCTGTGCGTCCTGAAGTACGTTGAGCTAGAGTCTTAACGGTTGATCGGATTGGCTTTAAATTTGGCGTGAAGCTTTTTTCTGTAATTCCCTAGAGGAGACATTCGAATTTTTTCGCTCATCTAGAACGGATATCTGCCATACAACGATTTAGGTCTTATCAAGTTTTCTCAAAAACGGCTCTAACGATTTTGATTAAGCACTGTACGTACATCGTACATGTCATCTCTAGACCAGTTCTTATAATACTGTATACCACGTTTTTACTAAAAGATACGAATAATGGAAATAAAAATATATTTTTTTTTAAATTGCCTTTTTTATACTTACACTCCAATTCACTCGTTTAAATACAGATTTTTTGCAATAAACTTTAAACGATTTCTCTATAACCTTTTATAATTATGGCAAATCTAATTATAGAATTTATTAAGTGGAATATGGGGATTAAGATTCAGGAAGAATTTTGAATCCACCTGAAAAATTGTTAGTCTTATGACTCTTTTAGTCAAAAAATCGACCTTATTTTTTGTTAAAATGGGTATTAATAGCATACTGCGCCTCATACCATTAAATGGCCTCCCTTCTTGTGTCTACTACCCAAGCTTATTTTTTTTTAGTAAGAACCACCTGATGCCATTATCTTTCACACCGTATTTTGTATTAAGGCCCAGTTTAACTCAACTTTTAAGGCCCACGAAACAGATCTGTTCCAGCCTGATTTCGGTGGATGTTTTTAAGTTTTCAGATGGTTGAAATGTGTGGCTTCCCGGACAATTTGATAAAAAGTATTTTTGGTGGCTTTAATTACGGTTTTACCATTGATTTTGCTGACTGCTACTGTTGAATTTGAGGCTTTTTGGAGTATGCGTTGTCTTTCTTGAGGTATTGTAGCCATGTTCGCTAGCGGGTTGTTGTTTTTTTTAATATTTTCCTTATATCGAAGGAAGCTGCATACTAAGTCCAATGTTGTGACCTTCACAGCGACTGCTATGACCATCGTCCTGATAGTCTCGAAGTTGAGCATTTTTCTCTTCGGTTAGAACTCTTCCTTTTGGCAAAATTGTTAAATTCATGAGGAAATGTCTTTAACTGTGTATTATTTGATTTTGTGCACACTATTTTTAACGATTTTATGAGCTACTAGATTGTTTTTCAAGGTGTATTTAAACGAATGACACAAAACATAAGGTCAATTTTGAGACTAAAATTGTTCAAAGAGCCATAAGACTAACAATTTTGTAGGTGGATTCAAAATTCTTCCTGAATCTTAATCCCCATATTACACTTAATAAATTCTATAAATAGATTTGTCATAATTATATAGGGTTAGAGAAATCGTTAACAATTTATTGAAAAAAAAAATCTGTATTTAAACGAATGAATGGGAGTGTATATTCCCTCATATCTCGTCATTTGATTGGTTGATTTTATCATTATTTTACGATTCAGTACTTCTGAGTTAATCAACAAATATTGCATTTATAATTTGTGTAAATATTTTTTATATGAAAAAATAAAGAAAAAGAAACAGTTTTTTTTTATTTCTAACTTTTTTGTCAAATTTGTTTGTATTAAATTAAAATAATTGAAAATTGCCCGGCTGGAAAAATGTCAAGTTTCTGTCTAGTTTGGACAAGGCCCTACTAAGTTTTCAGAATAGGGAAAATATAGATAAGAAAACTTGTCAGATACTTAAAAAGCCCTTGCTGGATTTCAGTACCAAAAATTTAGACGAGGCAATCGTGAGACAATCCCTAGTAAAAATTAGTTTGACTCGTTTCGGGACCCCATCAGCTATTTCTCTTGCTTACACCACAAACACAAATTTTATAAGCCCCATTCGATTTCAGCATTATACGACACTTTTTCCTCTCTTTCCTTTGTCTTCTTTTTCTTATCACACTTTACTAATGCTGTAAGACATCTGTATAGGATTGTTCAATGAGGAAAAACCTGTTCTACCTAAAAAGTAAGTACATACACTCCGGTTCTATTCTGTAAGTATTTTTTGTTTGCAATATGGAATGAAATTTAATCGCTTTCGACATTAAATTTTTGTATAGCAAGTAAGCCCAGTGGTTAGCGCATTGAACTGACAATCAGAAGATCGCGGGATCAAGTCCCACATAAGCCAGCTTTTTTTTTTGCCTGACAAGGCAAAAGGGTTCATAATCTCCAAGGCCCGTTTCTAGCCTTTGCTAAATCTTGATAGTGCCTTGCAAGAATCTATGTAAAACTCCTTTCTGCCTTGTCGTAAACTAGATTATTTTTCTGTGCGTGTGTTGTTTTTCACATGTTTTTATTACTTTTTCGTTAACTATATAAGAATATTAGTAAACCATCACTATATCTACACCGTCCATCTCTAGCTACATTCTAGTTGTCAGCTACGAGAGCAAGTTCGTGGCATCCAGTCGTGCATATTGTTTTCATTTTTGTTCTATTTTCGGAAATAAATGAATGCAATTAAGGCCAATGGCTTTATTACACTCTTGAGAGTGTTATAAGGTCCAAAATCGTTTCGGACTTTGTTGCGTTATTAAAATTGCATATTATTATAAAGTAAACTGCGGGCAATATTAATCAATAACAATTAAACACACTGAACCTTATTGATTACACTAGGGTCTTCAAAAAAAAAAAATTCACTTAACGTATTTATTATTAATTAAAAGTACCTCTGTATGCATTTCGATAGAATTTGTCTATCGTCACCAGCGGACACGACTAATGGTAAAAGCAGCATCATCTTACAGTATCATTGGTCTAAAATTAGTTTTGAACTCAGTTGCATGGGCGATGGGACCTCATTAATGGCACCTCTTTTGGTTTTGTGTGTGTTAAATGCACATTCCTACGACTTTAATATAGCTTAGCTGATCAAACGTACTGATTCCCTAATTTCCTTAAAGCTTGTTTATCTGAAAATGAAAACAAAAAAGCTCATGTACGTATATATTTTAAAAAATACCAACAAAAATTAAAAACATGCGCTGTTCATCATGGATATCGGTGTAGGAAAAGAAAACCTACCCTTAAGCTTAAATTCATGTGGGGTTGGATATTTCTTCATCTAAATTGCTGTGAGAACAAAATGTTTAGCTCACCGCGTTAGATATACAAACCGACAAGGAGTTCGAACAAAAGCCGGCTTTATTGTATTAAATAAGAAGTTTGAATGAATCTTAAATTGAGGAAGTGCATGTAGGTACTTCAAAGTGTATACAAATAATCCAAGTGATATTACATTGTTATAATATTTGAAAAGATATCATAATTTATATGATGTCATATCAATCAATTTCGATACAAAAAAAAATAGGAAACATAAAATGAAAATATTTTGGATATGATTTATTCAAAGAACCATGTGCTCTTATTGGAATGAATATACCTAATTATACATACCTACTTATTTATGTGAAGTGTCTCTTAAAAACGCGCATGTACTTATGGAAATGGGAAGACAGCTTTGTCTCTTATTTGGAGAGGATATATTATTTCGTTTGATAAAAAAGAGTTGCCAGCTATATTGAAAGAAAATTAATTTTTTAAAGATTTCATTTATGTTTCGGTTAACTGAATTAAAGTGCAGAAAATTGGAATAGGTTTGAATGAACTTACAGCCTATTTTACCGAAATGCTTGTAGGAAGCGGTCCTTTCATTTATACATATTGGGGCGTATTCATAGTCATTTTAGAGCTGGGTCTAAGCTAAACAAAGGTTTAGTTGAATTTTCGGACGTTGATTCTATTTTTTTAAGTTTATCTATATAGGTGTAGTTTACCAAGTTAATTATCTTATAAAAATATTAAACCAACAATTTTTAATTAAAATCGGTCTGTATTAATTAAGCCAAAATTGTCTCAAACTGTAGTTTAGTTAAACCTTGGTCTATCTGCGACTATGAATATGCCCCATTGAATTTATGAGTAGCACCTAAGTACGTATGTACGAAGTTTTTGCTATAGATAGATTCTAATCATCGATTTCTGTTGATTGTTGTTGGTGAAAGAGAGTTAAACTCCCGTTAGCCACCAAGAACTACTAAGTTGATCATATTAAATTCTGTACATAAATGTCCTTAAATGTTAGATAAAACTTAAAATAATTTTATGTGTTTAAAAAAAAAAATTCCAAAAACAAAATATTTTATCGACACTTTTCTATTTGTGTTTAGTAAATAGTGATTATTTCAATATATTACATCCGTACTTAAATTGATTTAATTTGGCAAACCAATGAAACTGTAGAGTCAGGGTAACATCTTTTAAATTTTGGGAATTGAAGAATGCTGTGTCTTAACAGTAAACTACTATTTTATCTAAGAATTTTGTATGAATTATGTATGCATATCCAAGCAGTTTAGCAACGGTGTATGCATATCCAAGCAGCTTACCAACGGTATTAATTTGAAAAAAAAAACATCATAAACGTATTACACTCGCGCGCAACTTTTTAAAAAATATTTAAATTTGAAGTCTTTTATTGAATTCAAATATTTTTAAAAAGTGGCGCCCGAGTGCCAAAGTAAAGAAGACAGACAATGCAAATTGGATATTTAACAGTCTCGTAGGTAACTCTATCAATGATGTAAGAGAAAATCTTACTTATCAAAAGCTTCTACGAAATCAACAACCATAAAATGAATGAATCAAATTCATTGGAAGAGAGACTGTTAAATCCTTCACTTCAACAACAGAAATTTGATTTATACTAAAAAGTTTAGTTTTCTCGCGACCGTTTTTAGAGCAAGTTCATTGTGGCTATTTTGTGCGGTTCTTTAATTTTATAAAATCGCTTCATCTTACAGAACCACAAATTGATCTTTTGATAAATATTTTGAAGTCTCAAATGGAACCTTTTGGCTGCATTTAAAGGTACATCATCATGAAGATTTCGGGAAGGTCAACGATTTATATAGTCGCCAAAATCCTTAGCTAAACAAGTTTGGGGTACAAGAATATAAAAATAAAAGAAGCTGTATTCTTTCGATTTTAGTTTATTCGCAAAGTGAATTCCTTTTATTTATTATTTATTATTTTTTGGTGCACATTTGCCAACAAGACTACTTTTAACAAGTGTGTTATTGCATCAGAAAAAATAAGCCGCTTCTATACAAAAAAAAAAAAAAATTAAAAGTCAAGCACCGCACTTTTTTTTACATCGTGAATGTTTTTTTGAGGGAAACCCAATTAATCAATTACAAAAATTGTGTTTGTTTTAGCGTGAGCCCGGTGACATTAAGTTCAAAATCGTGTTAAAAGTGTTTGAGGCGTTTAAATAAGTGGCATATATAAAGCCTGTAATATGCCGCGTCAAGTAGATAACAACGTGGAGACGGTTCCTCTGTCGTCGTCGGCTGGGGCGCACAGAAATGGTGCCGCGAGGAATGTACAATTACAAAGTGAAAGCGGTACGATGAAGGAATCCCCATCAAGTGTGGATGATGACGATGGCACTGATAAGATTGTACTCAAACGCAAGCTGACCTTGATTAATGGAGTGGCTATCATTGTCGGGACAATTATAGGTTCTGGCATTTTTATATCACCTACTGGAGTCTTCTTCTATACAGAGTAAGTTTGAGTTTTTAATTAAATTGGATATCAGATACTATTTGTTGGAAGCAAAGAAGAGTGTTAATGTGATTAGTTTGCGGATTGTGTGGCATTAATCGTCAAATAAATTGCCAGGGTTGTTGTTTAAATTGTAATGTGAATTCAATTAAGTAAACTGATAGGTACAACGTACAACAGGTAGGTGCACTCTAATGCAGGTATTTGGTGTCGTCGCTATTATTTGGTGCCTCAATTACACTAAATGGACATACAATATTTGGTCAATTGATAATCTCGCTGGGTAAAAACTTCGAATTAAGCTATTTGAGTTCATAATAAAATAATAGGAGAAAGGGAATACAAGATTGATTTCAAAATAACTTTGGAAGGTGAAAGACCTCCACATATACCTACTCTCAATGAGTCACAATCCATCATTTTTGCTGAAATTCTGAGAATTGTAAGTAAAGAAGTCATACGAGTACCTATGCATACATACATAGGTAAAATACAATTTAAATGTAGCTATACAAACTTATGTATATAGCTGTACTCGTATTGTAGCACCAGAGACCAGACGGTAT
The DNA here is from genome assembly GCA_949320155.1 of Melangyna quadrimaculata. Lineage (NCBI taxonomy): Eukaryota > Metazoa > Arthropoda > Insecta > Diptera > Syrphidae > Melangyna > Melangyna quadrimaculata. The sequence continues at coordinate 184,348,721 of OX439485.1, forward strand.
TATTTTTTTTTTTAATTAAGTTTTTCTTAATAAAATGTAGGTTGGAATTATTTCTAAGCAACAAGTTGTGGAATTCATACTGTTTTAATGGGTTTTGACAGCAATAAATCTATATCACAAGTCTGAACGTTATATGAAATGTTTTTGTTTATTATTTTTTGAACTTAATAATTATGCAATAAAATAGTTGAAAAAACAAATTAAACTATAAAATCGTTTTAATTATCATTATATCTAGCGAACTGACCACAAAAAATAGCGGTTAACGACAGTGGTATTTTTAGCCGCCAGACCAAACATTTATAATCTAGATTTAGACCTGTTTCTTAAATTAAATTGGAAAAAATATATATGATTGTATTTAGGTAGATACATAAACTTACTAGACGTTTGTATGACTTGTGGTATCATTAGTAAGTTTATTTGATGATTGAGGTCAGATTTATTTTATTGAAATCAAATTTGAACAAATTTCAATTTATGAATGTCTATTGTCTAGGATTTACTATGTACATAATGTATTTCATAAAACGAAAAATACAAATGAGAGTTTTTGTATCTCAGCTTCCAGATAAAAGGATTTAAAATATTTCCATGGACAAGTACAAAAAAGTGATTTTCGTCAAGACGTCCGTCATCGGTCTGTCATCTGTACGTCGTGCTTCGTTTTTCTTCGAAAGCAGCTAAAACGATTTTGATAAAACTCGGGACTTAAATGTAATTTTTAGAAGCAGTATATCAACAAAATGTAAATAACGAACATACGTTGTAAGGTTTTTTGAGGAAATTGGCTTTTTTGCAAATTCCTGAATATCTCTTTAATGGCTTGAATAATTTTGTCATACTTACTACCTATATACTAACTTCGAAGTTAGTCAAAGAATATTGATTATTTTTTTTACGAAAATAATTAAATAAAATTAAAAACGTTTTTTTTTAATTTTAAGTTTTTTGTATATAAATCCAAAATGTTCCAAACTTCTATTTTAACTATGTTAACGTTATAAAAATGGTATCAAACCATTATTATATTCCATCAATGTCTAGCTACAAAGAGCAAGTTTGTGCGATCAAGTCGTGTATTTTATTTTCTAACTTAGCCATTCCTTTGCAGATTTTGAGTTACTAAAGTTTCATAAATAATATAATTTCTGATCGATTTCTATGAACGATAATTCATTATGCATAAACACATATAATACCTATTGTAAGACCGCTACGGGTCAAGTTGAAAAACGTTATTTTCGAAATATTGAATTAAGAAAAATTAAACTTTTTAATATTGAAGGTTTTGAATGAATAACAAGCACTTGAGTTGGCTACCACAAACTATTACACCACTCAGCAGATTCCTTTTAGTGGTGCTTAGTATATGGTTCAATTTTAATTAATAAATTATTTTGCCGTCAACTTGAGTTGAACCTAGACCAAGCTACCTCAGAGGCCGTTGCACTACGCACTGTACCACCGAAGTCACCTGATCGTGTCCATCCAAATTCAGGGTTTTTTCATTTACAATTGAATTTGAACAACTAGCACTTTTACAAGCCACACACAAGTTAGTTGTTATTCTTCCGGGTTCTTTCTTTTTCTCCTCTAGACTTTTTTAATATTTTGGTAGGTATGCACAGTAAAACATTATCTATTATAAATTTAATAAGTCAGTAAAACGGTTTTTACTTCAGTAGGTGGATGTGCCATTTCTTCCTATAACATTTTTAACTTTAAGACAACCATTCGCACTTAAAGTCTGTTGAGCCGTTTTTGAGAAATATCCGATATTTAAGATCAAGACAAAAATAAAAAAAAAAACCTTTCGACGAAATGTCTAAGAAAACTAGTTTTAAAGAAAATCAATCCATCCGTTTAACCTGTAGACGGATAGACAACACCGAGGCACCAACTTTTTTGTCCTCCTTTTATCACCAAATCTCGAGTCCAATTTTTTTTGTTTACGAATCCATAAGGTGCTCTTACATATACCTATTATATGCCACATGTAAAACAACTCGGTGTCTAATGAATGTCAAGGTTAAATTATTGAAACAAGTTATGAGCCTAACATAAAATATTGTTGTTGTTGTTCAAAAATTCAATGAAATTGACGGAATAAAGAATGGTCAAGCGTAATAAGCTGACATTCTAGTACGAAGAGTACAATAATAACAATAATAATAAAATATTAAAATTCCGATTAAAAAGTAAAAATACTCTGAAAAAATTCAAAAAGTAAATTAAAAAAAATACGCAATTACAACGAAAAAAAGATAATACAGAATTTTCTTACTTTATTTAACATAATATGAACCTGCATATCATTAGGTATGGTATGAATGTACATATAATAAAATAGGAAATACCAATAGAATATTTTTACTTTCGGAAATATGTACTTGTTTTGTGCCAACAAATAATCGAGAATTACGATAATGGAAAATCCAAAAAAGTCGTTATCTATGACTTTGTTGATCTGTGTGTGGGCGCCTGTTACGGTCATTGGTTTAGTTTAATTTGAATGCCAAACTATAAGAAACATTTCAGGGACGTTTTTTAAACATTTCATAAACAATAAACATTTTTTAATTGTTACTGAAATTTGTGATTTGGTTAAAACGTCACTGAAACATTTTTGAAATATTTCAGAGTTTGTCCATCTAATATTTATACAGGGTGATTGGTATAAGGTGCACCAAAAACCTGTACGAGTACGTTGGGTTAAGAAAAGAAAAAAATCGTATAGGAGGGGGTCTATTTCCCTCCGTTAAGGTGGGAGTGGCAATTTTCAAAAAAAAAATTAACTTATAATATTCCATACATTTTTGGAAAGCCAGAAATCTCTTCTTAAATTTGTATTTTGAATTAAGTTGCGTTTGTGAATAATTTTCAAACTCGAAATTTTGAAAAAAAAAAATTTTAAAAAAATTTCAAATTAATTTGTTTCAAAATTTTACGTTATTAAGTACTATTTTGCTTTGCTCTTATCAATTTCTAGTCAAACACTAAAAACCGGATCGATCTAGGACTTTTTCTTTTCAAGATATTAAAAAATAAATTATTCAATTTTCTCATAAAACTATGAAGAATCCGGCTAAATGATCATTTCAGCAACCATTTGTTATCATCATCCTATTTTTGAATTTTTTTTTTAAATTTTTTTTGCAAAATTTCGAGAATTTGTCTTTCTTCGATGAATTTGGAAAACTGTTGCGTACATTACGTTTATTTGTGCTTCAATTATGTGAATATTTGACAAATGCATTTTGTCACGATAAACAGAAATAAGGCATGCTCATTAGATACACCCAATTTGCCATCTTGCCTATGTTGTGACATCATCATCATCTGCGAGTTTGGCAACCGAGGTTGTTTATTGGAAATGGTTTTTGTTATTTTATTTGTTTTTCGATTTAAAAAGTAAATTTTAGAATTTGAAAATGGTTGTATGTGCTGTTTTGGGGTGTAATAATACACCGGACAGAAAAAAAACAGTGAACAAAAATTAAAATACATATCACTATTTCTTGAAAGACGCTAAAATATGCAAATTGTGGATTAGTGCTTCTGGGAATAAAAACAATTATACTTTAAAACAGTCGTGTTTGCTCAGGACATTTAGTTGAGAGTGACTATACAGTTAAGGATATACTTTTATAGGGCTTTAAAGAAAGAATCAGTACCCCTTATACCATATAGCCATATTAATAAAAACAGCGCTTAACTCACCTTTAACTTTCGAGCTGTCGTGTGAGCATGTATTGAGACACAATTGGTGAATTAAAACGTATATTTACTTATCTTATTTAACCCTTCGCTAAACCAGCTTCCTTGTTGGTTTAGCTAGCTAGTAAGTGGCACAAATTTAACTCCTAGTCCATTACGAGTTAATGATAACTTGCCGCTAGATCCGTTTATTAATGCGGGGGTTAGAAACATTTTTATTAAAAACAATAAGGAACATCTATATACAAAAGGGAAGTTCCTGGAAAACCATTTAAAAAATGCTGAAGCTGTGCATATAGACTAAATGGGTGATTCTGGACTAAAATCTCCTTTTCGTGGCCCCGACCAAAAATGGTTCCACAAATTAAAAATACTTATTTATTTTGAAGTCAATAACAGCGCAAGCAACGTTTCTAACTGGGCCACTTCTAAATTTTAAATATTTGCAGATATGTAATACAAAATTAATTGTTTTTATGGTCCAAATGTCATTTCTGTCGCGTGTCTCCTCCTTGTTTCAGCGCGGAAAATGGATTTTTTGTTTGTTTTTAAATGCATCAATTCCACAAATAAGGCTCGGAAGGCCTTGCGGTTTATTAACCGCTTAATCAGTTTTTGGAGAGCTATCCATTGCTGAAAACTAGAGCATTTTGTGGGCTCTGGTTGCAGAGAAATTTTGATTCAAAGTTAATCTTTCTTGTTTCAACCCAAAAACTAAAAATCTTAATATGGCCATAACTTCCAAAATAAGGCTCGTAAGAGGTTGCGGTTAACGTTGTTGAACAGATAACGGTCAGATCTTTGCATTGCCGTTCAAAACTCAACTTTTTTTTTCCAATCGATTTTCGAAAAAAAGCATGGACTACCCCCTTATCACTAAAAATTCATTTTTTTACGAAAGTCTCTCGAACCCATTGAAACGTACATATATAGAAAGGTTTTGTCAAATGCAACCAGCACATCCAAAGCAAACCCTTTTATAAGGTCTAGTTTTCGAGATATTTGCATTCAAAGTTATTTTTTTGAGTTATGAAGGCTTGTATGACTTTGGATGCCTACAGTTCCGCAAATAAGGCTGTGTTGTCATTTTCGCTTGCAAAACGCTTAATTAGTTTTTCAAGAGCTATCTATAGCTGAAAACTAGAACATTCTAGGAGGTCTGGTTGCGGAGATATCTTAATTCAAAGTAAATCCATTAAAATCGATTTTTTTGAGTTTTGAAAGTTTGCATGACTCTGGATGTCTACAGTTCCACAAATAAGGCTCGGAAGGCCTTGCGGTTTATTAACCGCTTAATCAGTTTTTGAAGAGCTATCCATTGCTGAAAACTAGAGCATTTTGTGGGCTCTGGTTGCAGAGAAATTTTGATTCAAAGTTAATCTTTCTTGTTTCAACCCAAAAACTAAAAATCTTAATATGGCCATAACTTCCAAAATAAGGCTCGAAAGAGGTTGCGGTTAACGTTGTTGAACAGATAACGGTCAGGTCTTTGTATTGCCGTTCAAAACTCAACTTTTTTTTTCCAATCGATTTTCGAAAAAAAGCATGGACTACCCCCTTATCACTAAAAATTCATTTTTTTACGAAAGTCTCTGGAACCCATTGAAACGTACATATATAGAAAGGTTTTGTCAAATGCAACCAGCACATCCAAAGCAAACCCTTTTATAAGGTCTAGTTTTCGAGATATTTGCATTCAAAGTTATTTTTTTGAGTTATGAAGGCTTGTATGACTTTGGATGCCTACAGTTCTGCAAATAAGGCTATGACGTCATTTTCACTTGCAAAACGCTTAATAAGTTTTTCAAGAGCTATCCATAGCTGAAAACTAGAACATTCTCGGAGGTCTGGTTGCGGAGATATCTTAATTCAAAGTAAATCCATTAAAATCGATTTTTTTGAGTTTTGAAAGTTTGCATGACTTTGGATGTCTACATACATTTTAATTTGACTGAGTTCCAGGATTAAGAATATATAGTTAAATACAACTTCCCTAAAAATTAAATTTATTTATTTGAAATAATTAACTTACAATCATTTAAACATGTGTATCCATGTATTTATTTGCATCATTTCCGTAAAAAAATGTTAAATGCTTATAAATTCAAATAAACGGCCGTCAGTTTATGGGATTTAGACTAAATGAAGAAACTCATTCATGCTTTCTTTGAAATATATTCAATTAAATGGGCGGGACATCAGTTTCGTGTGTTATTTTAAAGTAAGTGGTTGTATTCGTCACGTGTTTCATCAATTTCGTCATTTCCGTAGGTGCATATAATTTTAGTAAGTGATAGTAAAAAAAAATATTTTGTAACAGTCTTGTGAGGTTATGTTGCAGTTAGTTATACAAAATTAAAACAAAAATATACTTTCTATTTTTCTTGTCTAAAATGCTAGAAAACATCGATTTTCGTCATTTCCGTCGCCTTTATTGGGTTACGGCGATGAGAAAATGGTTACGGTAATGACTTTAGATGTGTTTTTTTCTTTAAAAAATCATGAATTTATAATAAATCATTAAAATTTTTGTGCATGAATTTAAAACCCCTAAAAGGCAATTGCAGACCGTAAATCTGAGATAGTTGGGGAAGCGAAAACGTAACAAATTATTTATCTTTACTAGTTAAATGTCATTTCCGTACCACACAATCATTTCCGTAACTTTATTTAATTTAGATTTTAATTTTTTAAATAAATTTCTGTAATACCTTAAGTCTTTTAAATGCATCCTGAATCACACGGCCCTTGTTACAAGGAATATTTTAAAAGGAAAATGTTTGAACTGGTATATTATCATTTCCGTATCGAATGCGTCATTTCCGTATCAAGCCCAAATTCTCAAAAACGCTTAAAATCAAGTGCCCGCACTTTAATGTTGAATTCTTTACAACCTTTTGACATACAAAAAACCGATTATTTTCTAAACATATCAATTTTTTTTAGAATAAATAATCAATTTTTCTAAACAAAATCAAATAGTGCCTTTTTTAGCAAAATCTACACACACTGTGAAGATTTGACATTTATCATTCTTTTGATTAATTTTTTTCTTTGTTGTGTCGCAGAAACAAATATTCTTAAGTGAATAATTTATAAATTCAAGAAAATAATTGCACATAGATACAAAAAATTGTGTTGATGGATTACACCAATAATAATTATTATTATATAATAATAATATAGGTGTGGAATATTTTTTAATAATTTCTGGGCGCATTAATTTGTGTGTAAAAATCCTGTCAAATGTTACCCACACAATCACATAAAATAATCGATTTTAATTAACAAAATTCTTTTCATCAAGAAAAAATATTCGATTTTAAATGGTTGAAAGCAATTCCACATAAATCATTAATTTATTCAATAATTTATAACAACACTTGAATGCACAGTACACATATCTAAGGTATTATCAGGCGCACATTTCCAAATTTCAAGATGGATGTCCTCTTTGTGTAAGTACACAGTAAGCAAAAACAAATTTTTTGTGATTGTATGAAATTCAATTTTTTTAACTATTGATTTTGACAACATGCGCAGAACTGAACAAAAATGAACATGCTAATGATATTACCTGTAATTTATGTATCTTGACTTGAATGTACACAATTTTTTCTGAAATTTAGGTAGGGGCCATTTTATTTTTTTTATTAACTGTAAAAATAAAAAAATTATAAAAATAATCCAATGAAATGGTATTCTTTTCTTCTGTCTTATCTCGAATTCCTTACAACCAAAAAAAATCGAATTTTTCTCAACAAATCGATTTTTTTCTAAACAAAAACGATTTTTATGCTGTCAAACAAATCTTGCGTTTTTAGCTAGATTCCGCATCAAATCGCACACACACTATCAAGATTTGACATTTCTCATGCATCAAGATGGAATTTAATGTTCTCATTACAATTTTGTGACGATGTTAAAAAGGAAAACAAATGTTAAAGTGTTTCAAATTATTTAATATTTCAGTGAATGATCAAAAAAAAGTAAAGATAATTGTGCGTATATCTTCTAGAACCAAAAATCCCATTAAAATAACATACGTTCGCGAGAAAAACACGTTGCAAATTTATTTATCTTCGTCCCCTAGTGAAATATTCAGAATAGACCTTCGCTGCTGTGTCTGGATGAATTTTGGATTGTAATTTTTTTACTTGATTACGCGAACAATAATTGTTTTTGTTGTTTTTCAATTTTCACACGAAATATATTTGGTTTTAAATTATCAAAACAACGCGAAAAATAAAATACACTTTAACATTTGTTTAAAGCGCACCACTTCTTTGTTTTTGTGCGGTAACAAAATTCCTGTCAAATTGCACTCACACACTCACAAAAAAAAGTAAAATTTTTTTTAAATTCCTTCTAACAAGAAAAAATTTAAAATGAAATCGACTTCAAATGGTTGTAAGGAATTCGACATTATATTCGAACCAGATGACGTCACACCACATCTGTCAAAACGCAATGAGCATACCTTATATCTGTTTATCGTGCATTTTGTTTTGTCTGCTCTCCGAATAATGTGCGTTCCGAATTGCCAAATTTATACAAAGTAAAATGTTTACAAATCAGCAGGTTTGCATAGCTGATGCGTATGAATAAAGTTTTGCTGCCGCATCAAAACTTTTTGTTTTACATTTTGGAACCCAGCCAGGGTTTTGATAATTTTTAAGAAAATTGCTTAATTTTCCGAATACTCCCACATGCTTATCTTAGTTGGTTATTTTTATTTTGTTCTAATTTCACACATAGCTACTTTTGAAGAGTATTGTATTGCATTCCCTGCTTATATGCAATTAAACTTAAAAACCAAAAATTATCAGTGAAAAAATTGGTAGCTATGCATGTTTGATTTTTTCACAGTTTCCCATAAAAATGAAATTGTACTAATAAAAGAATTCGTCTTATGAAGAATATGTATTAGCCATATTTTAGCCTTGAACAACAAAAACAAGCTTGGGTTATCCAGTTGTCGTTTTTATTTAATTGTTTAGTCACCGAATTCGTTGAGTAAATGCTGTTTGCCTGAATGAATTGAAGTTTTTTTTATCTTAAACTTTGCCACTTAGGGCTTAAAAACAGATGTTTGAAGAATTTGGATGAAATATAATGTGAATTTCCTTATAACAGTTGTTTAAGCAGCGAGTTTTCTGTTTTGGAATTCTAGTTCTAGGTCAGGTTAGAAATATTTATCACTTAAAATATCCTTCGTTTGCTTTTGCATTGAAATTCAAGTTTATTTTTTTTAATATACACGGAAAATGTGCATTTACTACCAATAATAAAAGAATATGCAAAATATTTATTAATATTACAACAGACCAAAGCATTTTCTAAGATCAAATTCCATTTCAAAGAAAAAGTATCTTGATTTAAACAACTATACAATTAATTTGCTTATAAGACAGTATAAACAAAAATATGCATTTAATGGGCAATATTATGCTTTGCTAATGACTGTGACAGCGATAAAATTTATTATTCAAAACATAAAATAATATAAACATCCTGATAGTTTGAAATTTGATATCTTTTTGGTTATCATCACACATATCACTTACATACCTTTCAAGGTTAAGAAAATATTACACACGAGACAATAAATGAAAATATTATAACTTCGAAAATAAATTTCATGTTTGACTCAAAGATTACCAATTTTAATGAAAACATTTTAAAGAGAAGAGACTGATTCCCTAGCATAGGTGATTCAAAAATATCTATCACTAAAGGTCTAAAAATCCCCCAACATAGGCCGCATAATGAGTCATTATAAATCTATACATAAATGTGTGACAGTGATCAATCTTTTTTTAATTAAATTCATTCATTTTGTTAAATCAGAATGTTTTATTTTAATTTTGTTTTCCACTTTAAATAGGTCAGTTGGAACCTCGCTAGTTGTATGGGCATTGTGTGGAATACTCTCGACTATAGGTGCACTATGTTACGCTGAACTAGGTACTAGCATCACGAGATCCGGTGGCGATTATGCTTATTTGTTAGTTGCATTCGGTCCGTTGGTTGGATTTCTGCGACTTTGGATCGCACTACTGATCATTCGACCCACAACACAGGTGAGTTCCCATTCCCATTATACATATTTATGTGTAGGTAGATAGTAGATAGTTATTTGAACAATAAAATGAATATAATCACAATATCAACATTGTAACCTCGTTAAATCTTATAAAATATTTATTTACATGTCAGTTTTATTACAAAGTTAACAAACAAAGATATACAATTATTTTTCTAATTAAACTATCGTAAACTTAGGTAAATATTTTATATATATTTAATTGTTTTAAAGAAGAAAGAGTATGATTTATGAATTTTAAATTTTATTAGTTTTACTATCATTTACGTCATTTTTTTTTTAAACTACAAGAAAATAAATAGAACAATTTTAATTATTTTGTCTCAATGTTTATAGACTATTGTGGCTCTGACGTTCGCTCAATATGCAGCCAAACCATTTTTTGAAGACTGTTCTCCACCTGAATCGGCAGTTAAAATTTTAGCTGCCATTTGCTTATGTAAGTTGAATACATTTTATATCTTTTTTTATCGAATAGATTATACAAAACACATGCCGTAGAAATAACTCAAAATCATTGATCTAAAGCTAAATATAAAAGAAAAAATATAAGACATAAAATCTGCAATCATTCAAAGCACTGTTGCATGAGATTACATTTGCAATCATTTTTTTTACAAGTTTAGGATTCGTGCAAAAAAAAAATTTTCGATACAATAATTTTCCCTAACATTACGATCAAAACTTTTTGTTTTACATGATTAAAGAGAAAGCGAAAAAAGTGGGTCTCGTAATTCTGTCTGTCTGTCCGTCCATCTGTATGTACCTCGACCTGCAGCCTAAACGGCTGAAGCGATTTTCTTCAAACTTTGGACTTAAGGTTCTTATGGGATTCCCTAGAGGGGAAATAGATTTTTTTTTTATCTCAAAAAATAACGGTACCTGTCATACAACCAATATACTAAAATTGAATTATTTCAAAAACGGCTCTTACGATTTTGAAAAAAAAAATTACGGGCTACTATAATTACTAAAATAAATATTTTGGTAAAAAAAAAATTTGGTTTTCAAATTTCTCATCAATGGCTTCACCGATTTCAACTAAATTTTGTATGTAAGTGGTCCCTTACAATTTTAACAATTTTGCATATAAATTTTTTTGAAAAAATAATTTTTGGATTTTTAAAAAATATTGAAATTTCTTTTTTGAAAATTCAATATCTTATAAAAGGGTGACTGAATATTTTTTAAATTTTGTGTTAAATTGTAAATTGTTTAATTATAAAAGTTGGCATACCAAATTTTATTTTTACAAATGTAAGAATTTTTATTTATAAAAATTAATTTTTAAGAAAACCGCTCTAACGATTATTGAAATTTTTTTTAGTAAATTCGCATTTTTCAAATAAATCAGATGACAAACTTTTTTTAAAGCTCTATATGTTTAAGCTATTAGAAAAAAAAAACAATTCTTTAGTAAATTATAGTAATAATTTATATATTAAATACTTTTTTTTAATGATTTCATAATGTTATAGAACCACATATGCACATTGACAATTTTAAGCTACGTTTAAGTTGTTAGCTACGAGAGCAAGTTTGTGCGATCCAGTCGTGCCCATTTCTTATATTAACTTTGCAATTACATAAACTTTTAACTTACTTGGGAAATTTTCTTAAGGATTTTATTTTTATTTATTTATTTTATAGGTTTCTTAACAGCGATAAATTGTCTCTCTGTGAAATGGTCAATGAAAATTCAAGATGTTTTTACTGCTGGAAAACTTATTGCTTTAGTAATGATTATTTTAGCTGGATTATATTCAATGGCAATGGGAAAAATGGAAAACTTTGATAATCTATGGGATGGGCAGTATGACTCGGCGAATATTGGATTTGCTTTTTATTCGGGATTATTTGCATTTGGCGGTTGGAATTATTTGAATTTTGTAACAGAAGAGCTTCAAGATCCGTACAAGTAAGTTTAGATATCAAAAAATATATGTACATACAATATGAACCTAGAATATGGTAAATTGTTAAGGGTGCTAGGCTAACATCTCTTAATAAGCCCTCTAAAACACGAAAAGAATTTTTCAAAAATTGGACCTTTATGGTTTCTTATATTAACCAGAATAGTTGTATGTTCTTATGACCTTTTATAAATTGTTGTTCCGAGCCAGATGTTTCAGACTGTTTCAGACAGAACATCCGGCTTGCTGGTGTACGTTGTTGCTGTTGAACTGATTTTGACATTTTGAGCTCAATCGGTTGGCAGATTTTCGGTGTCAATACACGGTGTTTTGCATAAGATATAACAATAGGCTTGTTAATGTATAAATTTTTTTTCAGAAAAAGAAACAAATTGTCTTGAAAAAGGTTTGTGTTTCCCCTCGTTTAGTCTGCAGTGACAATTTAAAAAAATTACTAAAAATATTTAAAAGTAACGTCAACACGTATAAATACATATAGTGCTATAATTATTTCTGATCGAAAAATCCATTTTTTAAATTTATTTTGAATTAAAGTTGTTTTAGTGAAGAATTGCTTAATTTTTAAGCTTAAGCTGAAGTTTTTCAAAATGTTTCTTAAATAAATAACTATTTTTATTATGAATATGCAATGATCTTGCCAATTTTAAGTGCAATACTAAATACTCAAAATACAAATACTTCTACGAATTTTACTCATAAGTATATTTAAAACTAACTTATTGCAAAGAAATGATTTCTTATAACCGTGTTTTTCTTATATGCGAGTTTCTTTTATACGAATATTTTCAAAGGGAATTTAAAGAAAAAGACACGGTGTTTTGGACTGCATTTCCTATAAGCGAGTCTTTCTTATATGAGTGTTTCTTGTATCCGTAAAATATACTGTATTTGTTTAAATTTATTTTAAAAAGTCATTCTCCCAGAAGTACCTGTTTTTCAGTGTTTGAATTGAATGTTTAAAACAAAATAGTTGTTAATAACATAAAGCTTTGAAAAAAAAATCGTGTGTATATTTTTTTTCTTCAAAATTCTGATTTTTAAAATGCATTTTTCAAAAATGGTTTTCAAATGGTTACAACTTAATGTAAAAACAAAATAAAAGAGTAATTTTATGGCTTAACAAATGTTATAGCATGACATTTTAAGTGATTTCCTTCAAATTGCTCCTCCTGTATGTTGTTGAAATTTTATGTTTGAACTTCTTCTTAAACCCTACACTGTTTGTTTTTTTAGTTTTAAATTTCCACAATCGTGACAAAATTATTTCGCAAACGTAACTTTGCTTGCTTTTCAATTGTTCAGACTATCGTGATTGTACTGTATTTCCAAATTTGCTGATTATTTGCATTTTTTCCGTTTGGTAATATATTTGACGTCACCATAAATTTTGTATTGTGTGCTATGATATGAGACTAAAAATGAAAGTTTTGGCTCGATGAGCACGAAAGCTATATTGTGCATCATTATGCAACGATGCGTTTCTGAATTTACACATATATTTGTATACTATTTTCTTTTTAATCAGCTTTTAGAAATTCTTATGTTTCTATATACTTATATATCTACATGCTTATTAGGGTGTCCGTTATTTACCAAACTCATTTTTTTGGATAGCACACCCCGTTAATCGAAAGATTATGCCGAAAGAAAAAATTATTGACGAAATTTTTTTTTGTTGTATGGGAATTTTACACTCTTCACAATTTATTTTTTTTTCTCTGGAACTATAACAATTATTCTAAATTTTTTTGGGAATTCTGATTGATTGTTTGGTCCTTTAAAAAACTGCATTTAAAAATGTATAACAAAAACTTAAATTATAATTTATTTCGATTTCTTAAGTTAATAAATACTTTAATATTATATATATATATGTGCTATCCAACAAAATGAGTTTGGGAAATAACGGACACCCTAATGCTTATGCAGATATGTATATTATTTAAAATATATCAAGTTATATAGTGCTATAAAATAAAAATATATGTGTTATAAGAACAAGGAAATTTACTAAAAACAACTTTTATTTATGATGGCCGACAACCGAAAAAATAAAGAAGGTGTCTTACTTAGTAAAGTATCACTGTAATATCAACGTTCCAAAATATATTCTCAGGAAATCCCTGCATAAATTGTAACGTTTTTTCCCTAAACATTTGTTCTTAAACAATTTAACCAAAATACATAAAATTTACTATTATCATCTGGATCTGATACAGTGAACCCACACACAACTTTATCCATACATCAAATTGACTCTGGTGTTCTTATACTCCATGCTTCATTTAATCAAAAACAAACCCAACCAACCAACCAACTACCAGTTGCTTCATTGAAAAGGATCTCATTAAATCCCTTTGTAGAACTTACGTCATAAGCTCTTTGGTTTGGGCTCCTACATTTTACCACCCTCAAGACCCCCCCTGTCAAGTTCAGTTGACTTTAGAGATAAAAGTTTTGTGTATTCATCGTCCTCGGTTAAAAGAAGGCAACAGTCAAGTCGTTTGCAATTCATGAACTCCTCCATTTATCTTCGAGTTTCATTGAATCATTCCCTACCTCCTTCTAAACGAATCTTACCACCCATTTCTGCCTTTGTAAGAGTTTTGATTTTCTTAAGTGGTTTCATTTATTTACAATTGGAAGTGCGTGCTATTGATTCTGTTCTTCTTTACCTTTTTCCTTTTAACATTAATTTTTACTCTCGTGTTTTTTTGTTTTCTTTGCAGAAACTTGCCTCGTGCTATCTGGATAGCTATGCCACTTGTCACGGGAATTTATGTCCTTGTAAATCTTGCCTACTTTGCTGTCGTCTCAAAGACTGAAATGTTAAGTTCCTTTGCTGTTGCAGTGACTTTTGGTAACCATGTATTTGGACCATTAGCTTTTATGGTACCAATATTTGTGGCATTAAGCACATTTGGAGGTGTCAATGGAGTGTTATTTACATCGGCAAGACTATTTGCAACAGGTGCTCAAGAGGGACATTTACCAAAGTTCTTCTCACTTTTCCATGTCAAGCAACAAACACCAATTCCGTCCTTGATTTTTTCGGTAAGTTTTTGTACACATTTATTGATTTACAGTTCTTAAATAAATTATATCACTTTCAGTGTTGTATGTCCTTGGTGATGCTTCTAACAGCAAATGTATACATACTCATTAACTATATTAGCCAAATTCTTTGGCTATCTGTAGCTGCAAGTATTGCTGGGCTTTTATGGATGCGAAAAACTAAGTAAGTACAATACTCTTAATTCCCATAGATACAAAAATTATTAAATCAACTTTCTTTTTTACTATACAGGCCTGATCTTCCGCGACCTATAAAGGTCAATTTGGCACTGCCAATCATCTTTGTCGTATGCTGTATCATACTCGTTCTTATGCCAAGTTTTTCAGAGCCAATGAATCTTATCGTTGGTATTTCAATCACTCTAGCTGGAATTCCATTCTACTATGCTTGTATTAAATGGAAGAACAAACCAAAAGTGTATGGCATGATATCCAGGGGAATGGTTACCTTTTGCCAAGCTATGTTCAATACAGTTTTTGTTGACAGTCCTAGTTCTTAAGCTTAGGAAAAAAGAAAAATGTATTATATATTTACATAATATAAAAAAACTGGGGACCATTTAAAACTCATATGGCACGGTATCGAGTGCAACTTCCTCTTTCATTCCAAGGATATTTTAAAAAAAAAACAAAAAAAAAAAAATCAATAATAATATGCTTTAGAAATACATTTGGTTTAAAATTTTATTTAAGTTTATTTTAAATTCGAATTAAAATTTGGCTTTCTGTACTCTTAAGTGTACTTAAATGTAGGAAAATGTTATTAATAATAATTGTAATAAAAAACGTATTTTTTAGCTTTAAGAAATTTAATTTAAAGATATTTATAATTTTAAAATTTTATATACCTTTAAATTTTAAGTTGCGTAAATTTTGTATTATGTGTGTTTTAATGACATAAATAGGGAATATATATGTTCGTTGTGAATAAAATATTTAAATACTATATACAAGATACAACTTAAAATAATTAAATTTATTGTTTTATTTTAAAAGTTAAAATAATTTATAGTTAGAATAGAAGTGTTGGGATATACATAAGTGCATGTTTTTTTAGTGTTTGTCCGATTCACAAAGTATTAAAATAATTTGTTTGAGTAGAGCAAAGGCATTAGACGTGTTCAGGAAAGGGAGATTTCGGAGGCCTCAGCAATCTCAGTTGCCTGAACAGGATTCCTCAGGAAAAAATCTCAGTTTGGCTGTCAAAATACGAAGGAAAACAATTTTTTGATTCGCTTGCTCAGCTTTTTTGCCGGAGCAAAAGCTCCGATATATTTCTTTCCTGAACGCACCTATTGTAACTAAGCTGAAAATTAAAAAACAAAGGTCACTCAAACAATTATCAACTATTAAAATCATTTTACTAAAATTGTGGTGTTTCATTACTTTTAGTAACATAATAAATAACCATACATACATACAAAACTTACTGTCCCATATCATTATTAATAAAGGTGGACCACCATGTGAGGGAAAGCTAGCCCTACTTCATGGCACTCAGTTACTTTATTTTAATTTTTCAACAAGCTAAAATACGATTTTACGTAAATCCTAAATTAAACAAAACATTTCCTACAATGACTATAATATTCTGGGTGCCGTTACATTTTGCCATGCGTCATTATGGCCATATGACACATTTTGCAAGTGTCAAATTGCTATATTAGAAAACATGGCCATTTGACGCTTTTTCAAAGTGTCATATGGTCATATTTCTTTGTGACTTATGGGAATATGGTTTACGACCCACTTATGTATCAAAACTCAATAAATAAATTTTAGACCTTTGACCCAGCCTGATGTGCCAAATGGAAAATGTATGTAAATAATGTTTTGAAATCTTCTTTAAAAACAAAAATTAAATTTTTCAGAACAACTTTTTAAAAAAAGACGTATACAAGTATTTTCAAAATCTAACACGTTTTTTTTTTTAAAATACTTGTACCTACATATATACGTTTTCATAAAGTTGGTCTGAAAAATTTTAATTTTGTTTTTTGAATTTTATGTAAAATAATTTTTAATAATGATTCCCTTTTCGTGACCTTTTTGAATAATATTTAAATCCTAAGTGTGCTTTAGGTCTATGTTGAAAATTGTTATTTTTTTAAAATAAGACGACGTTTCAAACGTGGTTACGTTCTACTTCAGGTCTCTAAAAATTTGTTTATTAATATTTTACAGCTACACATTGGTAAATTATAGAAAACTTCTTACATTTTCTATTATTATAAAAAAATCTTAAGCAATGGTAATCTTCTTTTATTTCTCTATTGGTTTGTTTTTTGTTATATCAATTATTATTCTTTCAATATTTTTAAATGTCTTGAAAAAGACGTTGCATAAATCAAAATTAGAATAATAAATATTTCAAAATCAATTTTATTATGTTTTTAATAACAATTCAAAATATTTTATATAATTCTAACCTACAAAACGAGTTAAATATAAAATCTTAATTTTGGTCTATTACCTTTCAATAAGTTGACCATATATACTGCTAAGTCCTTCACACAGTCTGATTGTCTATTAATTGTATTATCTGTGCTTAAAATGTGAAGCATTTCTATTAGCATCCTTTTGTTATAATGCTTCTCTGTTTGTTTCAAAATTTTCAAAATATGACCATGACACATGTGTCTTTGGAATATAACTTCGCACTATTTTCAAAACGCACATGGTGGATTTGCTCTTAGGTGGTTTTGCCAATAATGGGTCTTAACTGAATTCTAGAATTTACAAATTTTCTAAACTGATGCTCTTGATAGTTTTTTTTTCATTTGCTTGTATTAATTCTGTAAAAAAAAAACACTTTCTAAGAATAAAAATAAAATATAACTAATACATACGAGTATTTTCACCTATACTGCCTATAACACCACAACTTAAGTACTTTTGTCACAATAATAACCGGACTTTTTTAAGTCTTCAATGAATTAAATGAATGAAAACGATCACACGTTCTTGGTATTCTTAATTTTTTTGGCGACATGGACATTTTGTTTAATTATATAATTATGTGGTCCCCGTCCACACCAGAATTTTGCGTCTGTTTCCCATAACCCGATAGGTATAAGGTATTCTTTAAAATTCGTATATTGCATTAGAGCCGTTTTTTCGAACGTCAGTTAGTTAAACCTCAGCTCAGATATAGTATATTTATTCTTAAATAAATCATAAATTTGTTCGTGGAGCTCTTTAGTATTTATTCCTCTGTTTCTATTTATTGCGAGGTATGAAGTTGTTTCAGTCTATTGCATAGTGGTTTGTCTATATGCTCGGATCCCGTTACAAAAATCATCAAGCATTGTTTTGGACAGATTCCACGCCTGAATTTGATGCATTTCTTAAAAGTAATGCTTCCAAGTAGATTTAAATGAGTTTTATTTGAAATCTTCATTTGAGGAGATTAAAATTTGTATGGTAAATCTTCGATTTTTCAAGGAGATTTGTGATAATCTTGCTAAATCTCGGTTAAGTGGCTGGTGGAAACATAGCATAATTTTGCTTGCCAATTTTAAAATCTAATTTTCAGGATGTAGGTACTTCGTTTTAAGGACTAATTCTGCATTTAAACGACTGACAAATTAGCAGTATTTGCGTCAGCTTATGTCATAAGAATAGGCAATAGGGCGGACCGTTTTAAAAATGTTTGTTTAATTAATTATTTAAAAGCGACGCGTTTCGAATATTTATTCATCCATCATCGGGCTTATATCGTTGACTTCTGACAAGTCAAGTTTATTAAATAAATAAAAAACTAATTTAAAAATTCTATAGAATTATAATATAGGGTTTTTCAACAGGGACGCTACAAAAGTAGAGCAACAGGGACAGCAAATGACGCCATATTTCTTGCCGCTCTTTTGACATTTCTCTTCAGTGAGGTCGAGTCGAAATTAATTAAAATTAAGAGCGCTACGTCCAATTTATGGTCGTCATAATCATCCTGGCAGATCAACAATTGAGCGTCTAGTGGAAAAATTTGAATCCACAGATACAGTACAAAATGTTCCCGTGCCAGTGAGACAAAGAAGTGCCCGTAGTGTCGAGAATATTGCTGCCACTGGCGCTGAGGCTTCAGTTGCAGAAAGCCCAAATGTGTCTCTCACACGTCGTTCTTAAGCGTTGGGCATCTCTGTGACGTCGTTGTGGCGAATTTTGCGAAAAGATCTTGGCCTACATCCTTACAAGATTAAATAGACGCTCGAACTGAAGCCGCTTGACCACCAGAAGTGTCGTATGTTCATGAATTGGGCTGAGCAACAACTTGAAAAGTATTCGGATTTTCATCGAAAAATCATCTTCATCGATGAGGCTCATTTCTGGCTGAATGGCTTCGTCAATAAAAAAAATATGCGGTATTGGTCAGGCAGCAATCCACACGTTCTTCATGAGTCATCATTGCATCCCAAAAAAATTACGGAGCCGGCGGCGTCATTGGGCCGTACTTCTTCCGTGATGATCAAGACCGGCACGTTATTGTGAATGGGGATCCCTACCGTTCAATGATAACCGAATATTTTTGGCCCCAATTGGATGATATGGACTTAGAGGACATGTGGTTCCAACAGGACAGCGCCACAAGCTACACAGCGAATGCCACATTCAATTTATTGGAAACCTAGTTTGGAGAACGTGTTATCTCACGAAAGGGTCCAGTCGCTTGGCCGCCTCGCTCGTGCGATTTGACGCCGTTAGACTGTTTTCTGTGGGGCTACGTCAAGTCTATGGTATATGCCAACAAGCCAGCGACGATTGATGAACTTCGTTCGAATATCGAACGTGAAAATGCAGCAGTATCGGCCGATTTATGCTTGAAAACCGTCGAAAACCGTTTTTGTTTTATTTAACTTTTGTAGCGCTCTTATTGAAAAACCCGATATTTATTTTTATTTTTATTTTTCAACAAAATTACATACACAACATGGAGTCACAACCACTTAACAAAAGCGACCCCTTTGTTAGTAAAAATATTCTGGCGACCCTTTGTCGGGATGAATTTTTCTTGTATTGGCAAAAATTAGAAAAATCATAGCAGTCCTTCCAATAATTTTTATTTTTGGAATTCTTATGTGCGCATCAAAATTGTCCTTTTTTTTTAAAGTGAGAATTTCTTTTTTAGCTCGGAGCGAAGCACTAAGTCAAAAAAGATCTGTTTTTCTTTTTTTAGCTCAGAGCACTCAACTTGTGTTTATTTTTTCAAATCAGAGGTAGCTCGGAGCCCGCTCCATTTTCTCGGACAAATATCTTTTTCTCAAAACATTTCAACACATAAAATTTCAATTCAGATTTTTCGAATTTTTCGCAAAATAGGCTTTATGACGACAGTTA
Organism: Melangyna quadrimaculata; assembly: GCA_949320155.1. Taxonomy (NCBI): domain Eukaryota; kingdom Metazoa; phylum Arthropoda; class Insecta; order Diptera; family Syrphidae; genus Melangyna; species Melangyna quadrimaculata. Next base: position 184,368,890 of record OX439485.1, read on the forward strand.
GGTTTTTCGAAATTGAATTTGCATCTGCAAATCTGCATACCTATTAAAAATTACATATGAGTGTTTTTTTCTAATACAAATTCTATATACTACTAAAATACATCAGCCAAGTAGAAGACTTAGCATTATTTAATTGGACTCTTGTTGAATCATTGATTCAATATAGCTTTTATCGGCCTTTAGTCTATACAAATTGGCGTATCGTCCCGGCGTTCTCACTTGGACTCTTTAGTTGACAGTGAGGGCAGTTGACTTTAAATTGAGGTTTCAATATTTCTAAATTTGCATCTGCATACTTATTAAAAAATATCTTTAAATTGGCGTTTCAATATTTTTTCGACAAATGTTTTAAATTTTTATTTAGCTCAAACTACGTTTTTTTTATTTAGCTCACATTACTAAAGCTTAATAATTTATACAATTATTAAAAAAAATTCCATACTTTCATTAAATATTGGTACCACCTTATATTTATGTAAGTTGAAATGTCAGTAAATAATTTTAAATTTCGGTAAAATAATCGGCTTATGTTTGGTTTTCCATTATGGTTGGATACTATGGGTTATCGCGGGGCATTGGAAGCTATCATTGCAAAACAGTCAACTTGAGCACGGATGCCCTAAAAGTTAACTTTCATTTAACTTTTTAACCATATTAAACAATAAACGGCTATAATTTCATCTGAATTATAAAAAAAGAGAAATTCTTGTCACATTTAAATTCAAGCAAAAAGACTCATAGTTTGGCAGTTACAGATTAACATTTTGAAAAAGTTATTTCAAAACGATAATTTTTAACTTAAAAGTTTATAGTTTATGTAATTTTTCCAGGCGGATTTTTTTTCAAGCGGAACTCAAAATAGGGCTGAATAAGTATACAAAATTAAAATCGTATACCAACTTAAATATTTTGTTATTGTTTGCGTTTAAAATATAGTGCGCTGGCTATAAATTTTTTTCATCAACCTTTTGGAGAATGAGATATCATCAACCAATTTTGAATTCTAATGCTCCCCATCTCTTATACAACCACATAGACGGTGCGTAGCAAAAGATCATACCTACGATCCATATATAAAAATCGTATGAAAATTATGGTTTACAAATTACAACGCTAACTTGTGGACTATATTACTAAAATAACCCCCCATGGCGAGCACGTTCAAGATCGTAATTTACCGGTTTAGCTTAACACAATACAACAGCTTACACCCACTTTTTCTACTCTTCAAACAGTTCATTAACATAATTCTCGCTCAGCTCTCGAGCTGCAACTTCCAATTGATTTAAAGTGCTAACATGCGTCCCATATTATTTACTCACTTGATGGTAATTGAATTACTTCATACTTAACACATTGTGGCAAGAAACAAAATAAAAGTCAGCAACCACAAAATAAAATATGTTGCTCCAGAGTAGGTAGGTATGTTTAATACCTAAACTAGCTATCGAAAAGCAAAACAAAGCTGAAAATGGATTGAAGTATTTATCTACGTATTGAGGCAAAGTATGAGACTAGTTACATTGTTTATCGAATACAGAGCTTGGCCAGTAAAGTATAATCTTAATTCTAAACAAAGAGAAACCTTAAGCAAACAGAGAGTCTGCGATCGACATACATACATCGCCTGACCGAATACCTCATATCTCTTAATAAGGTAGAGATCAGTTTTTTTTTGCAGTAGCGATATCCACGGGGAGCATTGGGTACAGAGCATTGCAACGTTGATGCTCACAGTTTCATTGCTTTAAATCCTAATTCTACACTTCCGGTCACTTGCACTTTACTGTTACAGTTTGAAAACTACAAACTCGAAAATGTCTAACTTCCGGGGTGTATAGAGAACAGAAGAAAACAAACAGAGCTCTGCTCTTAGCGTTTTACAACTCTCAAGTCTCAGATACGTTCGAGCTTTCAACGTGATCGGACTGGTGTGCGCAGTAAAATTCTCGTGTAAATCCTTAAATTTAATTTTGTTTTTCTATTCTTCGCACTGTCGGTAAAAAGATACAAAGATTACAAAGAAACTTATTTTCAAAGTCATTATTTGAATTTGATAAATGATTGATAATGGCAACCTTGGCCTATTTGTTTACACTTGTCATCTTGATCAATACAGTTGCATCAGCGGATGTTAAACTTTGGGTGTCAATAAGTGCACAACAACGACAGTTAGAAGTGTCATGGACAAATGCCAGATCTCATTCCGGTGATATGGTCTTGATAACTAATCAAGAACCGTTATCATTCGAAAAAGTTAAACTGCACATGACCACGGAAACGTTCGGTGACAATTCAGAGGGTAGCGGTTCAGGTGGCGGGAGTAGTGTAATTCCAGTAGTTGACAATACACCAAAATCATTACTAGACGTGATCCCCATAGACAGCAGCAGCTCTGAGTCATCTCAATTCTATTGGATTAGCAATGGCGGGATGGCAGATATAGTGGCGACGGTGCGGCCAGTTCAATCTAAACAATGGTACACAACACCGGTCCGCTTTGATTATGGCCTCTCACAAAATGTGACAGCTTATACAAAGTGCTATGGCTATTGGGCGAGTTATGTAGATACAGATGGAAATATTATCGCGAGTAATTGCATGCGGGCTTATCCAAAGTGGATGAATGAAATGAGATCTGTTGTGAGTTCGTTGCGAATACGAGATTTATTTATACCGGGAACGCACGATTCGGGGTCATATCGACCAAATTTCGCACCATCGAGAAGAGAAACTATTGTGACGAAATATGCATTGACTCAAGACGATGATATTCGCGGTCAATTGATGCATGGTGTACGGTATTTAGATATACGCGTGGGTTATTATCGAAATACACAAGATTTGTTTTATGTTAATCATGGTATAACAAGACAGCGACCGCTGTCGGAGATAGTTGATCAAGTTATGGAGTTTGTGTTGGAGACGAATGAAATTGTGATATTTGGAGTTAAAGAGTTTCCAGTTGGTAAGTTAATTTATAATCTTAGGAATTAGAATGTGTGTGAATGTACAATGTACATACATCACCTTACACCTTATTATTCGAAGTGATAGAGTGTATACACATACAATTAAATAATGTTCAAGACGACATCATAAAACTTGTTAAGTCCATAAAACTTGTAGTCCACTCTGTGGCGTATACGTAACTTTTTTTTTGTATATAAAGTACTTATTTTGGGGTAATTTGTGGGAAAACAAAGTATGAAACGGTATAAACACCAGACCATAAGACATAAATACTTTTAATGCAAACGAAAATCAGGTTTTGGCCAACAATATCTAAAAGTAATGTACTTTTGAATGGAATTGTCTATTTGAACTTCAGTTTCACAACACGAACGTCAGAGCAGCGATAGTAAGCACTGTCAAAATCAAGAACTGTCATTTTATGATGGAATTGTTTTATTATGTTGTTATTAATTTTTTGACAAATCTCGGGCCCTTAATAAATGCTCACATTCAGGATTACCTTTGGGACACTTCAGTGTCATTTTGACACCTTATCGTACTCCCGGACACCTCTATTTAAAAATAGTCGATTTTGGACACCTTTTAGAAAGCAAGCAACTTTTTGATCACTTTTTGAAATAAACAGAAATTTCATCAGGATTTTTTTTTATCTTATGTATATTTTCAGTAAAAATGTTTTGTCACTGGTCAATTTATCAATTTGTATCAGATATGAGGCTGAAATGATGGAATGGACAAATTAAAGAACATGAAATCCTTTTAATTTAAACCATTTAAACAAATATTCTAAAACATTATCAAATGATTATGTGATCAGTTGTGATACGTTTTTTATACCCCAGAAATAATTAAATTGGGAAATTAATTTTACTATATTCATTTGATTTTTGAATTTGAAAATTTGACTAGTACAAAGCCTTGGAGTAAAGCTAATGAAGCTAGTCTTGAAGATATTTTTAAACTTAAAAAAAAAATAGAAATATTCTGTGTCAAGGAATCTTAAAAAAAAAACATTAAATGAATTTCTTTATTCAAATTTATATTAATTTGTAATAAAATTTTGATTTTGCTTCACAGCAGCACTTGAGATCTGAGAATCAATGCTTTCGGCTATGTTTTAGAAGCACTGAATTGGACTAAGAAGAATGGATTCCAGATAATATTCTCGTAGAAAATTATAGAGAACAAATACTTAAAACTTAATGTCATAACTTCTTATTAAGCTTTTTTATTTAATATTTCTAATGTAACTTATAATAAAAAAATCATTTAAATGTTGCGTTCTAACTGCAATTTTTGAGGGACATCTTTATTGACACTCTCTCTAAATGTTCAGAGGTAACACTGCCCACATCAATCCAAAATTTTCTATTAAGGCTCTCCGAAACAAACGCGAAACATTCTTTATGCAGAGCGTATCATTCACAATAATAACAAAATTGACAGATAAACAATGAAAACACAACAAAAAATGTCATGTCGGCGAATGTTTCGCGCCACTTTCGTCTTGGTTTAGGAGAACCTTTAGGCTACGAAGTTTTGGAGAATACTCTTGCCTATAAACTTTAAATAAACAATTTAAAAGAATTAGTTTTTGCACTATAGTAGCATTCATCCAATATTTCTTAACACTTTTCACTTTATATAAATTATTATACTAATACTCACTAATAGCACATCGCACAACCAAACCATATTGTAAAATAAATCAATTTATTTTTATTTCGATCTGTCAACATACAGATTGGGCGAATAAATTGATTTATTTTTTGATTTTAAACCAATTTTGCAGATGTAAATTTTGTCGGCAAATTATCGCCTCGCTTGCGAAATGCGAATGTGTTTTATGATTGTTTGAATTTATATCGATTGCGAAAATATGTTCTAAATCAAAATCAATTTGAAATTTAAAGTGGTGTTCACACCTGAATTTAACAATGGAAACCACCATAAGTAAAATAACATTTTATTCATGTTTTTTTCAATCTTAACCAAGACACTAAAAACATTAAGAAATCAAAGTCCTCGCATCAGCTACTATAGAAAATGGCAGCACAACGTCTGCTGGACAGCTAAAGTTTTGTTCTTGAAATCTTTCTTTAATACATTTTATGCTTCCAAAAATTAAGTCTTCTTTTAAAATAATATTTTCTTATTTTCAAGTGTGGCCTCGTTCACCACCAAAAATTAAATTGAAATCTTTTCGCCCGAAACTCACAATAAGGAAATTGTGAAATGTAATTTTTCCGGGCGGATTTTCTTTCACGCGGAACTCACAATGGGGCTGAATAAGTCATTTTTGTGACAATTTGTCAGTCATTTAAATCCAGTAATAGTATTTCTATAGCTTGGTCTTAATTATGTATACAAAAAATGATCTAGAACAGGTCTCAAATATAATTTTCATTGGCTTTATTGTTTCTGTTTAGCTCCATATCGTGATTAATTTCGAAAAAATATGTATGTACGTACGTATAAATATAGTCATCATAGTCATCACCACTACTCACTGGTGGGAATAATTCTTTGTATCTCCCTGATGTCAGAATTTAATTGGTGTAGATAAACAATAATTACAGTATTTATTTAAGCAAAAGTGAGCAAATATAGAATGCAAAAAACTCATTTACTCAATGAAAATATGGATGTGTTTTTTTTAATTAATTCACAATTTTATCACTGTCTCTTACTCTTACCCATGTCTAAAGTGTACAGTTGGTACATATTTTTTTTATTAATTTGCCTACAGTAAAATGATCTATATTAAGAAAGTTACTCTTTGGCGATATTTGCATTAAAGTTATTATTATTATTAAATAAATATACACATACATACACCGCGAGACATTTATTTTACATCACTTTGCCTTTTGATATCGTTTTTTCTTATTTTTGTGATTTATAGGTAGGGATTTTTTGCGGAAATGTTTACTACCTGAGAGTAGTATTGATTAGATTTTGTTGAATATTATTCTAATGAACTGCAAACAAAAGAATTACCCATAGGGGCACTCTTTTTGTTTTGTTTTTTTTTTAATCAGTTTAACATCAGAATTGATCAAATCAAGTTAACTGTTGGTTGTGGTCAATGGACTTCACCTTCATTAAGTTTTTAATTGACACATCAGACACCGTTAAAATTAAATGTAATTAATAAGCCCACACGATGCCATACGATGTATGAACATATGTTTATTTCTTAACAATTAGTATTTGAGCGCAATTAAATAATATTTAAATAATTGTATAGGTTTTGGCAAAACACTTGGTGTACATCGTTTGCTGGTTTCATATTTGAAAAATCGTTTTGGTCAATTATTGGTGACACCTGATGTATCATGGCAAGTGTTCCTTGGAGATGTTTGGAAGATGAATCAAAATATTTTCCTCGCATACGATCATGGACCAACACAGTGGGAGTTTCCAGGCATTTTATTTGGTCCAATTGAACAGCGATGGGGAGATGTTCGCACATGGCAACGTCTTGAGAAATATTTAATTGAAATCAATGAATATGATAGAATGTAAGTATGTATACCTATGTACATTTTCATATCAATTATAAGTTGTATATATCTACTGTTATAACACATGCAAACAAATTAATTCCGATTTATTCAAATAAATTGCAATTTTTCATTTTATACAACATATAGGCGACTCTCAAGCCGTCCAATTGCTGATATGGCAGAATTGACGCCTGATACTTGGGGTGTTATAACTGATAAATATGGTGGATTACGAAAAATGGCCGATGAGGTTAATTGGAGGATAAGTGATCTTTATCGAGAACGTTTGGGAGAACATGCAAACATTGTTGCAGCTGATTTTATTCGGGGAACATGTTTGGTGGAAATAGCCATGGAATTGAATAAGAAAAAAGTGATTAACAGATGATGAATAGATGACAAATAAAAAAAAAATAACCAATTGCATTATAATTTTAATTAAAAACAAAGCTTAGTGTAAGTATTCAAATTTTATTACCAAGAGAATTATTAGGATCTAAATGAGGAAGATTTTGATGGATGTAGCGCATAGATGTTTTTTTTCTACGTTATTCGATCACAAATAATATAGGTTCATACTACATCGGTACAAAAATTATACTATACTATACTATACATGCATATTCGCACCAGATACGGCAAAAATATAAAGCAGAGCATGTAGGTTGGGTCAAAATAAGAAACAAAAATTTTAAATCAATTTGGTGTATTGAATAGTTTTTGAAAAATTAATTTCCGTATTAAAAACAAAACTCAAACTGTTTTTTTTTTTTTCTTTTCATTTTTCTTTTTAATATTCAATGCTCTCCATTTTTAGTCAACCGCTGAAAACCATTATGGCTCTATAATATTCTGTTCGTTTGAAAAAAATTTATCCGTACATGAGAAAATTTGTTGGTCAGCTCTAAACATTAAGGAATTTTTGTGTAACAAAAAATATTTTTAGGATCGGTCGTGGTTTGGCAAAGATGAGCCCAAAATCATAGATACCTTTAACTTCTCGACATTAAATTACCTCGAGAAATTCTGCTAAATTACCAAAATAATTTTTGTCTTTAGGTGCTGTGATGACAGCATCACGGCATAACACTTTAATTTATTGAAATGGTAATACCTGACAAAATAAATTGGAAAATCACTATTTTTAAATCCTTACCACCGCCAAAGGCTGAAAAAGAAACCTACCAGACGTTTGTTTTCGATACCACGATATATGCATCTACAAACCCTCATACTCATACTTTGGTTATCAATCCACTCCCAGAATTTGTTGTGGGCTCTTGGTCGATACTATAATCAACGTGTACACATTCTTGTCAGAATAAACACCAGAGCATGGGAGAGCCATTAACCTAAGCGCAAAAATAAAAGGATCTGCGGTGGCGATCACAACAAAAAATGGAGGATGACTATAGTGTAAATCAATAGCATTCAATAAATATGTATTAAGGCCTATACTCCAACTCCAGGAGTGATAGCTACCTGGGTTTCAAGACTATTTAACGTAACAGCGTCATTCTTTTTATTCGCGATCCCCACTGTAGACCGCTCCAGTTTGCCTGATCCTTTATTTCCACTTCGTGTAAATGAAAGTCATTTATTACTATGAAACTGATGATACCTACTATTTTTTTGTCAGTTTCCTTGATGAATAATGGCAATTGGACACTCATATTAATCTACTATTGGCTTAACGAGAAAGTTTAAAAACATTTAAAAATAACGCTTATTATTTTTAAATAAAATAACAAACGGATATGACCATTCTGTTTAAAGCTTAAAATTTCGCCCCTAAATAATCCAGAGAAAAACAAAAATAAAAATGACAGTTCGCTATCGCCATATTTGTTTTGGTTTCTTGCATCTTGCAAAAATAATTAAAAACACACAAAAATGCTTCAATATCAAGAAATACCAATTAAATTCGAATCAAAAGTATCAAAATATCTCGATGACCAACGAAAGACCGGCACTTTTTGTGATTTAAAAATTGAACTTCAATCTGGTATTTCCGCTTGGGGCCATTTCTGTGTAATCGGTGCTCAAAGTGAATTCATTGGCGGACGACACTTTTTGCAAAAATCTCTTCAATTCTCAATCCACAACCCATTGAAGATAAAAATCCACAATTTCTCTTGCACAGAATGCCTGCAAACAATTATTGACTTCTTCTATCAGGATGTCGTGTCCATTAACAAAAACCACGAAGATCATTTTACAAAATTGGCTAAAATTCTATCGGTGAAGGAACTTCTTAAAGTGTTTTGCATTGAAGCTGGCAACGAAGAAGAGCAGGAGCCACCCAAACAGGGTGATATAAATGTCGTTGTTGAGAATCTCTTCGAGGAGAAACAGAACTATTTTAAGGTAAGTCCAAGGAAGTTTAAGTAGGAAACGAGTATAGGATGTTTTGTTTTTTAGGTTCGCAATCCTAAGGCGGTCAATAATGGAGCTCACAGCAAAGTCAACTACTGCATCGGTTGTGACTTCAAATGCTACAAAGTCCAAGATATGGTCGATCATATGACCACTTGCTCCGCCTGCAATCTAACATGTTGTCTCTGCGAAGTCGGATTCTTCTCGATAAAAGACTTCGATGAGCATCTGAGAAAACATTGTGACTCGAAGCCTTTTTTCTGCTTCGAATGTGACTCCAGATTTCTGACAAAAACCGCTTTAAGTGTTCATCACCCCAAACATTCTGTCGAAACTCCTTACGTCTGTCCTCATTGCTCGAAAGCTTTCAAATGGAAACAAGGCCTAAACAGTCATTTGCAGATTCACAAGAAGGAAAAGGAGATGCTGTGTGATGTCTGCGGGTACAGCACTACGCACATGAAAGCCTTAAAGTCCCACAAGTTGACTCATACGGGGGAACTCTTCAAATGCACTCACCCAGAATGCACGCACACAACCAACCGGAAGGAAAACTTAAAAATTCATATGGACACTCATAAGCAGGAGCGTCCATTTGTCTGCGAGGTCTGTGGCTATAAGTTCAGTCAGAATAAGAACTTAAAACGCCATGCTCTGAAGCACGCTGAGAATACAAAGCGACACAAGTGTCAACTTTGCGACTTCGATACCCATCGATCGGATAAGTTAAAGGAGCACGTGCAACGTGTTCATACGGAAAAGGCTGTCCAGTTGGAGCTGTCAGAGACTGTGGAAAACTCCTTCGAACTCAGGACTGGATTCGATGACTTCCCTCTGCCGGACCTAGCAAAAGAAGTAGTTAAGAAAGTGGCGGTGAAGAGAAAGCCTAGGAAAAAACCAGAGTTTGTAAAGCCAAAGAAACCGAGGAAAATTGAACCGAAACCCTTGGGGGTAAAAGAAGAAAAGGAATGTGATAAGAAAGCTGTCGGGATCAGGAACAAGCCTACAGTTGTAGCGGAAAAAGACACTTGACACCTTTCCAAGTGGAGTTTGAAACGATTATCTAAAGACTAGCTAAGAACGTCAACCAATGGCTTAACTTTGTCGGACTTATAAGATAGAACGAACATAGAAGTCACTTAAAAAATGTCCTTGTGCTTCGCTTAGCAGCCTAAAAAGGAGAAATTAAGTATATCTAAACTTCTCCATTTTTGAAGAAATTAAAATTTAAAGAAATAATGAGATCCGGGAATTAAAAATTACCTTTGTTTATAAAACTATTTATCTACTTTTATTTTCTTGACTGATTTTTCTGAAATTAAATCTCATCGATCAACTTAAAGCGTTGATGTTGTTTCTCGGCGATGACATTGAAGAATTTTTTGTGAATCTGTTGATCCATACGGCCAGCATAGTGACGCTGTACCCATGTGTGATCCCAATTGGGATCTAATTTTTCACAAGTTACGTAAACTTTTCCATGTTCCATGGCGAACAAAGTTCCATTGCGTCCAAAGCCAACCTGCGAACGAAAATAATTTTCCAATTAAAATTCCAAGTACTTTTTTTGATTGGAACTCACATTCAATCCGGGATGAAATCTTGTTGTCCTTTGGGTTGCTAATATAGTACCTTGTGCAACATACCAACCGTCTTGTACACGCCAACCACGATGTTTTGGTCGTGGATGTTTTGGATTGTTACGCGAGCTTCCTCCGGTTTTCTTGCTGGCATTTCTTACGGTTGCTAAAAATTTAGATGTTATGCAAACAATGTTTTATGATTGAATGCATTAACTTACTGAGAAGGGATTGCTCTGCTTTCAGACATTGCAGGGAGAGTTTTTGAAGAATTGTAAAGGACATTTCAAATAAACTTTATAAAAAAATTACCGATAAAGAAAAATGCTTACAAGAATTTTGGTTAAATTTTGCAAACAGCTGTTTTTTTGTCGACTGACGTGAAGGTGACAGTTGAATTTTGGTTTGAGAAGTACTGGTTTGAAATGAGTGTATTCAGCTCGAAAGGAAGTTAACTACTGTTAAATTTCTTTCAACCATAGGGATCGATTTTTTTTTTGTAAGGATTTCCTAAAAACATACAGCCGTATCTATAAAATTATCTTAAAATGCCTTTTAGAGGTTATTTAGTTAAGCTTGCTTAAATATTAAAGTTGCCTTTAAATCACGTTACTTAAATTTGTATCTATAATCAATATTCCTTTCATACTTAACTAAACAACCGTAATGTAACGTAACGCATGAAAATTGACAATTCTGATACAAATTTCTAGTACATTTTTCACTCTCAGGCTATTTCTGTCAGATTGATTTTGTTTTCAGAAATTTCCTTCCTATATTGGTGAGAAAGTATATCATTTACTATATTATTTTCTTTAACAAAAAAAAAAAAAAACAAAACAAAACAATTTAAATCCGGCCATCGCAGTGCACACATAAATATTTCCTTACTCAACCTACGCACAATTTGTTTTGATAAAAAAAAAAAACAATTCTCATATGTCAAAATATATTTAAGTTGGCTTTGCGTAGCCTTTAAACGCTTTGGATGGAGTTTAAGTTAAGAGGTGTTTAAGTTACGTTGCTTAAATGTGGAAATTGATTATAGATACCGATTTCACACTTAAGTGATATTTAGAGGTAGTTTAGAGTTAAGAAGCCTTTAAAATTTCTTTATAGATTCGGCTGATAGATTTTTATGTAATTTTGTGTGTGTGTGCTGTCAGGGAGGAATTTTGACAACAAATTTTTGCGTTCACAGATTCATAAAAGATATTCAAAAGTGTATACTCGATTCTGTGGCCGTTTTTATAAATATCGAAATACATCCAAGGTGTACTTTTAACAATTGATACTCATTGACAATTCGTATTCTTTGCAATTTTTCACTGAAATTGTTTGATTTAAACACGTTTGGATATTTTTTTCTATTGTAATTCAATACGGCAGCGATTAGAAAAATTCTTCAACTTGTATGAAAAATGCCTACATAAGAGATCTCACACACTGGAGATATTTAGCCCCTAAAGTTCATCTTTGAGTGCGGAAAAAGAAACGAGTCCAAAAGTCTGGCTAATTTATTGGACAAGAATTATCAAAAAATTTATTTTTTTATAGGTACTCCCAAACCAACGCGAAATATTTCACGCGGCGGAGAAACATTCGCCGTTCGTGTGGGTTTTCCCATTTATCAACATGTAAATAAATTTTGATGGGCGAATGTTCTCCAACGCGTTTTGGTGTGGGCAATCTCATTTATCACTATTTAAATAATTTTTACTGGCGAATGTTTCTCCGCCACACCGAATGTTTCGTTTTGGTTTGGGAGAGCGTTATATCAGGTGTTAATTGGGAAGGTTTTTGCGACCTATAGTGCAATTAATATTTCATATTAAAAAGTGCACTTAACAATAAACAAATACAATGTTTCTATTGTTATTGTTTGTTTATCTTCGACTTGTTATATCAGGTGTTCTTTACACATTTTTCCTAACCGTCGTTTACAGTGTTTTCGAACATTGTTTGGTTAAAATGTTTGTACAGTGTATTTTAGTAGTTGGACAAGCTCTGTAATTCTCCTTTGTTAAAAATAAGCACTGTCCCGTTTTCCGTTATCCAAATAAAAATAAATCAAACTATTTGTTTACCCTCAAGGTAGTGAGTGCATTGAGAAACAAAATTCTGAGATGTCTGGGTCTGATGAAAACCAAAAAATGCTAACCGAAGCTCTTCGTGAGAAAATTCAAAAATATTCAATGTCTAGGATCCCTGGGTCTGCTGAAAATCTAATAATCCCAACCGAAACTATTCGTGAGAAAATTCAAAAATATTCAAGGAATATTCGTGACAAAAAAAGACACAGAGAAAAAGATTCACTGCGCTTTGGCTTGGGTGAAATCCAATCAAACGAATTAGATAACCTTACAGAGAAGGATGTCCAAGGATTAGCTAACAGAATAAAGAGGCGCAAACATGCCACAGCCAAAGATATGTGTAGACTCAGTCATGCCTTTCGACAGGGCATTGAGAATATTCGTGCATTTGCTATGATCCCAGAAGCGATTCAGACTCTGGTCAAAGAACTCTCAGGTAGGTAGAATATGAGTTTAACAGTTGTTGATATACTTTGCTTCAAGGAACCGATGAGGAACAACAATTTCATGCCATTGAAACGCTGTGTAATCTATCCCTAGGGGAAGGTCCGGTTTGTGAAAAAATCGCCTACATAGCGGGAAGTTATTTGGTCACATACCTCGATTGCACCGAGGAAAGAGTAAAGCGACCGTGCCTCTGGACATTGACCAATGTAATGGCATCTGGTGGAAAAGGTGCCCGGATCCTAATATCAATGGAAATCATTCCCGAACTGGTAGCTATATATCTTCAAGAAGGTACAGAAGAAGATTACAGAGAAGACGCTGCTATTGCCTTGGATGTCATTACCTCCGCCGACGATAAATTATTGCGGTAAGCTTGTTTTTTTTTTGTTTCAATAGAACTGTCAGTATAAATCCATTAAACCCAACTCAGGCCTTCCGATTTGAAATGTCTTTCTTAATTTGCACACGAAGAATCCCACATCTCCAGGTGCTGAATACCATCTGCAGATCATATTTAACTCTGGAATCATAGTTCCCGGTATTATTCTGTCCGAGGAACAGGTTAACTATCTGATGAACTTTTCCCGTGCCAACTTGAGTCAAACAGAGAATTTTGAGGAGATCCCAAATAAAATGAGAATTCTCTATGCCATTCGAATTTTAGCCAACTTGCTGGCTCTTGATTCGGCCTGCTTTAATAATCTAATTGAAAAATGCAGCACATGGAATACAAATATTGTGCGCTTACTTAATCGCTTGTTTGAGTTTAAAAATCAACCTCTAAGTGGTGAGATCTTATGGTTGATTAAAAATATCATCGCTTGTCAAAGTAATAGCTTTCCAGCGTCGTATTTCTTTGAGAATCTACAAATCCCTGAAGGAAGCTTACCTCCACAGGCAGTTAGATCTTGGTAACTTTTGTTTTTTTTTTAACACCTAACTTTTGAAATGTAATTTTGTAATGTAAATTTTGAAATATCTTAATATAATACCATAAAATCTAATGTATGGCTTTTATTTTATATAATTTTACCTTCTAAGAATTTTACTTCAATCTATAAAAAGTTGGTAGTACGTTTTTACTGTACAGATATGTTTGTAGGTGATTTAAATAAAGGAGTAGGTAAACATGTGTCCTAATTACAACATGAACGCGGTCGCGCGATGAAGTAGTACGGTCCCACGTGGGACATGTTTGTTTTCAAATCGCTCAAGCTACATCACACAAGTTTTCAACAAACAAACCCAACAAGTTTAGAGAAGTGGCCTAATTAGAAATCGAATTGTGCGACCAACGCGACGGGAAGTTGCTTGATCGCTTAAAATCAAACAAGTTTGTTTTTGATCACGCAAATAAATGAAGTTTGAGGAAAAATGGATAAACAAAGTTCATTTATGGTGGATTTACATGTATTTTCATCTGCAAAATGCAGAAAAGTAGAGCAGGACAGATGTATACAAAGAATCCGAGTGAGTGAAAGAGAACCATCAAGAATATGAACATGTTAGTCTTCATTTCAGCATTATGGCTCTTTCCTATAGTGCAGAAACGAAGTTCTTCTGCATTTCGATCTTTTCTCTCTATTTAACAAATATACATTTTGTATTGGTCATCCCTTTTTTTGTGCAGAAACCAAATGCAGATACATGTAAATCCACCTATAAACCCAATTTTATGGGATAAAACGACCGGCGAGAAGACATCAAAAACAGGGGGCCTATTCTGGAAAGCGCGGCGGATCGCTTTTAATGGCGGCTTTGTATTTTCTTATTCCCAAAAGTGCTTTCGCTTTCCATTTTTTGTATGAAAGCGATATGTTTCTAGGTGACGGATTGGTGGCGAATTGAAAACAAAAATGCAAAAAAAAATTAATTTGCAAATATATCTTCTTATCTTCCTTCATAACATTATCATTTTAAATCACACTTATTTAGTCCATTAAAATGTTTTATTTTATGACTAATAGCAACAAAATCAAATAAATATACAAAAAATTATTCTTTTGGCACAAAATATTAATGAAAAAGTTTCACATCAAAAAATTTTTCGACGGCCAAGAACAATTGTCATTTTTGTTTGGAAAAATTGAGAAGTGGAAGTAAAAATGCAATTTATTTTGGAAAATTGAGAGAGTGGAAGTAAAAATGGAAGTGGGCTGGAAATATTTGACATTAAAATAAGAAAACCCTTCAAGCAAACTAGTCCGTTTTGGATGCGAAACCAGTTCATAAACGGACCCAAAACTGGATCCAAAACGATTCCAAATCGGATCAAATTAGTATGGAAATTAGAATAACCACGGAGCCATTATGTGAATGTATTGTGAGAGAGAGAGAGTATTCCAATTCACCATACTCCGAGAAAACGGAGCCTAAATGGAACCCAAAACGGACCAACAAAAATGAATGAATCTTCCCCATCTAGTCGAGTTTCTACATTGCATAAAAAAAAAACAAACAGAATTTTGTTCATTTCAAGACTTTATTTTTATTTATCAATTATAAAAGGTACATTATATATTTCCACAACTAAACATATACTACATATAATAAACAGTAAACTTGTATTTTTGATTGGAAATTTCTAAAAGTTTTCCCAAGAAAAAAAGATAAAAAAGCAATGGACTTCGCCGTGAACGGAAAAGTGAATTACTATTACCAGTAAACCCCTCTCAAAACTGGTATGTTGATGAAAGTTGGTAGAAATTTTTTATTTCTTGTTAGAACCAAGACTCAAAAGGATCCATGCAAATATATTGGTTGCAGGGGTGTTTTTTTTTTAGGAGGAACGAAAATATGGGCTATAAACCCAACATTTTATTTGTATGTAATCGGGGTACAAATATTCAATAGGGTACATGATTTTAAAGTATTTTTTAACGCTGAATACAATTTAAGTAAAATTAAAACATAATCACCATAAGAAAGTAATCGTCGTTTTAATGGAAAAATTATTGTACTTTTTGAGTAGAGCAGATAAAACATTTTCCCTCAAAAACCACCTTTGACAATAGATATTTGATTTATCTTTTTTTTTATTCTTGGTAAGAATAAAAAAAATCATTCCTACCAACTTACTAGTTCGGGGGGGGGGGTTTACGGGGCATAGTTTTACACTTTTCTGTTTTACTCAAAAAACACCCTTTGGCCCCAGATATACCTTTGAAATTTGGTAATATTATGCTCGTTTCACTAAAAATGTCATCATTTTATAAAAAGGTTATAACTTTTTCTAGAGAAATTATATTGAAATTATTTTGATTGCATAAGATTGTGCATTAAAAATTACCCGAAGGTCATGTATCATATGCTGAGATTATACCAAGACAAATATATAGTGGTTTGATATACTCCCACTTTCCCCTCCCCCCATTTTTAAAGCAATTATACAAAAAACTAATTCATGGATAAAAATATACTTCGTATATGCTGTAGAGTATGAAATTCTACGTCGATGCTCATCTTAAAATTTTATGAATATTCATTTTATTACCATTATTTTCTGACAAATAAAAACCCTTTTCGCCGAGGGTATTTTGCTCCCCCCGCTTACAAGGGTGGGGGAGGAGTCAAATAATGAACATATTCCTATGGCTTCTAGTATTTCCAACGAGACATTCCACGACATCAACCGATGTCTGGTTCCCGATTTATAGGCTTATTTATGTGAAATTTCGTGTTAAAACATGGTCAGAAGGCAACCCTTATACCTCCGGTCTGCCAGTGTTGCCACCGTGGAAACACTTCTTAAAAGTTAAGTTAGGATGTGGACTATTAGTGAACCAAAGCTCATCCCGTCAGAATGAAGTGCAGTGTTTGACCTTAAATATGGCCTTAACGCCCTAACTATATTAAGAACTATAATTTACATACAAAGGTACAAAAAAAAAAAAACATTTCCAAGATGCTTAAAAACAATGTCACGGTGAGATGTTGGAAATATGCCTTCATAATGAATTTTGTCTTAATTATGTTCTTATTTATTTTGATGCAAAATGTGTGTTAACAAACAAAAATATGTAATAAATCAATTAAATTAATTAAAAATGAACTTCCATGGCAAATTCGAGTGTGAAAAAAAAGTGCATGAAATCTGTCTTGAGTATTTTTATTTCTTTGCATTTTCAACGGAAGCTATTAAATAATTCTATTAAATCTAAAAAAATAATTAAGGAGTAACTAGGTACATATAATATATCCCAGACACTACCCCGACTATCAACATCGCTGACATAGGACGTAGCCAGACATTGCAGTGAGATTTTTTGAAGAATTGTAAAGGACATTTCATATAAATTTTATGAAAAAATTACCGATAAAGAAAACTGCTTAAAAGAATTTCGGTTAAATTTTGACAAACAGCTTTTTTCTTTTGTCAGACGTGACGGTGACAATTGAATACTGTCCGCATTCGGGTGGTGAGCAGATCTTTGAGTATATATAATATGGAGTGCTCGTTCCTATAGATCTCTTTGCGAATCTGTCAAACTCAAAAGTTACAGCCAGCACTTTGTGGGAATGTCACACAAAAGGAAATTGAAAAAAAAAAACAAAAGCTTGATATTAAATTTTAATGAAGTTCTGTGTTGATAAAGTGGATAAATATAAAATAAATAAATTTAAAGAAATATCTAAAGATTTAACAAGATTTAAAAGTTTTTTGATTTTTTTGAAATAATTTTGCACAATTTTTTTTTCTTTGTCTTCTTTGTTATGACATTCCCCACAAAGCAAAATGAATGAGACAGCCATATATTGTCATTTGGTAAAGAGCTCTATCCCTTATGCATTGTAGTACTTGAGCCTGTGATAGGGGGCGTGATTTCAATATAGAGAGGGTGTTTTGACAGCTGCAGCTATGACGGTGCTGTTGTAAAAACTCTCCCTATATTGAAAATTGAATTACTGCATAAATTAAAGCGACCCTTATGATGGTTAAGTTTTTGGAATG
This sequence comes from Melangyna quadrimaculata, assembly GCA_949320155.1. Lineage (NCBI taxonomy): Eukaryota > Metazoa > Arthropoda > Insecta > Diptera > Syrphidae > Melangyna > Melangyna quadrimaculata. The sequence goes on from OX439485.1 coordinate 184,386,822, forward strand.
TAAACGAGCACTCCATATTATATATACTCAAAGGTTAAGGGTATTCATGAAACAAGATTAATTTCCACTTTCAAAATTTAACTTTCCGCAAGATGTTTACATGAACAACCCCTTAAAAATACCTGCGTAAATGTGGGAAATAATCAAATTAAACCGCACAATTAACTTATCGCAGTATATCAGGTTTTCTATACGCTTTCTGCTTTAAATTTGTGGTATAAAATTATATGGTTTACAAGCTTTCTATGGGTTTTACGCGTTTGCATGAATACCCCTTTTGTTTGGTTTAAAATTTTTGTACAGTGTATTTTTGTAGTTTGACAAGCTCTGTAATTCTTCTTTATTTTAAAAATAAACGTCATCCAGTTTACTCCTGTTATCCAAACAAAAATAAAGCAACCTATTTGTTTACGCGGGAGTGCATTGTCAAACAAAATTCCGGGATGTCTGGGTCTGCTGAAAATCAAATAATCCCAACCGAAGCTCTTCGTGAGAAAATTCGAAAATACTCAAGAAATATTCGTGACATCAAAAGAAACAGCGAAAATGATGCACTGCGCTTTGGCTTGGGTGAAATCCAATCAAAGATAATAGAATTAGAAAACCTTACAGAGAAGGATGTCCAAGGATTGGCTAACAGAATAAAGAGACGCAAACATGCCACAGCTGAAGATATGTATAGACTCAGTCATGCCTTTCTACAGGGCATTGAGAATATTCGTGCATTTGCTATGATCCCAGGAGCGATTCAGACTCTGGTCAAGGAACTCACAGGTAGGTACCTAACAAGAATATGAGTTTTACAGTTGTTGTTGACATACTCTTTGCTTCAAGGATCCGATGCTGAACAACAATTTCATTCCAGTGAAACGCTGTGTAATCTATCGCTAGGGGAAGGTCCGGTTTGTGAAAAAATCGCCTCAATGGCGGGAAGTTATTTGGTCACATACCTCGATTGCACCGAGGAAAGAGTAAAGCGAACGTGTCTCTGGACATTGACCAATGTAATGGCAACTGGTGGAAAAGGTGCCCGCGTCCTAATGTCAATGGAAATCGTTCCCAAACTAGTAGCTATATATCTCCAAGAAGGTACAGAAGAAGATTATAGAGAAGACGCTGCTATTGCCTTGGATGTCATTACCTCCGCCGACGAGAAATTATTGCGGTAAGCTTGTTTTTTATTTCAATAGAACTGCCAGTATAAATCCATAAACTCCACTCAGGCCTTCCGATTTGGAATGTCTTTTTCTTAAGTTCCACACGAAGAATCCCACGTCTCCAGGTGCTGAATACCATCTGCAGATCATATTCAACTGTGGAATAATAGTTCCCGGCGTTATTCTGTCCGAGGAACAGGTTAATTATCTGATGAACTTCTCCCTTGCCAACTTGAGTCAAACCGAGAATTTTGAGGGAATCCCAAATAGAATGAGAATTCTCTATGCCATTCGAATTTTGGCAAACTTGCTGGCTCTTGATTCGGTCTGGTTTAATAATCTAATTGAAAAATGCAGTACATGGGATACAAATATTGTGCGCTTACTCAATCGCTTGTTTGAGTTTAAAAATCAACCTCTGAGTGGTGAGATCTTGTGGTTGATTAAAAATATAGTCGCTTGTCAAAGTAATAGCTTTCCAGCGTCGTATTTCTTTGAGAATCTACAAATACCTGAAGGTAGCTTACCTCCACAGGCAGTTAGATCTTAGTTACTTTTAATTTTTTTTTTTTTACTTTTGAATTGTAAATAAATGTTGAAATATCTTTTACCATAAAATCTATTGTACGGCTTTTATTATATACAATTTTACTTCAATCTATAAGGAGTTGGTAAATAGTACGTTTTTACTGTACAGATATGTTTGTAGGTGATTTAAATAAAGGAGTAGGTAAACATTAAAGTAAAAAAAAATAATTAGAAAGTTCATTCTTAAAATGTAAAATAGTGTCCAATTTAGTGTCTGCAGCTAAAAATCAGCTAAACTAAGATTGACGAATAAGATTTAGGCCGCTTTCCAGAATCAAAACACAAATTATAAATCACAACATAATGAATCGCTTAAATTACAAGTAAAAGTAACTTTGAACCAAATCCAGAAATAAAATGGCTTGTATTTTAGCTGGATGCATATGACGTGAAAATCTGGAATTTGTTTTTTTCCGATGACAAAAAACAGGCGCCACTATGGCACTAAAAAAAGGATGATCGTCAAATAACCTTTTCTTTTTTTATTAAATACCGAATGTCACCTAAGCAATTGCATAACCATATACTACTACTATTAAGATACTGATGTTTACTCTAATTTATAAGGTATTGTATCTTTCTGAATAAATTGAAACAAATAAATAAATCTAAATAACTAAAAAAGGAGATTCCATGGATTTCGGCAACTGAAGACGGATCTGCGTCCTTTCTGTGGTGACTAAGGTAATGGCGAAAATAATCTTGGAACGAATCAAAGACTAGCGGGATTCCGGGCAATCTCATTCTGCATAGATCATATCAATACCTTAAGGTTCATAATAGAACAATGCGTGGAATTCCTTTCCATTCTTCACGTGTTCTTTATCGATTTCGAAAAGGTTTTCGATGGTTTGAATCAAGATTTTATTTTTGGTTAGTCATTCCCAGGTGAGGTATACCCGAGAAGCTTATCGCTATTATCAAGAGTACCTAGGAAGAAGCAGGTTGTCAAGTCGTGAAATTAGTAAAGGTATCTGAGGACTTCGAAAACCGTAGTGGAGTTCAACAGAGTTGTTTACTATCACCATAGTTATTTATGCCGGTTATTGGAGATGTCCTCCATGTAGCCCTAACCGAACAAGAACGTGAAAACAGGTGGACGATGTTTTCCTTTCTGCAACAAACCGACTTTTTGTTTGTTTTGACACAACATCTTAGATCTTCACCAGATGGTCAGCAATCTGGAAAGTGAAGAAAACAAAGAAAGAAAAACGAAGATCTTCAACATTTCTGGTAGCTTTGCTCAAGTTGACGTTGAGGAAAAGTAGGTTGAGGCAGTGCACACCTGGGAATCGTTTTCTCAAAAGCCGTTGGTGCACAAATAAAGATTTTAACTTCCGAAATGGCAAAGCAAATGCTGCCTTCGGCATGCTATCAAAAGTTTAAAAGAGCAACCTCTATAGTAAGCAGACCAAGCTGTGAACGTAGAGTCCGTACTGCTACATGCTTCTAGTACGATGAAAGTCACCAACTCTTTCAGAAAAACCTGCAAGCTTTTGTGGATAGATGACATCGAAATATGCTAAAGATTTTTGGCCGAATACCATTTACAACCAAGAACTCCATGGGAGAACTGGAAAAAATCCTATCGACACGTCGTTAATCGCAGAAGGAAGTGACAGTGCATTGGTCACACCCTACGGTTTGGTGAAGACTATCGCAAGACATACAATGAAGTGGGATCCTCTTACCCAAGATGGCAGAATACGTGGAGAGCAAAGAAAACCTTAAAAGTTGGGCAGAGTTCAAACACATTTCCAAAAATAGAACAAGATGGCGTGTAGGAATAGCTGATGCCCTATAGCCCACGGAAGGGTCAAGAAGCTAAATAACCGGGAAGCTTAATATAAAGGGTTGGGATCCGATAAATTGGAATTAAACTGTAAAATTCCTGTTTCATACATTAATAATAACCTCAAAATTCTATTAAAGAGTATTTAAATTAGCTCTCAGTTGGTCGACTTGCCCTGGGCTCTTACTTTATAAGGAATGCATTTGACTGGGTTTAGATAATTATACTTTCGTGTAAAACAAATTCATCAAACCTAACATTAAGATGTTGGAAAAGTTCAAAAAAAGTGGTTTGCGCTATACATTTAATATTTTAATTCATACTCTGGCCCCGGCGACAAAAAAAACCTGCCAACCTTAATTGGATATCAAGACTGCAATACCTCCATACCCGTTTGTAAATGTTTGTTATAGCCCACTCCAAATGTTGGTTATAGCCCACTCCAAATTTACTGCCAGCTCTCGCTCTGTTGGTGTTGTGAACTTTTAAAATGGTTACAAATATAACAATTTCTACATGTAACGTTCAAATGGAACTATAAAAACATTTTCTACTTATCGAAAGTAACTTTATTTAAAATGATTTTCTTTAACATATCTTCTAACGAAGCCTTATCAGTAAATTTTACATTATTACATTATATTTCTTACTATAAATGCTAATACTTGAATAAGGATCGTATTAAAAATTATCTTGAACGTTGCCTGCAACTGCTTGTATTCGAATAGTTACTTTATTCGTTTAAAGTGATAAAATAATAATACTATGTAAAATTTATTTATGTGAAACAAATTTACAATATACCTACCTATTTTCAAAGACTAAACTAAATTAAATCAATAAAATATAACTTTTGTTGGAATGTTAAATACGGTTTATAGTCCTAGAATGAGCAAGAACTATATGTTTTTGTTGGTTATTATCTCTTCTGATCTGCATGTGATATTTTATCATCAGCTTCAGACATCGTTTTCAACAGTGGATTCTGCAAATTATAAATATGCTTTTCCGGAGGTGGTTTTAAATATACTTTTTCTTTCTGATAAACTGGCAGGTCATGCGTCAGCATATAAAGTTCCTGCTCTGGATAATCATGTTCACAGTGATGTTCTCCACAGATTTTGCATTCATAGATGTTGGGCTTGATGGCGGTTTGAAATTTCTTAAAAAACAAAAAATGTTTGTTTTTTTTAAATTTGAAGAGAAACAAACCCGAAAGAAGAATATTCTTACCTCCCAAAAACTTTCTCCTGGAGCCCTAAGAAAGTTAATAAGTGCATATCCCGGGATACAAACAAGTGACAACGATGCAATTATCCATCCCATGGCATATGCCCACTCTGGATATGTATACCTTCCGTTGTGATAGGTGGGTCCATGATAATTTATCAAACTTAGAATCCAAATTGACTAAAAAAAAGGAATCAAATTTTATAAAGCTAATTTATTTCTCTAGAAACTCACAAACAGCAGTAATGGTCCAAAAAAGAACCAACACGACTTAAAATAACATGATGGAGCTTTCCCAGTCATTTGTTTGATATCCTTGGACAATCGTTCTGTTCCATAGAACCATGCAAGAGCTATCATTTGGCAGAAAGCTAAAAATGTTATCGATATCGAGGCAGCATAATGATCCATCAATTGGAAGAAATAAATTCCTCCCTGAAAAAATAAATTGTTTAAATAAAAACCTTAAAAGAAAACTCCCATACTTGAAATAGATTCGGCAGTCCAAATAGAAACGAAATTAAACAGATGAAAAACACCAAAACTTCATGGTAGCCAAGGTTGCGTTTAATCCAATTGGGGAAGCCATCCTGAATGGATGTGACGACAACTTCTACAATCGCAAATTGAGTATTCAAACCCAGACACAATAGCATAAAGAAGAACATCACACCCCACAACTGGGCATATGGCATCTTGGCCATTGCTTGTGGATAAACAATAAAAATCAATCCAGGACCATCTCCAATTACATCTCGAACATTTGTATTTTGTTCCAGAGCTAAATTTCCTAAAGTTGCAAATGCAAATATTCCCACCAAAAAGCTGGTGACAACATTTACCAACGACACAGCAATGGTGTCTCTTAAAATGTTATTGTTGTACTTGTTGTAGCTGGCAAACGATATCATCGAACCAAATGCAATACCGAGTGAACTGAAATTCTGGGAGGCAGCATTTATCCATACATTAGCATTTTTCAATTCCGACCAATTTGGTCGGAAGAAATATCGAAGTCCTGCGTCGGCACCTTCTAACGACAATGCATGGATCATGAGGACAATAATCAGAAAGAATGGAAATGTAGCTGTGAAATATCGAACCTGTGAAAAATTCTTAAAATAAATCAGTGAATTGAACTTTTGGCTTTCAAATCGTACCTTTCCTGATGATTTGATTGATTTCCATGTGGCAAAATAGACCATAAGCCAAGCGCATATGAGACAGGCAAATAATTCCCATCGCATAATGCCAGGAAATTGGATTCCACGTGAAATTTGGAGAACTTTGTTTCTATAAGAATAGAGATTATTATGAAGAAGTTTCTACAAATATAACACCACATCAAAAATAGCTACTCAAAGAATTCTTCTGATGGAGTTTTGGACGTATCGGGGACAGTCGTGTTCGAATTTGTTCGTTGTGGTACATAACAATCGGGTGAGTTCCAGCTTTAAATAAAATACAAACATTTTTTCAGTGCATAACTCTGAGCATAATAAAATATTTATCATAGGGCTTACCGGTTATCGCAATCAGTCCAAGGGCTATGTTCTTTAAATGATGTGAAGAAGTAATAAATGGAATAAGCTATTACAACGCTATAATATGTTGACATCAGAAACGATACAACCACACTTGCTAGACCAGCTCCTGTAATTAGAAATATTGTTTTTCATTAGCTCTCAAGAACCACTCAACATATTTTGATAAAAGGAGAGTGCCCAAAAAAACCCAGAGTCGAAAAGAAAAAAACATATATGTTTTGAAAGGGTATTGACTGTAGATACCACATACGCAATTATTTTCTTTAAAAGCTATCCCCGGGACTGGCTATGACAATTTATTTATTTTTTATAGCAAGGTGGTTTTTCATGTATACAACATTAGTGAGGGCAGTACAGAAAAGAACAGGTATTGATTAAAAAACATACCTATATATCTACTCGGCACATGGTAATCCGCAAAAGTTTTGTAAAACAACGTTTCTGTTAAGACAAGGCTTCATAAGGCAATGCCCAAAAATACAAGGTTTCATAAGGCAATGCTCAAAAATACAAGGTTTCGAAAAAAAAAATTGTTACAATAGTGGCGGACGCGACGATTTGAATTTGTGGTAGCAACAGTATAGGAAAAGGTATAGGAGGAAATATATGTGCCTTGACCATTCTTTTAATGCGAAAATGTGTTCACTGTTTTAAATTGGTACATTACTAGTCTCGTCAATATATTAAATGTAGGTACTCTTATATAAGAAATCAATTAACAAATTCTGGAATAAATTATGAAAACAAACCATTTCGGAATTTTACAACAGCCTTTGAAAAATTCTTAGTTTTTCCGTTTTCGTTTTATTTCGGAGTTTTAAAGTTATATATTAAGGAAAATGCAGGTCTTAATTATTCATTAGTATAAAAGTATGCGAATGATTTATAAGTTGTTCTTAATTCTTATGCATATACTATTTCCTCAAACTGTTGTCCGGTATGCTTAGGTAGGTAACTCCTTTTTTCGAAACTGTTGAGTAATGGTATGGGTGATAACCGTCATTTTATTAACGAAGACAGAATCATTTTGTGGCTGCTGATTTAAGTGACTTTTGGTGAACCTATTTAATAACATGAATCAACGACAATATGAAGATGTGCCACTTTGTACTCTTTTTAACATGAAGAAACACTACTGTTTTTAAAAAAATTAAATTGTCATATCCAGTCCCGGAGATAACTTTTTAAGAAACCATGTATGACTTTTCTCAATCGACTCTGGGTTTCGTCCATACATTTTTGGGCATTCGCCTTTGACACTCTTACATAAGACTTGTTATTAAATATTCGTTTTAAATCGTAACATTTTAAACGGACGGACCCTGTTAAAAATAACTGATTCAATTAAGAATTTTGATGAGAGTTGGATTCGTTTATAAACATATATATACTTTGTTACTGCTGAAGTATATATACATATATATATATATATATAGTATATACTTTGTTACTGCTGACGATCATTACATCATGATAATAATTCCCAGTTAATTCCCCTTTTAATGCTTTCGCGATAAATATGTTAAATTTTTTCGTTTAATTATTGTGATCAATGCATTCCGTTTGTATTTACATACATATGTACAAAAAATTTAATATCTTAAGAATTCAGAAAATTATAAGCTAATCATTAAATAACACTTCTCGAAGAAGCCCATTTTAGATAATGATGTCAAGTGCACAACAATAATTGTCAATATTTCCAATAAAATTATACGTCAGAAATAAATATTCTGCCTTTAAAATATGGACCATGATTAATCGTTTATTTAATTTTCAAGTTATATCAACATTATAGTCGTATGATTTATTGAGATTTAAGAATGACAGTTAAAACAGCATGTTCTGATACATACATCTGTATTGTACAATGTACTTGTACATTCTCATACGTGTTTACTGGTCTCCGCTAGGTAATACAATTTGATATTCAAATTTTAGTTACTTTTCCTCCCTTTGTGATCATTTGTTAAGTAATATTTATGCATACATATAACAAAACAGCTAATGCCCCCTGACTTTGGCTGCTTTATGAGCGAAATATTTCATTTAAATTGATTTCTAGTTGTAGGTTGGGTGTAAGTTGTCGTGTTAATAAAAATTGTATTCCACCCACTGAAAAGTTGCATTGATTTGTATAATCTTTGCTTAGTGCTTTCTTGCTTCTTGTTTTTATTTGTTTGTTAATTAAGTAGATACAAATTGAACTAGTTTGCCACCAATGTGTTTTTGGAATACAATTTGTATACGATCATTAATTATCTTAAAATAAGGCTACCACCAATTTTTTTTTCTTAAATTAAACCGGGTCATAAGACCTTTCAGAAGAAATTATTTACCATATTGCGGTGCTGTGGCATTATATTATTTGTAAGAAAAGTTAAAACAAGTAGGACTTTCATCAAATATCACAACAATAATACACCACAAATTAATGACTATCATTGTTTTTTTATTTATAACTCGTTGCGTTTTTACTTGCGATATTATGTACATATATACCATAGCGCATGTTTTGGATTCTTAAAAAAAATAGTTTTCCCCTAACTTTACGATGACAAAGATTGGTTGCGTAATTATGTCTGTCGATCAGTCTGTGTGTACCTTGAACTGTATCCTAAACCAATGAAGCGATTTTCTCCAAACTTTGGATTTAAGGTTCTTGCGGTATTGTGGAGCGGGGAAATTGAATTTTGTGTAAGCTCCAAAAATGACGGTACCTGCTATACAACCAATATATACAAAATTATTTATCTCAATAACGGCTTTAACGATTTTGATAACAAATAAGGAATTGCTATTAAGAGTATGGTTAATATTTTGGTAAAAAGAAATTTTATCAATAACGTTAACGGTACCTGGCATATAAAAAAAAATAAATAAATTGGGTGGCACAACGGCTCGTGAAGAACCAGGGCCTAGGGACTAACAACTCGCAACCATTCCTGTGTGCGCCTGTCGACAGGAATGGAAGGGACCTACAATTTTATGCCGAATCCGAACGGCTAGACGAGAAGCACTTATTCGTGACAAGTGATACTCTTGGAGGATTTGTCAATTCCTCGCAAGAGGCAGTAGCCCTGAAAAAAACTTTTTAGTTTTTAGGTGGACGAGGCTGGGAAGCGCACCCAGACCTCCAGCGTGACAGTCGAACGCACTAACCATTACGCTACAGGCTACAGGCATAGTACCGGTTTTTACTTGCGATATACTTAGTATAGGGCAAGTTTAGGATTCGTGCAAAAAAAAAATTCGAGGTTATAATTTTCCCTAACATTACGATGATAGACAACGCGAAAATAGTGGGTCTGTCTGTATGTCTGTCCTCGACCTGCAGCCAAAACGGCTGAACCGATTTTCTTCAAACTTTGGACTTAAGGTTCTTATATGATTCCCTAGAGGGGAAATTGAAAATTTTTTTTAGCTCAAAAAATAACGGTACCTGTCATACAACCAATATACAAAAAGATTTATTTCAAAAACGGCTCTAACGATTTTCAAACACAAATTACGAGGTACTAAAATGAATATTTTGGTAGGAAAAAACTTTTTTTTATAACCGTTATTAACGGTACCTATCATACAACCGATTTTGTTGTTTTCAAATTTCTTGTTAACTACTAAGAGCCATTTTCTTCACTATTTCTCAACTTGAGGCAAACTCTCAAGTTGATCAACTCTAGAGTTGACACAAACTTGAGAGTTGAGTGAGAAGTTGAAATTTGTTTTTCTTCACTATTTTAAATCTCAACTCGAGAGTTGAAATTTAAAAGTTAGCCTACTTGCGGTTTTTTTAAATTTCCCTGGGAAATTTTTGACAGATACGTATGTCTCAACTTTAGATTTGAATTTATTGTGTGCGGTTTGAATTATTTACTGCGTGCAATTATTTTAAAATTAAAGTTCCCGTTGTTTTTGTGATTTAAAAATAAAAATTAAAACAAAGATAAATGATGGCCGAAAAAAATAAGTTGCCAAAAGTGGTATATTCCGCAGAGGAGGAAGACTGGCTGGTTGCAAATGCTTTGCAATATAGCCATGTAATTGAAAATAAAAAAACTGACGGCGCAACGAAGCGCGATAAAGACAAAGCTTGAGAAGATATTACCAAACAATTCAATATCGCCCCACCTGGCCAGGTTTTTACAAATTTAATGTAACATTACTTCGTAAACTACATTGTTTTTTGTACTATAGGAGAGGACTTTGAAGTCATTGAGGGAAAAATACGGAAAAATAAGAACGCTCGACACAATTTCGAGTGCGAATCTGAGACTCGTTATATAAATTTTCAACAGAGTTTGAAACATTTTGAAAAGGTGTCGCCAAGTAATTTGTGTTTGAGTATCCAGAGTCACCAATAATAATGAAGTGTTCAAATTCACCCTCTTCAAATCGTTGCCTCAATGTTGACGAATTGAAAATACGTTGATCGTGCGTGGAACCCTGAAAAAAGAATAGCACCGAAAGTCAGGGGCATAATATTTATTTATTTTTATTTTATGTGAAGATCATACCTGCCAACGAGCAACGACATCTATTATTTTCAGGTCTGCAGATGCCACGGTCTGAACGTTTAAAGAGAACCAACCCTTGCGGTTTCTAAAAAGTTCTGCATCGTTTCCACCAGGCGATTGAATTCTTACATGCGTGCAATCTATTGCCCCAATTGTTCTTGGAAATTTGACTACATCATAAAATTCTCTTGCTGCTTGTAACCGTTCTCCTCGTGTTTTGGGCATGCGAATGAACTGGGGCCCAAGGTTAGCAATTGCATTTGACACCCGCTTCACAATACGATGCACTGTTGAAATTCTTACGCCAATAAAATCAGCAATGGCCAACTGAATTGACCCGAGTTCATAATACCTCAGCACAATCAATAATTGGGTAATTGGTCGTAATTCGCGCGATCTGCACATTATGTAAGTTAGCATAATTTAAACTAAAGAATATTCAAGATATTTCACTGCGTACCTTGTTTCAGTGCAAGGCAAACTACCCTTTATCAATTCCAAGAGCAAAATTGTCGTTCGCTTTGAAATACGAAAACGGTAGATAAAATCATGGTCGTCCCATTTTTCGAGCCCAACCCGTGGACACATTTTATATTGTCTTCTTTCAATCGCCAACAAATCTTCTTCTCCATCTTCACTTCCGGAAGCAGACGATGGATGATTTTCCCAATAATAATTTTCTCGGAACATTTTATTTTAAAACTATTTTTTATTCAAACCGAAAATAATTTTTGACAAAAAATGTATTACAAAATTGAATTTGTAAGAAAACTCTCAAGTTTGCTCTCTCAACTTCTACTATTTTCGGAAGTTGAGAAAACCAGAAGTTGATCAACTCGAGAGTTGAGAATCGAAAGTTGAAACTTTCAACTTTGAGTGAAGAAAAACAAAATCACAAGTTGAGAATAAAAATCCTCAAGTTGAGTTCAACTTGTAGTGAAGAAAATGGCTCTAAATCGATTTCAACCAAAATTTTTACCAAAAGGTCGCTTACAATTTTAACAATTTTGCATATAAAAATTTTCGAAAAAATAATTTTTGGATTATTAAAAAAATGTTGAAATTTTTTTTTTGAAAATTCAATATCTTGAAAACTAATGATTTTTTTTTTAATTTTGTGAAAAATTGTATTTTATTTAATACTTAAAGTTGGCATACCAAATTTTATTTTAAAAAATGTTCAAGATTTTATGAAAAAAAAAAACAGCTGTAACTTTTTTTGAATTTTTGTTTTTATAAATTCATATTTATTAAACAAATCAGATTGCATACTTTTTTTTTAGTTCTATATGAGCTATTAAAATAACTAATTTATAATAATTCATAGTAATCATTTATATTTTAAATTGATTTTAAAACTCTTTTTTTTAATGATATCATAATGTTATGGAACCAATTAATATCTATATTGTGTACATTAGGGTGGTCTAATAAGGGTCATTGTCTTATTTTGAATGACGCACCCCCCCTAGTTTGTTCTTAATAATAAAAAATAATCCCTTAAAAATTTTAGCTCATTATATTAACGTTAGCCTGGCCCTCAAGACCTCTAAAGTTTTATATGGCAAGTCCCATGAATTTTTGTAAATCAAAATTTTGAAAAATGTTAACTTTGGTAATGAATGATTAATACAAAAAATTTATTTTTGGAAAACATGTAGTCACTTTTGTCATATTTATAAAAATGTATCTGTACAAAATTTACAATAGTTATTTCCTTACTTATAGTCATTTAAACAGAAGCTTTTATTTTATTTAATTTTAGTTTTATTAAATGTTGTAAAATTTTGTTTAATGCATTTTTTTAAACATGACAAAAGTAACTACATGTGTGCAAAAATTCAATTTACTTTGTCAATCATTACTTGAGTTATGAATTTTTAAAGGTGGACGTACAAAAATACATGGAAATTTCCCATATAAAACTTTAGACATCTTGGGGGCCAGGTTAACGTTAATAAAATGAGCTAAAATTTTTAATTAAAATTAAATTAGGGAGGTGCGTCATTCAAAATAAGGCAATGACTTTTATAAGAATCACCCTAGTGTGCATATATATATTTTATAGTGTAATAAGTTTGGATTTTTTGATAATCTATATTATTGTAGCAGTAAAAAGAGAAAAGTCCTTTAATGTCTATTTACTAATTTCGTTAATTAAAATGCTAGAGTTTTGAATTTTTTTTAAGTGAATAGATAATGAAATTCTAAGAATCTTACTAGTTTAAGATTTTTATCTATCTCCTATTGGTATGGAGATATAAATTATTTTAAACATATTATCTCAAAATATGCTAATTTAAAAAAAAATGACTTAATCAGGAGAGTCCGCTAAAAATTTGAATTATATATGGTTGCAAAATAAATAAAACCAAATTTAAGTTGTCATATACAAATTTTTGATTTTCCAGAGATTTTGAGTGTAGGAATTTTTGGGAATAGTCGGAAAACCAACTCTCATAAACAGATTTATATCTTTTAAATTTTCACCATTACTATTTAATTCTCAAGTTTACAACCACAACCCATCGATCATTTTGATATAGAACACATAGCTGCGTCTTACGCGTATAAGCTTGATATCCCTATACATATCGAAATTTTTAGATTGCCAAAGAAGGTTCACTTCTGCCACGAGTACTAAGTTACATGGTTTTTTTTTAATTTTTTTCTGGAGGAATTTAAAAATCATGTAATTTTTTTAACTTCTGAGCAACTGGGACATTTATGCATTTTATTCAGACGATATTAATACTTTTCATAAAAGGTCCCGAGTAACTGTTTATGGTTTCAAGAAAAAAAAATCCTTTCCTTCTATCTAGTGCTCTAGTTCGTGTAGTGGAACATGGTTTTATTTTTGATGTTACCAATTTTTATATCCATCCATATAAATTGTTTAGGTAAACATATCTCGCTAAGGAAAAATTTTCAGTGAAATGACTATTTAGTCAGGCACGTCATAATTTTACAGTAGTTTCTTTAGAAAAATATCAGCTGTGGTTAAGCCTTTATTTAAGTAAGTAAACTTCATTTGGAAAACTACTTTGATGCAAATCATAATTAAAGCAATTTATCCCAATTAGTAATAATGAAACACTTAACACCATCCAATTACTCATTCACATCTATCACTTCCAATTTCAAACAACTCACCTTTAAAAAGCGGACAAACTTGTCCCAGTGCGCCAATTGGCCCCCGTCCGGTATACTGTCCCACCGATAGTTCCATAAACAGCAACGGCACGCTACATACAACTAATATAATGCAATAAGGTACTAAGAAAACGCCTGTAATAAAAGAAAAAAGAAAAATAATCTAGCATCTTGATTACCATAATATGTAAAGTGATAAAATGGGTGACAACAACGGACAATAAATGAAACATCCCACTCAATGAAATGTAATACACCAGCACATTAACAAGTTGGGGTGTAGAAAAATTGCACGTCAGTGTCATCTTAAGTTAAGCAGCTTCATATCAACATCGAACATCGAGTCCGCGAGTGAGAGAAACAACATTGGGACTGGAATGCCATTATTCATGTGGAACAAAAGTTCGCCAGGAAATTGAAGATTTTAATCTTCATCTCATTTTTTCATTTGACACATTTGTTAAAGTTGTTAACAAAGAGCGGGACATATAACCTACACAACATCTCACATAAGCGAGTGTGCTGTTATCCACCTACCCCTCAGGCCGATGCGGACGGTGACGGCAACGTCCGTCGACGTGCGGCTGACACAGCGTGAACAAACATTATCACACATACATTTTGTCGCGCAAGTACTAATGCGAAAAGGAAACGCGCTATAACAACAAATCTGTTGTGACACTTGGCGCTGATCTCTCTTAAGATAAGTGACCAATTGTCATTCCGCTGCTGCTATGTGATAAAAAAAACTCACCTCCTCCACTTCTATAGCACATGTAGGGGAACCTCCAAACGTTGCCCAGGCCAACAGAGTAACCAATGCAGGCTAAAACGAACTGCATCTTATTCGCCCAGTGTTGCTGGCGTGGCTTTAGATATGCCGAATTGTCCGAAAAGTCCATAAAGCTGTCATCGTCATCGTCTACACCTGGAGGCCTGAAAATGTTTAAAAAAAAAGATTTCGCTAAACAGTAGTTTTTTTTTTTTAATTTGTCTTCTGTAATGCTTGAGGCTGTATAATAAAAATGCTAGGGTGTGAACAAAACAATTAGTCACATTTAACGATCACAATCGCATGGCAATATAATTATACACCCTGGGTATCGTTTATGGCGATTAATGACAGTTTATTCAAAAGAGATGCAATCGCAATCGTAGTCATTTGGTTAAGCTGATTACAGTCTTTTGTTCCAGTTTACACGGACAACTAAGCAGCATTAGTCCCGCCATATATGTATGTGATCGCCCACAAGTTTATATATATGTATAGATTGAGTTACAGGCGGGCGGGAATGCAATTTAATTACAAATCCGCGTTTACTTGTTGCAAAAAATCTATAACAATTACGCCGATGATATATTCTTTAATTGAAACACTTGACTTAAAAGTGTCATTTGGTTAAAAATCTAATATCTAAATATGGTTGGGTATTGCATGAAGCTGACGCTTAAGTGCGGTGAAAAAGATTTTGATTACCCAAAAAAATTGTTTCGAAGAGAGGATTTAACTGAAATATAAATAATAATCTGGCTTTAGATCACATAAACCGACTGATTTGACAAGGAAATCTTTCTTGCCGCACAGAAAAAAAGATACTGCTTCTGAAAAAGATTTTGTTATCAAACTACTGAGGAGAAAATGTTGAATTAGCTTGCTCACGTATTGAAGAGGTAAAATCTCTGAGATCTTAATTTTACAGAACACACCAAAAGTGTTTCTTTTGAATCTCAAGCTACTGACTCATGTTTTGTGACAGTTTCTATTTTCTCTCTTTTAAATCCGCCGTATAAACTTATAGTATTGGGTAAAATGTTGTTTAAAATTATTTTATTTTGGCTTATTTAACTTTTCCATTATAATATGCCCCATAAGAACTTTTAAACTTTCGCTAAATACATTGCAAATAAATACTACAGAAAAAATATTGTTCAAAATCAAAAGATCAACAAATGGAAACAGGCCATATAATAACACACATTGCTTATTTACAAAATAAATAATTTATCATTTTTAAAAGCTTAACCTTGTTCACTTAACAACGTTTTACCATGTTAATATGATTCGCAAACATGTTATTCGAGTAGATACAATTTTCGGATTATTGATTTTTTTTAGATACAAAAAAAAAAAATAATGATTGATGGCAAGTTGTGAAGTCTAATTAAATATATTAAAACTCATGTTAAAATTATCTTGAAAATTATCTATGGTTTATATTATTGATCTTTTATTTCAAGGAATATAGTGCATTGCAAAAGAAATTATTTTTTTTTAATCGTTTATGACAAATTAATATCAAATAGACATTGTAAGATAGCTAGAAACATATCCATATTAATGTTAAAATCGTTTTATTTATATCAATCATGTATGTACCTTAGAGTGTCCGTTATTTCACAAACTCACTTTTTTGGATAGCACACCCCCGTCAATCGAAAGTTTATGCCGAAAGAAAAAGTTATTGACCAAACAAAATTGTCATTAACCCGTGCCTCTAAGGTCATACTTTTCCCATACAAATTTGTATGGGAACTTTACACTTTTCACAATTTATTTTTATGCTCTGGAACTATAACAGTTATTCTTATTCTGATTGATTTATCGGTCCTTTAAAAAACTGCATTTAAAAATGAACCAAACAAATTTAAATTATAATTTATTTCAATTTTTAAAGTTAAAAAATACTTTAATTTTATATATTTTTCTCTTATTTTTCTCTCTCGATCCTCAGCAGTTTTTGTTATTTTTTTATTGATTATCATAAAGTAATAAGTTTCTTAAAAAATTGCATTAAAAAAATGATCAAAACAAATTAGAAATAATTTATTTTGATTTTTCAAAATATTAAATATTTTTATTTTCTTATGCATTTTTTTTTTTGTCTTATCAACAAAAGTTCTTTTAAATGATTTTTTTTGACCAATATCTTGTTTAAAAACCACATTCAAAAATTAATAAAAAATACATACAAACTTAAAAAATATTTAATATTTTGAGAAATCGAAATAAATTATTTCTATTTTGTTTTCATTATTTTTTTTAATGCAATTTTTTAAAAAACTTATGCGACATCAATCTCGGTACGATAAAATATTCTTACTCAGGAAGCAATTAGTATATTCAAACGATCGATACCGATACGATCTGGCTCCTCTAATTTTTACTTACGATCGTATGTAGGTACTGTGGGACATGTTTTGGATTAGTAAAAAAAATCGAAGTCTAGATATTAATATATGTTAAATAAAGCGACAAAAGTAGGATATAATATTTTTAAACCGATTATGTATCGGTGGGTTTTTTGTGTCCTTAATAATTTACATGTAAAAATACAACAATTCCGCGTAGTGCGCGGCATTGAAAATCTCTGCTCATGAAATGAGTAGTTTTTATAACAGAACTATAACTTTTATAACAGTTATACAAATGGTAAGCGTCCATGGCGTTTTGTATTCCATATTTGTTAAGCTTACCTAAAGGGAACACAAAAATACACCTATCGTCAACCTCTTTTTACATTAAAGTTGTTAGGTATGAGAGCATGTTCGTGCTTTAATAATACAGGGTGGGCCAAATAAAACCGACAAACATAAAACACGAATAACTTAGTTTTTTTTTTTTTGATTTTGCAGGTTATAATAAATTGTTTAATTTTTAGGGATTATAATGGATACATACAGTACACAACTTCTTCTTCTTCTTTTAGCCGGCGATTGTCATTATCTCGAGGAGGACCGCAACTCTCCCACTCAACTGCTTCACCTAAGGTTTCACTTGTGGGGTTCGCCGGGTTGACCTCAGGAAACGTCGACAGGCCTCCAAGTTTTGGATTGTTCCATGTCTGGTGCCCATGGAGCCAACTAAATGCAGGTGTTGCATTTGTACATACAGTACACAACAACGCGTTAAAATTACTGATTTGTCTGTTCTTGTCAATTACCCACACAAATTGATTTTTTAAATGTTTTGATGTCGGTAAAAGCCAATTTCCATTTAAGTGGTTTTATCAACAACTAAAACTGTAGATTTTGGGGCTCCGAAAATCAAAAGATAACACACTATCACCGTTTACAACCGTCCAATTGGACTCTTTGTTGCAGTGTTATGGCCGAAAAAGTGATCGACCCATATTTCTTCGAGAATGATGATGAAATGCTTCTTACAGAACGATCGACAACTTTTTGCGACCATAAGCGGATCAGCTTCTGCATCCTGATTCTTGGTTCCAACAAAATGAAGCGACTGCGTACAAAGCTAGTCAAACTATGGACAAAAAAAAACATTGGTAGGCCTTTTTTCGCAGACTGTATTTTTTTTTTAATTTATTTGTATTTTTTCTAGGTATTTGAGGCATTGTTGTTTCAAGCGTCAAACGTTCGCAACTTTTCTTAAATGATGTATGTATATGTGCAACAATTCCATTTTTGTCATAAGGAATAGATACCGTTAGTGTTAAGGTACTTAATTTTAATATTAATTTTGTTTTCTAAAAGCCCTTCCACACTACCCCACTGTGTATTAATACACGTCAACTTGAAAGTGGGAAAGAATTCCACGCGACTGCAAAATTTGTGGGAAAGAAATGACTTTTCATATTTTGCTTCCACACTTGCTTGTATTAATACATTACCTTAACCTATAAAAAGGTGTGATAGAATGTGGTACAGAATTAGAACCATTCCTAAAATTATTCATGTATTAACACATGTCAAATCGTGTGGGATAGAATGTCGGGTTGTGTAGGCTGGGCTTTCATATTTTGTATTCACACTATTCTACATGATTTGTTTCCCACTTTTTTGACAGTGGGCTAGTGTGGAAGGCCTTTAATGAAGCCGGACATCTGAATGTTTAATGCTAGGTTTTCACTTGTCATTGAAAGACACAGTTTGACAAGATGTCAACAAGGGTGAGTTATACATGCTCTCTACTACTACTTTCTTCGCTCTTTGTGTTGGTAAAAGTCACCATGTACTGTCAAAGTGTGTCAATTTGCGTCTTTCAATGACAAGTCGCTGGCTCAATACTTTAATGTCCTTTGTTAGGTTTTCATTATTCAGAGATAATCGCTTTCAAAGTTTTACGAAGCTGATTTTGTGTCAAAATATCATTTTTTATTAAAAAAAATATGAAAATATTAAAACGTCTAAGAAATTTAATTAAATTAAGGACATACTTTCTTTTTTCTGTATTAAATATCGATTTAATTAACACTTTTCAATTTTAACATAGAACATTTTTCAAACTTTTTTGAATTTTTTGTAAGTTTTTTGTTCTATGTCGGACAAAGAACATTATAGCACTGAGGGAGACATATGGAAAGCAATGGATAATTAGAAAAATATGGAATAAAATATACAGTGAAATTACAAAAACTGGTTACTGCGATTGTAAGACCGTAACAAACTATTATTTATGCTTAAAAATTACATAATAAACTACAAAATTCTAGATTAAAGTATATCAAGTTTTTTCCATTTGCCAATACTTTTTAATCATTTACTTATTGATTTAATTTATTTTATGGTGTAATATGAACGCAAGAATCTATGGCATGTTTCTGTTTGTTAGGGCTATAAAAAAGCCATTTGTTGAAGAAAAGAAATGAAGCTTACATTTTCTTAAAGTCGACAAAAAGACGAACATTTTGATAAAAAAAAACGTATTTGTGCATTTTATATGACATAGAACATTAAAGTATTGAGCCAGCGAAGTGGAGACGCAGCAACGAAAAACATTAGCTGACAACAGTTGTTGTTTTGTTGTTATTAAGCATTGTGTAGGTATGTCATCGCGTTGGAGAGCCTTAATGAAAACACTTTTTTTCAAAATTACCTCATTTCGGCTCTAATGAAAACGTAGTATAAGACGATATTTATTGTTATCTTTAAACTCCTAGGTACCTAAAGTTTGTATACAAATATTAATTAAGTTATAAAACACATTTCTTTTCAAGTTCCTTCCATTTATAAAAAAATTGTTAAAAAATTATTATTACTAAACATCGAATACATGTATTTAAAACTTAAATGGCTCCCAAAGTGACACTTTGAGTTTTCCATACACTGATTGAAATACCAATTTTCGTTAATAAGCGAAAAAAAAACTGTGTGTTATTATGTGCTTGTGAATATTCTTTTAAAATCGTATGTAATATAGAGTTCATACACTATAAATTCGATTGGGTCTCACGATTGAAAAGTGATGATTTTTGTTTCCTCAACATGCGATATCTATAAACCGGAGAAAAGTCAACACCCTTCCATTAGGATTTTTTTTTTGTCTTCAGACAACATTTCTGCAGCAGCTTATGCAAAACACTCTCAGCAACAAAATTAACTGGCGCCCAACATGCAGCTTGCAGGATTTTTTGTTGGTACATTTATACATATAAACAAAATTGTATTCTCATTTTCTTTTATAATTCCAGAATAGCAAAATCATTGGAAACATTCTTTTAGTTTTTAATTACTATCATATCTTGGCTTACACTTTTGCCACGCGATTGTATCCATTCCAAGTAAGCTCCATGTACCGTAATGGTTGTTTATCATTTTGGCTTTGACCAGCAGTATGATATTCGACAAAACTTGTGGGGTGCATTTTATATAAAAATATTGGACTGCCTTAAAATATTCACAAATTCTCAAATAATAGTCAAAACCGAAACAAATCCATTTTGTCTTGAATAAAAGATAAGATACACTTCAATTATTATTCAACATCCACTTAAAAAAAAAGAATCTAATTTATATTTATATTCAGTCTAAGCTTAATGCGCTGATTAACATTACTAAAGATTCTTTCTACAAAATGTAACAAATTTGAAGATAAATGCAAAAACACAATAATATTAGTGCTAATAAAATATTTTAAATCAATAAAGACGAAGTAGGTAGATGTACGCACATATGTTTGATGTGAGGGTTATAATTAATTGTGTTAACAAACTTTGTTGCAACCATTCATTTATTTATATTTAATCTAAATATTAACCGTGTGGTTTAAAATTATCTGAAGGCTAGAATTGCAAATTTAATTCAAAGTTAAACGTCTGAATAAATATTAACCTTATTTCAATAGGTATATTAATACAAAATGCATACATGTGTGTATGTATTTAGAAATCTTTTGAAAAGCTGGTTGCTCTCAATATAGAAAGTTATTGTTCCATTATAGAATTTATTCAAAACGATTTGTTATGAATTCCTATATGAAAATGATTTTCAATTCAATTTTGATTCAATAGATTATCATCATAAAGCTATATATAAACTCTAGCTTCTAGACAAACTTACGGATGCATCACACGAAATATTAAGAATCTAAAAACCGCATTGTCGTTATAATAATGATGACATAATTTTGTAAAGTTGTACACCTACAGAAAAGTCGCATAAATTTAAAATAAGTTCTGAATTTTAAGATGATTAGCATTAAAAAAAAGGTTTTGAACGTTCGTTCACTTGGAAACTATACTATTACATCTTTTTGTAGTATACGTTGGATTGTGTACTAGTAGTTTGCCTAGTGTTTCTATTAATTAAACATTATTATATGGCGGACACATTTTCCTAGTAAGAACTCTCCATGTTTGGTTATCAGGATAAAACCTCGATTTCCAATTGATGTTTAACCATTTATCATTTTTAAACAAAACTTTTAAGGAATGTTTTACACCTTTTTTACACATAATTTTGTCTGAGTGTATAAAAAAAAAACATGTCTGATTCCGGCTTAAATATTCGAATTAATTTCGCATTGACGGTTGTAGTGCAAATAATAAATAGTTCATCATTATTACGCTTTGTTATCACATAACAAATAAGGTGCATCGAATTGTTTTTATTACAGAATTAAACTGTTTATTATTCAATTATTGTGTCTGTAGATAAATGTGTTAACATAATGAGTTATTAATTGTTTAAAGAACATGCTCTGCATGTACTATAATGAAGGTGTATAATGTTTAATGCATTATAGATTATTATCTTAATCAGATATGAACAGCTTCATTAGAATAATAATTTTATAATTATTCTGAAATGGTAAGAAACAGTAAGACCTATGAATATGCTTCTAAATCTACTGTGAATTATTTTATGCAATAAGTTTCATTTTTGTAGATTTATGTACTTCTTAGAAAAGAAGGACCTTATACACATATCAATATTGAAACAAATACGAAGAAAGCATTATTGGTAAAGGAAATTAAAAATTGAAATTTTACTTTCTCATTTCATTCTCATTCTGGAAATTCTTGACTTGTTAAGGCAGTTGTAAGCTATTCTTTCATGAAACCGGAAATTTCTTTATATTCGTTGTTATAAAAATCCGAAGCACGGGTATTTGTTTTCTAGAAGCATGAATTTAAACAAATTCCGCTAGAAGAATAAAATTCACAGTACTTATCTTTTAGCTTTTTCTCTCAGAATCTAATCGAGGTGGAATAGTTTAACTAACTGCATTATTGCTTGAAAAATCTGGCCTACCTATAATAAATCCCGAACTATTAACCTAATGTGCAGACCCAGGCGAGATATAGCAAGGATTGTTGCAACATGCACTGGACATTGGCCAAT
The DNA here is from genome assembly GCA_949320155.1 of Melangyna quadrimaculata. Classification (NCBI taxonomy): domain Eukaryota; kingdom Metazoa; phylum Arthropoda; class Insecta; order Diptera; family Syrphidae; genus Melangyna; species Melangyna quadrimaculata. The sequence continues at coordinate 184,409,389 of OX439485.1, forward strand.
AGGAGAACATGCGGCGAAGCTTGGCATCCCCTACAATACTCACTGTCGTAGTTGTGGGGACCAGCAGGAAAAGGAAACAGTCTTTCATTTCCTCTGTAAATGTCCCGCTTTGGCCAGAATGAGGCAACAATCTTTTGGGAAGCCCTTTTTTGACGACCTTCACGAACTCTCCGGAACGAAGATCAAAGATTTGACTTCTTTCCTCAACGCGACGAAATGGATCTAGGATTTACTTCGGTTCCTCTTGCACCGTCTTCTTCCCCAAACTCCTATGACTGCGAGCTAGCAGACTAACGCTTTTTGAAGGTGGCTCATGGTGCACGAGGACCGGACGATCACACAATTGGGCCGATCTCCGCTTCAATACCAGCCAACAAGTGCCTAGGTGGCACAGTGTAGATGGGTCTTAGTTGCGGACTTCGACCCTTTTGAGTGTTTTCCTATTTTCAAGTTCAAGAATGTTTCAATGGATCTAGAATTAACTTTGGTTTCCTTTTGCACCATTTTCTTCCCCAAACTCCTATGACTGTGAGCTAGCAGACTACTGGTTTTTGAAGGTGGCTCATGGTGCACGAGGACCGGAGGATCACACGGTTGTGCCAACCTTCGCTTCAATACCAGTCAACAAGTTGCCTAGTTGGCACAGTGGAGATGGTTTTTAGTTGCGAACTTTGGTCCTATCGGGTGTTTTTCCTATGTCCAAATCCTTAATAAGTTTCATCACATGTCTAAATCCAATAAAAGCGTCTGGTCATACAGGCGGGTGGTACTTTCTCTGGTAACCACAAGTCATGTTGTGCAAACAGACGGAGGTGTACAGAGATTACCATATCCGAGTGTGCGACTAGACGATCACCCTAAGGGATCCGATCGTATGCGTCCCGGGCAAATCAGCAAATTGCTTAGCGTAGCATACTGCAGCTGAACTCGGGCGTAGGCGATGATCCGTTGGGAGATCTATCACCAAATACCCTCTTTTTCTTTAAAAATGTTCTTTTAACCCACAGGCCAAACGAGTTATGGTATCAAAACGGCGCATTACCGCGTTAATTGGGTCATCGAGCAAGGATGCTTGTGACCGCCATCTCTACCTACCTACCTATCTTCTAGCTGTCGATCAAAATTTTTGTTTTAGGAGGAGGAGGCCGAAACGCATTCATTTCTGCAGTTGAGGCCTTGTTTTCTTTTAATTGAATTAAAGCTTATGCCTTTAGACGCTCCCTGACTTTTTGAAACAATAGTATTTCGCTTGTAAAATTGTATCGGTTATTATATGCCACGTCAGTCTTTGGTCGTTTTATTTCGGTAAAATGGTCTCAAGACGTTATCAATGATGGGATAACGTCTGTATTTTTAAAAATAAATTCTAGAATTTGTACAACTTTCATAATAGTAGACAATGAATGTTTTTTTTTTTTAATTGGCAAAGAAGTTGAAATTTTTTTTGAACGGCTCTTATTTAAAAATATTTTTTTCCTCAATAATTCTATCTGAGCTACAACCTGTGTGAATTTTATTTAAATCAGTGAAGGAAAAACAACGTTAACTTTTTTTGAATTCAATAATTAATAACATATAAACATTTAAATTCAAATTGTAACGCTTTTTACCTTCAACCGGACGGAGTCTCTTATGGAAGTTCTCATTTTTTTTTTCAAATACCCTCTACTGAGAACATGTTATGTACGGCAACGAGGGCTTAGATGTTAGACTTTTTTTTTTGTCGATTTTTCAGGTGGTTTTTTGTTAACTTTTCAGGCTCAGATTTTTGTATAAAATTTTCTATTCTTCTTATTTATTTTGATAAAAAATCTTATTTGCAAAAAAAAAAACTCCCTTAAATTAAATTCGTCTCAATTTTCGAGTTATGCCAAAAATATTGAAAAGTGCTGTGACCATTCTATCAGAACTGAGAAATAAGGTTCCACACAAACATATTCAATAATAAAACCTTTGATCACAATCGTTTCTTACTAAAAGGTTTATTAACTAGACTATAAAGAGTTGTATAGAGTTGGCCCTTTTGCTTATTGGGTCGTGTTCGTGTATACGAACCAATGGAGCTTAACAGTTATTTTTCTAAAAGTAAAATGAAATATAAGAAACGTCGTATTTTGCGCGACGGCGAAGTTTGTTTTGGTTTGCTTCATGCTAGCCAAATGGTCAAATATTCTTATTCTGCCTCCACTGAGCATAAACGATGCTCGGATTATGAACATGTATAGAAAAAATCCACTTGTTGTACACAAATCGATGTTCATATTGCTGGCTCAATACTTTAATGTTCTATGTCATATAAATGCACAAATACATTTTTTATATCAAAATGTTCGTCTTTTTGTCGACTTTAAGAAAATGTATGTTTAATTTTTTTCTTCAACAAATGGCTTTTTTATAGCCCTAACAAACAGAAACATTCCAAAGATTCTTAGTTATGCTCAGTACTTTAACGTTCTTATACACCATAAAATAAATTAAATCAAAAAGTAAATGAAAAGTATTAAAAAGTATTGGGAAATGGGAAAAACTCTATTGATACACTCCTCTTCAACTGAATACGCACAAACATTTTTGAATATATTTTATCTATTTTTTCCAAACAGTGATGGTTATTATGCCATCTGTTGATGGTAAAAATTTTCGTAACATATAAATAACAGAATTTCAAAGTTTTATCCAAAAACAACCGTGAGTTTTTCCTTCAACCACTTCCAAAGTGTAACTTATGCAAAGAAGAAGTTTTTTTTTTGAGTCAACTGAATAGGTACAAAAATTAAAATTGGTATTGGAATGGAATGAAACAAGTTTTTGTTTAAGTTTAGTAGTGGGTACTTCCACCTTTATTTTTAATTACTTCATAAATTCGATCCGGCATGGAATCGTATAGCTTTTTAATGTAATTTAACGAAATTTCGCTCCACGCTAATTTGATTGCAGAAATTAAGGTTTCTTTGTCTTCGAACTGACGACCACCCTCATAAACTTTGCGTACTAACCATCCCCAGACATTTTCTATGATGTTTAGATAAGGTGAGCCATTGAAGCAACTGCACTTGTTGCTCCTCTATCCATGTTTTTATTATGCGCGCTGAGTGAATAGGCGCATTATCATGTTGGTAGGTCCAGTTTATGGGTCCAAAGATGTTACAAAATTTAGCAAAATTTCTTTCCAAAATTACTTTATACCCAGCTGCTGTCATTCTTGATGTTACAACCTCGAGCTCAACTGTTCCATAATAACTGACTGCTCCCCATATCATGACACCTCCTTCACGACTATGATGGCGCTTTAAAAATCTTTTTTCTTTTCTTAAGTCGTGAAAATAGAAGTTGAACCCATCAGGGCCATCGAAATTAAACTTTTTTTCATCTGAAAAAACCACGTGATACCATTCTTTTTTCCAACTCATGTGAAGTCTTGAAAAATCTAATCGCAACATTTTCCGTCTCTCGTCAAGTGGTGGTTTTTTCTTAAGTTTCATTCGTTAAAGATGGCTTGAGTTGTTGATTACTCTTAATACTGTTGAGCAACTTGCGTTTACGCCGACTTTTTGTTTTATTTTTGCCACAGAATCAGAAGAATTTGATGCACATCTTAAAATTCTTCGTCTCTCAGCTGCTGTTGTTGCTGTTTTCTTACCTCCCTTCATGTTTTTGCCGTATGCATCTTTATTTTTCAAGTAAGAATAAACTACATTAAAACTTCGGCCAACTTTATCAGCTATTGCACGTCCAGTTAGGCCTTGGTCTCTAAGTAAATCGATTTTAGCTTTTTCAACACTGTTAAGACACGTAGATCTACCCATTTTTCTTAAAATTTGAAATCAAGAATTAAATTTTACTGAAAACACTAAAATCGTTAATTTAAACTGTCAAGCACTCCAAAAAACTTATAAACAACGAAGAAAATGGCGTTGTACCTATTCAGTTGGCTAAAAAAAAAACTCCTACTTTGCATATAAAACACTTTGCAAGTGGTTGAAGAAAAACTCACGGTTGTTTTTGGATAATTCTTTCGGAATTATCTGCTTAACATCTTAAGGGAATAGTTAGCATCAACAGATGGCATAATAACCATCACTGTTTGGAAAAAATGGATAAAGTATATTAAAAAATGTGTGTGCGTATTCAGTTGACGAGGAGTGTATACTTTAATCTAGAATTTTGTAGTTTGTCATGTAATTTTTAAGCATAAATAATAGTTTGTTACGGTCTAACAATCGAAGTAACCAGTTTTTGTAATTTGACTGCATATTTTATTCCATTTTTCTCTAATTATACATTGCTTTCTATATGTCTCCCTCAGTGCTATAATGTTCTATGTCCGACATAGAACAAAAAACTTTAAAAAAAACTTAAAAAAAACTCAAAAAAGTGAGAAAAATGTTCTATGTTATAATTGAAAAGTGTTAATTAAATCGATATTTAATACAGAAAAAAGAAAGTAGGTCCTTAATTTAATGAAGTTTCTTAGACGTTTTAATACTTTAATATTAATTTTAATAAATCATGATATTTTTACACAAAATCAGCTTCCTAAAACTTTGCAAGCGATTATGTATGAATAATGAAAACCCAACATAGAACATTTAAGTATTGAGCCAGCGATATGGCAAGACAATTCAAACAAACCAGACTGTCGATTGCATTTTGGTTGTGATGTTGGACATCGCGCTTGTCTAGTGAAGGCTGAATTCTAAGCAACAGCGTGAGATATTTCGTTAGCGATTATGCCTATAAAATAAATAATATTATAAGTTCTGTTTCAGTTGAAATTTAATTCTCTACAAAATTTTATATAACATGTTCTAAAGAACCGACCGGACCGTCAAATATCTGTCCTCTCCTGACACGAACGATGCTCACGTAAGTCGAAATTAAAGCTTAATTTAACTCTGTTGTCCAGACACGTTTTAATTAGCCTATTAGGCTATTTATTTCGGATGCTCGTGATTAGCGAAAATTCCTAGTCGTCTGCTAGTTTCTATTGCAAAGTCTAACTTATTCATTACCTAAGCAATTAAACAATATTTACGACACGATGCTTATTATAAGTATACAGCGGATGGATTGAGTAATTCCCGTTTTATCTCAACTCATATACCCACAAGGCTATCATCAGAATTTAGGCTAACCATAAGCTTATGGCATTATATATTTTTTTTTAATATTTTAAAATAAAATCAACCCATATAGAGATGCATCCTCCATTGGACTGCAATCTGAGAATTCGAAACGAATGTCAGAAAAAAAATTATACAATCCTTGAGGTAATTAGACACAAAACCTAGTGTCAGAGTCAGTGGTTGTTGTTGTTGTTGTTGATATATAAAGTCGAGAGTCACATGGCTTCACCTATAAACGTGATGCTTGATTTATAGATGCGCAGATAATTGCATATTTCCCTGAAGCCTAAACTAAAATTGCTTAATGATGATCGTTTAAAAAGTTGAGATAATGATAAAGTTCGTATTTATTTGCACAGAGATAAGAATAAGAAATTTATGTGCGATCTATCTCTCTCTCTCTCTCTCTCTCTGATTGTGATTCTGATGAATTGAATTGCAATTGAATAATACTTACGGTGGTGATGGTGGATTTACTATGCTGAACAGTTCGTTCGGTGTGTTGGGAACTCTTCGAATCACCAATTTGCGGCCGTCAGTCGATCCAATACCAATTGACGCTAACGATCTGACTGAAGTGACGTCAGAGTATATCTGACTGGCAGCACTGTCAGCGTATGTGTAGGAACTTGTACTAAGCTGCTTGCCACTAGTTGAAGGGCGCAACAGTGAATTTGGAGAGTCTTGATTATCTGCATCGGGAGAATAAGCTGGAAATAAAATACAAAGACCAATAAAGATTTTATCCATGATGGATTTATGAGAAACAAAATAGACATGCATTTTGCCATTAAAGTTTCATTTAATTACAAACTCTCTGTGTAAGGTTTGAAGATAACAAACAAAACTATAAAAATGTTATTCTAAGAATAGTTGATTGACAGATGTGGTATTTATAACTGATAACCTGTCAACTTGTACAATTTACGTACTCAAATAAATCCTTATCATTTGACTTGTAACTATTAATCATTGTTTCGGTTCTTCTATACAAGAATTTGCTGGAATATTCATGTAATGATATTTTCCAGTTGGGGATTTAAAGATTGCAAGTTCAATTGCAAGTGTTTTATGTCACCAGACATTTTTGAAAACTCTCCGCCTCTTGATTTGTAAAATAAAAACAAAAAAATGGTCGACAGCTCGAGTAGAACCAAAGTTTGTGACTGCATCACTTTCAAATTTGACGAAATTTCAAATCACCACCACTAAATCAACGAAATTTTAACAGAGAAAAACAAAACACAAAATATTTAACAAAAAAAAAAAAAACGATTGAATAGAAGTCCTACCAAAAATAAACTCAAAATTCATTTTTTCATTGTCCGGCACTTAATTGAATGTTCGAAAAAAGCATGGAGACTTATCTAAATAATCTAGTATACATAAATTTATCAATTCTAATAACCAAGCAGCGTAAGGCTTAGCACGCTGCTGATGTGAAACGAAATTTATTGTTGGTCTCCAACAAGACAACTAAATGCTTACGAAAAATATTTACGGAGAGTTTTACCAATTGCAAAAAAAATAAATCAAAAATAAACGAAAAAATTAGAGAAAGCCTTGTTGTAATGAAAGAAACAACAAATGAAAACACAAGCAAACCAAATGTTATTTTCCGAACAAATAAATTAATTCTGGTACAAAAAGAAAGTGGAGACTTTTAAAAATAATCCTGTATAATCGTCAATTTCTGTGGTCAAACTGTGGAGCACTACAAAACGAACAGCATAACGTATTATGAGTTCTATTTGTCATTTTTGTATGAGATATTGCGTTTCTCATTAACCTCGTTTCTTATCAATATCGCTGGTACACACTTCTTGTGTCAAATGCTTCACCAGCATTTTTCAGTACATTTTCCTGGCGAATTGGTTCACTGCTCGTGAACTCTCCACTTTACTCTCCACTCGGCCTTACAAGCATGTTTACGGGTGCACAAAAAAGCGAAATTTGTATGGATTCACGGCATGATTCACAAGTATGTAATAGACATGAATGCGGAAAGAAATTTTAAAAATTAAGTTATAGATTGCGAGGTAAATATGCGAAGTGTTATTTTTGTGAAAAAAAAATATAAGGTATACCTAGCAAAATTTTAATTGCCGACCTATAACTGATGATTAAAATGAAATGATTAAAAAAAAACAAAAGAAATAAAGAAATGAAAAACAACAAAAACAAAATCCGCCATAAAACCTCTGAAAAAAAAAAATATTCCGAAACGATATATGAAAAGCCTAACTAATATACGTACAGACATATTTGTTTATCTAAGAAAAAGACGGATTATTTTGGCCCTGTGTACTTTATGAGAGACTGAAGCCTAGAACGCTGCTGATGGGAAATGAAATTTTCCTGTGGTCTCCAAAAATACAACGAAATGCTTACGAAAACACAGCGGAAAAATATTCATGAAGAGTTTAAATAAATTGCAAATAAATAAATCGAAATTTAACGAAATAATCAAACAAAAACAGTGCTGTAACGAAAGAAACAACAAATAAAAGCACGAACAAACCCAAATGTCATTTTTCCGCACACAATTAATGGTCCGGGCAATTAATTCATTGCGAAAAAAGAGTGGAGACTTGTCAAAACAATCTGGTATAATCATCAATTTCGCTGGTCAAACAGAGTACCACAGACCGAAAAGCACAACGAAATTTTTCGTTTATGATTTCGTCTTGTCATTTTTGTATGGTATTTTTCGTTTCGCTTCAACAGCGTACTAGGCTTTAGAAAAAAATCCACCGAAATAAAATTTTATGGTTAACGGATTTTCCCATCAAATAATTTTTGGCATTTTTAAATTGAGTAGGTTCTTTTGATCAAAAAAGAACACACGTCACAAGTGAAGTGCCCCATTAAATTAATAAGTACACATTTCATTAACACCATTAAAGTATGTCTAATTTGGTGTGTAGGTAGTTTAACAAAAAACTCCAATTTAAGAATAAACATACTTCAGATTAATACACTTGAGCTACTTAAACATTTTGTTATTTAATTTTGTATTTGTCTGTACTTGCGAGTTTGCAAAACTACAATTTATATCAATCAAAGCTTATTCAAGATCATACTAGAGGAGGATATTGCCCACGCAAGTAGAGCTGAAGCTGCTTCGTGTTAATGCAATCACTGCCGCCAAACTCCCCCCTCCCCCTCACACAAAAACGCGTTTTGAAACAATCAATGATGCACAATAGCAGACACCCTCTATTGTCTAAAATGATTGCGACTTTTCGCCCGATCAATGATCGTCCCGCAAAACAAAAACAAGACAACAGCAAACCAAAAAAATAACTGTAATTACCCCCCAAGAGTTATGCAATTGAATTAGTCTTTAGGCTTTAAATAATGCTGTCACTTTAATGGCAAATTATCACACTGTCACCCGCATACAGTAACACTCACCTGACACAACCGATCTCATGCTGCTGTTGCGATCCGTTTTTGGTCTCAGATCGGCTCCGAGACTTGAAGACGACTTGATTGAAGCAATTGTCGGACTGTTGCAAGTGCAAATGTTGGTGTTTGAGGAATTACCATTGCTGCTTTGATGCATCGTATTAGATTTGGGGTGGGTAATGATGCTGTGGGTACTAGGTGCTGCCACCGACGAATCGTCGCTGTTGGGCCTTTCGACACTGCTTTTTTGATGTAGCTGCTGCTGCTCACTTGGTGCAGCAGGAAATTGGGGCTGCTGCTGGTGTTTTAAAATTGGCGGTGTCGATGGAATTATTATAAATTTTTTAGTTCTAGACGATGGGGTGCAAATAAGTTGGGTTTGATCGTCGCCATCCAAACTGCCTGGCTGGTTGTCGAGAAGTAAACTATGACGAAAGTTTAGACCTAACGTCGTCGTCGCTGCTGGTTTCTGTTTGGAGTTACCTAGACCAACTACTGATGGCGAGTTGTTGTTGGTGCTGCTGGTGCTGGTGCTGCTAGTGAAGTTATCCATGATGTTATTGTTTGAAATTATTTATTACTATAGTATTATTGTTATGGTATATTCGCATTAAGTTATGTTCTATATAACTTTGGCACTTTTGTTGTGTTCTTATTGTGTGTTTTTGTTTATTATCACATGGTGTTGCTTTGTATTGTCTATGAAAAGGGCTATAAAACGGTTTCACTTGATGTCACGCATTCTGTTATGGATTGTTCACAGATGAAAAATTATGAGTATATTTATTATGGAAACATTACAAACTGCTTGTCGATTGAGTGGAGAAAGTTTTAAATAAAATCTGAACTTAAAACATAATGAATAAAGAATATTATATTTTGTCCAAGTTCCACTATGTTTGAGGTAAAAATAAATTCAAAAGTTTAAGGGTGGTTTTGTGAGTCAACGAGAGATGGGCGGTTTTCATTGATGTCGTTTGCCCTAAGGTCTCTTCCACAAGGACCTGATATAGTAAAAAAAAGCGAAGCATCGATGTTAAAAAAACAACGATTTTTAAGGATGTGATGTCTTTGCAGCATCGATCTTATTTATTCTGCTATTTAAATGTACACGGAGTAATCTTTGCCATTCTGCAAGACACTGGTTGCATTAAAATCCTTGGCGATATCCTGATGTTTATGCTTTAAATCGATGTTAAAGCATAGAATTCACCGTTTGCCATGCATTTTTTTGCCTTCGACTTCCTGTGTATCAACAGTTCTCAATATCAATGTTCAAGAGGCACAGATGTCCGTTAACACATGAAGACACTTTCAACTTCCTGTGTATTAACATCTAGAAATATCGATATTCAAAATGACACAGATTTTAATTTGTTTACACATAACCTGAAATTTATGAATAAATAAAATTTGTCCTATTTAATTTGTTTCATCGATATTCAATCCTTTAAATCATGCATCGATGCTCGGAAAAGAACTGTTTACACAAGAATTTTAAGGCCTAAGATTTTCTTTCTATCAACTTTGCGCAATACTGATGTAACAAATAAAACCGAAAATTTCAGTTAACATATATTGACCGTGATGAACAAATGTCGAAATTAGAATTATCGATGTTCAGACATGTCTTTTTTCATACGAAGTCTTTTTCTTATATGAAAAATAAAACCTCTTTAATATGAATTTATTCTTAATTTCCGAAAAAAAAAAATGCTTTAAAGAAATATCTATGTTGTATGAAAAACAAACGTGACGGGGCGAAAGCTATGCAGCTTAGCTGCAAGTCTTTTGTCATACGAAAACCCCATTTGATATTTAAAATTTTTAAAACCAATAGTATTTTGAATGTGAAAATACATAACCTTTCTTATTGAAAAATTTTATCAAGTACCTAACAATGTCTATTGTTTTTTTAAATAAAATATGTTAATTTTGATGTCAGAATAACATCAAAACATTCATAACATGTTGAATTAAAACTAATTAAGCTCAACAAAAACGGAAAAAATAATACTTTAAAAAAATATCGATGTTTTTGGTTCGATAATATTGTTGACATCGATGTTTGGCCTTCTCAGCTCTAAGTCGGTTTGTTAAAAAAATCGGAATAAAATTAAATTATTTTGAGATAAGTTGTAATAAATGAATTTTTTAATTTTATACTTACTAGCTGCAATAAAACTGAGACATACCTTACTCAAGCGTAAGTATTTTTTTTTGTTTTAGGTCGAGTATACACCTTAGAATTAGTTTCTACATTTTCTTTGTATATATATTACATAATACCTATTGTAATAATACAAATCAAATGCTTAACAATCTTCTCTATTTGTCAATAAATGAATTGCTAAGTTATAAATTTTAATGACAGCCGCCACAGAAACAAATCCCTTAACATTAGTAGTTAGGTATCAATATATCTATTATATAAACTTATACATTACTTAGTACTTAAATAATAAAAAAAAAACATATAAAATAAAACAAACAAGCTTCATTTGAATAGCAAACAAAATGAACACATACCTATAACTCAGAGTGACTACAATCGACACTACTTATTTTCAATTTATTTGAATTACTTAATTTCATTCAGAGATTTTCATATATGTATGTACGTATGCACTAACGACAGGAAAAGTTTATTCAATTAAATTGAAGCTGCTTCCTAGACTGAGCCGCGTGTTGCGTTATATTGACCTTGACTTATTTATCACAAGCTCATAGCCAAAATTTAAAAACCCATTATAGCTTCTGTTAATTTGTTTCTGTTTTGTTGTTATTATTTGTTCTGTGGTGCCTTAAAGAGGCCAATAAAATAATTAACTTATCATATCTGTGATTTTAAATATTTTCTTTTACAATGTCAATTATGATTATCTCGTCAAGTGTTAACTTGATATGATTTATTTTTTTATTAATCAACTTCACATTTATTTTTATCAAAATACAAATATAGAAGTATCATACGAAGAGCAAAAAAGCGCATGGTAAATTTGTTTTTTTAATTTTATTACGATTTTGAAGAAGCTATCTACTTATGTGTCTGGTGGAAGATTTTATCTAAAAAAAAGTTGGAAAAAAATACCTTCACTTAGAAGTTAAGAATTAAGGTTCTAAATATTTGAATTTTATGGCGCCTGGTACTTAAAAAGGGTGAATAAAATGTTTGTTACTGTCAAGTCAAGTGCATAATTTTATTGTCACTTGACAAAATCAATTAAATTAGATTGAAATAATTATAGAAATCAAATAAAATTATCGAAATTTTATTAGAAACAGTACTCTTATCACAAATATTTTTTAACAAATCTACGAAACTATTTTAACTTGGTTATCAAAAGTCTCAGTATTTTAAATAGATTTACAAATACCCTGTTTAGTATATTCAGGATGAAAAGATCAGGCCTCAAAATTACCCCGAACATTTTGGTTTTGAGGAATGTGAAAAGTGATTTTAACCAAATCAGCAATTTAGGTTTTTGTCAAAAAGTGCATTATGTGTTTCGATGTAATGGAAATTATCAGGAGAAAACACCTTTGAAATAGCTTTATATTTGGTTTATTCGCCCATACCTCGTTAATATCTTAACCAATTTTAGAGTGAATAAACACATGATCGATTGTACCTTTTTTAGTGCTTAATTGATAGTTTATCAGTCACAATAAAGGAAAAATTCAAAAATATTAAAAAAAAAACATTTAAATTTAAACAAGCAATTTGAATCGGGCCAGTTTCCCGACTGGAAAAATTCCAAGTTTATGTCTAGTTTAAGCAAGCCCTAGTAAGTTTTTTAGTAGGGAAAATTTAGACGAGGGAAACTTTTTAAACATTCGTGGGGCCCTCTTTAGTAAAAACTTGTTTGACTCGTTTCAGTAATCAGAAATGTCTCTTGCACTCAAAAAAAAACAAACTTTTTGTAAGCACCATGCAATTTCAGTGTAGTAGCCTGTAGCGTACTGGTTAGTGCGTTCGACTGTCACGCTGAAGGTCTGAGTTCGCTTTCCAGCTTTGTCCACCTAAAAACTAAAAAGTTTTTTTCAGGGCTACTGCCTCTTGCGAGGAATTGACAAATTCTCCCAGAGTTTCAATTGTCATGAATAAGTGCTTCTCGTCTAGCCGTTCGGATTCGGCATAAAATTGTAGGTCCCTCCCATTCCTGTCGACACGCGCACACGAATGGTTGCGAGTTGTTAGTCACTAGGCTCTTCACGAGCCGTTGCGCCACCCAATTTATTTTTATTTATTTATGCTATTTCAGTACTATCATACGACGCTTTTTTCTCTCTTTCCTTTGTCTTATTTTTCTTATCACACGAACTTCAGTAAATCAGATCAGAACAGAAAAGCACGGAATTATAAGACAAGTTAGAACACAAAAACCTGTTTTAAGTTGTTCTGCCTACAAGCGCAAGTACATAAAATCCTGTACTATTCTGTATGTATTTGTTATGCAATATGATATGAAACATTAGATTATAAAACATGCCCACATAAGCCAACATTTTTTTCAAAAGTTCATAATTGCAAAGGCCCTTGTTTTAGCCTTTGCTAACCCTTGCCAGCCCCTTATATATTTTTATTAAAATCGTTTGAGTCATCTTCGAGGTAAATAGGTTTTTTAATAACAACAATTGTGACATGTGCCGTTATTTGTGGATGCTGCCAAATTTACCAAATGAAAAACTTAAGTGCAACTTATTACGGTAAGCATTCACTGTGAAATTGGACCTAAAATCTAAATCAATATGAGCGCTGCTAACGATTTTATGCGGGGTTAAAAGGACCCACAAAACAGTTTTAATGGAAAATATTTTAATAAATAATTTGTAGATTTGAAAGTCTCCTATAAAAAATATAGCCTTTTCACACCAAATCCAAAACGGGGTTTTCGACAATAGGTTTACGAAAACTTGAAAAGCGTTAACGCCGAAAATTAACAAGTTTTCTTTTGACATTTAATTTTTTTGCTTGTACCGGTGGTCTCGAAGAAGGGCCGCGACGCTTTGAAAACTTGCAGTGCCTCAGTAAAGGGCAAAAATGAAGTATTTTATGCGAAATTAAAAGACAATTGCAAATGCAATGAATTCTGATTCGTTTTATTCAATTTATTTCTTATCCGAAGAAAGCTCACGTAGTTGGTAGTAAGGATGAGCGACACTGCATCGCAGTCTCTTGTGTTCCAGCTGAAAAATTATTTTTTCGTGGCAGCAGCCCATCAGCATTTTATATGACGTTTTAATTGCAAATCCAACATGTTTTGGACAGGTTTTATTTAAAACTTGTGGTTTAGCAAAAATGTATGGGAAAACATGTGTTTTCGATCTAGGTTTTCAGCCAAAACCGATATTTTCGCGAAAACCGGGTTTTTTGTTTGGTGTGAAAAGGCTATTACCAATAATATAATTTAGTGACGACTTAGGTAAATATTTAACTTAAATGGACCAGAATGGACTTAAAGTAATAAACCCATCCATGGTATGACTTAAATATTTAAGTACACCATACATAATGAAGATAACATGGTATGTTCTCTCAAATACCCGTTAAATTAATTAATTTGTTTACTTCCTAAATATTTTAAAATATACCTACTGACATGATTAACTACAAAAAATAGAATTAACGTCAGAAAATGATATTAAACCTAGGTTTAACTATGATAGGGTTTAAAAATGACAATAGGGATATATGTACACTCGCAGATAGACCCATGTTTAACTAAACTTAGTTAAAGACAATTTTGGCTCAATGAATACAGACCAATTTTAACTACAAATTGTTGGTTCTATATTTTTATAAGATAACTTGGTATACTACACAAATAGCTTCAAATATTTTGAAATGATAAACTTAAAAAAAACAGAATCAACATGCGAAAATTCAAATAAACCTATGTGTTTAACTAAGTCACAGCTCTAAAATTACTGTGAATACGCGCCAATGAATACGCCTCAACTTCATTTACTGCTGTAAACTTATGAGAAAATGCACTTGGTATTGTTAACGTAATCAAATTTATATTTTTGGAACAGAGTTTTTATAATGAAAACGAACATGAAGAATTTCTGAAAACCCCTTCAACCACACCTAAGGAGATAGAAGACATGCAAGTCAGCTTTAGAAATATTTGTACAAATAAAAATAATCAGAATCAAATATGACACCATAAAGATCTATTAATAAACTTGTGATACACTTTAAAAAAATTTTCAAATTCAAAATTTAATATTTACATAACCCTGACCAAACTAATTTTTTTATTTGCTCAATATTTCGTTATCACTGTTGACATGTTTTAAAGCTTTATTAATAATTGTTCACAATATCTACATGAAAATACATAAATTCACACTACAACCTAGCTCAATATTTACTTTTTGTAGTCCAAAAATACTTTCTTTAATTTTTATTTACCTATCCAGATGACAGATAAGATACGATCATTTACAACTTAAAGCTTCCAAATAAACAATTTTACACTATCTGTCAATCTTGACTGGAATAATAATAAAAAAAAGTATGAATACACTTTGCAAGATGATTCAGATATTAAAATGCTCACATATATCCACCCGCCGAAAGAGGTCAGATGTCAGTTCAAATTAA
The DNA here is from genome assembly GCA_949320155.1 of Melangyna quadrimaculata. Classification (NCBI taxonomy): domain Eukaryota; kingdom Metazoa; phylum Arthropoda; class Insecta; order Diptera; family Syrphidae; genus Melangyna; species Melangyna quadrimaculata. The sequence goes on from OX439485.1 coordinate 184,424,539, forward strand.
TAAATTAGCACAGAATAAGATGAAATTAAACAAAAAAATAAAAAAAAAGTTATAACACACTAAAATTAACATAATGTTAACAATGACGCGAGTTTATCTGTAACAAAATATACTGTTGCAGTAGCCAGTTGCATGAACAATTCCACCGCAAAAACAAATGAACTAAATAAAAAAAAAAGAAAAAACAGACAAAACAGGTGATCTGCCAAGTCAGTGTATCCACATATAAAACCACTCAATCTGACAGTTTGTTGTAAGTTGATATCCATTTAAATCACGCTCGTAATAATATCAACTCATAGAATTATGAATTGCAATATTATCTAAACGATTGTATAGTTCCATGATATCACAGTCACAGAACATAGATAGAGTAACCAAATGACAGTAATTGCTGCCGGTTTACTCCTCCACCACACTTAATAAAAAAGACTGCACTCTCAAACGCACTTTTTGATTGTTGTTATTATTTCAATGATTGACTAATTGATTGATTTAGGTTTAGGTTTATCCAAAGAGAGTGACGACGACATCGACAGACGGTGACGACTAACGTGGTAGCTGTCGTGCTTAAGTTCAGAAGTTTTTATAAAAATAGATTATTTTTTATTTTGTCGCTATAAAATTTATGTCACACAAGTTTAATTTGGAAACACATTTATTTACACACTGTGATTGTTACTCCACCGCAACGGTTGTTGGAACGAAATGTCGGTTTCAATCAAATTTAAACGGTTTTCCAGAAAAAATCCGTGAAAATATTTATTGATAGGCACGATCGCGAATCCCGTCGGATATTTTTAAAAAATATCAATTATTTTTTTTTTCGAAATATCGGATGAATTAAAAAAGGATCTCTTATAGTGGATCCATATTTGTTAAATAAAAAAGACTTAAAGCTGACAAGATCACTTTAATATAGGTAAATGATCTATAGCTTTTTCGACGACCCACAAGTTAAGTCGCTTTAAAGGCTCAATCGTATTGTGCTTAAATTCAACTTTTTGTCCGACTCGTGTGACAGTGAATTGTCAACTGATCGTCACCGCGATCGTGATGGCGGTGTGCACAAGTTTCGTATTCTACTTAAAGTGTCTGATATCCAAGATTATTAGTAGACAGAGCCTCAAGTATCAAAGCTCTCTTTGCAAAATATAATTCTTTTTAGTTTTGCAATTTTCTTTTTTTTTTTAATTTCAACGTTATCATTTATAATAAAAAAAAAAAACAGTACAAACAAAAACGATGCAAGTTTATTTATTAGTTTTCTAGATAGAAAGAGGGTTGACGGCAAGGGGCGTTCGCAATATTATTTCTATTTCTATAGGTCTTTCTCGTAGAACCTCAGCTTTCGTTCTACGATTCAGTGTGATTTTTTTTTTTTGTTTCTTTAAGTTTGTTTACCTCAGCAATGAGTTTGGTGAATGAATGTCTTGAGAAAAAAAAAAAAAATGAATTGGAACAAGTGGGATTAAATTATTGTTAATTTTTGAAGTGTTGCTGATGGTAGTATTTTGTTGTATTTTAGTTTGATTAGTAATATTAAAAATGTAATTGTAAATGTAGGTATATATTCCCTTTTTCAAGCCAAAATCTCAAAATCTCCGCATTGGCTTTTTGTATCGTAGGTCAGTCAGCAGGTTTTTTTTGCAAAGACACCGCTCAAATTTCTTTGAGTATACAAAAAGTCAGCGCTGATCTAAAGTGCTTTAGCCGTCAGTTTGAAAAACGCGTTTTATCTAATATCTAGGGCTGGCTACGAGACGAGACTCGGCGAGACTTTTGTTAGTCTCGTCTCGGTCTCGTTAAAATCGAAACTTTTCAGTCTCGTCTCGGTCTCGTGTCGGTCTCCTATAATTAAGTCTCGTCTCGATCTCGTCTCGGTTGTTTAAAAGCCAGTCTCGTCTTGTCTCGGTCTCGTCTTGTCTCGGTCTCGTCATACGAGACCGAGATCGAGACTTTTCTCGTCTCGTGGCCAGCCCTACTAATATCTCAAGAACGACTCATCGTACAATGTTTTATACATATTCAAATAGATAACAAAGTCTTCTTCATACTTGCATGGCTGACGTGAAATAATGCCAAATTGATTGATTTGGATTTATTTCGATTTAGAAAACGGTATTGGACCAATTATTGTGCTTTATTTCTTTGTCATGTTTTTTTCCAAACAAATCTACTCTAATAAATTAATATTAGATATTCGCGATCATTTTTAAAATTACTTTATAAAATTTTCAAATGGGGGATTTTTAAAAACCCAAATTAAATTGTCAAAAATTGTTAAAAATTAATTTTAAAAAATACAATTTTTAATTTTTGAAAATCACTTTTCGAAAATTTTATAAAGTAATTTTAAAAAAATTCGCGCCATTTTAAAAATGACTTTATAAAATTTTAATTTCCTTTAAAGTTTTTTCAATAAAGGTTTTTGAAAAATTCAAATTTGGTTTTAAAAGTATTTATAAAACTATATAATATATTTTTTGTAATGCTTTTTTAAATTTTTTGAAGACTCAAACTTCGTTTGAAATTATTTTCAAATTGACGTTTTTATTTAATAACTAAAAGATTTTTATTATTAAATAAAGTTTTAAATATTGTATTTATTAATTTTCAAGAACTGATTTCGATAAATTAAATTTACATTGTCAAAGTTGCGTGCAAAAGGACGCATGTGCGTACAAGTAGACGCATGTGCGTGCATGCAAGAGGACGCTTGTTTGTGAAAATGGACGCATATGCGTGCAAGTGGACGCTTGTGCGTGCATGTGGACGCATGCGCGTGGAAGTGGACGCATGTGCTTGCAAGTGGATGCTGGTGCGTGCAAGTGGACGCATGTACCTGCATGTGCACGCATGTGCCTGAAAGTGGACGCATGTGCGTGCAAATGGAGGCATGTGCGTGCAAGTGAACGAATGTGCGTGCAAGTGTCAGATCCTATCTGGCAAAACATTTTGTAGACTTTGAAACAAAATCTGGCCCGCATGTGAGCTGGCAATTTAGGACTGAAAGGTAGTTGGCTATTGGCAATAAATTGATAGTTCATTTTAGAGCCGTGACATATATGTGAAAATATTGTCAAATTTGACTACCATCTGTACTTAGCTTTTTTTTTCGTCTACGGTCGCGGTGACTGTAAAACACCCTGTCTTATAACAAATCCTTGTGGCCAATTAATTATTCATAAATCATAGCAGCAAGTCTTGCTAGTCAGAACTATCTACCTACCTACATAAATACATATCATAATTATATCGTTTTATCACAATCCATCATTTGTTACAAGACGAATGTGTAGGTAAGGAACCTTAATTTAATTGGAAAATGGCATAGCATGTTTAGCATGTTTATTTATTAAGCTACAAATTTAACAAATTTTTAGCTCTGAGACTGTAAAATTTTATATAAATCTTTTTTTAAACAATATTTTGATAAGTGATTTTCAAGATATCTACAAACGTATTGATTACTTATACTTCTACTTTTTCAACAGCCTACGAGTATACAATGGCCGGATTCAACGCATCAAAATTTTCAGTACTGTATTTTTCAGATGGAGCTTCCTGATTGGCCAGCTGTCATAAAAAAGTTAGCTGACATTCAGTTACGTTTAGTGAAGTTTAGTTACGTTTTCATCTGAATTTTCAGCAAGAAATTCCCAACTGAAAATTCAGCTGACAGCTTTTCTATACAAAGGCTCTCCATACAAAACTGACATTTCATATAATTTTACGTTCAACGACAAAAAATTAAGTACTTTATTTTCAGCAGTTGTCAAATTTTGCATTGACTGCGCCCAATTATTTAATGTCTGTTGAGTCTTAGATTAAAATTGGATAAACATTTCTGTAAAAATTGGGAATGATTGATCTGTTTGACAAGATGTAGAAATATTTCTTCTTAATATGTACGTCATACTCTCCTTATTTCAAAACCTTAGTAAATTTAATTCGTATTAAGGGATTTACAGCACAGGTCATAGTTCTTAATTTTTTTTTCGCTGATCGTCTGAATCTGAGTCCATAGATAAAATTATTAAAGCGAAAAAAATGGAATCAAAATTGTATCAGAAATCACAGAAGTATGTCAGAACGTTCCAGCAGCATATTTTATTTATTTTCGAGACATTTTAAAGAGGATAATTTCATGTCTAGGGGTACACAAGCGTTGTTTGCCATTTAATACCAAGGATATATTATAGTTAGTTTTAAAGATTATGTAAGCTCTTGAACTTCAAATAACTACAAACAAAAATTACATTTGCAACAAGGATCAAAATGTTCTCTACCACAGCACCTAAATATCTTCATATAAGAGGTAATATTACTAGCCTTTTCATTTCTGTGCAGTTGTACACATGTCAACATGAAAAGAAAATGGCGGATCCAGTGCCCCATCATGTTTTAATGGGGAGTTAGGTTAGGGTGGAAGGGGGTGATGAAATCGGCAAGCCGAATCATCTCACTCGGATCTCAGTGGATCCATTGTGCTCCCCGGGAGTGGACTTGGGTAGGAGAAAGAATGGGTGAGGAAAGGATATGGTGGGTATCAGGTAGGGGTTATGTTAAAAGGAGCCTCCCTGAACCATCCTGAAATCTGGATGAATTTCATGATGTTTGCAGGTCGCAAAATAGAGATGCTATCTAATTCGTCGAAGAAGTATTCTCCGAGAGGTGCTCTTCTGAGTCTAGTTAGGCTGGGGCATTCGGAAATGAAGTGTTAATGAGCCCTCCCACCGCCTCCTCGTCTTGACACCCTCTACATAGGTCAGATGAGCTGATGCCCATTCTGCTCAAGTGGGCTCACTCCCATGGAGTTGTGACCCGTGAGTATACCAACTAAAAGCGATAATTGGGCCTGTTTAGCTTGAGTAAATAGTCTGTTGTGTTCCTAGAGATTAACGGCCATAAAATCCTTGAAACCCGATAGGTATCAAGTGTTGACCACCGGAAGTTTGTGGATTTTAAGAAACTGGTGAATTCTACATTTTTTTTGTTCTAGAGGCATAAGTACCCAGGCAATGACTTGGCTCGGTTCAAGTGTTTGCCCCGATTTTTGCCAGTTCGTCTGCCCTTTCATTACCAAAAATGTCACGATGTCCTGCGACCCAACCAAGGGTAACTGTGTTTGTTGCGCCCAACAATTTTAGTTCGCTGCGACAGAAATCAATCAGTTTTAATTTTGTGACAATTGATGGGCCTTTGATTGAAGCCTGACTATCTATGAAGAAATCAATGTTCTTACCCGTCATTTCAAGCGTGGAGAGATGCTTTTGCAGCTTCACAGACTGCAAGGACCTCTGCATGAAAGACGCTACAGAAGTTCGGTAGTTTTATCACCTTGTTTATGGGTGGGTTTTCCTACCCCCTACACTACCCCCTCGTCTGATTTGGACCCCGTCAGTAAATACCGAGACATGAAGTATGTTTGTTACCCGGTTTCCCTTCCGGAGTTCTCTTGATGGAAAGTCTGCAAGTGCAAAAGGGTTTCAAATCAATGTGCCGTAAGATGTAATAAGTTTGAATATTCATATCGGTGAAATGATTTATGGGAGTACTACACCAGAAAAAATATTTCGGCAACAACTAATCGTCCGTCCTTTGGCCACAGAAGATTTCTCTTCTTATTTTTCCAACAAATTTTTATTTTAGGGCCGATTTTTCAACCATCAGTTAAGCGATCAGAGGAACAAATCTGAAGAACAAGTGTAGTATCTTACAAACTAAAAATAAAACAAGATTATTTTATTTTATTTATTTATTTATTATTTTTTCTTTATTAGTTTACATAAACGAACATTTTCATTTTATTTTTTTTTATTTTTTATTATTTTTCTTATTATTTTTTTTTCTTTTTTAGGAAGTAATTTACAATTTTTGTTAAAGTCTTTTATCATTTTAGAATTCATTTTAAACTGTGCAAAAAGATATAAAATAGTTTTCAACTGTAATTCGAGTTTATAGTTTAAAATATAATTAAATGAGAAGAATAATAAGTGGAGCATACAAAATTTTTGAAACTTTATATAGCTATTTTTTCTTTAAAATTTTCTTTTTATTTTATAAATGGCTAAACTTTTAGCTATTGCATCTAATAAGTTGAGAGCAAAGAATAATAAAATAATACAAAACTTAAAAAAGAATAGTTAACGAGTGGAGTTAAGACCCTATACACAAAAATATTTAATTGTAAAAAAAAATACAATAAAATAAAATTAAAAAAAAAAATATTCCTTAAAGTAGTGACTATACATTGTTTTTTTGATTATTTTATTATTAAACTAGTTAGTAATGTGTTTTTATGTATTTTTTTTAAACGAACTATAATTTTTAAAAGTATTCCATTAAAAATGATGGGGTGCTTTCAATAAAATATATGCAACATCAACTGATAATAGTTCTAAAATTTCGCTGCAAAGAACTAAAAATCAGATGCTGATGATAATTTTTTTATTCACCCTGTCTGTTCGTTGTATGTGTTTCCTATAATTTATTTGCTTCTTTTTTTTTTTAAATAATCACAACAAATTTTATATTAAAAATGTACAAAGAGTAGTTATTTCTTTGACTAATATAAGTATTAATTAAATTAGAGAGTTTTTAATGTTAGTCTAACTAAATTGTTAAGTAGGTTTTATAATTAATATCAAATCCTCCGTTAATCGTCGCTTAAAACCTACAAAAAGTAGAATTTCCTATAAAAACATCTTTTTTTTTTGCTACGCAAAACATCTGGGACATGTTAATTTGTTTTTTTTTTTATATTCGAGTGAAGACTTCCGATTACCTTTAAGTAATCCACAGTGCTTAAATATTATTATAATACAAAATTTTGCAGTTCTCCAAAACTGGGGGGCAGTCCGTTATGCTATAAAAATCCATAATTTCGAGTGACTTTTTTCGATTAAATACTACGTGGCAGGAGTATTGTTGTTGTTGAAAAAATATCACTTAATTTTGACTTAATTTAAGGTTTTTACTGTAGGCAGTTTATTTTATAGTTTTATTCCATAAAAGGGAAACAAAATAAAAAATACCTTTACCATAAAGATCAGGGTTTTTGGGCAGTTTTGTTTGTGAATTATTTTAGCCCTGTTAAGAATAATTTTATATTTATCCTATGATTTCGACTAACGGAGGAGAAGTCGCTGAATATCAATTTCCATGAGAAGTTTTTAGCTTCAAGGCTCATCGCTAGGTGCCATTCCTGTTTTTTTTTTGGCAGTTGAATTTTCTTTTAGATTAAGGCACTTCCGTTTGATAATAATAATCACATGAGCATCGAAAAAAGTTCTCAAAAGAATTTGATTTCCTTTATAATGATTTTGATTTTATCTAAATTGGATGTTCGAGCCGTATAAATTATTATTCTCCTATAATCCTACAGCATTTTATGGTTCCTAACTTGTTTCTACATTTTGTTCTCAACAATTTTCTGATAAAAGCAAAGCCATTTTTTAAAGCTACAAATTAAAGTATTTTAATATTTTATACAATTCATTTTAAAAATCTAAATTATTTTTTAATATATTTTATTGTTTAGTTTCAGAAACTTTGACACATTCTTTTCTTCATTTGAGATTGCTTCTTATTATATCATTAAAGCATTTGATTTTCGTTTTTAAATATACACGGTGCGTCTTTTTGCACATTTTTTTTACAATACATATTTCAATTTGTTTTAACTTAAATCTAGTTTCCTATTTTTTTAAACTTTTTAGTTTCATTTTGTTTTTTTCTTGTTTGTTTTGTTACGTTTGGTTGATTTGTTTTTTGAAACTTAGTGCAAGCACCTAATTTTGTTTTGCTAATTCGTATAGTTATAAATTAAATTTTTCTTACGATAAATAGTCAGGTGTTGGTTCTGGTATCGCCTCCGGATTGGAAAAGAGTCTGGCGGATGTGGTAATGGACCAACTGTTTTTGGTCTTCTTCTATAGGCCATTAGCCAACATGATACAGCAACTGCAACAGCCACTAGAGCTAGCAGCGCTGTTATGACCAGTGCTATGATGAGACCGACCATTGAGACACAAATGTCTTCTACACGCTGGGCAGCAGGTTTGACTGAAAGTAGACCAAAAAATATAAATTTAAATATGTTATACAAATTCTTTCAGGTTCTCAAATTGAGACTTGACACTTCACGGCTGTCAGCTGTCATACTTCATCTGTCAAAATTAATGGTTTTTTATATTTAATGGTTTTGGGCTTTTATGATCCTTTGAGTTGAATGCAATTTATTAAAAAAACTAATTCATATTTTACCCTACGTTTCTTCATGGTTTTTTCTTGGAAGAATAATTCGATAAGTATGAACGCTTCTGATTCAATTCTTAAATCGAATTCAGAAGAAGTTTTTCTTTTCTGGTCAGAAGAAGAAATATCATTCTGACACTAGTCAAATAAGTAACTAACATGATGAATCGTTATTTTTGTAAATACACGCCTCTGACAGTTACACAAATAGAAGAAGAAATATATACATATTTATGGACTGATAGGAGATATTGCCCTTCTTGAAAACTCAAATGAAGACTCTTAGGAGTTTACAAATTTGAGAAAAAATATTTGTTAACTCTTACAAGACTCATCTGTCAAACGACTTTTTTTTGTAAACATTTTCAGAAAACTAAAAACCACATGCTTTGGATGAATTTTGGGTGACAGTAAAATATTATTTTTTTTTCGAAACTTACTGCTTGAATCACTGGAACCACCTTCGCGTTTTTCGAATGTCAAAATGGCATTCGATTGTATTGTGATTTCCTCACGGAGTGTTCCTTCCATGCCACCATTGGCACTCGACACTGCTGTTGAGGACGTTGAATTATCAGCAATGGCACGACGTCTTCTCCTTCCAAATGCATTATAGCCACGGCAATTGACAGGTTGACATTTGCCGAAGCAAACTCTAATATTACATTGGAAGCGTATATTATCACTTGAAGGGAATTTGAATGCATTAAAGCTAGCCAACAAGCTATTTGTGTCGGGATTATACTCCCATTCGCCAAATATTGTTGGATCTGTAGCACATCCATTCTCGTCTGTGACAATATATTCATTTTCGATATTATCTTCCATTGTTTTAGCTATGCAACTTCGTGCAAAACCTCCATAGATGGCTGAGGGTAGATGAAATGTGTTAGACTTATATGTTCCTATGAAAATGTTAAGGGTGTTTTTTTTTTTTTTTAAACTTACTTGACGGTTCGACATCAACTTGCAGCATCAGATTATCACCGATTTCTGCAGAATTGATCTCTTGTCCATTGTGAGTTATGATTCTCATTTGACAGATTGGTGGTGGACCTGTATTGGCAATTGTTCCGGCTGTTGTCAGCATAGAAACATTGAATCCAAGCGTAACGTTCTTCTCTCCAGTTTGATAGACACACTTGATGTTGTACGCCTGAGCTTTGTAAGTGACAAGCTTAGGATGTTTCTGAATAACCAGTACAAAGCTGGCAATTCCATTGACATGAATAAGGCCACAACTTCCGAAGTGGATCTTGAATATTTCGTTTCTAGGAGCGGATTCACCTGAAAGATTAACCACTCGCCGACAGTCTTCGTCCTTACTGTGTCCCTTAACGTATAATACGCCGTTGAAACCTGGTTCAGGAAGATGTATTTGCACCTGAACTCCATCAGCTAAACAGCTAACGATCATTTCAGGGCGTGGGAAGTCGGTGCGGAAGTTGGTATGATCTGAAATTGGATAAAATATAAAAATCGTTTGCATTTTTTTTTCTGTCGAATTCTTACTGCAGAATTCATCGGCGTTTCCGGTGTAACCAACGTTACATTGACAAACAGCCTTGTGATTGATTGTGTTACAGAAAGCGTTGATTCCGCAAGTCTTTGTAAGACATGCGTCTTCACAGGTCTTTGTTTCTGTATTGCAATAACGGTTATCAGCACAGTCCGCATCCGTTTGACATTCAGCTTGAATGGTCGGTACGCATTCTCCATCCTTTGTTAGGCGGTAGCCATGTTCAACAGGACAGATGCAACGTCCACGTTCATCTACAACCATTCCACGTTCGAGGGCACACATGCAATGTCCGGTATCGTCTATCTTAAAACCATTTTCAACAACACATGGAGTACAGTATTCGTAAACGTCAAGAGCAGTTCCTGGCGGACAGATGCACTGACCGTTGATGTCTCGAACGAAGCCCTTCTCAATAACACAGAGAGATCCTAGATAAGAAAGAAGAAAATTAGTTTAAGGTCTAGAAAAATATTGGAGAGCGAGCAAAACTCGAAAATTAATCAATACAACTTACGTTTGTCACACTGAACTGCTGCATTTCCGGTGTATCCTTCTTTACATTCACAAATCATTGTTCTCACTGGAACTGTGTCTAAAACTCGGCAATTGGCATTGACGCCGCATGGTATTGTGGCATTACATGGATTCACACATTCTCCTCCTATGCAAGCCGTTTGCGATGGGCATTCTGCATCAAAGACACACAAGTCCGATCGTTCAATAACGCAGCCGTTCTTTCGGGAAATCGTTCCTGGTGGACAGGCGCACTGTGGCCGGTGATGGTAAACTTTGCAAACCTCATCAATGGCGCATGCAGCTGTTGTGTCACATGGATTCTGGCACTTACCATTTACACAAGCCTTATCAATTGGACATTCACTGTCTGAGCGACATCCAACTGGCACACATGCAACACGGGCATTTCCGGCAAATCCTGGAGAACATTCACAGATTGCTCTGTGGTTAACGGCTATGCAATCGGAGTTCTTGCCACATTGTTTTTCTTGACAAGCAGGAATACACAAACCGTTAAGGCAGCTGTGAGTTGACGGACAAGCACTATCTGACACGCACTCGACCTTTGAGCATTCAAATTCTGGATTTCCCTCGAAGCCTTGGCGACAAGTACATACTGGCTTGTGGTCTTTGATGCGGCATTCAGCATTTAATCCACATCTGCATGGATCTTTACATACTCCACTGATGCAGGACTTGTCTACCGGACAGTCTGGATCGGAGATGCATCCGCCCGTTTGTGTGATTACAGCCTTTGTCGGCTTGCATGTTCCACTTCCTGAACTGATATATCCATCTGGGCATATACAAATCATTGTTCTAACCGGTGATGTTGGTGTTACTTCACACCTGGCAGGACGGTTACATGGCTCTAGAACAGAGCATGGATCCTGGCATTCGTTGCTGATGCACGCCAATCTTGACGGGCAGTCTGTGTCAAATGTGCATTCAGGAGTAATATCTGGTTGACAGTCAATGTAAGGATTTCCCATGAATCCACTTGGGCAGCGACATATGGCGATGTGGTTTTGTGGCTTACATTCAGCCCTTGAGGAGCATGGATTTTCATAAATACATGGATTGACACATTGTTCATTGATACAAGTCTTGTCTGATGGACAATCACCATTCGTACGACAACCAATAACGCGACAGCGTTCGTAGGCGTTTCCTCGGTATCCGGAGTTGCAGCGACATAATGCTTCATTTCCTTGAACATAGCATTCGGCGTTTATTCCGCAAGGATCATTGACTAAGCAAGGACTAACGCAGTTTCCATTGATACATGCCTTGCCTGAGTCGCATTCGCCATTCACACGGCAACCAATAGTTCGACAAGTCGCATAGGGATTTCCATCGAAGCCATCCTGGCACGAGCATATAGCTCGATGGTTTTGTACATTACAGATGGCATTCGTTCCACAATTGCATGGATTACGGCATTGACGGTTTACACAGGCTTCATTATCAGGGCAATCACTATCTGCAGTGCATCCTGGTGGTGTTTGCAATATGATCGGCTTACATTCTCCTCGAGCATCTGGCACATGCGATTCTGGGCATACACAAACCATTGTTCTAACTGGCACACTGTCTAGAACACTACATCTAGCTGAACTAGCACAAGGTGAAAGTTCAATACATGGATTCTTGCACATGTTGTCGATGCAAGCCATGCGACTAGGACAGTCTGCGTCATTGACACATTGTGGCTCAACAGCTTGTCGTTCACAGTATGAAAACGGATTTCCAAGTGGTGCTGTGTCAGGACATCTGCAGACAGCAGCATGATTTATCGGATTACAAATAGCATTCTGGGCGCATGGACTGTCCAAACAAGGATTGATACATTGATTGGAAACACATGCTTGGTTTGATGAGCAATCATAATCCGAGCGACACTCAACACGAAGGCATCGTGTAAATGGATCACCTTCAAGTCCCTGCGGACATCTACACATCGCACGATGATTTCTTCCGAAGCATTCAGCGTTCAATGCGCATGGATCAGATAACAGACATGGATTGACACATTCCCGATTCACACATTGTTTATCTAACGAGCATTCATCGTCGGATGAACATCCGATCTGCACACATCCATATTGGGCATTTCCAGAGAAGCCAGGCTTACAGTAGCACACAGGGTGATGGTTCCTAACGATGCATTCAGCGTTGTTTCCGCAGTTGCATGGATTAACACACTGTTCATTGACACACGATTCGCTCGAAGAACAATCAGAGTTGGATTTGCAGCCAATTGTTGATACATCCGTTGCTATAAATAAAACGAATGACTATAAAAATGCTCCGAAAATGAAAACAGAAAAAAAAAACTCACGTGGAATGCATACTACTCTTGCGTCGCCATTATAACCTGTAGGACATCTGCAAATTGGTGTTCGATTTTCGACATGACAGTAGGCTCCTCTTCCACAAGGGTCTTCTGAACATGGATTGATGCAACGTTCGTTACGGCAGTTCTGATCACTTGGACAATCTTCATTCCGGTAGCATTCAGCACTTGGGACCCTGTTTGGAGTCTTACCAGCTGAAAACAAGTGAAAATATTTTTAGTTAAAGTTTGAATTTTCTGTGATAAGAAATCGAAATTTACCGATGGGATTGCATTCAACTCTTGGATTTCCTTCATAGCCAATTGGACAGGTACACTGTGCATAGTGGTCTCTGGATCTACACTGTGCGTTCAAACCACAACGATCTAAACGACAAGCTTCAATGCATTGTCCTTGCTGGCAGACCTCAGAATTAGCACATTCTTCGTGGACTTGACATCCTGAGATGACATCGTGCTTAATTGGCACACAGTTCCTTGAATTATCTGTAACCATATCGCTTGGGCATTTGCAAATCATAGTTCTTAATGGTAGTGTATCAAGAACGGTACATGTCTGCTGTGGTGTACACACATTAGGTACAGCACATGGATTGGCACAGCGGTTGTTCATACAGGCCAATCGAGTTGGGCAATCGGAGTCAACTTCACACTCTGGTTTCAGACTTGGTGGTTCTTTGAATCCGACACACTCCACAAATGGATTTCCAGTTGTTCCTTGGCGGCATACACACATTGGTTGATGTCGGCGTCCGGTACAAATGGCATTTGCGGCACATGTATCATCGTCACAAACGGGTCGACAGACGCGGTTCAAGCGATCGCAGGCCTCATGATCGGCACAGTCTTCGTTGTATTGACAGTGACCAGCAATGCAAGAAATGAAGGGATTACCCTGGGTGCCTGCTGGACACACGCAAACGGCTTGATGATTTTGAGGTTGGCATTGGGCGCCAGTTCCACATCGAACAGAACCAAAAGTGCATGGATTGACACAGTTTTCATTAATACAAGCCTTGTCATAAGGGCATTCTGAGTTCGTCTTACATTCAGCTGTAAATAAACGCGTTGAACATGGTTTCGTGGCAAAAAATTGAGGTAATACTTACGTTTGTAACACTGTACTTGTGGATCACCAACCCATCCCGCTGGACAGAAGCACAGCGGTCTGAAGTTTGACACACGACATTCAGCGTTTCCACCACATGGATTACCATCGGCACATGGATCTTGGCAACGTCTGTTGATACATGCTGTAGATGGAGCACAGTCCGAGTCATGAGTACACCCAGCAACAACTGTTTTTGGTTCCTCATAGCAATTTACGAACGGATCACCCAGAAGACCACTGGGGCATGTGCACACAGCACGATGTCTTTGTGCTAAGCATTCAGCTGTTCTGGCACATGGTGTTCCATCTGAACATGGATTCATACATTCTCCATTTCGACAAGCTTCAGTATCGGCACACTCGTCGTGTGATTTACAGCCCTGATCCTTTTGTGGTTCTGTTAAAGCAAACAACAAATTAGTCAATTAGGATTCCAATTCACAAGGAGTAAAATAGAATATTGAGAAAGGTTGTGAATAAGAAAAAGTGTGATCTTAAAATAAGGTGCACTAGAAAAAGTCAATATGTACAAAATTCTTTGAACATTGGCACCGCTGAAAATTGTAAGCAAAAATGTTGTTTCACGTTGATAAATATGTAAGTATCAAACTAAATGGCTTGGAATTATGCTTACCTTTGCGACATCCAACATCGGCATCACCTATGTATCCTGGTTCACACTGACACATCATAGTACGCAGTGGAAGTGTATCCACGACGGAACATATGGCGTTTGTTCCACAAGGTTTTGTAACCACGCATGGATTCTTACATTCTCCGGAGAAGCAAGCGTGCTTGCTGGGACAATCAGCATCTACGGTACATTGAGGTGTTTCCTTTTGTATGACTATTTTACATTGTTGTGTTGGATTTCCTGTGTATCCTGGTGGACATCTACACAAAGCACGGTGATTGTCGACTCGGCATTGAGCGCCCTCACCACAGTTACATGGATCTTCACAGCGTTCGTTGAGACAGGCCAAATGGAAGGCGCAGTCATTGTCGCGAGTACATTCTGGTCTCACGCATTGAACTTGAGGATTACCACGGTATCCTTCAGGGCAGTAGCAGCGGGCCTTGTGATTGTAATCGGCTCTGCAAGTAGCCAATGTTCCACACTGGGTGTAGAGACAAGGATCGGTGCATTGTTTATTGATGCAGGCCTCGTTTGCTGGACATTCATCATCCGATCGGCAACCGACTTCGTGACAGAAAGTCTGAGCATTTCCTGTGTATCCCTCGTTGCAGACGCATAATGGGCGATGCAGCTGGACATGACACTTGGCGTTTTGTCCGCAAATATTTGGCTGCTCACAAGGATTCTTACATTCCTGGCTGATACATGCTTTGTCGTTAGAGCAGTCATTGTCAGATGTACACTCAGGTTGTGGCACAATCACAACATCTATTTGTTGGGAGCACTGATTATATGGAGATCCATAATATCCCGTTGGACAGGTACAGAGCGCCTTATGATTGATGACACTACAAATAGCATTGACGCCGCAAGCATTTATACAAGGATCTCGGCATTTTTGGTTCACACATGCTCGATCTCTTGGACATTCTTCGTTTGTTACGCATTCGGGATATGTGCAGGTTGCGGCTCCGTTGATCACACGACAATTTCCATTGCTACGGCATGGAGATGGATTGCAAGGATCAACTGGTTCTACATTTGCTGGTGTATGACATTCGACAAATGGATTACCAACCATTAAGCTCGGGCAGGAACAGATTGGGTTGTGATTGACTACCTGACATTGTGCTCCGTAGCCACAGACTCCTGGACACGGATCGACGCACTTCGCATTGACGCAAGCAAGGTTCTTTGAACAATCAGAGCTGAGGGTACATTCTGGTCGACAACCTTGCCCAATTGGGTTGCCAAAGTAACCAGGCAGGCATTCACACACAGCGCTTCCTCGCACGGTCTTGCAAATAGAGTTCGTACCACATGGACTTGGATAGCATGGATCAACGGATATTGGTGGATCTATTTTACGAACATCGGGCATACATTGTCTAAAAGCATCACCAGTCATTCCGGCTGGACATGAACATACTGGTATGTGATTATGAATTGTGCAAATAGCTTCTATGCCACAGGTTCCTGGACAAGGATCAGCGCACTTGTATCTTATGCAAGCTCTATTCGCGGAACACTCTGAATTTCCCACACATTCTGGTCGACATCCTTCGTATGGATTACCGATGTAATCGTTTACACACTCACAAGTGTAACTGTCACCTCTAACTTGACATTCAGAATTGATTCCACAAGGTTGAGGATCGCATGGATTTTCGGGTTGCTTTGGTGCTGGTGGTGGTTCTGGAATGAAATGAAAACAAACTGTGAATTAGAAACTATTCCAGAAGACCCATGTATTTAAGGGAGCTTACTCGGTATGTCTGTGCAACGATAGAACGGATCGCCAGTTAGTCCCGCTTGGCAAACACAATTTGGTATGTGCAGCGTGACTATACATTGGGCGTTCAATCCACACGATCCAGGACAAGGATCGCGGCACTTTTGATTGATGCACGCTAAGTTATTGGAACAATCGTCGTTGCTGCTACATTCTGGGCGACAGTATGGTGGTATCCCAACATATTCGGATACACAAGTACATCTAGCCTGACCATTGTCATTGCGACATTCAGAATATAGACCACATGGTGAGGGAAGGCAGGGGTTTACTTCACGGGGTGGTGGCAAAGGTGTAAGGTATTCTTAAAATATCAGACAAAAAGGTAAAGATGGGTAATGGGTTTAACAAAGATGGTATGGATAAAATTTAACACGTACCTATTTTATTGCAAAGGTTGTAAGGATTACCAACATAGCCAGGATAACACTCACAATGTGCTCTGTGTTGGACAACCTGGCATATGGCATTCCTACCACATTGACCTGGACAAGGATCAACACATCTGTTATTGATACACGCCGTACTTTGGCTACAATCTGAGCTGGTGTAACATTCAAGACGGCAATTAGGTGGGCTACCAAAGTAACCAGTCACACAAGAACATATAGCATTGCCATTTCGTTCTATGCACTGGCTATTTGGTCCACATGGTGAAGGTTGGCATGGGTTTATTGGAATTTCATCTAAAAATGCCGAGAATAATTGTAGACTTATGCTGCTATGAGAATTTCTATAGGTATTTACCTTTAACCGGTTCACATGAAACAAACGCGTTACCGGTCATTTTCTCTGGGCATCGACACATTGGAATATGATTGTTTGTCTCACAAATAGCGTTTCTTCCACATGTTCCTGGACAAGGATCAGTGCATTTATTTCGAATACAAGCACGATCTCTTGGACAGTCACTATTCAATACACATTCTGGACGACACCCAATAGCTGGATTACCGTGATATTCCGGAATACAAGAACATTGTCCATCGTTGCAAACAGTATTTGAACCGCATGGCGATGGGTTGCATGGATCCACTGGAGTTTTCAAAATAACAGTTGTTGGGGGTGGTTGAGCACGTCGGCAACTCGTAAATGGATTTCCAATGTAACCTTCTGGACATGAACAGCTTGGTGTGTGATTGATGACATTACAATTAGCGTCGAATCCACAAGATCCCGGACATGGATCACGGCATTTTTCGTTGATGCATGCCAAGTTGCTTGGGCACTCAGAGTGAATGGTACACTCTGGGCGGCAATATGGTGGTGATCCGATGTAATTTTGAAGGCATGTACATGATGGTGAATTGTTGATCTCACGGCAATGAGAATACGGTCCACAAGGTGATGGGCTGCACACGTTTATAATTCGAATCGGGTCCGTAGGAGGGGGTGCTATAAGGGACGAATGGGGGGGGGGGTAAAGATTCTGGACTAAGAATTTATTCAGAAATATTTACGTATTGGATAGCATCGAGTGAAGGCCTCTCCAGTAAAGCCCGGTTTGCATGAACATATTGGACTGTGTTGACGAACATGACAGTCTGCATTAATTCCACAAGATCCAGGACATGGGTCTGCACACTTTTGATTAATACAGGCCTTGTCACTTGGACACTCAGAACTAACAACACACTCAGGACGGCAAAGTGGTGGGCTTCCAACATAATCCGCTAGACAAGCGCAAATAGCTTGTTCGTTGACCTCACGACACTGGCTATTTGGTCCGCATGGTGACGGTTGACACGGATGGACGTATTTGACAACTATTTCTGTGAATTATTGTGTTTGCTTATTAGCTTTTGCTAAATTTAAGCGAGTTAAGCCTCGGACAAACTGAAGCCATTTGCGGTAGTGATCGCGATAACAAAATGGATGACTGTCTATTTACGTTGAATGATTTTCTATATTGGTCTACCACCATTTCTTGGTGAAAGACATTCAATTAAAGTATGTTTTTTAAATTCTATTTATTAACACTAGTCGTCCAATTTGCTATCGCGATCACTATCAGCTTACGCTCAGCTTAATTTAGGGTTAGCTTTCAAAGGAAAAAACTTTTAAGGCAGTTGGTTAAGCTATTAAAGGTTCTGAGGCAAAAGTTAGATTTTGGAATTAACATTGCTGCTGAGAGAAGAAGTTTATAAATATAGATGTAGACTTAAAACTAAGTTAAAAAATACAATTTAAGGTTAAGATCAAATAAAGCCTAGGGGTTGAGGTTAAAAAAATTTAAGGGCTTTAAATCATCTTTGAGGTCGTAATAACTTTCATGGTTTCAGAATAGCTCTAGAGTCAAGGTAAAAGCCAACCCACTTTAGGTTTTTTAAGGATGACGTTCTATCTCTCTTAAACATAAGAATTTACACTAAATGGTTAAGGTTTATTGAGTAGTTATTTTGGACTAATGACTAAGATAAGAGTTATAAACATTAAAATGCTCTTTAAGGTAAAATCAAGTGTCTATTAGCAAGACGATATAGCTGTTTGTTAACAAAGCTTAGCTGACTTTTCAAGTCACTCTAATTAGTTTTGGTTTTATTTCGAATAAAAAAATTTTCTTACGTTCGGCAGGTGGTCTCCTACACACAATGTAGGGATTTCCGATATATCCAAAGTCACATTCACAATTCGGAACATGATTAATAGCGCGACAATAAGCATTCTGAGCACAAGTACCTGGACAAGGATCTCTGCACTTATTACTCTCGCAAATTCTATCAGCTGGACAATCAGAATTCCTAGTACATTCGGGACGGCAGACATCGTAAGGATTGCCAAAGTAATCTGGCAAGCACTGACAATGACTGATGCCATTTCTGGGTCTACAAATAGCATTGGGACCACATGGTGATGGACTACATGGTACAGCAACTTCTGTTGGTGGGTCCTTTTGGCGGACACACGCAGCAAACGGATCACCTGTCATTCCTTGAGGGCAATAGCACATAGCACTATGACTAATCACTTTGCATTCCGCTTGAGAGCCGCAAGATCCAGGACATGGATCAGAACATTTTTGTTGAATGCAAGCTTTGTTTGACGGGCATTCAGCGTTGGTAACACATTCTGGACGGCAATTTGGTGGTGCACCTAGGAATTCTGGCAAACAAGTGCACTTGTAATCATTATTTTGACTTTCACACTTGGCATTAAAGCCGCATGGCGAAGGTTGGCATGGATCTCGAGAAACTGGAGGTGCACGCGCTGGTTGATCAACTAAAATGGACATCATAAAATATGGATCGGGAAGAAGAATTAAAGAATTACTTATTAATTGGCAGACAATAAACGGATTTCCTGTATGCCTTGGCGGACAGCTACATATTGGGTTGTGGTTCCGAACGATACATTCTGCTCGCATGCCACACGTTCCAGGACAAGGGTCTTTACATTTCTGACTCAAACAGAATTTATCCAATGGGCAGTCGGAGTTGGTTGTACATTCCGGACGACAAGATGGAGGCGTTCCGAAGAAGCCGGGAACGCAAGAACATATCGCCTGTTGGTTGAATACGCGACATTGACTGTTCGGACCACATGGTGAGGGGTAACAAGGATTCGTTATAACTGGTGGTGGTATTTGTTCGCATTGTGTAAATGCACTTCCGGTCATTCCTTCAGGACAAGAACACATTGGTATGTGGTTTTGTACCGTGCACTGTGCATTTGCTCCACAAGTGCCAGGACAAGGATCAGCACACTTGCTTTGGATGCAAGCTCTATCACGAGGACAATCAGAATTGAGGACACACTCGGGTCGACAACCGTGGTAAGGATCTCCACGATATTCAGGGATGCACGTACAAATTCCATTGTTGCAGTTCGCATTGGCACCGCATGGTGATGGGTTGCATGGGTCAGTTGGGGCTGGGGGTTTACCTAAGATGAGAAATTGTCTGTATGAGATAAGGGAATCAGATGACAAGTGCTTTCAAAATTACGTTGAATTGGTATAGGTCTGCAGGCTGTAAATGGATCTCCTGTGTATCCGATTGCGCAAACGCAATTCGGAACATGATTGAGAACACTACAGGTTGCAGATAAACCACATGATCCCGGACATGGATCGCGACATTTTTCGTTGATACAGGCCAGGTTTGTTGGACAATCAGAATGAACACTACATTCAGGACGGCAATTTGGTGGGGTGCCTTGATAGCTTGGCAGACAAGAGCAAGACGGAACGTCATTTATGTTACGGCACTGCGCGAATTGTCCACATGGTGACGGTATACAAGGATCACGAACTGGTTCAGGTAATGGTTCGATGGGTGCTGTAGAAAGAAATTGAGTACCGAAAGGCATTGATAACCGATAAATCTTACGTGGAATAGGATAACATCTTGTGAATGCATCTCCAGTATAACTTGTCTGACAAGAACATATTGGATTATGATTATGAACACGGCAATCAGCGTTTTGTCCACACACTCCTGGACATGGATCAGCACATTTTTGTTTTATACAAGCTTTGTTAAGAGGGCATTCAGTATTCAGGACACATTCTGGCCTACATGCTGGTGGGCTGCCAATAAATGCGGGCATACAAGAACAAACGGCCTGTTGGTTGACTTCGCGGCACTGGCTGTTCGCTCCGCAAGGAGACGGCACACAGGGATTCACATATTCTTGAATGGCTTTTCGGATTGGGAGAGATCGTATTTTAAAATCGATTTTTATGTAAAGAAGACATTTCTTACGTTTTTGTATAGGCGAACAGTATCGGAAAGGATTACCAGTGTAATCCTGGTAACAGTTACATGATGGTAAATGGCTTATAACATGACATTCTGCATTTTGGCCACAAGTACCAGGACATGGATCAACACACTTCTGCTGTACGCAAGCTTTGTTCGAAGGACAATCCGAGTTCAGGACGCATTCTGGACGACATCCCTCGTAGGGATTACCGAAGTATTCTGGCAAACAAACACAGGACCCAACTGAGCCATGCTGTCGGCATTCGGCGTTGCTACCACATGGATTCGGATGACAGGGTTCGACTTGATCTCGAATAGGTTCCTGTATCGCATCGCATCTGGTAAACGGATCACCGATAAAGCCAGACGAGCAAACACAATTGGGTACGTGATTGAATGTTCTGCATTCAGCGTTAAGACCACAAAGGCCAGGGCACGGATCAACGCACTTCTGGCGAATGCAAGCCTTATCACTTGAGCACTCTGAGTTCGACAAACATTCAGGACGGCATTGGGGTGGAGCACCAATGAATTCTGGCAGACAAGAACAGGATGGGCTTCCATTGGAGTTCACACAATTGGAATTTGGTCCACATGGTGATGGGTAGCATGGGTCAGGGTCATTTCTTATAATTGGTTCAACTGAAATGGGTGGAATATTATAGATATTTTCTTCTTGGAAGGTCAAACTAGGACCTCTACCTCTAACTTCACAAGCAACAAACGGAGATCCAGTGTAACCCGAAGGACACGAACAATGTGGATTGTGATTGATCACGTTACACAATGCATTGCGTCCACAAACACCTAGACATGGATCTTGACACTTTTGATTGATGCAAGCGCGATTAGCAGGACATTCAGAGTTCGTAACACATTCTGGTCGACAGCCTGGTGGCGAACCGATGAATTCTGGCAGACACGAACAAATAGCATGTTGGTTGACTTCGCGACATTGGCTGTTGGGACCACACGGTGAGGGATTACATGGGTTTTCAATAACGGGCTCTGCAAAAAAGGGTTTGAGGTTATTTTTGTTGATGTTTAACTTTGAGTCTGAGTCTGATTTACTTGGAGTTGGCAAACACTGAACAAAAGCATTGCCAGTCATCTCCACTGGACAATGACACATTGGTATGTGATTATTGACTTCGCACATGGCATTTAAGCCACATGTGCCCGGGCACGGATCAGTGCACTTGTTTCGGATGCATGCCCTATCGCGAGGACATTCTGAGTTAAGAATGCACTCTGGGCGACACTCGACGTATGGATCTCCGTGATATTCTGATATGCATGTACACTGGCCATTGTTGCAAACTGCATTAGGCCCACATGGCGATGGATTGCAAGGGTCTTCGGCGAGTGTTGGCTCTAAACAATTAATAACATAGATAAGTTTGAAACTCTCATAGGTTTTTTTGTATTGATCTTACTAGGTGGTGGAGCTGGTGAACAACTTTCGAAGGGATTACCTTCATAGCCTGTTGGACATGTACATATCGGAACATGGCTACGAACATTACAAATAGCATTAAAACCACAAGATCCCGGACATGGATCTCTACACTTTTCCTGCAAACAAGCCTGATCACTTGGACAATCAGAATTCAAGGTACATTCAGGCCTACAATTTGGTGGTTGACCGATATAGGTCCGAAGACACGAGCAAGAAGCAAGGTTGTTTAAATTACGACATTCTGCAAACTGTCCACAAGGCGATGGGACACATGGATCGCGATATAGTTCCTGTTGTGGGGGCGGTGGTGGAATTTCATAGCACCGTGTGAACGCATCGCCGGTAAAACCGGAGCGGCACGAGCACAACGGACTATGATTCCACACCCTACACTCGGCGTTGGTACCGCATGTACCAGGACAAGGGTCAACACATTTTCTGTTAATACAGGACTTGTCCTGGGGACATTCATTGTTGGAGGTGCATTCAGGTCGACAAGTAGGTGGACTACCGATAAAGCTTGGCAAGCAAGAGCATACGGCTTGTTCACCTACTGTCTTACATTGGCCATTAGGACCACAAGGTGATGGTTCACAGGGGTTCTTATACTCTTTTACAGCTACAATGAAAACAAAAGAGAAAGAGAGAGTGCTTAAAATGAATTATGTGCCAGGGAATATTGTGTTAAAACTCTTACGTTCTGCTGGAACTGAACAATAACTGTAAGGATCTCCTGAGTATCCATCGAAGCAGCTACAAGTTGGCAAATGATTTATTACATTACACCTTGCATTCTGGCCACAAGTACCAGGACAAGGATCGCGACACTTCTGATTCGCACAAGCTAAGTTTGACGGACAATCTGAATTTAGAACACATTCTGGTCGACAGCCTTCGTAGGGATTTCCAAAGTATTCAGGCAAACATTGACATGATCCAGCTCCTCCTCGGTTTTCGCAACGGGCGTTTGCTCCGCAAGGACTTGGATGGCAAGGATTGGTTTCATCAACAAACTGAGGTTTTCGTGGATTACATTGAGTAAATGGATTACCATCGAAGCCTTCAAGACAGACACATGATGGAGTGTGGCTGACTACTTGACACAGCGCATTTTGTCCACAGAGACCCGGACAAGGATCTGTGCACTTCTGTTTGATACATGCCAAATTGCTCGAACATTCCGACGAAGATATACATTCTGGTCTACAATTTGGTGGGTTTCCGATGAAACTCGGTAGACACGAACAAGACGGTGATTCACCTCTTCGCTCACACTGTGAGTTCGGTCCACAGGGGTTTGGAACACACGGATTTGTTGGTTCACGCTGTATAGGAGGTTGCGGTAGACGTTGACAGCTGGTAAATGGATTTCCTGAATAACTATTCAAACATGAGCAGAATGGATTGTGGTTGACAACGTTGCAGAGGGCATTAAGACCACATGTGCCTGGACATGGATCACGGCATTTTTGGTTCTGGCATGCTTGATTGAGTGGACAATCAGAATTAATAGAGCATTCTGGATGGCACGATGGTGGACGACCAATGTATCCGGGGACACAAGAGCAGACCGCCTGTTGGTTGACCTCGCGACATTGGCTGTTAGGTCCACAAGGGGATGGTTGGCATGGGTTACCGGGGGGTGGAGCTAGATGATGATAATATAAATCAAGTTTAGAGAATTTAATTTAACCTAAAAAAACAGCTTCTTCGACTACCTGGAATCGGCCAACATTGAGTAAAAGCACTGCCAGTCATTCCGTCTGGACACCTACACATGGGTATGTGGTTGTTTACTTCACAAATGGCACTGAGCCCACATGTGCCAGGGCATGGATCGACGCATTTGCTTTTGATGCAAGCCTTATCGCGAGAACAGTCGGAATTTAAGACACATTCTGGACGACAACCGGAGTAAGGATCTCCATGATATTCTGGCAGACAGGTGCACTGGCCATTAGAACATTGAGCATTGGCGCCACATGGTGATGGATTACAAGGGTCATCAAGAACTGGTGGTTCTGAGAAAAAATATATTAGATTGGGTATATGAACATTGAGAGGGGGTTTTACTTGGAGTCGGAGTCTGAATAAAGCATTTGGTGAATGGATCTCCTGTGTAACCTACTGGACAGGTACATATCGGTGTATGGTTTATGACATTGCATTCGGCTAGGTTTCCACATGAACCTGGACAAGGATCGACGCATTTTTCTCTGATACATGCCTTACTGGATTGACAATCTGAGTTTATAACACATTCCGGACGACAGTTAGGTGGAGAACCGAAATATGATTGAAGACAAGAACAAGATGGCTGATCGTTGATAGGTTGACATTGTGCATTTGGACCACACGGTGATGGCACACATGGATCGCGATACGGTTGAATTTCCCTGACTGGTGGCGGTGGTGGATTGGGGAAACATCTAGTGAAAGGATCTCCTGTAAATCCGTTTCGACACGAACATAGAGGACTGTGATTTCTAACTTTGCATTCAGCATTTTGTCCACATGATCCTGGACAAGGATCAGTACATTTACGATCAATGCAAGCTTTGTCGAAGGCACACTCAGAACTTGTTGTACATTCGGGCCTGCAAGCAGGTGGGCTGCCAACATAAGTTGGAAGACATGAACATACGGCTTGATTTTGTACCTCGCGACACTGGCTATTAGGGCCGCAAGGTGTAGGTTGACATGGATTGATGTACTCTCGAACGGCTAAAATAGAAAAACAAGAGTAATCGTGGATTTGGGTGTAAGCCTTAAGGATCCACTCACGTTCTTTAACGGGACTACAGAAACGATATGGATCTCCAGTATAGTTAGGGATACAAGTACAAGACGGCAAATGGTTGACAACGTTACACTCTGCGTTTTGGCCACACGTTCCTGGACATGGGTCCTTACATTTGCTTTGAATACAAGATTTTGTTGATGAACAGTCTGAATTTAAGACACATTCCGGACGGCATCCATCATATGGATTACCAATAAACTCTGACAGGCACTGACATGCTCCGGCACCATTTCGTTCAGTACATTGGGCATTAGCTCCACATGGACTTGGTTCACATGGGCTGGTGATTTCTGGGGGATCCTCGCGAATAGTGGAACAGAATGTAAATGGATCACCACTGAAGCCAGTACTACAAACACACATTGGAGTGTGATTGATGACATGACATTCAGCGTTTGTTCCACAAACTCCTGGACATGGATCCTTGCATTTTTGCCCAATGCAAGCCTTTGAGCTTGGGCACTCTGAATTAATGACACATTCAGGTCGGCAATTGGGTGGAGAACCAATCAAATTGGGCAGGCAGGAGCAGGATGGAGATTGACCATTGCTACGGCATTCTGAGTTGGGTCCGCAAGGGTTCGGACGACAGGGATCTTTTACATCTTCAAGTGGTGGGGGTTCAACTGAAAAAAATAACGTTTGAAAAACCGAAGGGAACACTGGATTATGGTTAAACCCACTTGGTATTGGATGGCAAGCTGCTAATGGGTTTCCAGTGAATCGATTTCTACAGCGACATATTGGATTATGATTGACAACTGAACATTCGGCATTCACACCACATGTTCCGGGACATGGATCCCTGCACTTGTTTTGAAGGCACGCTTTGTTAAGGGCACACTCTGAGTTGGATACACATTCTGGTCGACATTGAGGTGGACTACCGATATATTCTGGCAGGCAAGAGCACACTGCTTGCTCGTTGATTTCGAGACATTGGCTGTTTGGACCACATGGTGATGGTTGGCAAGGATATTGGCGAACTGGTTCTGAAACATGAACGAGTTTTAGAGAAAGTGATTGATGGAAAAACTTTGAATAGTTACGTGGTATAGGAGAGCACTGAACAAAAGCATTGCCGCTCATTCCTTCAGGGCAATGACACATGGGAATATGATTAAGGACTTCACAAATGGCATCTACCCCGCAAGTGCCCGGACACGGGTCTGTACACTTGCTTCTGATGCATGCTTTGTTTGTTGGGCAATCTGAATTCAAAACACATTCTGGACGGCAACCGAAATAAGGATCTCCTTGGTATTCTGGTATACAAGAGCACTGACCGTTGAGACAAATGGCATTTGCACCACATGGTGACGGGTTGCATGGGTCATTTGGCTCTGGTGGTATAGAATATACAGGTATTGGGTGACAAGATGTAAATGGATCACCAGTGAAATCTCGCGTACATTGACAAATTGGATTGTGATTAATGACACTACAATCTGCGCTAAAGCCACAAGATCCTGGACAAGGATCAGTGCACTTTTGTGATATACAAGCCTTGTTGCTTGGGCACTCTGAATTGACGACACATTCGGGACGACAATTTGGTGGAGCACCCAGATAAGTCGCTAGACAAGAGCACGACGGGCTACCATTGATGTCACGGCATTCTGCAAATTGTCCGCATGGTGACGGTACACAAGGGTTTCGATATTCATCGCGTTTTGGCGGTGGAGGAGCTATTATAAGGAAGAATTTAGTAAAATGGCTTTGGGGAGTAAAACATTGGGGCTTACGTGGTATTGGGTAACACCGAGTGAATGCATCACCTGTGTAGCCATTTCTGCAACTACACAAAGGTGAATGATTTCGAGTCCTGCACTCGGCATTGGTTCCACAAACTCCTGGACAAGGATCTTCACATTTTTGGTTCTTACAAGCCTTATCCAGGGGACATTCATAGTTTGTTGTACATTCTGGTCTGCATGCCGGCGGACTTCCAATGAAGTCAGGCAAGCATGAACAAACAGCTTGCTCATTCACTTCACGACATTGGGAGTTTGGTCCGCATGGCGTTGGTTGACATGGATTAACGTACTCTTTAATGATCGCTAAAACGTTTTTAAATAATATAAATAAAGTCTTTTCTAGTTTGATTTCCGGTAGAACTTACGTTTTTCTGGAATAGAACAGTAGCGATATGGATTACCAGTGTATCCTGATAAGCAGTCACACGTAGGCAAATGATTGATGACGTTACAAATAGCATTTTGACCGCAAACTCCAGGACAGGGGTCCTTACATTTTTGATTGATACAAGCTCGATTTGATGCACAATCAGAGCTTTGAACACATTCAGGACGGCATCCCTCGTAAGGGTTTCCGAAATACTCTGGTAAGCATTGACATGATCCAGCGTTGTTGACCTCCCTACATTCGGCATTGATTCCACATGGATTAGGATCACAGGGCCTTGTTTCATCAGCGGGTGGTGGCTTTGGTGAACATCCACTGAATGGATCACCAGTAAACCCTTCTGCGCATATACACATGGCAGTATGACTAATGACTCGACATTCCGCATTTATTCCACAAAGTCCTGGACAAGGGTCCCTACATTTCTGACTTAGACAAGCCTTGTTACTGGCACACTCAGAGTTGGTGATACATTCTGGACGACAGTTTGGTGGTGTTCCAATGAATTCCGGCAAACATGAGCACGATGGGGAATCTCCCACTGCTTTGCATTGAGAGTTCGGTCCGCAGGGTGATGGTTGGCATGGGTCTTTAGGTTCATCTCGTACGGGTGCAATTATTTCCTGACATCGAACAAATGGGCTTCCAGTATATCCGAACGGACAGGTACAGAATGGATTGTGGTTCACAACTGTACACTTAGCTTCCAATCCACATGTTCCAGGACATGGATCGATGCATTTCTGGTTCTGGCAAGCCATGGAAAGTGAACAGTCAGAATTCCTGGTACATTCAGGTCTACACGTTGGTGGATTTCCCATAAATCCTTCAATACACGAGCAAACTGCACTGCCCTGGAATTCTCGACAACGTGAATTTGGACCACATGGACTAGGGTTACAAGGGTGTTGGACATCTGGTTCACGCTCAATTGGAATGCATTGCACAAAAGCATTCCCGTTCATATTTTCTGGGCATCTACACATCGGAATGTGGTTTATAACTTCGCAAATTGCGCTAAGTCCACAAGTTCCTGGGCAAGGATCTGTGCATTTGTTTCGAATGCAAGCCTTATCTGAAGAACATTCTGTACTAAGAACACATTCTGGACGGCATCCTACATAGGGGTCACCTTGATATTCAGCAATGCAAGTACATAGACCGTTGTTGCAGATAGCATTGCTTCCGCATGGTGATGGATTGCAAGGGTCATCCAAAACAGGTGGTTCCGCTTTAAAAAAAAGATAGGACAACTATAATGATTGGACTAGGGAAGCATGATATAAGAGATCTTACGTTTTGGAGCGACTTGGCAAGCTGTAAACGGATTACCCACATAACTTTGAAGGCATGAACAGATAGGTGTGTGATTGATAACCGTGCACTGTGCATTCAAACCACATGAACCGGGACATGGGTCAATACAACGGTTGTTTATGCAAGCTAGGTTACTGGCACATTCAGCGTTAGATGAACATTCTGGACGGCAGTTTGGTGGAGCTCCAAAGAATTTGGGCAGACAAGTACACGATGCTTGTCCATTGGAGTTGCGACACTGTGAATTTGGACCACACGGTGATGGCAGACAAGGGTCCTGAATTCTCTCGGGAACAACTATTTGAGGAGGAGCTATGCGAGGAAAAATAGGCTCAGTAAGGTAAGAAAGGAAAATAAACTTAATGGTCTTACGTGGGATAGGGTTACAACGGGTGAATGGATCACCAGTAAAACCGCTTCTGCATGAACAAAGAGGACTGTGATTATGTACACGGCACTCGGCGTTAGTTCCGCAGGTTCCTGGACATGGATCCACACATTTCTGATTCAGGCAAGATTTGTCAAAACTACACTCGGAGCTAATGGTACATTCTGGTCGACAACCTGGTGGAGTACCAATATAGGTCGGCAAACATGAGCACACGCCTTGACCATTAACTTCCTTGCATTGACTGTTTGGACCACAAGGTGATGGCTGACAAGGATTAACATAATCTTTTATGACGGCTATCGATAAATGAGGATTAATTTAATTAATGAATTCGGAAATTAGGGCTTGTAGAGCTTACGTTTGGTTTCAAGTGCACAGTATCGGTACGGATCTCCAGTGTATCCAATTCTGCAGGCACATGATGGAACATGATTTAACACATGACAATCAGCATTCTGCCCACATGTTCCTGGGCAAGGATCTCCGCACTTATTTTGAAGGCAAGCCTTATTGGACGAGCAATCAGAATTAAGAACACACTCAGGGCGACATCCTTCATAGGGGTTTCCAAAATATTCTGAGAGGCATTGACAGGATCCAACCCCATTTTGTTGACGACATTCAGCAAACGCTCCACAAGGACTTGGATTGCAAGGGTCAACAATTTCTGGTGGAGTAGCACGGACCACGTTACATTGAACGAATGGATCGCCTGTAAAGCTAGCTTCACAGGTACACATTGGAGTGTGACTAATAACTCGACAAACAGCATTCTGACCACACAACCCAGGACAAGGATCTTTGCAGCGCTGATTCCGGCAAATTTGTGTCGTTGGGCACTCGGAATTTGTAACACACTCTGGTCTGCAGTTTGGTGGACTTCCGAAGAAGTTCTCCAAACAAGAACATGACGGAGAGCCGTTGATATTGCGGCATTCGGAGTTCGGTCCACATGGTGATGGTTGACATGCATTCGTTGGTTCTGGGTCACGTTTTACTAAAAAAATCTTACTGTTAGAACGGTCTCATGGGACGAGCTAAAATTCATACTTATTCGCTGACAAAGAACGAATGGATTTCCAGTAAATGATTCCGGACATGAACAGAATGGATTGTGATTCACCACGGAACACTTAGCATATTGACCGCATGTTCCGGGACACGGGTCTTTACACTTCTGATTTTGGCAGGCTTGATTTTGTGCGCATTCAGAATTGGTGGTACATTCAGGACGGCAAGTCGGTGGACTTCCAACAAACGTTGGAAGACACGAACACACTGCTTGAATGTTAATCTCGCGGCACTGGCTATTACGTCCACATGGAGATGGTTGACAGGGATTGATAAAAAGTTCAACTAAAAGAGAGAACAATGTTACAAACAAAGATCTTTGAGATTTTTAAGGGAAACAGATACCTTGAGCGGGAATGCACTGACTAAATGCATTACCAGTCATTCCTTCGGGACAATGACACATTGGAATGTGATTGTGCACTTCACAAATTGCATTAGAACCACAAGTTCCTGGACATGGATCCAGGCACTTGCTTCTAATGCAAGCAAGATCGCGTGAACAATCCGAATTGAGAATACATTCAGGACGGCAACCAATTAAAGGATTTCCTTGGTATTCAGGAATGCAGGAGCACTGACCATTTTGGCATACAGCGTTCGGCCCACAAGGGCTTGGATTGCATGGGTCACGGTCTTCTTCTCGCAGAGGTGCTAAAAGCAAAAAAATTTTTTTTAATTTCTGCAAGTGGGCTCAAAAAGTTTGAAGAAGTCTTACGAGGTGGTTGATATGGTTGACAGCTAACGAACGGATCCCCCGTGTATCCAACGGGACACTGACAACTTGGCGTATGATTAATGACATTACATGTGGCAGCAAAGCCACATGATCCCGGACATGGGTCAACACAATGCTGACGAATACAAGCCTTGTTGCTGACACACTCCGAATTGATAGTACATTCTGGACGACAATTTGGTGGTGCACCAATGAAATCAGGAAGACAAGAGCATGATGGAACATCATTTGTATTTCGACACTGAGAATTTGGACCGCAAGGACTAGGCACACAAGGATCGCGATAAACTTCGATTTCTTGTCGTGGCGGTGGAGCTATAAACGAAAAAAAAAACACGTTTAAAGGATTTCCGCTTCTATGAAAAGTCTTTTGATGCATTACGTGGTATTGGTGAGCATCTAACAAAGGCATCTCCGGTGTAACCATTTCTGCAGGAACAGATTGGGCTATGATTCCTCACTCTACATTCAGCATTCTGTCCACATGTTCCAGGACACGGATCAACACATTTTCGGTTGATGCATGCCTTGTCGGCTTCGCATTCTGAGCTGGAAGTACATTCAGGTCTACACGATGGTGGAGTTCCTATAAACTCTGGAAGGCAAGAACAAACTCCTTGTTGGTTAACTTCGCGGCATTGGCTGTTTGGACCGCAAGGCGAAGGTTGACATGGGTTAATGTATTCGTGACTTATTGCTAAAGGTATTAAAGAGGTTAATGTGAAGTCAGAGGCAAGGGAAAAAAGGATCTTACGTTCAGCAGGAACATTGCAATAGCGGTACGGATCTCCGGTGTAACCAACGAAACAATTGCATGTCGGCAAATGATTGACAACACTGCAATCGGCATTTTGTCCACAAGTTCCGGGACAAGGATCCTTACACTTTTGCTGCACACACGCCTTATTCGTTGGACAATCAGAATTGAGAATGCATTCAGGCCGGCAACCTTCATAGGGATTTCCAAAGTATTCTGCCAAACACTGGCATGCTCCTGCACCATTTCGCTCAATACAATTTGCGTTGGGTCCACATGGGCTTGGATTACAAGGGTTGATGTGTTCTGGAGGCAGTTGCCTCACTACATCACAGTGACTGAATGGATCTCCTGAAAAGCCAGTTCTACAAACGCACATAGGTGTATGGCTGACGACACGGCACTCTGCATTCAACCCACAAACTCCCGGGCATGGATCCTTACAGTGTTGGTTTATGCAGGCCATATTGCTGGCGCACTCTGAGTTGGAAACACACTCGGGCTTACAATACGGTGGACTTCCGAAATAGCCTTCGAGACATGTACATGATGGAGCTTCTCCAATACTTCGACATTCCGAATTGGGTCCGCATGGCGATGGTTGACAAGGATTACTTGGAATAAGATCTGCAGGACGTTCTATGATTTCTTGACAAGCCACAAACGGATTTCCAGTAAAGTGTGGAAGACATGTGCAGAAAGGATTGTGATTGACTACAGAACACTTAGCATTACGGCCACACGATCCCGGGCACGGATCCCGACATTTTTGATTGACACAGGCCAAATTAGAAGGGCATTCTTGATTGGCTGTGCATTCAGGTCGACAAGTTGGAGGGCTTCCAATGAACCCTTGTACACAGGAGCAAACTGCTTGGTTATTTACTTCGCGGCATTGACTGTTCGGACCGCAGGGTGATGGTTGACATGGATTTTGAACAACTGGAGCTAAAATATTAATAACGGGGTTCAAATATTGGTAGGGATTTAGAAAATTTAAGTATTTACGTGGAACTGGGGAGCATTGCACAAATGCATTACCAGCCATTCCCTCAGGACATCTGCACATCGGTATATGATTGATGACCTCACAAATCGCATTTGTGCCACACGTTCCAGGGCAAGGATCGACGCACTTACTGCGAATGCAAGCTTTGTCACGAGCACAATCGCTATTAAGGACACATTCTGGACGACATCCAGCATACGGATCACCATGGTATTCGGCAATACATGTACACTGTCCGTTGTTGCAAACTGCGTTTGCACCACAAGGTGATGGATTACAAGGATCATCAAAAACAGGTGCTAAAAAAAATTATGAGGTAAGATCATAAAGTCTAGTGCTAAGAGAGTCCTTACGCGCTGGTGGAGGTTCTGGCCGGCAGAAGGTGAATGGATCACCAGTGTAACCTACAGGGCAAGTACAGCTTGGTGTATGATTGATTACATTGCAAACTGCACCATTTCCACATGATCCCGGACAAGGATCACGGCATTTTTCACGTATGCAGGCTTGGTTACTTGGACACTCTGCATTGATCAGGCATTCCGGACGACAATTAGGTGGTGCACCAATGTAGTTGGCAAGGCATGAACAGGACGGAGATTGATTGATCGTGCGACACTGCGCATTAGGTCCACATGGAGATGGTACACAAGGATCTCGGGGTTCCCTTTGAATTATTACAGGTGGGGCAGCTGAAATTGAAATACGTTTAAGAAACGTACTTGGGGTTTTCGCGAATCTGAACAACTTACGAGGAATAGGGAAACATCTAGTGAAAGCATCGCCAGTGTATCCAGGTTTACAACTACATATAGGACTATGATTGTTTACCCTACATAAAGCGTTATTTCCGCACGTACCAGGACATGGGTCTTGACACTTCTGATTGATACAAGCACGATCTATTGGACACTCTGAACTTATCGTGCACTCAGGCCTACATACTGGTGGACTACCGACAAAGTTCGGTAGACAAGAGCAGACAGCTTGAGAATTAATTTCGCGACATTGGCTGTTCGGACCACAAGGAGTGGGCTGACAAGGGTTGACATACTCTTTGATGGCTAAAATAATGCAAAATAGTTAGAGAAATGAGAAGGAAGGTGGTGATAATTTTCCGAAGACTCACGTTCACGTTCCAGCTGGCAGAATCTGTATGGATCACCTGAATATCCAGTGATGCAGGTACACGAAGGTATATGGTTGACAACATTGCAAAGTGCGTTTTGTCCACATGTACCTGGACATGGATCTGTGCATTTATTGCGAAGACAAGCTTTGTTTGAGGGACAATCTGAGTTGAGCACACATTCGGGACGACATCCTTCATAGGGGTTTCCGAAATACTCTGGTAGACACTGACAGGCTCCAGCATCGTTCTTTCTTATACATTCGGCGTTCGATCCGCATGGGTTTGGTTGACAGGGATCAACTTGATCCAATTGGGCGATTCTAACTGGAACACACTGCACAAACGGATCCCCTTGGAATCCAGGCAAACACAGGCAACTTGGTGTATGACTGAGCACTTGACATTCAGCTCCAGCCCCACATAAACCAGGGCACGGATCTTTGCATCTTTGGCCTACACAAGCTTCATTGCTGGGGCATTCTGAGCTTGTCAGACACTCAGGTCTACAATTCGGTGGAGATCCAATGTAGTTTGCAATGCAGGTACATGCTGGTGACTCGCCGACAACTCGGCAGTCTGAGTATGGCCCACATGGTGACGGTGTGCAGGGAGCTTTCGGTACATCGCGAGGTGGTTCAACTAAAAGGGACAACCGGGTTATAAGAGGATCGTGGGATGACAAAAAGTTAGCTTACTTATACGCTGACAACTGATAAACGGATTGCCGGAGAACCGTTCGGGACACTGGCAGAATGGAACATGGTTGACGACCTTGCATTTGGCATTGTTGCCGCAGGTTCCTGGACAGGGATCTGTGCATTTCTGGTTGAGACATGCTTGACTAAGAGAACATTCGGAGTTCGTTGAGCACTCGGGCCGGCAGAATGGTGGACTTCCAACAAACTGTTCAAGACACGAACATACGGCTTGCTGATTGATTTCTTGACATCTGCTATTCGAACCACATGGTGAGGGTTGGCAGGGATTTGTGATTTCAATTTCTAAAGCGAAGTGGTATTTAATAGGAGACATTTTCATAAACCAATTGATCTTACTTGGACTAGGTAAACAACTTATAAAGGCATTGCCTTGCATGCCATCGGGACACTTGCAGTTAGGAATGTGATTCATAACTTCACAAATAGCATTGTGGCCACAAGTTCCTGGACAAGGGTCAACACAGGTATGTCTTATACAGGCTCGGTCTCTGGGACAATCAGTGTGCAAAACACATTCTGGCCGACAGCCAGTGTATGGGTCCCCATGATATTCCGATATGCACGTGCATTGACCGTTGTTACAGATAGCGTTTGGTCCACATGGCGATGGATTACATGGATCATCTTCAAAAACTTCAGCTAAAGTGTAAGATTTACTGAGCAAATTCAAATCAGGGTACTGACGATAGTACTTACGTTCCACAGGAGGTGGTTTTGGATTACAATTCGTAAACGGATCACCAATGTATCCTTCGTAACAAGTACAAATTGGAGTATGATTGACAACGTTGCAATTAGCATTGATTCCACACGAACCCGGACAAGGATCACGACATTTCTCGTTGATGCATGCTTGATTGGTAGGGCATTCCGAACTAATCGAACACTCTGGGCGGCAATTAGGTGGGGAGCCAATAAAATTTAACATACAAGAGCAAGAAGGTGAACCATTGATTTCACGACATTGAGAATTTGGCCCACATGGTGATGGTACACATGGATTCCGATAGACATTCTTTACTGGAGGCGGAGGAGCTAAAGAAAATAAGGGACTGAGAATGGAACTAAAATGTTGATGGTCGATTGTCTTACGAGGAATATTAAGGCAACGTTGGAATGGATCTCCGGTGAAGCCACTTCGGCATGAACATATTGGACTGTGATTTCTCACACGGCATTCGGCGTTCTGTCCACAAGTTCCTGGACATGGATCGACACACTTTCTGTTGATACAAGCCTTTTCGGATGGACATTCTGAGCTAGCTGTACACTCAGGTCTACAAGATGGTGGACTTCCAATATTTTCTGGAAGACATGAGCAAACAGCCTGACTGTTGATTTCACGACATTGGCTGTTTGGACCGCATGGTGATGGTTGGCATGGGTTGATGTACTCTTTTAGGGCTTTAATTGACAAAATATATATTTAAGCTAGATTCAAAATTCTGGAGACAGGAATAAGCTTACGTTCTTTTTCGATATTGCAAAGGCGATAAGGATCGCCGGTATATCCAGGGAAGCAATTACAAGAAGCAACATGGTTTATAACTTGGCACTCGGCATTCTGTCCACAAGTTCCTGGACATGGATCTCTGCACTTGTTTTGGAGACATGCGCGATTTGATGGGCAATCAGAGTTGAGTATGCATTCGGGCCGACAGCCTTCATAGGGATTGCCAAAGTACTCAGGCAAGCATTGACACGATCCTGCTCCACCACGTTCTTCACACTTTGCATTGGTTCCGCACGGACTTGGATTACATGGATTCAGTGGTTCATCTCTAATTTGAAACTCATTGCATTGGCTAAATGGATCACCAGTGAAGCCTGTTGCACAAATACACATGGCTGTATGGGACACGACACGACACTCGGCATTATTTCCACAGAGCCCTGGGCATGGATCAACGCATTTCTGATTAATGCATGCCAAATTTGTAGGACATTCTGAATTGGAAACACACTCTGGCCGGCAAGATGGTGGAGAACCAATGAAAGAAGGTAAGCAAGAGCAAGATGGACTGTCACCTAAAACTCGACATTCGGAGTTTGGTCCACATGGTGTTGGCAAACAAGGATTGACAGGTTTAACATCTCTTACTGCTATTACTAGAAAATGGATAACAAGTTCATTAGACTACTTCTTAATGTGGTTTGAAAATGACTTACTTATCCGTTCACAACGTATAAATGGATTTCCAGAGAAACCATCAGGACAGCTACAGAATGGATTATGATTGACAACATTACACTTAGCATTGAATCCACATGTTCCAGGACATGGATCTCGGCACTTCATATTCTGGCAAGCTTGATTGAGTGAGCATTCAGAGTTTGTCGTGCATTCGGGTCTACATTGAGGTGGACTTCCAATGTATTCTGGAATGCAGGAACAAACTGCTGTCTCTTGGACAACCCGACATTGACTGTTTGGACCACATGGTGATGGTTGGCATGGGTTACTAGCAATCGGTTCTGTAAAGCGATGAAGGATTTAGCAATGATTCAAATTGAAAGAAGTAGAGATTGTTTACTTGGAATAGGTCTACATTCGAAGAAAGCATTGCCTGACATTCCTTCGGGACATCTACACATAGGAATGTGATTGTTAACTTCACAAAGGGCGTTGGTTCCACAAGTTCCTGGACAAGGATCCTTGCATTTGTTTTGCAAACATGCTCGATTCAGCTGGCACTCAGAGTTAAGAACGCATTCTGGACGACACTCTGTGTAAGGATCACCTTGATATTCAGGTATACAGGTACATTGCCCATTATTGCAATTGGCATTTGGACCACATGGCGATGGATTGCATGGATCATCGAGTACCGGTGGCGAAGTTGCTAATGATAAGGGTACAAAAAGATAAAGAACGACAGAAGATATTGATAAGACAAATTCATTTACGTGCTGGTGGCTTGGGATGGCAGTTTGTAAAAGGATTGCCTACGAATCCTTCAATACAAGCACATGATGGTGTATGATTGATGACTCTACAGAAAGTATTCAACCCACACGAGCCCGGACAGGGATCGACGCATTTTTCTCGAATACAAGCTCGATCGCTTGGACATTCCGCATTGATGGTACATTCAGGCCTACAATTTGGTGGTGCTCCAATGTACGTAGCGAGACAAGAGCATGATGGAACTCCATTAATATTCCGGCATTCAGCGTTAGGGCCACATGGTGATGGTAGACAAGGATCGCGGATTTCTTCATTTAAGATCTCCGGAGGAGCTAATAAGATTCGGTTATAATTTGGAGAAGGAAAAACAAAAGTAGGTAATCCCTTACGTGGTGGAATAGGGAAGCACCTTGTGAAGGCATCTCCGGTGAAACCTGATCTGCAGGTGCAAATCGGGCTGTGATTACGCACGCGACACTCAGCATTATTTCCACATGGCTTGCCCTCACAAGGATTTTTACACTTTTGATTGATGCACGCTTTTGTGGCATCACATTCTGAACTTATGGTACACTCAGGTCGGCATAATGGTGGCGATCCAACATATTCCTGCTGACACGAGCAAACGGCTTGACCATTTACCTTTCGACACTGACTGTTGGGACCACATGGCGTTGGTTGACAGGGATTTACATATTCCTTGATAATAGCTAGAGAGATTAAAATTTTGTTAAAATTGGGTGAGCTCGAGAAAGCTAGACAACTTTCTTACGCTGCGATGGCTGATTGCAGAATCGGTACGGATCTCCGGTGTACCCTGTGATGCAGTTACACGATGGAACATGATTCATAACTTGACATTCAGCGTTAAGACCACAAGTTCCTGGACAAGGATCGAAGCATTTGTTTTGCATACACGCTTTATTCGATGGACAATCGGAATTCTGGACACATTCTGGACGGCAACTTTCGTATGGATTACCGAAGTAATCAGCAAAACACTGGCATGATGCAGCTCCGTTTCGTTGTTTACATTCGGCATTTGATCCACAAGGGTTTGGATGACACGGATCTATATGTTCTATCTCGGCTACTTTGGGAACATCACACTGAATAAATGGATCTCCGATGTAACCAGGTATACAGATGCACATGATCGCATGACTGACAACTCGACATTCTGCGTTCACTCCACAACGTCCTGGACAAGGATCTTTACACTTCTGATTGATGCAAGCAAGGTTGCTGGGACACTCCGAGCTGGTAACACACTCTGGTCGGCAACTCGGAGGGCGTCCAATATAATTTTCAAGACACGAACAAGACGGTGCTTCACCAATGGCCTTACATTGAGAATAAGGTCCACAGGGAGATGGATGGCATGGATCGAAGATGTCTCGAACTGGTTCATCAACTAATATTAAAGAAGGGTAGTGGTTAGATTTCGCACAATTTGAGATCATTGATTGCGCCTTACTTATGGGTTGACACCGGACAAATGGATTGCCACTGAATCTCTCTGGGCAGGTGCAGAATGGACTGTGATTGACCACAGCGCATCTAGCACCGACCCCACAGGTTCCAGGACATGGGTCTCGACATCTTTGATTCTGACAGGCCTCATTCGGTGGGCATTCTGAGTTGGATGTACACTCAGGGCGACACAGAGGTGGACTTCCGATGTAATTCTGAAGACAAGAACACACAGCCTGTTGGTTTACTACCCGGCATTGACTGTTTTGTCCACAAGGACTTGGTTGGCAAGGGTTTGTGGGTACAGGTCCTAAAATGTTACAAAAAATTTTTGTTTCACATCCTGCTAAAAGTGTCGACGAATAAAAAATTATACTTGTGACAGCACTGCATCTGATAAATGCACTTCCGGCTGTTCCTTCAGGACATCTACACATAGGAATGTGATTGATAACTTCACAGATGGCGTTCGTTCCACAAGTTCCTGGACAGGGATTCTTACATTTGCTTTGAATGCAAGATTTGTCTCTTGAACAATCCGAGTTGAGCACACACTCAGGGCGACATCCATTGTAAGGATCCCCGTGGTATTCTGGCAAGCAGTGGCAGGTTCCTCCTGAACATTCCGCATTAGCTCCACATGGTGATGGATCGCAAGGATCAATTTGTTCTCCTAATCAATACTGTTGTTGAGAAAACAAGAAAAGGCCAATAAATATGAAGAAATCTTACTTATAACAGGTGGAGTTGGCGCTGGAACACAACTGGTGAACGGATCACCAGTTTTTCCAACAGGACAGACACAAATTGGAGTATGATTGACTACACTACAATCGGCACCAAAACCGCACGACCCTGGACATGGATCAATGCATTTTTCGCGTATGCATGTCTTGTCACTGGCACACTCTGCACTGATCGTACATTCTGGGCGGCAGTTAGGTGGGGCACCAATGTAAGTGGCCAAACATGTACAAGAAGCTCGATTATTTTGGTTACGACATTGAGAATTTGGCCCACACGGTGAGGGGGCACATGGATCTGCTTCATATCTTATCAAAGGGGGTGATGGTGGTGGCGCTACAAACGGGACAGAAATATTTTTTTTAATAAACAGAATATCGGGCTGTCGGATATTTATTCTTACGAGGAATTGGGAAACACCTTGTAAAGGCATCTCCAGTGAATCCACGACGACATGAGCAAAGGGGACTGTGGTTTCGAACTCGACACTCCGAGTTCAAACCACAAGTTCCTTCACATGGATCCTTGCATTTTTGTTGAATGCAAGCCTTATCAGTTGCACATTCAGTACTAAGAACACATTCTGGTCGACAAGATGGTGGCAGACCTATATAGTCTTCGAGGCAAGAACATACGGCCTGGCCGTTCAGTTCTCGACATTGGCTATTCGGTCCACACGGTGATGACTGACAGGGATTTTTATGTTCTTGCAGGCGAATAGCTAAGAGACAAGGAGTTTTGAGGTTAAGGGGATATTCAGATGAGCAATCAGCGGTTTTCTTACGTTTGTCTGGTATAAGGTTACAGTATCTATACGGATCACCGGAATATCCAATCCGGCAACTACAAGACGGTATATGATTTACCACCTGACATTCGGCGTTAGATCCGCACGTTCCAGGACACGGATCCTTGCATTTGTTTTGTGTGCAAGCCCTATTCGAAGGACAGTCAGAATTCAAAATACACTCAGGGCGACAGCTTTGATATGGGTCACCAAAGTGTTCAGGCAGACATTGACAAGATCCGATTCCGTTTTGTTCACGGCACACGGCATTCGATCCGCAAGGATTCGGCTCACATGGGGTTACATTTTCATCATAATTGATTTCTGTAAGGGAGAAACGGGAAAAAGGGTGGAGACAGAGAAACAAGACCATTAGATATCATTGTTCATTGGTTTTTAAGGGATTAGTTCGGCACACACCTGTTAACTTAAAAAGCGAACTAGTTTTACGTTCCGATATTTGTTGATTAGGTACGTGTTTTGTTGTTGTTGTTGCAGTTTCACCAATATTTTGAATTGTTGTTGTGGTTATGAGGCGTAAGTGCTTTGCATTTGTGTTCGTTATAATTATTGGCTGTTGATTAATATTTAGTTAATTTTAAAATAAGGTGCAGATTAATGTTAAGGCAGTGTTTTTATTTCAAAAAATTTTGTGTGTTTTTTAAAACTCTAAACAGACTCAGACTCAAATTATGTTAGGTTTGTGTTTTTGGGCAACGGTTATGACATCGCATAATGTTGGGTTAACCCTTGTTTGGCAGATTCAACGACGATATTAGAATTCAGGTCCAGTGTGT
This sequence comes from Melangyna quadrimaculata, assembly GCA_949320155.1. Taxonomy (NCBI): domain Eukaryota; kingdom Metazoa; phylum Arthropoda; class Insecta; order Diptera; family Syrphidae; genus Melangyna; species Melangyna quadrimaculata. Next base: position 184,465,689 of record OX439485.1, read on the forward strand.
TTTAATGTTAGAGAGGCAGTGTTTTTTTTGTGAGATCTTCTGAACTCTTGGCAGAGTTTTTGGGAAGGTCAATGCGTGTGTTTTGTTTGTGTGGTGTAACATGATTATTATTACGACTACACACCACTAGCAGTCAAAAGTTATACGACTCAAAGATGATTTTAAAAATGTGTCTTATTAATATAATTATGTATAAGCAGTTTCACCCTAACAGATGCAGATTTTTAACAAAACTACAAAATCAGTTTACTACAGGCAGGGATTTTTAACGTTGTTTATCGAGTTACGGCGGACTAAAGGCAGGTTTTTAGATTTGTTTTAATGGTTTAAGGGTTTCAGACTTAAGAGGCAATTACTAGAGTTAGGGGCAGTTTTAAAAGGCAGTTATTGGTTTTAGCATTATAATTTTTAGCTAAAGCAGGCAGATTTTACGACGATTGTTCCATTTTAACTTAGCGTGAGCATGTTATTGCAAGATTTTTGTTGTTATAATTATTTAATTTATCAAACTGCAGTAACTAACAACTTTTGAAATGTCCAACACTTCCAAGTGACAACGAATTCAGACAGTTCGTACAGAATTGTGCCAACATGGAACTAGCATACGGATTTTGGTCTTGATTTTTGTTTTTAAATATCAATACTGAAAAATGACCTTTCAACGATGCTTTGTGCGGAACATTTCAAAAGCTGATTTTTACTGGAAATATTTAAAAAAGAAATGTTTCTAACAAACTAGAACAAGCTTTGTAAAAATGTATTCGTCTAAAAAAGTGGGTATATAACTTTGGACCTTACACTTCTTCAAGGAGCTTAATTGTTTGAGTATATAATATTTTACTGAGCGAAAGCTCGAGGATTTATAGCCTTTAGATGGGAAAACTCAGAAAAGAAAAGAGCTAAGAAAGAGAAAGCCATTCTCATAGTACATCGGGTAAAGATACAGAGTGGAAAAAAGGAGAGCTTAGAGAGAACAAATTGCAGTATAGACTTTCGGGTTTTTGTTGTTTGTGAAACTGAAAAACAGAAAGCTTTCTATTTTTTTTTTTCGGTCGGAAGGTGTATCTTGTACCAAAAAAACGGGGAACTGACTTATTTACCTCATTTCAGTAAGAATTGAACTTTGGCCATACAAAGAAGTATTGGCTTCAAATACAAAAATTCCAGTCTAGCTCCGCCTCGGTTAATGATGTCCATTTTTATTTGAAAAATATAAAAGAAAGACCTTGTTCATCCAATTGGAGTGTAAGAACGTTGTTTTCATATTTGATAGTTATAATATTGTTTCTGTGACCAAAGTTTCATCCTTATGTAGCGAGTAAATTCGTTGAAGTCCAGATGAGACTAAGCGACACAATTAAATAACATACTTCATTTCATACAAGACTGACATTTCGGTCATATATTATGTATATTATAAACAAATAAAAAAACAACAGTCTTACGTACCAATTCGGTGGATTAGGTCTTCATTAAATATAAATGGGCCTAATCAACCGAACCACAGTTTAACACACTTCTTACAATGGTCAGAGTTTTATCCTTTCTGAAAATGATCTGATAGTAAAAATAGACGAAAGTCAAATTTGGAATGAGGGAAGCTGTTAAAGCCTTCGTTACTCCTCAAGAAACAGTTCTTGAAAAAAAAAATTATTATTGCTTACGCTGTGGCTCCATTAGCGATATTTGAGGCGATGGCAATTTATTGCTTGGGTGGGTATTTCATTTTCAAGACATTTCAGTGAAATGTGCTTTTTTTGATAGTATAAAACTTTAAATCAACAAATTTGTTTACGAGCTCTCATATTTTAACCATTCATTTTTGAAAAATGACTGAGAAACTATTCGAAATGGGGATGAAACCATTTTTAAAAAGGCGAAACGTCAAAATATTTTAATCCCTATTACGATTGTCGTTTCACTAAAACGACATTAAAACGACAAGGCTCTAGAGGCGACAGTGAGCGTTTAAATTAACCCAAATCTTTGACTTTCTCTCATCATTATGACGAAATTAGTTTTAATAAAATATCAACTGCCGACTCTAGGGAAGTGTCGTTTTATTGTCGTTTTAGTGACACCACAACCGTAATAAGGGTGATTGCCTACGCAACGGTAAGCAATAATTGCTTTCCATCTAATATGCAATATCGCAATTGCCATTGCCACAGCTTCTCCATTCAAGGCAATGACAATGAGCGGGGAAATTTCTGAAAACGAAGGTTTTATTTTTGTTCTTCTCTTTTCACTAGTGAAATTAAGTACCTACATTATTATGAAATTTGTGAAAGTGAGTGTGAATTATATTTGAAAAAAAAAAATTAATTTTGTAAGTTTTGTAACTCTTCGGTTCTAGAAAATAAAACTAATGAGACACAAAGTGACAAGTGGCTGTGAAATAGAAACTGCAAAGTGTTGCCATACATTTGTAGTCATATGGCATATTTTGTCGATTCTTAAAAAAATATTCTGCTTGTGCTAAACATTGAAAAAAACTCACTCAGTTTATAAAGTGTAAGGTGAAATGTCAAAAAGTTTGACATATTTGCATTCTGATTTTGAAGCAAAATTGCAAAGTGCAGTTTTGCATATAACAAAATATTGAAATTGCTTTGTTCTAAATTGTATAAAAGTTGCATACCTTAGCCAGGTTATGTCGGGTAATTTTGTCCAATGAACATATAATTTGTTTCTTTTTTTTTGTGGCAAAATGTAACCCTTCAACCTGGAGCCAGTATCAAGGCGATAAGCTTTTTCAATATAAAATTGCAATAAATATTTATTTCAAAGCCCATTTTCCAGATTAAATTATCAATAACTAAATGTTTTAAGCTTATGCCTTGCCTAACAAAATTGAAATATTGTGCATTCTTACCTTGAACTGGTTGACAGCCGGTGAATGGATCTCCGGTGAAGCCATTGTCACAAGAACATATTGGCATATGGTTGGCTACAGAGCATCGAGCATTGAATCCGCAAGATCCTGGACATGGATCGTCACATTTCTGTCGAATACAGGCTTTGGTTGATGGACATTCTGGATTGATTGTACACTCTGGTCGGCAGTTTGGTGGTGTGCCAATAAATGTTGCCAAGCATGAACAAGCAGGACTATCATTAATAACCTTGCAGTCTGAGTTTGGTCCGCAAGGTGTCGGTTGACATGGATCTATTGGAGGGTCTTCTACAATCGGTTGCTTGAAGCATCGTGTGAACGGATCTCCAGTAAATCCAACATTACAGCTGCAAACTGGATTGTGGTTGATGACTTGACACTTGGCATACTGTCCACATGCTCCAGGACATGGATCGACACATTTTCTATTCAAGCAGGCTGTTTGTAGAGAGCACTCGGAGCTTGTCAGACATTCTGGTTTGCATGCTGGTGGAGAGCCAAGCATACCAGCTTGACAAGCACAAACGGCTCCAGATACGGACGAATGGCAAACGCTGTTCGGACCGCAAGGTGATGGATTGCATGGGTCATTAGGTTTTGGGATTTCTTGGCGACAACGTATGAATGGATCACCAGTGTAACCCTTAGGACAGCTACATATGGGTATATGATTAGAAACATCGCATTCAGCCTGTTCGCCACAGGTGCCGGGACATGGATCGATGCAGTGTCTATTGATACAGGCCTTATTTGGCGAGCAATCCGTGCTGAGAGTACACTCAGGACGGCATCCAACATATGGATCTCCGAAATAGTCCGGATGGCATGTACAAACTCCAGCATCACAGTCAGCATTTGCTCCACAAGGTTGTAATTCGCAGGGATCTGTTGCTCTGGTTGGTTCTGGTAGTTCAATGATCTCCACACACTGGCTGAACGGATCTCCGGTGAATCGTGGTCTGCATGTGCATATAGGAATGTGGTTTTGTATGCGACATTCTGAGTTTATTCCACAGGAACCTTCACATGGATTGCGGCATTTTTCAGCGATACATGCCATATCTGGACCGCAATCTGAATTGACAATACACTCAGGTCGACAATTTGGCGGTGAACCTATGTAGGCTGGTAGGCATGAGCATGATGGCGTTTCTCCGTTAGATCGACATTCAGAGTACAGGCCACATGGATTGGGAACACATGGATTCACTGGTCGCGGTGGTTCTTGCTTGGTAATAGGCGTTGGATGACATCTTGTAAATGGATCTCCAGTCATATCAAGTGGACAGCTGCAAATCGGGTTGTGATTGATAACCTCGCACTTGGCATCGATACCGCATGTTCCAGCACAAGGGTTGGCGCATTTAAATTTGTGGCATGCTTTGTTTTGTGGGCATTCTGCATTGACTGTGCATTCCGGCTTACAGTTTGGCGGTGCCCCTATGTAAGCATCGAGACATGAACACACTGCAACACCATTTGCCTCACGGCACTTGCTATTTGGACCACATGGTGATGGACTGCAAGGATTTGAGATTGGTGGAACAGTTGGTATGACTTCTCTATAACATGATGTAAATGGATCGCCTGAGTAACCAGTTATGCAAACACAGTTTGGTAAATGGTTTACTGAGTAACATTCCGCGTTTTGTCCACATACACCTGGGCATGGATCCTTACATTTGTTGCGGATGCAAGCCTTATCGGTTGGACAGTCTGAACTGAGGATACATTCTGGTCGGCAACCTTCGTATGGATCTCCTTGGTATTCATCGATACATTTACACGAAGCAGCTCCATTTCGTTCAATACATTCAGCATTGGCACCACAAGGTGATGGTTCACAGGGTTTGATTTCTTCAATATCCTGTTGGATGCACTGAACGAATGCATTTCCTCCAAAACCCATTGGACATGAACATGAAACTGTATGGCTGATGACGCGACACTCTGCATTGGTTCCACAAGACCCTGGACATGGATCACGGCATTTGTTGTTGATGCAAGCCTGGGTTGATGAGCAATCCGGATTGATGATACACTCTGGTCGGCAATTAGGCGGTGATCCGAAGAATTCTGGTAAACATTGGCATGATGGTCCACTTGATCCAGATCGGCAAACTGCGTTCTGTCCACATGGCGATGGAACACAAGGATCGCGTGGTGTTTCGGGACCTTTAACTGTAGGTGTCACTGGTATATCTGTACAACGTCTGAACGGATCTCCCGTCTTTCCAGGTGGACATCCACAAATTGGACTGTGATTGATGACCTCACAGCGAGCATCGATGCCACATGAACCGCTACATGGATCAACACATTTTTTGTTGACACAAGCTTGATTTGCTGAGCACTCACTATTGATGACGCATTCTGGTCGACATTGTGGTGGTGCTCCAACATAACCATCAAGACATGAACACACAGCCTGATCGTTGATTTCTCGGCATTGACTGTTTGCTCCACATGGAGATGGTGAGCATGGAAGTGTTCGGGGGTCTTCCACTGTTGGCTTCTGTCGACAGCTTGTGAACGGATCTCCTTCGTATCCATCGACGCATGAGCAAACTGGTATGTGAGCAATGACTTCACAGCGTGCATTTATGCCACAAGTTCCTGGGCAAGGATCAACACATTTGTTGCGCAGACAAGCCTTATCTCTGGAACAATCGGCGCTAAGGGTACATTCTGGTCGACATCCATCGTAGGGATTTCCTTGATAATTATCTTGACAATGGCATTCTCCATTGAAACAATCAGCATTTGGACCACATGGTGATGGATTACATGGATCAGCAAGCTGTGGTTTCATAGTCGAGGGTGGTAAAATGTTGCAACGGACAAATGGATCTCCAGTATAACCATCAATGCAATTGCAAATTGGAACGTGGTTAAGGACATGACATCTAGCTTCGAAACCACATGATCCCGGGCATGGATCACGGCACTTCTGGTTGATACATGCTTCCGTTGGTCCACATTCGGAGTTAAGAACACATTCAGGTCGGCAGCTAGGTGGACTTCCAATAAAATCTGGCAGACATGAGCAAGCCGGGCTTCCACCAACAACTTGACATTTTGAATTTGGCCCACATGGTGATGGAACACAAGATGGTGGACGCTCTGTTGGCTGTGTATCAATGACAATAGCTGGAAATGGAATTTAATTAGAAATTAAGTTTCAAAAGGTTAAAAAGAAAAACTTACGAATTTTAGTGCATCTAACGAACGGATCCCCAGTCTGACCTCGTGGGCACGTACAAATCGGACTATGATTCTTGGTGGTACACAAAGCTCCAATACCGCATGTATGTGGGCATGGATCAACGCATTTGTTGTTGACACAAGCTCGTTCTGGAGAACATTCTGAACTAACAACACATTCTGGTTTACAATTTGGCGGTTGATCTATGAACCCACTCTGGCAGGAGCAAACTGCTTGGTTGTTGATATTTCGACAGATACTATTTGGTCCACACGGTGATGGCACACATGGGTTCTCACGAGGCATTTCTGGAATTTCCTTGCACTGGAAGAACGGGTCTCCAGTTAGTCCAGGTGGACATGTACATGTGGGAACGTGGTTTTCGACTCCGCAAATAGCACGATCCCCACAGATGTTATCACAAGGGTCAACACATTTGAAACGCACGCAAGCTTGCATAAGCTGGCAGTCTTCGTTGGCCTCACATTCTCTGCGGCATCCGCGGTCGGTATCATAAGCGTTTCCTTCGAATCCTTCGTGGCAGTAACAAGCTCCAGCACCATTTCGTTCACGGCATTCAGCATGCGGTCCACATGGCGATGGATCACATGGAGAACTTGGTGCTTCGGTTGTGATCATTCGGATAATCTGAGTGCATCCCAACAATGCATCTCCTTCAAAGCCATCCGCGCAGGTGCAAACTGGGTTGTGTTGAATAACCTTACAAACAGCATTATTTCCGCACGACCCAGGACAAGGATCAATGCACCGTTCATTTTGACATGCTAAGTTATTTTGACATTCGCCATCATTTGTACACTCAGGGCGACAATTTGGTGGCCGTCCGACGTAGTTCGCTTTACATGAGCACGCGGCCTGATCTCCAATTTCACGACACATTGAGTTGGGTCCACATGGTGATGGAACACATGGGTTTTGTGAATCGCGTGGATTTTCTTTTGCTTTAGTGCATGACACGAATGGATCTCCGGTTAGTCCTGGTGGACATGTACAAATTGGGTTATGATTTACAACTTGACATCTGGCACTTGATCCACAAGTTCCCGGACATGGATCGTTACATTTTGTATTCATGCAAGCACGATTCTGTGGGCACTCCGAACTGACAACACATTCTGGCTTGCAATTTGGTGGGGCACCGATATATCCTTCGTTACACGAGCACACAGCGTGTCCATTAATTTCATGACATTGGCTATAAGATCCACACGGAGATGGTTGACAAGGATTTATTGGAGCTTCTGTAACCGTTTCAATAATTCTACAGGTACTATGAGCATCTCCGGTAAATCCTTCAATACACAAACAACTTGGAGCATGGTTCAAGACCCTACATTCGGCATTCAAGCCACAAACTCCTGGACATGGATCTTGACATTTGTTGTTAATGCAAGCCTTTGTACGATCACAGTCTGAATTTTGAACACATTCCGGTCGACATCCGCTGTACGGGTCACCAAAGTATTCTGGCAAACATGTGCATGATCCAACTCCGTTTCGTTCGCGACAAACAGCATTAGCTCCACACGGCGATGGATTACATGGATTCCTTGGCTCGTCTGTTGGTTGAACTAGGAAAAAACGATAGAATTATAAGTATTAGTCATTGGGGAAAAAGGGTATTTCTTAGATATAAATACTTCTTTCAATGAAGGAACATCCTGAGAATGGATCACCGGTATACCCACTTTCACATTGGCATTGAGCATTATGCTTAATGACATTACACAAAGTGTGTATACCACAGGCTCCAGCACATGGATCACTACATTTTTGATTGATGCACGCCAAATTGGCTGGACATTCCGAACTACTTATACATTCGGGACGACAATTTGGTGGACGTCCAATATAATTGGATAGGCAGGAACATGCAGGTGAGCCACCAACTTCGAGACATTTCGAGTTGGGACCACATGGAGACGGCACACAAGGATTACCAGTTGGGATATCAATTTTGACTACTATATTGTGAAAGTAGTGGTAGAGCAGGCAAAGGTGTGTAGGTTGATAGTATGTAGTAGTAGTAGTAGATATAGATATATATATAACATTCATAAAAATAAAATAAAACACAAAAAATATAAATACATGCAAATAGAAATAAAACAAAACTATAACCTGTGGAGGGGGCTTGTCGGAGTAGGTTTATTTAGTGCTTATAATTGGGAACATGCAAAAATCTGTTATGATGCCAATTAAATCTATTGGTTTTATTAATACTTATATTCGTTTCGTGCGAATGAACTTTTCATACTTTTATTCAAACGAAGATAGCATTTTGAAACTATCAACTTGATTCCAGCTATGATGGCTTTCTTTTTAGATTGAGTGTTTCACTCCAACAAACCCCCTTCCCCAGAATAAGATCAACAACATAGACATAACATGCTTACACAAAATTTTTTCACATCTATTGAAGGGATCTCCGGTGTAACCCGGTGGGCAGGAGCATGCGGCGTAGTGATTGATAACCTGGCAGCGTGCCTCAGGGCCACATGTTCCCGGACATGGATCAATACATTTTTGATTCTCACATGACCGGTCCTGTGGGCACTCAGAACTAACTACACACTCTGGTCGACAGTTCGGTGCTGACCCAATAAAGTTACTCAGACAAGAACAAACAGCATGCCCGTTGATTTCGCGACATTGACTGTACGGTCCACATGGTGATGGAATACATGGATTTTCTGTTTCTGATAAATTCGAGAGGAAAAAGAGATAAGAGCGTCAGCCAAAAACAATTCAAATAAGGAAGATTAGTAGAAGTTTTGGTTTTCTGATTAGTGAGTGACATACTTGGTTCTGGTGGAGTTTGCTGAATCTCATGACACGCACTCAATGCATTTCCAGTAAATCCTGGAAGACACGCGCAGTTGGGAGAATGATTGACAACTTGACATTCGGCATTGCGTCCACAAACTCCTGGACAGGGATCTATGCATTTGTTGTTATTGCAGGACTTATCTCTTGGACAGTCACTATTACTGACGCACTCAGGACGACATCCACTGTACGGATCGCCAAAGTATTCATCAAGACAAGTGCACGAACCAGCTCCGTTTCGTTCCTTACACTGTGCGTTTGGTCCGCATGGCGATGGGTTACAAGGGCTGATGTTTTCGTTGGGAATTTCAATGGCTGTCGAAAGGAAATAATTTTGTAGAACTGAAGACTTGCTCAAATTTGGTGGTCTTACGTGTAGGATTACATCCGGAGAATGGATCCCCGCTAAAACCAGATTTGCATGAACATATCGGTGAGTGATTGACAACGTTACAATAAGCGTTGAAGCCACACGAACCAGGACAAGGATCCTTGCAGCGTTCGTTCACACAAGCAAGATTAGCTGCACATTCAGAGTTTATGGTACACTCTGGGCGACAATTTGGAGCACGACCAATGAAGTTTGGCAGACATGAGCAGACCGGAGACTCGCGAACTTCTCGACATTGTGAATTTGGCCCACAGGGACTGGGAACACAAGGCTTTTCTTGACGACCTTTTGGTGGTTCATCTAAAAATTATAATTGCATAAAACAGGTTGAACTTCAAAGGTAAAGGGTTATCACCAGTCTTACTTTCTTCTTTGATGCATCGTATAAATGGATCACCAGAGAAACTTGGTGGACAAGAACAAATGGGATTGTGATTGGTGACTTTGCAAAGAGCCATTTGGCCGCAAGTTCCCGGACATGGGTCAACACAGCGCAAATTCAAACAAGCTTTGTCTTGAGAGCACTCAGAACTAACGGAACACTCTGGTCGACAAGCTGGCGGCGAACCAATATGATTCGTAAGGCATGAGCAAACCGCATGTTCGTTTACCTCGCGGCAATTACTGTATGGGCCGCATGGCGATGGTCGACAAGGTTTATTAGGGGTTGGTGCTAAAAATTCGATAAATAAAATTAGAAATACTCCTTTCTCTTGGATAGTTGTAAACATACGAATTATCTCCTCCCGACAATATTCTGAAGGATTTCCAGTTAATCCTGTTGGACAGCTACAGCTTGGAGCATGATTAATGACATGGCATTCAGCGGCAACTCCACAAACTCCAGGACATGGGTCGCGACATTTGTTGTTAACACATGCGCGATTCTTGGCACAATCAGAATTCAATACACACTCTGGTCGACATTCGCTATACGGATCACCAGAGTAATCCGGTAAGCATGTACATGAACCAGCTCCGTTGCGTTCCTTACAGATGGCATTAGCTCCACATGGCGATGGATTGCATGGTTCGGCTCGTTCCGGTGGAATTTCAACTAACAGACAAAAAACAAGGATAGTGTTGAAAGACACGTCGAATTATCATAGAAATTTGAAGCCATACTTATTGGACTACACCCAGAGAATGGATCACCCGAATAATGATCGTTACACCGGCAGACTGGTCTATGTTTATTTACAGTGCAAGTGGTAAACGAACCGCATGACCCAACGCACGGATCTTGACATCTTTGATTGATGCAAGCCCGATTGCCAGGACATTCGGAATTCGATGTACACTCGGGTCGACAGTTAGGGGCACGTCCAATATAATTCGGCAAGCATGAACATATAGCATGTTCATTTTGACCAACCACCCGGCATTGTGAGTTTGGCCCGCACGGACTTGGCACACAGGGATTCTCATCCTTAGTATAAGTAATGATTTCTACATAATATAACCGAAAAACATGCAAGAAAGGGAGAAAGAGAAAGAAACAAAAAAAGCAATTTATGAGCATGCAAAGCGTGTCCTTAGGTGTTTTCGTCGTAGCTTACTCTTTTCTTCATATATACAGCGCAGGAACGGGTCACCGGTGAATTCGGGCATGCAGGTACATATCGGATTATGATTGACAGTTCTACACTTGGCGTTCAGTCCGCATGTGCCTGGACATGGATCTTTGCAATGTTGATTAATGCAAGACCGATCCTGAGCACATTCGGAACTGGACATACATTCTGGTCTACAGTTAGGTGGAGCGCCAATATAAGACGCTGTGCACGAGCATACCGCATGACCGTTGACAGCACGGCAGTTGCTATACAGTCCACATGGGCTTGGTTGACAAGGGTTCGTCTGGACAATTGGAACGACTGTGGATTGTGTGTGTGGATCGTGAGTATTTAATTTTTTGAGATTTTGTTAGGGTTGTTAGTTTGATCTTACTAGGGTCTTGAGGTATCAAATGACATCCGGTTATTGGATTTCCAGTATATCCTGGCAGACAATCACAGTGTGGAGAATGATTAACTACACCACATTCAGCGTTATATCCACACATTCCAGGACATGGGTCAATGCATTTGTTGTTTACACATGCCTTCGATTTGACACAGTCTGTATTGATGACGCATTCTGGCCTACATTCTACATAAGGGTCGCCAAAGTATTCAGGAATGCACTTACAAGATGCAGCTCGATTTCGCTCTTGACAGATGGCATTCAAGCCACAGGGAGATGGATTGCAGGGCATGACTGGTTCAGGTAGTTCTGAAAAATTCACCACTACATTTTAAAATCGATCGGTATTGAGTTGGTGTTTGAGTGTCTTACGTTGAACTTGGTGGTAGCATCCGGAAAACGGATCACCCGTGTAGCCCTGATTGCACATGCAAATCGGTGCATGTGATCGAACATAACATACAGCGTTTGATCCACACGAACCGAGACATGGATCAGCACAACGGGTGTTCATACAAGCTAAGTGTGAGGGACATTCCGAGTTGATGGTACATTCTGGTCGGCAGTTTGGAGGTCTGCCAACGTAATTAGCGACACATGAGCACACAGCTCCAGTGTTCGCCACTCTACATTGGGAATTTGAACCACATGGTGATGGCACACAAGGATTAGTTGGCTTCGTTGGTTCTATTTCTACTGGTGGAACTTAAAAAGCGAAATTAGTTTAGTTCTCGCGGGAATTCTTACAAGGTATTCTTACTTCTCACGGCAACACACAGTGTGAACGGATCACCTGTGTAACCCCTAGCACATGTGCATATCGGTGAATGATTTGTAACTCTACATCTAGCATTATTTCCACAAGTTCCAGGGCATGGGTCTCTGCAACGTTGATTGATACATGCCTTGTCCGATGCACACTCTGAGCTGATAACACACTCAGGTCGGCAATTTGGCGGGCTACCAATGTAATCAGGAAGACAAGAGCAGACAGGCCTATTTGCATTAACCTGACATGTGCTATACAGCCCACAAGGCGACGGTCTACAAGGATTTCTAACGGGTTCAATGGCCTTAACTAAAAATTTGAAATTCTTCTATGAAAAGGATTCTAATATTGGTAACAGCGTTTTGAAGCCTTACTTTCAGGGATCAAATGGCAAATTCTTAAGGGATTTCCAGTATATCCTGGTGCACAACTGCACACCGGAAGATGGTTGTTCACTCTACAATCTGAGTTAATACCACACAAATCTACACACGGATCCACACATTTCATATTTACACAAGACTTGGTGCGAGGACAATCAGAATTTTGGACACATTCCGGACGGCAGTTCAAATATGGATCACCAAAGTAATTTTGCATGCAAGTACATGAACCAGCACCATTACGTTCCTTACAAAAAGCGTTCGATCCGCACGGTGATGGATGACACGGATCTACAAAATCTGGCACCACTAATGTTTTTTTTTTGTTTTGGACGAATATAATATAGGACAAAAGAAAAAAGGAAAAAATGATATTTACATAATACGAATAAAATAGCCAAAATGAAATTATCATGCATAGTGAAGAAGGTGAAGTGCGTAAAGAAATGAGGGATGGTAATTTTTTTCTTCTGACGAGCTAAAAATCTTAAACGCCTAGACTTACCTTGACGCATGTTGCAACCAGCATAAGGATCACCTTCGTGACCCTCAATACATGAGCAGATTGGTTTGTGATTCTGAGAGCTGCATACGGCATTGAAGCCACAAGCTCCGATACATGGATCTTCACATCGTTGACGTATGCAAGCTCGATTAGATGGGCAGTCTTGATGGATAACACACTCCGGACGGCAATTTGGTGGTGCACCGAACATGCCAGTCGAACATGTGCAGACCGCACGACTATCCATTTCGCGGCATTCAGCGTTTGGCCCACATGGGCTTGGAATGCACGGATAGACATTAGGTGTTGGTTGTAAAGCTATTAGGATTGTTTGAATAAAAGAATAAGCGATAGTGTACAAAAATTTCACAGATTGACTTACGTTTTGGAACACATTGTTCAAATGGATCTCCAATAAAGTCTGCTGGACAGGAACAAATTGGATTGTGATTAACAACTTGACACTTGGCATTGAAACCACAAGTTCCGGCGCACGGATCGACGCATTTCTGATTGATGCAAGCTAAGTTTTGATCGCATTCGGCACTAACAACACATTCAGGCCGACATGCTGGTGGTGACCCGAAGTAACCCACTTGACATGAGCACGTTGGACGACCGTCGATAACACGGCATAAACTGTTCGCACCGCATGGTGTTGGCTCACAGGGGCTTCTTGGACCAGTAGCTATAGAGATATACAAAATGCCGTTACCATAGGGGTGACTGAAACCTATTGTATTGAACTACTTACGAGTTGATACACGTTTGCAACCAGTGAATGGGTCTCCTTCATAACCTCGTTGACAGCTACATGTTGGAACGTGGTTCGCTACCGAACATTCGGCATTAATTCCGCAATTGCCCGTACAAGGATCGCGACAATGCTGTTTTATGCAAGCCAAAGCCGATGAGCATTCCGAGTTGTAGACACATTCCGGACGACATCCTGTAGTATAGGGATCTCCAATATATGGATCGATACAACTACAACGTTGAACTCCGTTACGTTCGGAACAAACTGCATTTTCAGCGCATGGGTTTGGATAGCATGGATCTGTTCGGTCTCGTGGTTCTAAAAGAAAATAAAAATAAGCAAAAAAAAAAAACCTGAGTGACAGTCCATAGTCTTACTTTCTGGAGTTGGTGAGCACCCAACAAATGCGTCACCTTCATATCCTTCATCACAACTACAGTGAGCTGAGTGTGAGATCACCGTGCAGCGGGCATTTAGTCCACATGTATTTTCACATGGATTTTGGCATTTTTCTTGAATACAAGCCTTATCCAAAGGACATTCGCTATTTAGAGAACATTCCGGCCGGCAGTATGGTGGACTTCCAATATAGTTAGCAACACATGAGCAAACTGGTCGTCCTTGTTTCACTTGACAAATGGAGTTTGATCCACATGGTGACGGTAAACATGGATTTGTGGGACGTTTCGGTGGACCAACTTCAGGTGAGACTGGAATTCGTGAACATGAAACAAATGGATCGCCTTCAAAGCCTGGTTCACAGCCACAAACTGGGTTATGATTTAAAACTTCACAGCGGGCTCCAATTCCACAAGTACCTGGACATGGATCAGTACATTTTTGATTGATGCACGCCTTGTTGAGAGCACATTCTGAACTAACAACGCATTCAGCTTGACAAACAGGTGGTGCACCCTTATATCCTGGTAGACAAGAACAAGCTGCATAGCCTTCAGGTGTGCTAAAGCAACGGCTATAAGACCCACAAGGGGATGGTTCACATGGATTCCCTAAAGGCTTATCTCTTGGTGGTAGATAGAATGGGTGGCAAGCTGTAAAAGCATCACCGGCGTAACCTTCTTGACAAATACACACCGGAGCGTGATTTACGACGTGACAGTTTGCATGAATGCCACAGACTCCAACACAAGCATCCACACAACGAGTGTTTACACAAGATTTATCCATTGAACAGTCGGAATTAAGAACACATTCAGGGCGGCATCCAACAAGAGCATCGCCAAAATATCCCTTTTTGCAGACGCAAGTTAAACCTCCTTTGCCGCGCTTACAATTAGTATTAGCGCCGCATCTGACGGTATTGCAGGTTTCTTCCTGTGTAGGATTTACTGGTGATGGGGCCGAACAGTGCTCATAGGGATTTCCAAACAGACCCTGTGGGCATGAACAAACTGGTCGGTGTTCAAAAACGTAACAGTCTGCGTTATGACCACAAGACCCTGGACATGGATCTAAGCAGTTTTGATTCACACAAGCTCTATTGAAGGGACAATCTGAGTTTGATAAACATTCTGGGCGACACCGTGGGTTGTAAATAGCATCTGGTCCAAAGCACGGATCGCATAGTGCAACGCCATCTCCATAAACCGAACACACATCACTGGGTCCACATGGTGAAGGGTTACAAGGATCGCGAGTAACGTTCTTGAAGACTGGGATGCATTGCAAGAATGAATCGCCCACATAGCCTTCGATACATGCGCAGGTCGGTGTGTGCTGGATGACTTTACACAAAGCGTTAATACCGCAAACACTTGCTGAACATGGATCTATGCACTTCCTATTGATACAAGCATTTGTTGGCCCACAATCCGAATTGATAACACATTCTGGTCGACATCCACTCTGAGGATCTCCAAGATACTCCGGCAGACATGAGCATACAGCACGGTTGTTCATTACCTTGCATTCGGTATTAAGTCCACATGGACTTGGCTCACACGGATTTTTACCAGGTGTCTTTGGAGTGTCCATGGTGAAGCATCGTATTCCCGGATTTCCAGCCAAACCTGGATTGCATGTACAAACTGGATGATGTTCTTCCACGCGACAGTTGGCTTGTACACCACAAGCTCCAGGACATGGATCGTAACATTTAAAGCCCATACAAGCCTTATCATTGGCACAGTCACTATCAACTTGACACTCATACCGCTGACATCCTTCAGGACTTGTTGGATCACCGACTAGACCTTGAGGGCAGCTGCAAACACGATCGTTTGGCCCCTGCATCGAACAGATGGCATTTGGTCCACATGGATTTGGCTCACAAGCACTTCGTGGTGGCTCGCGACATCCGCCGTACGGATCACCAATGAATCCTGAACTACAGTAGCATTGCTCCCTGTTTCCAACGATATAACAATCTGCATTCTTTCCACAAGGACCAGGGCGGCATAATTCAACAGTTACTGCTGGTTCCTGACAAAGTTTGAAAGGATTGCCAACTTTGTTGTCTGCGCAAAAGCAAACTGGATCACGTCCTGAGTCACACACTGCACCCTGTCCGCATGGATTTGGATCGCAGGGGTTGGTTGGTGCCACACATCCTCGGATGGTATTTGGACTTTCAACATAATTCGGTAAACATGTGCACTTTGAAAATCCATTACTAAGAATTGTGCACTGGGTGTTTGGTCCACAAGGTGATGGATCACATGGGTTCGAAGGCAGTTCGCATGGCACGTTTGGTGGTTGACCTTCATATTCTGGCAGGCAGAAACATATTGGCGAGTTTGATACAACACGACATCCACTGTTCGGTCCACATGGGTTTGGTAAACATTCATCTCCTTCAGGAACTGAAATAAAATTAAATTAACATCTAGATCCAAGGAGAAATTAATGCAAATACTTACTGCAATTTTTGAAAGGATTTCCAGTCAAACCCTTGGGACAGAGGCATATTGGGTTGCCTCGATCAAGTTCGCACAGAGCGTTCACACCGCAAGGGTTTGGATCGCACGGATTTGTTGGAGGATTACAGCTCAATTCTGGGTTCCCACCGTATCCTGGCGGGCACTTACATACACCTTGATGGTTGATCACATCACAAAGGGCATTCAAACCGCATCTGCATGGTGATGAACATTTTCCATTAACACATGCTTCATTTGAATCACACTCGGAATCTGATCGGCATCCCTGAACTCGTTGGCACTCCACATAAGCGTTTCCAACAAATCCACTGAAACAATGACACTCAATTCCATGATTTGCTGGAATGCATTCGGCATTCTCTCCGCAAGAGTCTTCCATGCACGGATTGACACATCTTCGATTCAATCGATCACAAAGCTTATCCGGTGGACAATCTTCATTGTATTGACAAACTGAACTTACGTCATGAGCTAGAGGTTTATGTAAGGTGAACAGAATCGTGATTGAAATGTACAGTGATGTATACAGGTGAAGTGAGAAAAAAAAAAACAAAAGCAGATACAAAAATCAAGTGATGTCCTTCTTGTATCCTATTGTTTTACAAACCTGGTTGACATCCAACGAAACCGTTACCCTGATAGCCATCTTCACAACTGCAGTCGGAGCCATGATTTGTGTTTATACAGATCGCATTAAAGGCACAAGGATTATGCACATCACAAGGATGTTGGCATTTCTCACCGATGCAAGCCTCTGTTATGCCACAATCTTCATTGCGTGTGCATTCAACTGTTTTAGGTACAATTTTTGAAAAAAGTTGGTGGTGATTGTGCGGTAAAGAAAAGTAGAGAAAAATAGTTTTTTTTGTGTATGAGACAATAAGTTCAAAAAAGGTGCTGAAGGATAAACATTTGACAACAAAATGACTAATTCTCAAAAAATGAAGAGGTAGCAACAACACTTTGTGTATTGTACATTACTCTTCTATATGTACAAACTGTGATCCTTGATAGATTATTGCTTGGAGATTTTGGGTTTTGTGAGTTGTTGTTTTTGTTTAGAGAGTTAAAAAGTAGTATAAGGTTAAAAACGGTTAGTTTCTTACTTGTTCCCATTGGTGTACATTTGATTGTTGGATTTCCTTCATGTTCTTTTGGACACGAACATATGGGTCGATGCATTTTTGCAACACACTTTGCAGTTGGTGCACAAACTTCAGCAAACTCACATGGATTTTGACACAAATCCATATAACAAGCCTCAGTATCAATGCAATCGTTGTTCGATTGACAAGGTTCGGGTGTTTTAGCATTGCCCGGCGATTCTGTATGCGTCGATTAGAGGTTAGAAGTATTATTATTAGTGAACATTATTGGTTAAACATTTATAAATGATTTGATGAAAAAGAGTTAAACGTGTTCTATTTACACAATAAAAATTTAAATTAAAAATTTTTTTAAGCAGTATTTGTACAAAATTGTTAAGGATTTAAAAAAAAATCTATTGTGGTGAGGGAATAAAATTGGAATAAGCTAAGGTGCATTTTAAGATTATTATACAAGTTAAAAATAAAATTGTTAAGGTTTTTGCTTCAATTAGAAAAAGATCAATTTCATTTGTGCGTTCGATTTATTATCAAGAAACAATTTTGAGTGGACGTCTAGAAACGTCATGGATAATTTTGATGGTAAAAGAAAAATCAAAAGACTATTCACCACGTACGATAATCGAAGTTATATGATTTTATATTCCTTTGTGTAGTTGTTGCGTCAGCATATATCAGCTGCATTTCAACAAGGGTTTACAACAATACAAACAAATCCAGATTGCTTTGGCGATATACCCGAACCCGGTCATTAATTTCACAATTTCCTACAGAATATCTTTGTGAAATTGCTGTCCCCGAGGCATCGCTTTAGCTGTTCTGACACGAGGAAACTTAATTGTAAACGTCATTCAAGAGACATGCCAAGATAAATGGTTTCGTTTTAGTTAGAGATAACCGTTACGTTTTTGAATTTTTAAAAGAGGGTATATGGAAGCCTTATTTCTGTAAAGTAAAAGTATAAATGACCTCTTGTTGCAGTCTCAACGGTTTTCTTGCATTCACCCAACTAATCCAATATTATTCCCTCATGTCTTTTATTTTAAAATATTTCCAATTAATGATCTCGACCAAAATTATACCGAGTGAAATGTTATGAGCATTGCTGCTTCTTTCATTTTTCTACACAATTTACAGATTTTTACTGCAAGATACAAATAAGAAAACGAAATATGTACAACCAATGCAAATTATGTCAAATAATTTGGTAAACTAGGTGTGAATTATAAAATGAAAACAAAAAATTGTTAATGAATATTAATGTTATACCTGTAACACAATCAATATTATCATCATCAGTTTGCGAATCACAAATAACACGACAACGACCTGCTGCGCAGAGTTCCTTAACTCCACAATTTGTATCGTTGACACAAACCTTTTCAATGACGACGTCACCAACAGTCGTTGATATCAATGTTGTTGGTATTAAATTGTCATCTGGGGAAGTAGTTGTAGGTATTGGGAATAATGTTGGTGTTGTTGGTGTTTCATTTTCTTCAATGCTTGTTGAACGTGTCTCACCACCAATTGATACAGATGGTGTTGTGATTTTTTCTAATCCCTCGCCCGTAGTAGTTTGTATTGGAGGCGATGTTTCCTCAATTATCACAGGCAATGTTGTATCATACTTTACCGTTGTGGTAAAGTTATTAGACATTATTGTGGTCAGGTTACTATAATCAACCTCAAGTGAAGTGTCCCCACGAGTTGATGGTCGTTTAGTATTTTCTACAAACATAACAGTATGATCGGAGACTAGTGAGGGATTTTCTGTTGTTGTACCAAATCTAACTTCATCAGAAGTTGTTGTTGGTCCAATTGCAGAAGTTGTTGAATCTAATTTTGTTTTGTTATCAAATCGTGTTGAGGTAGGCCCAGCCTGCGTGGTTGAACCCACAGGAAGTGATGTTTCAGTTTTATCTTCCATAGTGGTTGTTGCATCGGTTCTAGTTTCCGCTGTAGAACTAATTGATGGTAATGTAGTTTTGACTCCACGCAAAGTTGTTGAATCTGTAAGCACAGTTGTTGTTTCAACTGATCTTTCTGTTGTATAAGAATCATTCTTTCCTAGAGTTGCAGAAGTACTTATTCTTCCTGTCAAATCATCGTCTCCCTTAGTTGATTCGAATGATGTTGTTGAGCTTGATCCATCAAAACTACTCGCAGTTGTTGAGTAAATAGATTCTGTTATATTATTTTCACCAATGCGATAGGTCTTAGGCCCAGCCTTTGTGCTGCTATCAGCTTCTGATACCGTAGGAGCTACGGTCGTTGTGAGGTTTTTGATTGACGTCTTAGTTTTTTCTGTTGTTGTTAACGAACTTATTTCTGGGTAAACTGTGCTTGACTTTTCAGATGTGGTATCTTCAGTCACCGAACTGGTAGTTGTTTTAATTTTTGGTTTTGACGTCTGTTTTGTTGTCATTGGGGTTAGTGTTGTTGATGATTCCTCATTAGCCGACGATACCGTTGATGAAACTACACCATCGTTATCGATACTAGTCGTTGTCTGTTGCATTGTTGGTGTTGTTGACTCAGAAGTTATGTTAGTGTTATCAGGACTAAAACCACTCCTATCGATAATAACCGGCTTAGGGGTGGTAGTGTCAAATGTTATGGAGGTAGTAGCAGTGGCAGTAGTACTTGTTACTTCAGTTAAATTGGTAGTGGTAGTAGAAGTGGTAGTGGTTGTTATATTTGCTAAAGATTATTTACATAATTAAATTGGTGTTTTTTTTTAATAAATAAAACAAAAAATTTTGAAAATATATATACAAGGTTTACAACAAAACTTTCAAACAAAAAAATGAGATACTCCACCAGAGCTTCAGGATTATAGGCTAAGGTAGAGAACTCTGGTGAGAATCAATTATTGTCGCTAATAATTTAAATAATTTTTGGCATTTTAGTTAAAATGTTATAATATGTTACATATTTTTGGTGCAGTTAAATTATGTGCGACGTTAATAAGTCATTAAACATTAATATTTACAATTTTTTTTTCAAATAAAAGCTAATTTTTGGATATAAAATGACACTTACCTTTTATGCAAGCTCCAGTTGTTGGATCGCATGTTGTTCCATATGGGCAGTGTTCACAACCTGATGCACCACCTGAAAGTTTGATAGAAAACGAATTTTATTTGGGTAAGATGCAGGAAGAAAAGTATAACTGTATTTTAAAAACGCAAATGTTCGTTAAGGCATGAGCGAATAGTACTTTATTTAGTAGGTACATCACTTAAAACCTTTTCGGCACCAACAAACATGTAAACGGTAGTGTACCGACAGTTTCTATCAACAGATTAGTCAAAAGGCTTTTCGCCTTAATTTTTAGTCAAAACAAACAGTCACGTTCACTGCATGATAGATATTATGCCAATATGCTTCAGAAGCGAGGTAACTTAAAACTGATTTCAAATGTCACTACCTTACCTACCAACAATACACATTTATTAAAAATCTTAAATATAGGTGCTTACGTTGACAATGGCATCCATCGCATTGCGCGTCACCGTGACAGTCCGAGCTTCGTTGACATTCGCATACTATAACAAAAAATTAAACAATAAATCAGTATTATAAATCTGCCTCCTTAAACCGTTTTTCTTTTCTAGAAATTCATTAAATAATTGGGACAATTTATTTATGCCAGAATATACTGTATTCTAAGATATTTGACAGAGAGACAACAAATCTGACCATTATTGAATGCCCATAGTCACATGTTTGATTTAACTTACCCTTGACACAAACCGGATGGTGTTGTTTAACTTGGCATTCTTGATCCTTTGCGCACGGATTTGCATATGAGCAGGGATCCACACACAACGAATTGACACAAGCTCTTTGTGAAGGGCATTCATTGCTTGAAGTGCATCCGATTTCTGTAAAATTTCAATTCGACATTAAGTAAAAAGTTCTACAAAACAAAAATTTCGCTAAGCAGCTGTTTTTTTTTTAAATAATGAATTGTTTTTTTTTTTTCTGAAATAGAACATAATAATCTTAAAAGAAATACAATTTTATTTAAATAAAACAGCTCAGCACAACATATACACATGCAAGCGTTGAAAATATTATTTATGTCTAAAAAGTAAAAAAAAAACTTATCAAGCCAATACAACTACCATCACCTTGCAAATATTTACAAATATAATACAACAACCAATATAAATTAAAAAAAACAACAAACATATTTTGTCTTCCTTCATACCCCCCTGGCTAACATATTTGAAGGACATTGTTTGTATATTCAGCCTTCAGAACACATGCGGAACAATAATTATTTTCTAAAACTGCGATGAAATTCTCGTCCATGGACTGCTGTCAAGTTTGACAGATAACAGTGTGAAACATTTAAATAGCGGTAACATAAAACTCATGCATAAAAATATGTCAACTCATTTTCAAAATTATGAGTAAAAAGCCTGTGTTTTTTGGAACCCATTTTGTAAACGGTATTATAACGAAATATAATGGATTTGGTTGCACTTAACAAAAAGATGGTGCATTCGTATGAGCCGTATGTTGATAAGTGAAGAGTAGCTCTGAAAAATGAAGTAAAAAAAAGGAGGCATACAGATAGAAAGGGATAAGGATAAGATGAACATGGAAAGGAGAGAGCAAGAGAGAAAGAGTACAACAAAAACAGGACGCGAAAATCTGTTTCGTATTTTTTTATGCGTACAATGTATTTGCACCGATACCCATAAATAGAGTTTTACAGATATTTGCAGGCCCTGCAGGCGTAAGTTGCAGTTTAGGTGCATTTCTTACGCACTCACATGGGTCTTAACTTGCAACATTCCATTTGCTTGCTTGCAACATTCCGAAAGTCATTTTTGATTTTTTTTTTAAAGGAGACTGGAAGGTTTACCTGGTATCACGTGACAGGCTGGTGTATTAACATCTGCATCTGCATTGCAAAAGCACATAGCCGTATGGTTTAAGGTTCTACATACGTGAAAGCTCAATTGGGAACAAGGTGAATAAGTGAAGCAAGGGTCAGAACAATCAGAACGGAGGCATATTTGAAAGTCAGCGCACTCAAAGTCACTTGTACAAGTGCTTGAAGTGTGATTAAAAAGAGGCGTAGAATAAGGGATCGTCGTTGTTAAAATATTTGTCCTATTAGTGAGCAACAAAGTTATTTCGTAGGCAGTAAATGAAGCTTCGGTTGTTGTGAGATTTCGTATCGTGGGTACAGATTCTTGTGTTGTTGATATCGTACTTATTGGTGGATATTCTGTGATTGCCTCTTCAGTCGTAGTACCTTCAATCATCGAACTAGATGTTGTATTCATACGAACTTCAGTGAAGGGGACACCAGACGTTGTTTGTGGCATTGTTGGTGTTGTTGACTCAGAGGATACGCTGGTCATCGAACTAGATGTTGTATTCATACGAACTTCGGTGAAAGGGACACCATACGTTGTCTGTTGTAGTGTTGGTGTTGTTGATTCAGAGGGTACGCTAGTTATTCCAGTGAGATCAACAACAGAAGAAGTTGTGTCTATAGTTTCTGGTGAAGGTGTCTGTGCTGTTATTCTTTCTTTATCCATTTCAGTAGTAGTTAAAGGTCCCACAGTAGATATGGAACTTATTTTTGTTTGAATATCTAAGCTGGTTGAGGTGGTCCCACTTTGTGTTGTTGAATCGAAAGGAAGCGATGTTTCCATTCCTTCTTGCACAGTGGTTGGTTTATCGGGTTTTTCCTTCGTTGTAGAACTTGTTGTAGTAGCAGATCCTGGTTTCGTTGAAGCTTCGATGGTTGTGAGATTTCGTATCGGCGGTGCAGATTCTTCTGTTGTTGAAATCGTACTCATTGGTGGATATTCTGTGATTGACTCTTGAGTCGTAGTACCTTCAGTCATCGAGCTAGATGTTGTAATCATACGAGCTTCGGTGAAAGGGACACCAGACGTTGTCTGTAGCAGTGTTGGTGTTGTTGATTCGGAGGGCACGCTAGTTATTCGAGTAAGATCAACAACAGAAGTAGTTGTGTCTATAGTTTCTGGTGAAGGTGCCTGTGTTGTTATTCTTTCTTTATCCATTTCAGTAGTAGTAAAAGGTCCCACAGTAGATATGGAACTTATTTTTGTTTGAATATCTAAGCTTGTTGAGGTGGTCCGACTTTGTGTCGTTGAATCGAAAGGAAGTGATGTTTCCGTTCCTTCTTGCACAGTGGTTGTTTTCTCGGGTTTTTCCTTCGTTGTAGAACTTGTTGTAGTATCAGATCCTGGTTTCGTTGAAGCTTCGGTGGTTGTGAGATTTCGTATCGGCGGTACAGATTCTTCTGTTGTTGAAATCGTACTCATTGGTGGATATTCTGTGATTGACTCTTGAGTCGTAGTACCTTCAGTCATCGAACTAGATGTTGTAATCACACGAACTTCGGTGAAAGGGACACCAGACGTTGTCTGTAGCAGTGTTGGTGTTGTTGATTCGGAGGGCACGCTAGTTATTACAGTGAGATCAACAACAGAAGTAGTTGTGTCTATAGTTACTAGTGAAGGTGTCTGTGTTGTTATTCTTTCATTATCGATTTCAGTAGTAGTTAAAGGTTCCACAGTAGATATGGAACTTGTTTTTGCTTGAATATCAAACCTGGTTGAGGTGGTCCCACTTTGTGTTGTTGAATCGAAAGGAAGTGATGTTCCTTCTTGCACAGTGGTTTTTTTCTCGGGGTTTTCCTTCGTTGTAGAACTTGTTGTAGTAGCAGATCCTGGTTTCGTTGAAGCTTCGGTGGTTGTGAGATTTCGTATCGGCGGTACAAATTCTTCTGTTGTTGAAATCGTACTAATTGGTGGATATTCTGTGATTGACTCTTGAGTCGTAGTACCTTCAGTCAACGAACTAGATGTTGTAATCATAGGAACTTCGGTGAAAGGGACACCAGACGTTGTCTGTAGCAGTGTTGGTGTTGTTGATTCAGAGGGTACGCTAGTTATTCTAGTGAGATCAACAACAGAAGAAGTTGTGTCTATAGTTTCTGGTGAAGGTGGCTGTGCTGTTATTCTTTCTTTATCCATTTCAGTAGTAGTAAAAGGTCTCACAGTAGATATGGAAATTATTTTTGTTTGAATATCTAAGCTGGTTGAGGTGTTCCCACTTTGTGTTGTTGAATCGAAAGGAAGCGATGTTTCCATTCCTTCTTGCACAGTGGTTGGTTTATCGGGTTTTTCCTTCGTTGTAGAACTTGTTGTAGTATCAGATCCCGGTTTCGTTGAAGCTTCGGTGGTTGTGAGATTTCGTATCGGCGTTACAGATTCTTCTGTTGTTGAAATCGTACTCATTGGTGGATATTCTGTGATTGACTCTTGAGTCGTAGTACCTTCAGTCATCGAACTAGATGTTGTAATCATACGAACTTCGGTGAAAGGGACACCAGACGTTGTCTGTAGCAGTGTTGGTGTTGTTGATTCGGAGGGTACGCTAGTTATTCCAGTGAGATCAACAACAGAAGAAGTTGTGTCTATAGTTTCTGGTGAAGGTGTAGGTGCTGTTATTCTTTCTTTATCCATTTCAGTAGTAGTAAAAGGTCCCACAGTAGATATGGAAATTATTTTTGTTTGAATATCTAAGCTTGTTGAGGTGGTCCCACTTTGTGTTGTTGAATCGAAAGGAATTGATGTTTCCGTTCCTTCTTGCACAGTGGTTGTTTTCTTCGTTGTAGAACTTGTTGTACTATCAGATCCTGGTTTCGTTGAAGCTTCGATGGTTGTGAGATTTCGTATCGGCGGTACAGATTCTTCTATTGTTGAAATCGTACTCATTGGTGGATATTGTGTGATTGACTCTTGAGTCGTAGTACCTTGCGTCATCGAACTAGATGTTGTTATCATACGAACTTCGGTGAAAGGGACACCAGATGTTGTCTGTAGCAGTGTTGGTGTGGTTGATTCAGAGGGTACGCTAGTTATTCCAGTGAGGTCAACAACAGAAGTAGTTGTTTCCTTAGTTTCTGGTGAAGGTGTCTGTGTTGTTATTCTTTCTTCATCCATTTCAGTAGAAGTGAAAGGTCCCATAGTAGATATGGAATTTATTTTTGTTTGAATATCTAAGCTGGTTGAGGTGGTCCCAATTTGTGTTGTTGAATCGAAAGGAAGTGATGTTTCCATTCCTTCTTGCACAGTGGTTGTTTTCTCGGGTTTTTCCTTCGTTGTAGAACTTGTTGTAGTATCAGATCCTGGTTTCGTTGAAACTTCGGTGGTTGTGAGATTTCGTATCGGCGGTACAGATTCATCTGTTGTTGAAATCGTACTCATTGGTGGATATTCTGTGATTGACTCTTGAGTCGCAGTACCTTCAGTCATCGAACTAGATGTTGTAATCATACGAACTTCGGTGAAAGGGACACCAGACGTTGTCTGAAGCAGTGTTTGTGTTGTTGATTCAGAGGGTACGCTAGTTATTCCAGTGAGGTCAACAACAGAAGTAGTTGTTTCCTTAGTTTCTGGTGAAGGTGTCTGTGTTGTTATTCTTTCTTTATCCATTTCAGTAGAAGTTAAAGGTCCCATAGTAGATATGGAATTTATTTTTGTTTGAATATCTAAGCTGGTTGAGGTGGTCCCACTTTGTGTTGTTGAATCGAAAGGAAGTGATGTTTCCATTCCTTCTTGCACAGTGGTTGTTTTCTCGGGTTTTTCCTTCGTTGTAGAACTTGTTGTAGTATCAGATCCTGGTTTCGTTGAAACTTCGGTGGTTGTGAGATTTCGTATCGGCGGTACAGATTCTTCTGTTGTTGAAATCGTACTCATTGGTGGATATTCTGTTATTGACTCTTGAGTCGTAGTACCTTCAATCGTCGAACTGGATTCTGTAGTCCTATGAACTTCAGTGAAAGTGACACTAGACGTTGTCTGTGGCAGTGTTAGTGTTGTTGACTCAGATGGTATGCTAGTTGTTCCAGTGAGATCAACAACAGAAGTAGTTGTGTCTATAGTTCCTGGTGAAGGTGTCTGTGTTGTTATTCTTTCTTTATCCATTTCAGTAGTAGCAAAAGGTCCCACAGTAGATATGGAATTTATTTTTGTTTGAATATCTAAGCTTGTTGAGGTGGTCCCACTTTGTGTTGGTGAATCGAAAGGAAGTGATGTTTCCGTTCCTTCTTGCACAGTGGTTGTTTTCTCGGGTTTTTCCTTCGTTGTAGGACTTGTTGTTCTAGCAGATCCTGGTTTCGTTGAAGCTTCAGTGGTTGTGAGATTTCGTATCGGCGGGACAGATTGTTCTGTTGTTGAAATCGTACTCATTGGTGGATATTCTGTGATTGACTCTTGAGTCGTAGTACCTTCAGTCATCGAACTAGATGTAATCATAGGAACTTCGGTGAAAGGGACACCAGACGTTGTCTGTAGCAGTGTTGGTGTTGTTGATTCAGAGGGTACGCTAGTTATTCCAGTGAGATCAATAACAGAAGAAGTTGTGTCTTTAGTTTCTGGTGAAGGTGTATGTGTTGTTATTCTTTCTTTATCCATTTCAGTAGTAGTAAAAGGTCCCACAGTAGATATGGAACTTATTTTTGTTTGAATATCTAAGCTGGTTGAGGTGGCCTCACTTTGTGTTGTTGAATCGAAAGGAAGTGATGTTTCCATTCCTTCTTGCACAGTGGTTGTTTTCTCGGGTTTTTTCTTCGTTGTAGAACTTGTTGTAGTATCAGATCCTGGTTTCGTTGAAGCTTCGGTGGTTGTGAGATTTCGTATCGGCGGTACGGATTCATCTGTTGTTGAAATCGTACTCATTGGTGGATATTCTGTGATTGACTCTTGAGTCGTAGTACCTTCAGTCATCGAACTAGATGTTGTTATCATACGAACTTCGGTGAAAGGGACACCAGACGTAGTCTGTAGCAGTGTTGGTGTTGTTGATTCGGAGGGCACGCTAGTTATTCCAGTGAGATCAACAACAGAAGTAGTTGTGTCTATAGTTTCTGGTGAAGGTGCCTGTGTTGTTATTCTTTCTTTATCCATTTCAGTAGTAGCAAACGGTCCCACAGTAGATATGGAACTTATTTTTGTTTGAATATCTAAGCTTGTTGAGGTGGTCCCACTTTGTGTTGGTGAATCGAAAGGAAGTGATGTTTCCGTTCCTTCTTGCGCAGTGGTTATTTTCTCGGGTTTTTTCTCCGTTGTAGAACTTGTTGTAGTTTCAGATCCTGTTTTCTTTGAAGCTTCCGTGGTTGTGAGATTTCGTATCGGCGGTTCAGATTCTTCTGTTGTTGAAATCGTATTGATTGGTGGATATTCTGTGATTGACTCTTGAAACGTAGTACCTTCAGTCATCGAACTAGATGTTGTAATCATACGAACTTCGGTGAAAGGGACACCAGACGCTGTCTGTAGCAGTGTTGGTGTTGTTGATTTGGAGGGCACGCTAGTTATTCCAGTGAGATCAACAACAGAAGTAGTTGTGTCTATAGTTACTAGTGAAGGTGTCTGTGTTATAATTCTTTCATTATCCATTTCAGTAGTAGTTAAAGGTCCCACAGTAGATATGGAACTTATTTTTGCTTGAATATCAAACCTGGTTGAGGTGGTCCCACTTTGTGTTGTTGAATCAAAAGGAACTGATATTTCCGTTCCTTCTTGCACAGTGGTTGCTGTCTCGGGTTTTTCCTTCCTTGAAGAACTTGTATCAAATCCTGGTTTCGTTGAACCTTCTGATGTTGTGAGATTCCGTATCGTTGGTACAAATTCTTCTGCTGTTGAAATCGTTCTTATTGGTGGATATTCTGTGATTGACTCTTGACTGGATGCTGAAGTCCTGCGAACTTCCGTGAAAGGCACACTAGACGTTGTCTGTGGCAGTGTTAGTGTTGTTGACTCAGATGGTATGCTAGTTGTTCCAGTGAGATCAACAACAGAAGTAGTTGCGTTTATAGTTTTTGGAGAGGGTTTTTGCGTTTTAATTTGTTTTTCCAGTGCCCCAGAAGTGGTAAAAGGTCTCACTTCAGGAGAGTTGGAACTGAATTGTGTTGTGTCATCAAAGCTGGTTGAGGTGGTTCCAGCTTGTGTAGTTGAATCAAAACGAACTGACGTTTCCGTTCCTTCTTGCGCAGTGGTTGTTTTCTCGGGTTTTTCCTTCGTTGTAGAACTTGTTGTAGTATCAGATCTTGGTTTCGTTGAAGCTTCGGTGGTCGTGAGATTCCGTATCGTTATTAATGATTCTTCTGTTATATAAATCGTACTCATTGGGGGATATTCTGTGATTGACTCTTGATGCGAAGTACCTTCAGTCATCGAACTGGATGTTGTATTCATGCGAACTTCGGTGAAGAGGACACCAGACGTTGTTAGTGGCTGTGGTGTTGTTGCTGACTCAGAGGATACCCCAGTTGTTCCAATGAAATCAACAACAGAAGTAGTTGTGTCTATAGTTCTTGGAGAGGCTGTTTGTGTTGTTATTAGTTGATTTTCAACTTCACCAGCAGTTGTGACAGGTCTCACTACAGGAGAAATAGAACTGAATTTTGTTGTGTCATCAAAGCTGGCTGAGGTGGTCCTAGCTTGTGTAGTTGAATCAAAAGGTACTGATGTTTCCGTTCCTTCTTGCGCAGTGGTTGTTTTCTCGGGTTTTCCCTTCGTTGTAGAACTTGTTGTAGTATAAGATCCTGGTTTCGTTGAAGCCTCGGTGGTTGTGAGATTTTGTATTGTGGGTACAGATTTTTCTGTTGTTAATATCGTACTCATTGGTGGATATTCTGTGATTGACTCTTGAGTCGTAGTACCTTCAGTCATCGAACTGGATGTTGTAGTCCTACGAAATTCAGTGAAAGGGACTCCAGACGTTGTCTGTATCAGTGTTGTTTTCGTTGACTCAGAGGGAACACTACTTGTTCCAATGAGATCAACAACAGGAGTAGTTGTGTCTGTAGTTTTGGGAGAGGTTGTTTGTGTTGTTGTTATTTGATTTTTAACTTCACCAGAAATTGTTAAAGGTCTCAATACAGGAGAAATAGAACTTAGTTTTGTTGTGTCATCAAAGCTGGTTGAGGTAATTCCAGCTTGTGTAGTTGAATCAAAAGGAACTGATGTTTCCGTTCCTTCTTGCGCAGTGGTTGTTTTCTCGGGTTTTTCCTTTGTTGTAGAACTTGTAGTATCAGATCTTGGTTTCGTTGAAGCTTCGGTGGTTGTGAGATTCCGTATCGTTGGTAATGATTCTTCTGTAATTGAAATCGTACTCATTGGTGGATATTCTGTGTTTGACTCTTGAGTCGTAGTACCTTCATTCATCGAACTGGATGTTGTATTCATACGAACTTCGGTAAAGAGGACACCAGACGTTGTTTGTGGCAGTGTTGTTGTTGTTGACTCAGAGGATACCCCAGTTGTTCCAATGAGATCAACAACAGAAGTAGTTGTGTCTATAGTTACTAGTGAAGGTGTCTGTGTTGTTATTCTTTCATTATCGATTTCAGTAGTAGTTAAAGGTCCCACAGTAGATATGGAACTTATTTTTGCTTGAATATCAAACCTGGTTGAGGTGGTCCCACTTTGTGTTGTTGAATCGAAAGGAAGTGATGTTCCTTCTTGCACAGTGGTTGTTTTCTCGGGGTTTTCCTTCGTTGTAGAACTTGTTGTAGTAGCAGATCCTGGTTTCGTTGAAGCTTCGGTGGTTGTGAGATTTCGTATCGGCGGTACAAATTCTTCTGTTGTTGAAATCGTACTAATTGGTGGATATTCTGTGATTGACTCTTGAGTCGTAGTACCTTCAGTCATCGAACTAGATGTTGTAATCATAGGAACTTCGGTGAAAGGGACACCAGACGTTGTCTGTAGCAGTGTTTGTGTTGTTGATTCAGAGGGTACGCTAGTTATTCCAGTGAGGTCAACAACAGAAGTAGTTGTTTCTGGTGAAGGTGTCTGTGTTGTTATTCTTTCTTTATCCATTTCAGTAGAAGTGAAAGGTCCCATAGTAGATATGGAATTTATTTTTGTTTGAATATCTAAGCTGGTTGAGGTGGTCCCACTTTGTGTTGTTGAATCGAAAGGAAGTGATGTTTCCATTCCTTCTTGCACAGTGGTTGTTTTCTCGGGTTTTTCCTTCGTTGTAGAACTTGTTGTAGTATCAGATCCTGGTTTCGTTGAAACTTCGGTGGTTGTGAGATTTCGTATCGGCGGTACAGATTCATCTGTTGTTGAAATCGTACTCATTGGTGGATATTCTGTGATTGACTCTTGAGTCGTAGTACCTTCAGTCATCGAACTAGATGTTGTTATCATACGAACTTCGGTGAAAAGGACACCAGACGTTGTCTGTAGCAGTGTTGGTGTGGTTGATTCAGAGGGTACGCTAGTTATTCCAGTGAGATCAACAACAGAAGTAGTTGTGTCTATAGTTACTAGTGAAGGTGTCTGTGTTGTTATTCTTTCTTTATCCATTTCAGTAGCAGCAAAAGGTCCCACAGTAGATTTGGAACTTATTTTTGTTTGAATATCTTTGCTGGTTAAGGTGGCCCCACTTTGTGTTGTTGAGTCGAAAGGAAGTGATGTTTCCTTCCCTTCTTGCACAGTGGTTGTTTTCTCGGGTTTTTCATTCGTTGTAGAACTTGTTGTAGTATCAGATTCTAGTTTCGTTGAAGCTTTGAAGGTTGTGAGATTTCGTATCGGCGGTACAGATTCCTCTGTTGTTGAAAACGTACTCATTGGTGGATATTCTGTTATTGACTCTTGAGTCGTAGTACCTTCAGTCATCGAACTGGATTCTGTAGTCCTATGAACTTCAGTGAAAGTGACACTAGACGTTGTCTGTGGCAGTGTTAGTGTTGTTGACTCAGATGGTACGCTAGTTGTTCCAGTGAGATCAACAACAGAAGTTGTTGTGTTTATTGTTTTTGGAGATTCTTCTGTTATTAATGTCGTACTCATTGGTGGATATTCTGTGATTGACTCTTGAGTTGTAGTACCTTCAGTCATCGATAATGTATTCATACGAACTTCGGTGAAAAGGACACCAGACGTTGTCTGTAGCAGTGTTGGTTTTGTTGATTCAGAGGGTACGCTAGTTATTCCAGTGAGATCAACAACAGAAGTAGTTGTGTCTATAGTCTCTGGTGAAGGTGTCTGTGTTGTTATTCTTTCTTTATCCATTTCAGTAGTAGCAAAAGGTCCCACAGTAGATGTGGAACTTATTTTTGTTTGAATATCTATGCTGGTTGAGGTGGCCCCACTTTGTGTTGTTGAGTCGAAAGGAAGTGATGTTTCCTTTCCTTTTTGCACAGTAGTTGTTTTCTCGGGTTTTTCCTTCGTTGTAGAACTTGTTGTAGTATCAGATTCTGGTTTCGTCGAAGCTTCGAAGGTTGTGAGATTTCGTATCGGCGGTACAGATTCCTCTGTTGTTGAAATCGTACTCATTGGTGGATATTCTGTTATTGACTCTTGAGTCGTAGTACCTTCAGTCATCGAACTGGATTCTGTAGTCCTATGAACTTCAGTGAAAGTGACACTAGACGTTGTCTGTGGCAGTGTTAGTGTTGTTGATTCAGATGGTATGCTAGTTGTTCCAGTGAGATCAACAACAAAAGTTGTTGTGTTTATAGTTTTTGGAGATTCTTCTGTTGTTAATATCGTACTCATTGGTGGATATTCTGTGATTGACTCTTGAGTTGTAGTACCTTCAGTCATGGATGTTGTGATCATACGAACATCGGTGAAAAGGACACCAGACGTTGTCTGTAGCAGTGTTGGTTGTGTTGATTCAGAGGGTACGGTAGTTATTCCAGTGAGATCATCAACAGAAGTAGTTGTGTCTATAGTTTCTGGTGAAGGTGTCTGTGTTGTTATTATTTCTTTATCCATTTCAGTAGTAGCAAAAGGTCCCACAGTAGATATGGAACTTATTTTTGTTTGAATATCCAAGCTGGTTGAGGTGGTCCCACTTTGTGTTGTTGAGTCGAAAGAAAGTGATGTTTCCGTTCCTTCTTGCACAGTGGTTTTTTTCTCGGGTTTTTCCTTCGTTGTAGAACTTGTTGTAGTATCAGATCCTGGTTTCGTTGAAGTTTCGAAGGTTGTGAGATCTTGTATCGGCGGTACAGATTCTTCTGTTGTTGAAATCGTAATCATTGGTGGATATTCTGTGATTGACTCTTGAGTCGTAGTACCTTCAGCTATCGAACTGGATGTTGAAGTCCTACGAACTTCAGTGAAAGGGACTCCACCACTTGTCTGAATCAGTGTTGTTGTTGTTGACTCAGAGGGTACACTACTTTTTCCAATGAGATCAACAACAGAAGAAGTTGTGTCTATAGTTTCGGGAGAGGTTGTTTGTGTTGTTGTTATTTGATTTTTCACTTCACCAGAAGTCGTTAAAGGTCTCAATACAGGAGAAATAGAACTGAGTTTTGTTGTGTCATCAAAGCTGGCTGAGGTGCTACCAGCTTGTGTAGTTGAATCAAAAGGAACTGATGTTTCCGTTCCTTCGTGCGCAGTGGTTGTTGACTCGGGTTTTTTTTTCGTTGTAGAACTTGTTGTAGTATCAGATCGTGGTTTCGTTGAAGCCTCGGTGGTTGTGAGATTTCGTATCGTGGGAACAGATTTGTCTGTTGTTAGTATCGTACTCATTGGTAGATATTCTGTGATTGACTCCTGAGTCGTAGTACCTTCAGTCATCGACCTGGATGTTGTAGTCCTACGAACTTCAGTGAAAGGGACACCAGACGTTGTCTGTGGCAGTGTTGGTATTGTTGATTGACTTGGACCAATTTTTTCAGGTATTTTGATGGTAGTAGAAGATTCTCCAATGAAATAATCCATTGAAGTGGTTTTTGCTGTCGAGCCTTTTGAGGAAGGTTGTGGCGTTGTTGTTCTATTATCTTCCCCTTGATCAGAAATGGTTGTGTCACCTATTGTAGAAGTCATATAGGTTGTCATTTTAGTTACTAATGGCTCTGACGGTATTGTTACGGTAACTTCAGGTTCTTCTTCTGTTACCGTTAACGCTACCGTCGGTGACGTTTTCTCTTTTTCGGTATCCTCTGCTAGTATTTCCGTCACTTTTGTTCGCATTTCCGATTCATTTTGTGCAATGTTGCCGTTTGTTGTTGTTTCATCACCCCCCCTTATATCAATACCTACCGTTGTCTGAATTTGTTCTGCACCATCACTTACACTACTTAAACTAATAGTTGTTGTTTCTTGAATTTCAACACACTTAATATGTGCATCACCAGTAAAATTAAGTGCACATTCACATGAATAAACCCTATGTGCTTTCACCGAACAGATTGCAGATTCACCACACCCAGTTATACAGGGGTCATCACAAATGCCCTTGATACACTGGAGCGTTTCACTGCAGTCCGAATCTTGTGTACAGTTGCGAGTTGCTGCGGATTTGATTATTTTTTCTATTATTGGTTGAAAAAACTAATTTATTTTGTTTGTTTGTTTTTTTTGTTTGTTGATATAATGTTAATATTTTGTTTGTTTGTTAAAATATTAATGTTAAGTTTTAGTTTTAAAAATAGGTATATTTACATTATTAGCCTTATAGTAACTGTACAATAGAGTTATATATTAAATTGTCTGTGTAAAGTTGCTAAAATATTTACTATATGTATTTTTAAACAAATATTAACTAAATTTATTTAATTTTTTAAGAAATGCCAACTTTTTACTTATAGAAAGCATTTAACTTTCCCAAAGCAAAGTTAATTGCAGAGCAGTCTGATATTTTTTTTTTAAGAACACATTCAAGTTATAAGATTTGAATTAAATAAAGTTGCGATGAGTCGATATAAAATGGTCCGACTAAAATAAAGAGAATGCAATGAATATTATTAAATGTTTGAAAATTAGTATGCATTAATTGACAGCTCAATAAAGTGACAGTTTGACCATTCGATAAGTTAAAGAGTTTATAACTGGCACATATAATAATTTGTATCTTCGTTTAGTTCCTTCGGTTGCCAATCTGATCCCAAAATTGAGTCAATTTTAATATTTGTATATAAACTTTGACAGGACTGAAAGCAGTTTGCCGACTAATGATTTATTTGATCTTGAAACATAAGGTATCCAGAATTAGCGAAGTGAAAACTAACTTTTCATTTTACTTGATTCATATGTTTTGGAAAAAGACAGAAAAAGGAGACAAACATGGCTTTTTCAAATGTGCACCCGTTATGTATATGTCAAATATTTTGAATGGACATTTTGTTTATACGTATATTAAGTGAAAAAGAATGATGAATTTCAGAACTTTGACCCCTTTCACACAAGGAAACTGAGTTGCCGGAGATTTTTAGTTTGTTGGCGAGAAGGGCGTAAAAGGAAGACAAAAAATCTCCCCTCACAGACTTCTCGCCAACATATTAGCTAGTTTCTGGCAACTCAGTTTCCTTGTCTTTATTTATGATTCCGCAAGAGTGATTTTAAAATTTGTTGACAGTTAGTTTTCAACATATTTTGACCACGAATACAATTTTTACATGGAAACTCATTCATGCTTACGGAACTTGGCGCCTGCTCATCTCTTATGAATTTAAATTTAATGCGTTCCACAATTTTTTCCACACTTCATTAAAAAATAATAAAAAGAGGAACTAGCGAGGAAAAGCACCATGTTTGTCAAACAGTCAATATTCTGTTTCGAAATGAAAACTCACATCGTCGATTTTGAACTGATGTTTCATTTACACTCAAAATGTGTACCTATAATTACATACTATTCGGAAGTCAAAACATTTAATAAAAAAAAAAATAACATTATGTATCTCAGACCTTGAATGTGTCCATTTGAAAGCATTCAGTTAAAATTGTTCAGACTTTGTGATTAAGGTGTGGTGAAGTTTCTTTTCTAATTGCAGACGCGTGTATTTTATTGGGTTTAATATCTCATTAACTGGTGTTAAACTTTGATAATAATAAATGGTAGTTTTTGTTTAATATTTTTTTTTGTGAGCATGAGCGTGTGTGAATGTTTTTAGATTTTTGTTCTGTTTTTGTTTATGTCTATATTTATCTTTTTTAATGTCACGTTTTTGTTAGCTTTGTTTTTAATTAAAAAAAAAAACAAAATTTTAAAAAAGCTAAGCAGTGTGCTTTATATATTTGAATAAATCGTGGGTTTTAGTTTCTCTCTTTCTTTTTAAAGCTAACGAATTATGTGTGTTTATTGGTTTTTAGGGATCACAGAGAGAGAAGATAGTAGTTTTGGTAGTTAAGTTTTAAAGGATTTTCTTTCTTTAAAAGAGCAGAATAAGCTTGTTTTTACAGTTTTTTTTAAAAGAAAAATCACTGAGGAAGAGGATTACATTTTGTATATATGTTGAGTTTCTATCTAATAACTTTGAATTGTTTTTATTTGTTTATGGGATGCAGTTGTACAATTAAATTTATAAAAAAGTTATTTTAAATAAAATGGTTTTGAGAAATGTTTGGTTTTGTTTTAAATAAATAAAAAAATTGACTTGACTTGGTGATTTGACAGATAAATGTCAATTTAAAAAATAAATTTCCAACGGATTTTTTGAATTATTAGTCTAAGCTAGATTATAAATTCATCAACAATCGAAGCTTCGTTCGACGGTATTTATCTTTTCACCACATAATATTGTTTATTTGACAGATAAATTTGGCTGATCTTCTTATTTTTACTCATGTTGATAAAAATATATTTTGACATATTTTCATCTTATGTGGATGTTGGTAAGGTTCAGAAGCCAGGTAGATGCAAGGCAATTATTGCTTTCCATTCTTCCCGATTTCGAATAGCTTCTTCGTCATTTTGAAATTGAAGGTGAAAATATGAGAATAGGGCACACAAAAACACACCGAATAATCGAAAAATTAGTAGCAAGTTGCAGTTTCGTTATACATAAAAATGACACGACAAAATCATTAACGAAGAATTTTCTTTGCTTTTCGAAATTTGATTATCTCCAATATATTGAAAATACATTTGAGATGTATTCTATTTCTTTTTGTTATAACTTTAGCTATAGCGAAATATATCGTAAATAATCTTGGGTTATTATACTTTGTTTGAGCCCGCTGACAAATTTCGTTTTGCATCAGCAGGCTTTGTGCGAGAAGTTGAAAGATGACAGCTGACGGTTAATTAAAATTGTTGTAATCGGTTTTTTTTTTCGTCGTATGTCAATGACATTAAAATGCTATCAAGTGTGGTGGAAATAAGCTGTTTAGTATTTGAAAATAATTTTCTCTTATCATATTTCACTTTTATAAAAAGTATTATCAAAAGAGACTCTTACTTACTATCACTGGCTGGGAAATAGATCCTCTTTGTGCTAACTTTTCGCAACTCACCACACTATGCTTACTTTTGAAGTGTCATAATGACACACACAAAAGTATTATCAAAAGAGACTCTTTCTTACTATCACTGGCTGGGGAAATAGATCCTCTCGGTGCTAACTTTTCGCAACTCACCACTTTATGCTTAATTTGAAGTGTCATAATGACACACAAAACAGCTTATTATAACAGGTGAAATGTAACAGGTGAAATGGAAGTTTTATTTATTTACTTTAAACAAAATCAAACTCTCTTCATGATTACCATACAAAATTTTTAGAATATTTTGAAAACATACACTATAGAAATTTTATTAAAATCATATTTGATGAGTACAATAATTTACATTCAAAAAATACAAAAACAAAATTTTACTCCTGTAAACCCACAAACAATATTGATCTTTCTACAAAATAAGTGATAGAGCTTCCTACATTTTATATAAAAAAAAATCAAGACCTATTCACTAAAACATTTAATTTGCACTTTAAGGTTTATATATATAATTTAATATATATGTATGTATATATTTATATATATGTAGGTATGTATATTTTTTGTGGTTTCATGTTTCAGTGTGATTATTGTTTTTTTTTTTTTACCTTTTTGACATCCATTCCGGGCGTCCGCAATAAATCCAGGTGGGCAGAATTTACAGATTGGCTTATGATCCTCTACAATGCATGGTGAATTGGCGGCGCACTGTGCAAAGTCACACGGATTAACACACTGATAATTTCTACAAGCCAAGCCAGTTGGACAGCCGGTATCGCGCAAACAAATCGATACCGATGGTTGACAGTCCTTCATGCAAATGCAATGGGGCTTATGATCTTGTACCTGACATGATCTGTTTTCGGTACATACCGCTTGGCGGCCAACTGGAACCATACAAGGGTTTCGACATTTGCCCTCGGCGCAAGCCATATTTGAGGCACAATCATCATCTCGATAGCATTCACGCTTTTCTGGTGCACACGTCAACTCTCCATATTCATTGACAATGAAGCCCGACTTGCAAACACAAACGGGTCGGTGACGGCGGGTTTCACACTTTTTGTTGCCTTCGCATGAGAACGATGGACTTTGACATGGATCAGTACATTGTCTGTAAGGGCTGCACTGAAGGCTTTCTGGGCAATCTTGATCATTGGAACATGCCATTTGGACTGTTGGATCCCTTGGCGTTGTTGTCGTTACACCGCCGCATTTGGGATCTGGCTTGCATTCGACTTCCGGTCGACCAATAAAGCAATTCGGACAGGAACAACGCGGTCGATGGAGAATAGTTTTGCAGAGTGCGTTTGCGCCGCAAGCACCACGCATTGCACACGGATCGTTGCAATGTCCTTGTAAGCATGCCTTCTCGTTTGGACAATCCTTGTCAGACTGGCATTGTTCGGTGTCTATAAATCACGAGGAATGTATAGGATATTTTGTTCTGGTAACACTTGATCTTATTTCGATAATATTTGATTTAATTTTAAAAGGGTCTTGGAATAGGAAGTAGTATTTGTGTGAGTGTGTGAATATTTGTTTTCGTGTAGTTTGTGTGTATTAAATTAAAGAAATTAAGTAAAAAAGTGTGTAATAAGAGTTTAGAAACAAAAAAAGGCCATTTAGAAGGCCTTTCGAAAAGTTAGGGTTGGAGTTTTGAGGTTGGAAACGGGTGTTGTGTTGGGATTTTTTAGAGGTGTTTTTTTCCGGGTTGATTTTTCTGGGAGGTTATGTCTTGGTGCTTAAATAATTTTAAAATAAACGGTGGTATGGCAATTTAAATCAGTGATTAGTGTATGTACAAGAATTCGTTATTATTTTTATAATTTTATTTGAAGAGAACTGTGAAGGGAAACTTTTCTCACAAGTGTGTATGATTTTTTGTTTTTAACTTTTTGAAATGAAAATTTCGAAAATCTACCAGATGTTTCTGCTCAATTTTTTTATTTGCCTTATTTTTAAACATCCAACACATGCGCTCTGCCCGCTAGAGACACGACATTGGAAAATTGTACAAAGCGTTTTTGTTTTTTTTTTCTTTGAAATTTGATATTTTTCAAAAGTCGTTTCAGACTTATATTGTGTTTTTATACAACGTAACTAAATGAATGATAATGACTGCATTTTACGAAATACCTTTTTTTCTGTTCTATTTTTTATTTTGTTTTATACAGTATATATGTACAACTTAAGCACTAAATTTAATTACTATTTTCCAAAAACAGAATTATTAAAAAATTATATTTACATAGTAAAAGAATAAAATAATTTTTATTGATGAAAAAGTTTGTTAGTTCCCAGAAGAAGAAGAAGGGAGAAAGAGATAGAAGCACCAATATATTTGTAAAAAATAACAATACAAAAGAGTAAATATAATTTTAAGGAAAAAATATATTAACAAAAGATTTTTAAACAAAAATTTTGTTTATTGTAAAAAAAAAGCTGTACAATAGAAAAGGCCTATATAAGATGGATGTCAAGGATATTTTTTTTCTTTTTCAAAGGGTAAATAAGTATCATGTTTGTTTTTATAAATATTTAAGCAAGTTTTAAGATTGGATGTACATATACAATGAATTTTAAATCGATTTTTTTTTTTAAATTAAAAACGATGTTTTATCTTACAAAATTAGCACCAAAACTTTAAAAGTTTTGTGTGTTTTTTGTTTCAAGCATATGTGAACTATGTGAGAATTGTCCCGTCCACAGTTCCCAAT
Source organism: Melangyna quadrimaculata (assembly GCA_949320155.1). Lineage (NCBI taxonomy): Eukaryota > Metazoa > Arthropoda > Insecta > Diptera > Syrphidae > Melangyna > Melangyna quadrimaculata. The sequence continues at coordinate 184,505,389 of OX439485.1, forward strand.
CTGACATACCTTTCTCTCAAATTTTGTGTTTCTGTTTTGTTTTTTATATTTAAAAACAATTTGTTTTGCAAAATTATTTTAAAATTATTTAAACGGAGACTAGGGATAGGGTTTGGTTGGTGTTTTTTTTTTTTTTTTTGTTTGTAAAAATCATGGTTTATATAATAAAAATTGTTATAAGCTATTGTCTATAGAAAAAAGAATATTTTTTGTTTGTTTTATTATTCTATAAATTTTTTGTTTTTTTGTAGTGACCAAAATATGTATGGATACGTATCGCTATCGCGGACTTTGTACATCATTTTTGAAGACATTCATATTACTTGAAAATATGAAGATCATATTTTTATTGTAAAAAGGCCACTCTAATGGAAGGACGTTTTTAATAATTATTTTTTTAATATTATAAATAAAAGGTAAAATATGATGAAGGTGCTGGTAGCAATTTTAATACATACGACTCTATAGGAGGTGCTATTTTAACATTTTTATTTTATTTAATTAAGCCTTTTGAATGCAATGTTGTGCAAATTAACTGGAATTTACATTTTGAACTTTATTTATTTTTTTATATACAAAGCACTAATTTAATGATAAAATGAAATATGCTGCTGTCTCATTTTGGATATGTTTGTATATATTACATAGAACGTCAATTGGGGATTTCTATTGAAATGTCAAATTATAAAAAATTCTTAAATTTGACAGATATATCATTTTTCATTCTAATCTTAATTATATAAAAATGATCGTGAACTTTCTTAATTTTGATTTTGACTACAAAAAACACAAAATGTTTGCACTATAAGCTTTTTTTTTGGACATCTAGCCTTTAATTGTTTTCTCATACTCAATTTCAAAATATCGTGAGAAAATTTAAAGGCAATAAGCGACTGTGGGATTGCGACTATAAGGAAGGAATTGGTTTATACGTACATAGGTGGATGATCTATGTATTTTTTCAATGGGATGCAGGAGGTCTTAAAAGTTTAGAGGCAATTACTTGATTGTTGACGAAAAGGCAAAACTACAAGATCTTCGAATAGAAAAAGCTGTCCTTTAATTTAAATGTACTACGTTTGAAGACGTGAACAGTTCCTATGTATAACGCCCTAATTCACTGAGATTTTTATAACCTGTCATGTTCTGTCACTTGTTATGTCAAACTATTTTATTTAAAATCTGGCTTCACCACAGACAAAATATACTAGTTTATAATAAGGTGTTATTTTTTGTCAATTACACATCGAATTAACATGATTTAATATATTTTCTATTTAAATTTTGTAGCTTCGATAATTAAATACTAAATCGCGTAAAAATTAGGCAGTTCAATTATTCCTATCGGAAACTGAAATCACAGGCAGTGCTTTCAGTTTCCGAAGGTTCAGCTTCGCTTCAAAATTTTATTTTATCGATTTCGGCGGATTAACTGAGGTTTAACCATGGCTTCAAATATGTGTTAATAGCCAATTACATATTTGAACCCTGGTTTAACCTCAGTTAAACCGAAATCGGTGGGCTTAGACTTGAAACGAGGCTTAACCACATTTGGACTGGCTCTTAAGAATTTTGATATTTTATTGAAACATCCAACTTAATTTTATTTAGATTTGGTATAAATGTATTGAAGATGCTTTTAAGCTTATTGAATTTGAATAAAAATAGAATACTTTTGACAGCAAATGTTTTTTCACCACATACATGGTGAAGTAGACCATTAGTCGATAAGACTAGTCAGTTGAATTTTGTTTTGTTGTATTCTGTTAATACAACATATTAATGTAAAAACTGTCTTCATCGTCATGATAATATTGTAGAATTTAAAACTTTATACAACATTACAAGATTTTATGCGGTTGCTTTAGAAGCCTGGATTTAAATCTCAAAAGCTTAGGGAAAATATAGGAAGCGATGAACAACTTGAGCCGGTTTTCAGCTCATAAATTATCCAAGGCAAAAGACGACGGAAAGAAAGTGAAGTAATTTTATCTTTTTAAACTTTTTAATAAGAACAGACCCATTTATGTGTGCAGCCACTGCAGGTGTATAAATACATGAAATCGCAAATATCTTTTATAAGTGGTTTTTTTGTTCATCATCAAAAACTGAACATTTGGTTTAATAAATGATATTCCACAAGGAACGATATCGGGACCACCGTTGTTTATTCCTTTTATCTCCGTCTAAAATGATGGCGTATGACTATTTCCTATAGAAAATATATGACTTGCGGCTCTTGGGACAGGTCCTTATTTTGAGATATACCAAACCTTAGCTCCAAAGTTTAAATTTTTAAAACTTTTAATTATAAAAATAAGTATAAATAAAGAAGGTAATATTTAATTACAAATTAAACTATTATAGTGAATTGTTATAATGTATTACTAAACAATTTACTTTTCTTAAATTATTAAATAACTTGTCTGTTTGAAAGGTAATTTTGTCAGATGGTATTTTGTTTTTTAGTTAAATTTTTCTATTTTGTGTGCAATTTTGTGTGTTTTAGTAGAAATATGCCAATTTATTTTGGAAATGAGTTATGGGGCATGGTTTGTGTTGAATGTGGTAAAGCATTATAATTTTGCTTGATTTAAAAATGTGTCCTCTTATTTTTTTTAAAGAACATTTTCATATCGATGAACGAAGAAGTATTAATGGATCAACCTTTTTGTGATTTTGGAATGGGTGTGGAGTTAAAATGGATTTTTTTTGTTCTGGTAATTTTATTGGTGTTTCATTTTTGTATCTTTTTGTTTTAGTTATGATTTGGTCGATTTTTGAAGAAATATTATAAAAAAGATTTAAAATGAATTTTTTTAATGTTAATTAAAAAAATAAATTATGAAGGCAAGAGAAAATAGGCACAGATTGGGAGACCGCGATAGCGACAGCGACATTCCACGGATTTCCATATGCGAATTTGTTGAATATATATACCTATTCTATTAATTTATAAATTTTAAAATTTAAGAAAACTATGACTTAAATTTATAAAAATAATCTTTAGTGAAAAAAAAATAGATAAAAGAAAAAAATAAGGATTGTGTGTGTTTGGTGTGTGTAGAATGTATATTTTTTTTGTTTTTTTATAATAAAAAACTGTGATAGCTATATAAACAAAGTGTTTCAAAAATAAATAAAAAAATTATTACTGAATTTTCAAACATGTGTATACGCTTTGGAATTTTGTTTAACTTTTTTGTTCTCTCTATATGCTATACACACACTAAACTATCTTCTGTCTTTGTTGTTGTTGTTTTTGTTGAAATTTTTGTGGTTTTCTTGCAACTAAGTTATTAGATTTTAATTAAAATACCACTTATTTAAAAAAAAACAAAAGATTAATTAAAAAAAATAAACTAAGCAAAAGTTACCGTTAAACTAAGTAAAAGAAAAAAAAAATGATATTATATAAATGATAGTTAAATTTTCTAATTACAAAACTTAGAATTTGTTACAAACACAATTAATAATTTTAATATGTTTTAAATTTAAAATATTTGTTTAAATTTGTCAACAACAAAGTTAATTAAGTTTGATATTTAAAATACTCATCAATCCTTACTCAAGATATTAGATATCATTAAAATTCGATAACAAATCTGTTAATTTTTATCAAAATTAAAAATACTGGCTGAACCTTTTGGTAAAAGAATTAATTTAATATTTTTGTGTGCTTTTTTTTAAGTTTAAAAAACACAAGATTAATTATTAAAACTAAGCACTTACCTTGTTTGCATATATAGTCATATCCTTGACGAACACATTCGCCTACATTACAACCATTTGTGCGGCAGTCTTCTTTAGGTAGAGTTAGGTAACCTGAAATTGAATTTAAGCAAGAAAATGGTATTTAATGTTTGTCCGGATTATGTGGCTAACGAAAAAATATGATTGATCAAAACTAAAATTTAAAAGCCCTTCAACACCATATCTCATAACACAAATGTCAAAAGTAAGTATAATAGTGCGGTAACGAAATTTGGCTAGCTCTGACAGCCCATCTCACACAATTTGACATTCCATCTCAAATGATTTGACATGTGTTATCATATACATTTTTAGGATCGTTTTTAAGGCCTTCACACATTTTATAACATTTAAGTGTTGCAGATTAATCATCATTTGACAGTCGCTAAGAATTCTTTCACGCTTTCAATTGTAAAAGGGCTTTATTCAAACTAAAACTAAAAGGAAAACAAAAATGTCATGAGTATACTCACATTGGACATAAGCATCTCCATTAGGATATTCTTCTGGACAATAACATTGTGGCTCATTATGCTCTGCAACACGGCATGCGGCATTCAGACCACAAGGTTGATCGTGACAGACATTAACTTGATTTCCATCACAAACACATCCCTTTGTTGCATCTCCCATACAACCATCCATGCATGAGCACTCAAAACCTCCAGGAACATCCCTGCATTTTGAGTTCTCTCCGCAAGGGTTTGTTGCACATCCGGCTCCAGTCAACGATTGACATTCCGTTTCTGGATTGCCAAAGAAATCTGGTGGACATGAGCATTGCGGGCGACGATTAACTACTCTACACTGGGCATTAATGCCACAAGCTCCATATTCCAAACATGGATTGCGGCATTTGCCATCGTCACATCGTTTATTTGATTCGCAATCAGCGTCGGCATGGCATTCAAATTGAATACATTTCTTGCTTGGTTCACCTTCATATCCGTCCGGGCAGTAGCAGAGAACACGATGATCGGAAACTGTGCATAGAGCATTTTCTCCACAAGCCCCTGGTTTGGCGCATGGATTGACGCATTGGTTCTTCGTACAAACTTGATCTGTGGTGCAGTCGGTGTTGACTTTGCATCCTGACAAGCATGATCCACGTTCGCATAACTGACCAAGTTGGCATGGTTTCCCGGGACCGCACTTTTGACGACATCTACCTCTTGAGCACATTTGTCCGCAAGGACAGTCATCGTTGCGGATACATGTTGGAGCACAGTATGTGTTTGATTCATCACATTCACATCCTGGGTTACAACGTTGTGGTGGCATAAGACAACCAGTAAGGCCATCGCCGGTAAAACCATTTGGACAGCTACATTGCACTCCATGATTGACCACCAGACAACTGGCGCAGTGGCCACATTGTCCACTTGTCTCACATGGATTCGTGCATTTTTTGTTTACACATGACTGATCACTTGGGCATGTCAGGTCATTGCGGCAACCAATTTGACAAACACGGTTCTCACAAATCTGTCCCAACGAACATGCTGAATCTGTGTTGCACACGTTTCGGCAAGTTCCTCGCATGCATCTTTCATCGCTGAGGCAGTTCTGGTCATTGCGGCATTTTTTCTGGCAAACGCCTCCAAGGCAAAGGTGCGTCGGTGGACAGTTGGTATTTGTCGAACAAGCGTTTTCGGGAGCCTTGCAAGCAATATCTGCATTGCCGACAAGCTCGTTAGGACAAGTACACAGTTTATTGTGATTTTTAACAGAACATTCGGCGTTAGTTCCGCAAGCAGTTGGATTATCACATGGATCGGCGCACAATTGTCCGACACAAACCAAATTATCAGGACATCCCTGATCTGATCGACATCCTGCAACGCACATTTGTCCCAAACAAACTTCACTATTTCGGCAATCATCATCACGACGACAAAGTGGCTTACATACTCCATTTGAGCATCGTTCATTTGCTAAACAACCACCGTCATCAGCACAGAAAGGTCTGCATAGTGACTCGAAGCAGCCCAAACCAACGGCACAATCTCGATTTTCTGTGCAACCAACAGCTGGTGTGCGAACACAACCAACCTTTGGTGTTGGGTTTGGTACCATTCCCTCGAGACAAGTACAAGAAGCACGATGATTTGAAACTGTGCAAGCGGCGTTTGGACCGCATGGATTCTCATGACATGGATTGATACATTTGTCATTTCGGCAAGACTCAGAAGCACTGCAATCATCATCAACGTGGCATCCGAAGACGCATTTGTTGTGGAGGCAAACATGTCCCAAAAAGCAATCGTTGTCCACGCGGCATGTAACTAGAATGATACAAAATGTATGTTAGCTTTCAGTGTAAAGAGTATGTTGCAATATCAATGTACGAATACGTTCCACAATCCTTTTTCAATTAATACACAACGAAATTAGCTTTGGAAAAGTTATCAATTCAAGCATTTGTTTGTGTATGTAATGCAAATTGAAAGCGTCACTTTTATATAAAAATATCAGGCCGTTTAGCATCATACGTGGGGCTAATACTTACGCATGCAGTTTCCTTTGAGACACTTTTCGTTCAGCGCACAATCTTGATCGGCAACGCATGATGGCAGGCACATTGAATCCCTGCAGGTGTAATTCGGTCCACATTCTTGATCATTTGTGCAAGCAACAGGAACTGAAAAATAGAAAATTTTACATTAAACTATCCCCAACTATCTTACATTCCACTTACTTCGAACACATTCCACATCTGGATTTCCGGTAAAACCTGCCGGACATGAACAATGTTTCAGATGTACTCCCATTTGACACTCGGCATTCATTCCACAAGCTTGTGGTTGATCACATGGATTCAAGCATTGTCCACCTTGACAAATCTCTGTGGATCCACATTCGGTATCCAAAATACAGGCAGCTGAAATTGGCCAAATAAAATATTAACAAAATAATTCCTTGCGGTTACCGTTTCGTTCCTCCATAAACCTCTGGAATACTTTCTCCTTTACCACTGGTTTAAATCTAAATTCTGTTAAAACTTATACGTTTTGAGGTTATGTTGCATCATACCTTTTTTAGAATTAAGATTAGATTCTTTAAGTTTTATTTTGTTTTAAGGTCAGACTTTCTGTCTTAAGCTAAGAAGACCATTTAATTTTTACTACAATCTAGATCAGGCAAAAATAAAAATTAAATAAAAAAAAACATGCTATTCGTTGATAAGTAACCAATTAATTGCTGGTTACAGGACTCCGGCAGTAGTATAGGAGTTAATTGTATTCCCAAGGTAGGCGGGGCATTAGTTATTTAAGATATTTAATGTTGGGCTTTGGGCTATTCGAGGATGTGGTGAACTATAAGTACTTACGTTTACAGATGCTCTCCGAACAATAGGTATTAGCTGGACAGTCACTGGTTACTTGACAGGGTGTTGGCAAGGGTTGACAACCTACAGCAAGATCAGAGGGTTGGCCATCATAGCCATTGCGACAGAGACAGTTTGCAATGTGGCCCTTGGGTACACATTCAGCGTTAGGACCACATCTGGAATTCTCACAGACATCACGACATTTAGGAACTCCATTGAGAGTTCCACATTCTGCCGCTGGTGGACAGTCTTCGTTGGTTTGACATTCAACAGCTGTTCGACAGCCTTCGTTGTAGGGATCACCAACAAGTCCGATTGGACAGGTACATTTAAACGATCCTCTTGAGTTACGACATCTAGCTCCAGGCCCACAAGGGGCATCCTTACAAAAGTCAACGACGTCACAGCGGACGGTTGGATCTCCTGTGAATCCTGGTTGGCAGTGACAAACTTGTTTGTGGTTCTCAGTGGTGCAGAGGGCGTTATCTCCACAAGGTTGTCCAATAAGGCATGCAATCTTACACATATGGTTGTCACAGGTTTTGTCATTTGAACAATCATTGTCAGAGCTGCATTCAATCTTTCTGCATCCTGATTTCGGATCCCCAAAGAATCCTTCTTTACATTCACAATCTGCGTTATGTGAACGAGCTGAGCACTCTGCATTGCGACCACAAATGGCACGGCCAATACAAACATCTTGACAATTAGCCCTTCCAAAACTATCCAGAATGCAGTTTTCATTGATGGCACAGTCTTCGTCTGTGCGACAAAGAACCTCCTTGGTGCATATATTATTATTGCAGAACTGGAACTCAGGGCAGCTAGAGTTGGACTTACAGGTTGGTTGACAGACTCCCTGAATGCACAATTGATCCGAAATACAGTCTCGGTTGGTGGTACACAATGAGTTGCAAAGCCCATTGTTGCAAATCGTTCCCGATGGACATTGTGAATCAGCACTACAATACTGTAGTGGAACACATCCAAGTTGTGGGTTGCCAGTTTTTCCGGTATCACATGTACACAGTCCAATATGGTTTTGTGCAACACAACGAGCTTGAAGGCCACATGCATTTGGCAGTGAACATGGGTCTACACACTTGGCGTCCAAGCAGGTCTTCTCGCTAGCACAGTCTTCATTCTCTGAACACTCGATTTGAACACATTCGATACTAGGATCTCCACGAGAGTTTGGTCCACATGAACATACAGCAGCATGTGCACGAGCAATGCAATTAGCATTCCTTCCGCAAGCATCAGTTCGTTCGCAGGGATTCTTGCATCGTTGATTTTGACAGCTAGCTGAATTGGGACAGTCTGCATCGGTAAGGCATTCATTTGGATCGCGACAGCCTGTACGTATAGGATCTCCTATAAGACCCTCGGGACATGAACAGCTAAAACTACCTGGCAGGTTTTGACAGAAAGCAGAGTGATGACAGGGGTTTCGCAGACATTCGTTAACGTCTTCACAGGTTGAGCCAGCGTTAAGGAGTTGGTATCCGTCATGACATAAGCATGAAGCTTGATGGTCAAGCACTCTGCAGGTACCATGGCCGCAATTAGTTGCGTCGCAGGGATTAACACAGCGATTTGTTTCCGCATCACAGCTTCTTTCTTGTGCACAGTCTTCATTGCTCACACACTCTACCTTGAAACATCCTACAGAAGTATCATATGGGTCCCCGAGGTGTCCCACTGGACACTCACAGTTTCCTATTTGCTGGCTACTATGACAGACTGCTTTGGGGCCACAAGTTATTGACAAACAAGGGTCCGCACATTTATCATTGACACAGACTAAGTTCTCTGCGCAATCAGTGTTCTTATAACATTCTTTAGGCTTGGCACATCCTTCTCTGCTGTATCCATCACCAACTGTTCCATCTGGGCATACGCAACGGTATGAGCCTGGTAGGTTTTCACAGCGAGATGTTTTGTGGCATGGATTGTCTGTGCATTCGTCGATATCAGCACAGCCGAATGGTGTTCCGATAAATCCTGTTGCACACTTGCATTTTCCAGTGAGACAAAGCTCGGTTGGTGGGCAATCAGCATCGGAATCACATCCCGGCTGGCAGGTTCCATCATTGTTGCAAATTTCACCTGGCAGGCAATTGTTGCTGGTGTAACATACCTTGGCACATATATTGTTGTAGCAGCGTTCGCCGATGGCGCAATTTGAAGTTTTCTGGCATGGAAGATTACATTGGTTGGCGATGCACATGTGCCCGGTGGGACATTGATTAGTTGCTTGACATTGCGAAGGCACACGAACACAACCCTGGTCTGGAGTTGGGTTTCCTTCGAAGCCTTCTGGACATTTACATGAGCTTCGATGATCATGCATGTTGCACAAAGCATTTGGCCCGCAGACTCCTCCTGTTTGACATGGATTGGCACATTTATTGTTGATGCAGGATTTTTCATTACCGCAGTCTTTGTTGGCTCGGCATCCGATTGAACAAATTCCATCGAGACATGCAAGTCCACTGGCACATTGACTGTGGTCCAAACAAGGTACCACGCAAGTGCTTTGTAGACATTTTTCTCCTACTGAACAGTCGTTTGAGTTGCGACAAGCAACACGGCATTGGCCATTGTAGCACACCGCTCCACCGCAGTCGATGTCACTTTGACATTTGGAGACAGATCTTGTACAACCATCTCTAGCTGATTCTCCGATTGGCTGGAACTTAACGGGACATGTACAAATAGCCTTGCGATTGACAACTTTGCAGTCTGAATTCACTCCACATGAATTTTCACATGGATCGACACATCGTCCACCGGAACACATTGAATTTGCTGGACAATCAGCGTCTCCGTTTGGACATTGACCCTCTGGTCGGCAACCGGTTTTTGTGGGTTCACCTACAAAGTTGGCGGGACAACGGCACACTGGACCACTGGGAGAAACTTCACATATTGCTGTTGGATGACATGTTCCTGGTGAGCATCCACCTACTGAAACACATTCCACTTCTGGCAGAGGGTTTCCCTTGTATCCAGGTGGACATTGACAAATTGCACGGTGGTCGTCTGCAATACAGATGGCATTTTCTCCGCATGATTCTTCATCGCACACATCGTAGCAAGTATGGGTCAAGCGGTTGCAAAGTTGTGTTGTTGGGCAGTCGATGTTATACACACACGGAACACTTCGACATCCTTGATAAGGATCGTATGGATCACCTGCAAATGGACCTGGTGGGCACTGACATTGAGCCAAATGATTATTGGTAATACAAATAGCCTTAGGTCCACACTGGACACTGTCGCAGGCAGGTTTGCAGGACAAATTTTCCGATGGTCCTGTTCTAACGCAAGCCTCCGATTCGGAGCATTCAGCATTCGTTCGACATTGGTTCTTCTGCACAGGTTGACATCCATTACGATCGTTTGGATTTCCAACGAATCCCTGTAGGCAGTCACACCTACCAAGATGTTCACTAGCTACACAAATTGAATTGGCAGGACATGTAAACTCAGAGCATATTGAAACACACTTGAGCACTCCAAGAACATCCTGTCTGCAAGCGGCATCCGATCGACAATCAGCGTCCTTGGTGCAGTCCGGAATCGATGGTTTCTCACATGACGATGAAACAGGATTCCAGGTAAAACTATCTTGACAGCTACACACAGGGTGACCATTACCATCAATTTGACATAATTCATTTGTTCCACATATAACTGTTGCACAAAGATGAACGCATGACATTTTGCCAGTTGGCTCTGTATTACAGACAAATCCTTTTTCACAGTCTCCATCTGATTTGCAAAGATCTTCGTCGTCATTTGGTGGAATACTGCGTTCTGGCTGACATCCAACCTGAAGATTGCTTGGGTTTCCGAAATAACCATCTGAACATATACACGTCGATCTGTGATCATTAGAAACACACAATGCATTTGGTCCGCATTGAATCTTACTACAGCCATCAACGCACTTACGAAGACCGCGTCCAAGTTGGAAGCAAATCTCCGATTGCTTACAATCAGCATCGTTGTTACATTGTCCTCGAATGGTGCATCCATTTTGTTTGTCATATGGATCACCTTGATAGCCAAGCGGACATAAGCACTGACCTTCATTGCATGCAGCTCTTGGACCGCAAGCTGCTTTGGCACACAAGTCCTTACATTTTCCTTCGTCACAACTAAAACCATCAGGACATTCCACATTTGGTCCACATTTGCAGCCTGCAGGCTGTGAACAGAAGGTTGCATCAACACGTTGGCAACTGCTGAAAGGATCTCCAGCGAACCCAGACATACATAAACAGTCAAAACTTCCAGGAGCATTTAAACAAACTGCATTCTGTCCGCAAGGTTTGTTCAAACATTCATCGACGTCATGACATTCAATATAACCGTTTCCGGTATAGCCTGGTGGGCATTCACACACAATTCGAGCTCCGTCTGAGTGGCATTCGGCATTAGAACCACAGCTATCTGGGCCACATGTGCTCTTTTTCTGTGCTCCACAGCCTTCATATGGATTTCCAGTGGTTCCCGGATTACATGCACAGTAGCTGGCTCCGTATCCGTATTCACAATGGGCATTCTCTCCACAGTCTGGTTCGCATTTCGCATATGACACTGGTGGCATGCATACGAGGTCTGGGTTTCCAACGAAATTAGCTTCACAGACACATTTCCCACTCGTCTTATCGCATGTCGCTCCGATTCCACAAACCACTTTTTCACATCGCTCTTTGCATCTGCCATTGATACAGACCTGTCTATCACTACATGGCCTCATGGCTGAACATTTGTCAGTGTAGCAATTTCCTCCTGGGAATGGATTTCCGAGGTAACCTTGAGGACACTTGCATGTTGGCCCCTCCGAAGTTGGTATGCACTGGGCTCCTTCACCACATATAATTCCCTTGCATTGAGATACACACTCACCGCTTGGACTTTCGAGGTAACCCACGCGACACCGACACCATCCCGCATGATTTTCCGGTTCACAGAAAGCGTTGGAGCCACAAAGTAAACTGGTGCAGGGACTAACACAGCTGCCATGATCGCAGGCCAAATTATCAGCACAGTCTTCATTGACACTACAAGTGCTCTTTACTGAACCCTCTTCAAGGATGCATCCACTCTTGTAAGGATCGCCAGTCAAGCCTTTAGGACAAACACACTGGTAGCCTCCTTTTTTGTTTACACAATAAGCTCCATAAGCACATGGAGTCTTGGCGCACTCGTCTTCGTCCACGCAGCCTTGTAATGGATCACCCTTGTATCCAACTTCACACATACATTGTGGTGGATCTGTTGGTGTGCACTTGGCATTGATTCCACACGGGAAACGTTCACATGGACTCTTGCATTTGTTTTCGTCTGATGGATCCAAGAAGAACGGAGGTGGGCAAACACACTCTCCTGGTTGCACGCACTTCTCATTGGTTCCACATTCTCGATCAGCTGAGCATTTTCTTTGAGCTGGAGAGCAAAGTCCATTGTAGGGATCACCTTGATATCCCTCAGGACATATACACGTGTAACTTCCTTCGTTGTTCATACATTCAGCTCCATAAGCGCAAATGTGCTGGCGTTCAGTGCACTCATTGACATCAATACAAGTTCCATCTCCAAGTGTTCTAAAACCTTTTGGACATGCACAGTAGCTCACGCCTCCTGCTATGCTTATACACTCAGAGCCCTTGGGACATTTTTCACCATTTGAACAACCCGCTAATACGCAACTATTACCAACAAGTTTGTATGGAGTTTGACATTGACATTCAGGAGTGTGACATTCGTCACATACCTGGAATGGATTTCCATTGAAGCCCTGTGGACAACGACATTCATAGCTCCCTGGTAAATTTTTGCAAATAGCATTCACTCCACAGGCTGGTTTGCTTCTTGATGGTGAGCATTCATCTACATCTCGGCATTGGGCAGTTTGAGAATCTCTCTCATAGCCTTGACGACAGATACAAACACCATTTCCAGTGTAAGTATCCAGTACACAACTCTCTCCGGGGGAGCAAGGATTTGAATCTGAGCAGCTAAGAGGAACTTCGGTGATTTTGCATCCATCACGATATGGATCACCAGTTGATCCTCCAGGACACTGGCATAAATATCCTCCAGCTGTGTTTGAGCAAACAGCTCCAGATTGACAAGGGTTTCCTTTGCATTCATCGATGTCGTTACAGCCTCCTTGCGTATTTGGCGCTCCAGTATAGCCCTCAGCACAAAGACATTGGGCGTTTCCGTTAACCAACATGCAATGAGCATGAGCACCGCAATTCAAAACCTCACAAGGATGCCTACAGTTATTGCCTACATTAGGCTCTGGACACAAACATCTCTGTTCATCATCGCAGACGCCGTTTCCAGGACAGTCATCGTTAGATTTGCATGTAACGATATTTACACATCGAACAGTTGGATCAGGATCAGCGATAGATCCTTCGGGACATTTACAAGTGTATCCACCTTCAACATTCAAGCAAAGAGCTCCTGCTCCACACGTATTTCCTCGTGCACACTCATCAACATCAACACATTTGTTGTTTGGATCGCCAGAGAATCCTGCTGGACATGAACAGCTGAAAGCACCAGGAGTGTTCGTACAGGTTGCATTTCTTCCACATCGTCCAGATGGCCCAATTGCTGAATCACATTCATCAATATCTACGCAACCAGCTGAAATGTCTTGAGGATTAAAGGTCCAGCCTTCTTCACATATGCAATATGCTTCTGAGCCATCGGGCTTGCAATAAGCATGATCTCCACAGCGTACATCCTCGCAGGGTTCCTTGCATGCCACCTTAGGTGGCTCTCCTACATAGCCCGCATTACATTCACATCGATATGAACCAACTGTATTGACACATTGGGCACGTTGACCACATGCATCGGAATGAGCTTGACACTCATCGACATCAACACAACTCGATCCCTTCGCTTCGAAGCCGTCTAAACAGAAACATTGATTTTCTATACATTCCGCGTTGTTCGTGCAGTCAAAGTTAGATCGACAAAGGATATTCACGTCGACTTGCTCGCAAGCAATCTTTGGATCCGGTTTGCCATCGAAGCCCTGAGGACAGCGACAATTATATCCGGGTGAAGCATTTTCACATATCGCATGATCTCCACATGGCTTTTCCAAAGTTGCACATTCATCAACATCCACACATCCGCGGAATGGATCACCGGTAAATTCTGCTTTGCACGTACACACGAAGCTTCCTATAGTATCAGTACAGATGGCGTTCTCACCACAAGGATTATCCTGGCATTCGTTAATATCTATGGATGGACAGGTAGACAAGGGTTTTGTTGCAAAATATTTGGGGCAGTCAAATGTAAAGTTTATATTTGTGTTGGGTTTGTTTTTGAAAGATTAGGTTGTATGTTAACAGTGGTAGTTAAAAGTAATGCAACCCCCTTGAAATCCAAAAAAAATTTGCGCTTCAATGTAAATATAGCTTTGAAGTCCAAGACTTAAAGAAATTAAATAGCAAATAAAAAACGATAAATAGCGCCCCCCAATATAAGTGAAAATCACAAATTGATATCAAATTATCAAAAATATAATCTTCTTTTAATACTAGAAAATTATTGCAAAACACAAAAAGTTTATTTACTTGAAAATGCTAAACATTTTTAGAATACAAAAGTGGCGCCCAACTCCAGACTTGAGACTGAATAATAATTTTAAATTAATTTTATTATTTTTAGTTATGGACTGTATGAATTGAAATTGTTGGCAAGAGCAGTAGATACAAAATATACGAATAGAACACCTAAGAAATAAATCTTGTGTTCATTCTGAATTCCTTAGTTTCTTTCTCCTGAGTTTCTTTGAATTTAGTATAAAAGAATTGATTGAGAATGTCAATTTTACTATTGGAACAAGTTGTAAAGAAAAAGAAAACACGACACACAAAATTTCATGACATTTTAGAAAAAAAAAAAAAAAAAAAAATGGCGCCTAACACTCACTATGAAATTTTGTTTCTTTTTATACAAAACTATTTTTATCTTTCTTTTTGCTCAAAATTTATTTCTATTCGTTTTTAACTGATTTCGATGAATAATGTAGTCGCATTACTTTCAACCACCTCTGAAGTCCAAGAAATTCCGGTAGAAAGGGGAAAAATATTTACAAAAGGATCAATTTATTAAAAAAAAATTAAGTGTGAAAAGCATTTTTGGAAAGTAGATTTGTTCGGCTAGGTAGATAGAGAGTAGAGTTAAACAAAATCATTTTAAAGTTTTGGTCAGAAAAGCTCAAAGCTGCAGCAATAGCAGCTTACTTAAGCTGGGTTTAAAATACTAACTTTCACAGTACAAATGTCCCTGACCACGATATCCTGTCGGACAAAGGCATCTAAAAGAGCCGGGAAAGTTAATGCATTTAGCATTTTGTCCACAAGCATTTGAACGGGCACACTCATCCACATCAATGCAGTCCACATTGTCCTCGAGTGTGTAGCCCTCGGAGCAGCGACACTCAAAGCCTCCCGCATAATTAACGCATTCAGCACCCAAGCCACAGGGATTGTTAGAGCATTCATCGACGTCTTTTGAGTCGATTTTAGTTTTTTTTTTTGTTAAATTTGAGATATAAAATGGAATATGACGTCAGCCATGTTTTTTGTTTTTGTGTTTTATGAGTGTAATAGTGAATGCGATATATTCGATGTCATATTTGATTTGTGTATATCGATTGAGTGCAGTTGGTTAGGCGCAATGTTATGAAATTAAATAGCAAAATTTGAAATTAATACAATAAAACCACTAACCAATTAAAAGTTTATTTAATTTAAAAACAAAACTCACCTTCACAGCCTTTAGCTGGATCACCCTGATATCCATCAGGACAGGAACACTTATAACTACCGTCAGTATTTAGACATTGGGCATTGCGACCGCATGGCAAACGGGCACATTCGTCATTATCAACACATCCAGTCTCGGAACGGCCATCACCTTCATAGCCTGGCGGGCAGTCGCAGCGATAACTACCTTCCAGGTTAGTACAGATGGACCGAGGGCCGCATGTTTTTGGATATGTACATTCGTCCACATCGACACAACCGTCGAAGGGATTGCCCAAGAATCCCTCGGGACATTCACACGTGAAGTTGCCAGGTGTATTGATGCACTGGGCGTTCTTACCACATGCATTTGGATCTCGACATTCATCGATATCTGCAAAAAAAATAAAACAAAGATAGTTAACAACGTGTATGTTGGTAATGAAACATAATTCTATATGTGTTTGCTAAAGTAAGTAAAAAGTAAGCTTCGATTTGTAAGTCTCAAAGACTATTTGGTCGTCGTAATGGACGAGGGACTGAAATTGTCGAAACAGCACTTATGGGTTCGTACGAAACGAAACGACGTATACAAGGAAATCGTATGATCCGCCGATGTTGCGCATTGATTAAGTTTGGCTATGCTAGAAGGGAAACTGTGATTCACGAATCACTTCGTTGAGACCAAAGAAACTTGTGTGGTTAGTGTGCTATTACACCATGCATCTAGACGCGTGCAACTTCTTCGAACTTTTTCGAATTCTCTTGTTGCACGGATATTTTACCCACGCGACACACGGCAGATTTTCTTCCGTCTCATCTTTTCGAATTTGTTTTCTCTTTTGCACTTACATATGCTCAAAAAGTTGCACGCGTCTAGATGCATGGTGTAATAGCTGACTTAGTTTCGTTAAGTTTCTAATGAATTGTTACAATTGTGAAAAAGTATTTTCATACTAAACACATGAGTTTAATTCATTCACTTACTACTGAAGAAGATCATAAGAAGACCAAGCTCAGTTTTCGGTGCGATTGGTTCTTACAGACGCAGCGATAACTTTCAAATCTACACAGATTGGTAGTTCGTTTAAAAGTTGACGAAAGTCTCGTTTAATTCTGACATCTCTTTCAAATTTTTAATGACAGTGGGCAGTCAGTAAAAACATCTGCATTATTTAATGAAACTGTCAACCAGGGATGTGCGGAGTCTATGGGCTGGGTTACTAATGAAGTTCATTTTTTAAATTAAATAAAAAAAAATCACATAAATCCATGTTCAACGTACATACTACTGGAATTTGCTACTTCTTCTTGATTTAAATTAAACCAAGGTTGGCCAACAAGATGTTATATAAAAAAAAGCTCTAACAAACAAAAATCGACCAAAACCTTAACAATTATAATTTAATCTTCCCATGATGATACAGGAGACCTCAACAAAAAACTCAATTTCTTTTTCTCATGACGATGTCTACCTTTAGGTTCTTCCAGCCCATTCTGGTCATCCTTCGAAGAAAACAAAACCTCTTTGATTAAATATTTATAACTTTGATTTTTGGGCTTACCAAAAAAAAGAAGAAGGGTAGGTTTCATCCTTCGAAACGAAAGAAAGAGTGATTATGTTTCCATTTCCAGTCAAGGTCAGTTTAAAGTGGTTACCTGTTTTTTAAGGTTTCTTCGTGTTTTTGTGTTTTTTTTTTTTCGTGAATTCTTTAGAATCTAATTTCGTTTGTAAATCAAATTCATCCTACATGTATGTTGCATTAGCCCTAGGCAACACAAAAAATTTCATGGCAAACAAATATGCTGGTGGCCATTAAGAAAAACAATCTGCTCTGCCTACCTACTTTTTTTTGCAAATGATATAGCGGCTGACATGTGTGATGTCATTGGTAGAATCAAGATAACCAAAATTAACATGACATCACTTCTTAATTGATTTTTTTTTTGTTTGTGGATAAGAGATTCACATTAAGATTAAATAGATTCACGTTTATTCTTACATAAATTTGCAGAATGAAAGAATTTATAAATTTTTTGAAATCTAGAGTTTTAAGGTCAAATGAAGACTCAAGAGATTCACAAATAATCAAAAAAAAAAATAACAGTTTGTATGTTGTCACTCAAGTGAATTACCAAGTCTGACATGTTGAGTGTTCTTGAAAAATTAATGACAGACTTTGGTTTTTGAGATGAGATATGTAAATAATGACATCAACTAATGGTAATTTCTTAACGCCCACTTTTAAAATAATTTATGTGAACATTTTTTGATGATCATCCAGCCATAAATACACCTAACAAATATTTGTATGATTCAACAAGTCTTCAGCTATAATGTGTAATGGTGATCTTTAACATAGCATTATCATTAAGAAATGTCTCGGAAATGTATTCCTATTTAAAGGTGATAAACCTTCTTCATCCATAATATCGCGATACTTTTACATTCATGCATTAAAATTTTCTGAAAGGTGAAAATAGGGTCAAACTTCAAGGCTTAACTCGAAATAAAAGACCATTTCTTGGATTATTGTAAGATTTAAACCAGATTCTACCTAACCTCTTATTCTGAGCCCTATTAAGAATTTCAATTTTTGTTTTGAATCACGTAAATAGCATCATGGATGACATCAGAGCTTAATCAAAGATAGCGATATGTCAAGTTGATTTACCGTTCGTTGGGGTAGATCACATGGACATATTGCTAACTTAAATCACGTTCAATGCTTCTTGGAAGCAATGCCTAAACGATTTTTAAATTTTTCTTATCATTAGATGTTCCGTACGTAGGTGGGTATAAATATATGCGGCTTTTGGCTAAATTTTCCAATGCTTGCATATGGATTCAATACATTTATAAAGATTCTGTCTCGGAATTCATGTTTTGCACCTGTCAACTGTCAGCCAGTTAATCTTTTCCGAAGGTATTTTTTCCTGTATCGTGTGAATAACACTGCAGGAATAACTCTCACAAAAGCCAACATTTCTTCTTGCTAAACTTTTTCATTCCCATCAATTAAATATTCTTATTTTCAAAACTTACCTGAACATAGAACTTCACCATCGCCTTCATAGCCATCTTTACACTTGCACAAGAAATGTGCTGGTAAATTACAACATTCAGCATTTTCCACACAACGTGCAGCTATCGATGGATCTTGACATTCATCAATATCTAAAAACAAAAAGAAAACAGAAAAAAAATTAAAATTAAAAGAAATCACATCATTAAAAATGAATTTATCTGATCTAGGGAATTCAATCAATTCAAGGTGGTCTCCTTCATTCTATAAGAGCATAATTAATTAGAACCACAAAAAAAAAAAAAAAAAAAAAAACCGTTTCCTATATGATTGTTTTTTCTCAATTCAATTAATTTATCACTATTATCCATTCGAAGGGAATGAAAACTTAAGATTCTTCTTTTTTTTTGTTTTCCTCTAGGTGGAGCTTTTCCGAACCGATTTATCTGAGGGAAAACAATCAATTTAATGATCCAACGACACAAGGACAGAAATCCCATTTCAAATTGATAGATTTAGATACTTTAAGTATATAAGGGCAGGTGCGTATGCATTAATTGCTTGGGAGGTATAATTTTGTTGGACTTTTGACAGTTCTGAACAAAGTTCTTTAATGAAATTATGACAGAGTTCTTTCACACAAGAAAACTGAGTTTCCAGAAACTAGGTAGTTGTTAGGCGAGAAGGGTGAGAAGGGAAATTTTTGTTCTTCCCCTTACGCCCTTCTCGCCTACAACATCCAGTTGCCGGCAACTCAGTTGCCTTGTGTGAAAGCAGTCACAACTGACATAAATATTTGTTTTTCAATGACGTTGCTCACATTGACGGTGTTCACATTGGAGTGACTCTTCCGACTATTTTTGACTTCTCTGAAATTTATCTTACTCCTACTTCATAGTTAGAAAGGGAGAAAAGTAGTAAATTTTTAAAAAAATTAAAAATTTGTGGATTTTTTTTGACGTTTTCTTTTAAAAATTTGGAGGAGTCAGTCCAATGTGAACACCGTCATTCACATTGGACTGACTCCTCCGACTTTTTTTGACTTCACAAAAGAAGACGTCAACAAAAATCCACAGATTTTTAAATTTTTTTAATTTTTTGTCGATACTTTTTGATGTTTTCTTTTGAGAAGTCAAAAAAAGTCGGAGCAGTCAGTCTATTGTGAACACCGTCAATAAAAGAACTTTGTCTTACTCCCGTTTGGACACCGATGGTCCCGATAACACCCTCCCCCTAAACCGGGCTTGTCTACGCACATTCAAAAGCGCGTGCGTGCAGAGATACTTGAATTGATTTTCTATTTCTCTTGCTAATAATTGCTTGCTGTTTATCGCCTCAGCTACGCACATTGCACATTCATTGCAAGCAAAATAAAAAAAACATCTACAAAGGTCAAACAAACCAACAGCCAACTTGCTGATGAGTAATGTCACCGATTTGATGGCCAGGATGTCCCAGATTCAGTTGGCGGCAAAACAAAGTTCATTTACATAATAAACTATGCCAGTCGTCATGTCGGTCGATCGGTCGTTCAGTTGATGTTGGTGTCGCTCTGTCACTGACTGCGCAGCGCATATCTAGGTATGAGATACATAGATTTGTATACATACATATATTTTGATGATGAAGAAAAAATCTGTGTCAGAAAACTGCACTCCATCGCACAGTTATGCAACATGATCTCCAACCATCACCATCATTGGTTGTTGATGATGGTGGCACGGTGCGCGATGTCGTTGCCACCTTGACTTAGTCTCTATATATATCAATTCAGAACTTGAATACAACAGAGCCAAGCCAGCAACTATTCATATATGTTGTATCTCCTAAAAACCGTAGCAAAATTGCATCTAGATATCTACGTGAACGAAGCCATGACTGACTAATGTACTTTTAATGAGAAGTGTCGCTGACTGCACTGCCACTCTACTACTCTGCGCACTTACCTCGACTTTGGGACAGAATTCGTATCTTTCTATCTTTTCGTTGCAACCAACGTCAAGACTTAGACTATAGACTCCACGAATGACGACGACGCACTTAGATACGTTTAGATTGAATTCAAGTGAGCTGCGTCGATGCGTGACCTTTAGCAAGATGGTCATAGCCAATGCACTTTAGCAAAAAGCAATAAAAAAAACAATATCTTAGAACTATATAGAAGTGATTCTTGAAAGGTGTTGTACAAAATTTTTGATGCGATGCATTTTTGTACGTATACCCGTCTTAAGATACAGGTTTTCATCTTTAGCACTGTTAAGACAGGTTTATTTTTTTCTTCTTCTTCATCTTCAGAAAAAAAAAAATACCTTCGTACATAGATGAGATTAGATGATCGCACTCATGCGGGGCATATTGCATTTGTAGATTGCAATTGCATTCGGATTTATGTGGATCTGTTGGTTATTCTGTCAGATCAGAAATGTCAGATATTTAATATCATTAAATATAGGTGGATTGGTTGGCTGAGGGTGCTCTCTAATTAAATCATGTAATTGCGTTTTTGTTGTTTTCTGTAATGAAACGGATTTCAAAATCGTTGATCCAACGGATTATTGAGATTATTTAGCTGGTATAGAGCTTTTAATTATTATTATGAGTGCTCGTGCGGTAGAAGTGTCATTATTAACTGTCATTATGTTTGATTTGGAATTGAATTAGCTATTTAATATAAACATGTGGGGAGGTAAGAACACGTTTTGAGATGGAATTTTTAGAATGATTATATCAGAATTTGTCACCAGTCTGGGGATGGTCTAAGGCACGTGATGAAAATATTTGTAGTTTTTATTTGATGAGTAGAAGTTATGAATGATACGTTTAAGCAAACAAAAATAATACAAAATATTTAATTCCCATCCTTAATTGACTTGCCACCCATCTTAAATGATCTGGAGAAATAAATAATAAATTGACGGCTTCGATAGAGAAATTGACAATCCCCTAATAAAGGAGGAGATCATATTCAAATGTCCAAAAACTAGTAAAATCTTTTCGTGAGTACATCAGTAACACCGTTATTTTGGAAATGCTGTGGAACGATATCAAGTTTGGGAGCAAACATCATCCCCTTCTGTATCTGTATAATGCAACGCATCAAGGCTTACATAATCGAAGACTGATAAGCATGCTTGAAGAGAAAAACTGTTTGCTTAAGTTGAGGAGGAGATACAACTAGAACCGAGCTTTATAAACTATATAGGTACTTGAGCAGTGGCATGTACCCAGCCAATGAGTTAAGGTCCAGTGACTGTGATGGTTTATACGTAGAAAGATGGGCTCGAAGGTCTCAGCTTGGAATAGCTTCGAATCTTCAAAGATCACACGCAGGTGAAAAGGGTTCTTAAACACTAAGCAAGAGTATCCCTTGTAATTGAAAAGTGTCTCTCACCGAAACCCTTCGGATTCGTTAGAAAATTGTAGTTCCCCTTCATTTCTTCCGACTTACGAAACGCCACACAGAAATAGTCGTGAGTTGTTCCAATATATTTATTTATATCTTATTTAAACAAAATTAAAGGTTTTAAAATTTGCAGCAAATAATAGGGGTTCTATGTATAGAACAGCAATTAAGACTTAACATATACATTCACAACACGTATACAACTCTATCCGAACCAATTATTTCACATAATTAATGTTTCGAATATCTTCCAAACGATTACTTGTAGAGGTATATTATTAATTCTTCATTAACCTTGTCATGAGAGCAATTTACATATCCCTAGATCTTATACGGAGACAGAGTGACTGCTTCACAATACAATCAAAAAAGACCCCTTTTGATTGCAACGATTAGCTGCACTTGTAACTGATCGGAAATTAACACCAAACTGTGGACCTTCTTCGCATCTTCTCATGCTGGATCCTCGTGTTCTTCTTTCCCCTTTTGATGGTGCTTCAATTACACATTCGTAATCCATTAAACCCTATTTACAATCCAATTTGATTGATTCGATGCGCACACACAGCATCAGTGTAGGTATACCCATCAGCCCTCTTCTCTGTCTCTTTTGAGGAGCATCGATCTTTAAGCCTGTGCACACTTACACCTGTGTCTATCCCATGAAATAAAAAGGGAATTGGATAGTTTTGTTTTATTGTTTCTGAGAAAAGTGAATGTAGGCATTACTTGAACACGAAATCTTTAGTCCAAACAACCAAATGCTAAGTGACCTACATCATATAGGAGGGATAATCCACCATTCATCTAGGAGGCACAAAAGTGAAGAGAACGAACCACTTGACACGCAAATTTACTGTGGTAACCTTCCGGGCTGGATTGAGGAATAACAAAACAAGTTGAATGGTTGGTCATTTAAGAGTCACGCACCATCAACGATCGCTTCGTTTAGGAGTATTTGTGGGATCCAACGAATCACGGCGCACCTCACCAGGGAACTTTTGTCTGTAATCAAAGTGGATCTTTACATCAATCGACCTCGAGCTGTAGTGCGTCCTCCTAGGATTTATTTGAGTGTGGGAGATTTTTGACGCGCATCTTCAGCGTGTGCGCAATAGAGATATAAGTACACAATAACTGTTGTCGAAGAAAAAGATTTAATATGAGAATCTATTGAAGAGTGCATGCGTGCGCCTGGCAAGAAGTTTCCTCCGCATCACGCTTCGCCTTTATTGTTCTTCCTGTTCTTGTTGTGATGATATTCTTCTGTCGATAAACGGTTCTCATCTATCTTTTTAGCCAGAAGATGGAAAACAAAGAAGAACCCACCATCATCAAAATGAAGAGGTGAACAATAATGTCAGACATTATTATTTTGACAGTTGTTCATCAGTTACCAGACAAAACGAAAGAAAATGGGTGGAATTGGATGTACTAAAAAGATTGTCTTATTCCATCATGAAAAGCTGTTGGATTGCATGCTTGTCCGATCATACCAACTATGATGAAGATATATTTGAAGTTATAGCATCATGAGTTGATGATGATGAAGATGAGGATGAAGATGATGATGACGCCGCGACAACGAAAACGAAGAACTTGGGAGCGAATCATCATTAGGCAAAGAAATCATGTGATCTTGAATTGTTTCTTTGGTTTTGCTTGAATTTTGTTGTTTGTTGTTGTTATTAACCTGAGGCACATTATCATCATGCAGTCATTATACCGTTGCAAAGAATCGAGTCCAATGACTAGAGATAATGATTCGAGTGCAATTATGACACTTCATGGTGGTGCACGTTCTCCATCACTTTGGGGGGGATGTTTAAACATATTTTGCTAAATCCATTTGGCAAAGTGGCAATTAAATTATGACTCTTCTGGCGTCTCAATAGTTCAGGATTCGTGATGGGTTTGATGAGGAAAGTTACCATTTAGAAACACTCTACATAGTTATAAGATTAAACATTTTGCGAACAGACAACTAATTGAGATTCAAGTTTCAAACCAGTTTTGTAAAGACATAAAATTAAGAAGTAGATTAGATTTGAGAATCTTAGTGTAACTGGGGAAGATTCTTCTTTCAAAAAAATAAACATGGAAGACATAAATATATAGCGTCTCCGTCTACTCGTTCCTAACAATAAGGAAAGTACGTGTTAATAAACCGCTTACCGCTTAAGAGTTTGATGTTTGAGAACCTTTGAATAATTTTATAAAGTTTTTTTTCAAACGGTTATGCACCCATCTACATAAAAAAAAAAACAAAACTAAGGTATGTCATTTCGAACTGACAAGATCGCAGATATCTACATATAAACCTCAGAGTATGCAGAGAGTAATTAAAAAGAGTTCACAGCCACAGTTTAAGAAGCTAAGGTCTGAAATCTACATTTTTAAGTAGTTCTTTTAAATAATAATAATTTTTGTGCAATGCTGACTGATTTCAGGAATATATAGAATTTGTATTATAAACAAAAATATTCATTTTGGTCCTTCGAGCTGGATATGTGTTAAGAAAATTCTCATCTCATTAGTGAATGACCCATACCTATTGCAGCCCCTTACAAAAATCTCGGAGGTATCTTACTAAGTACAGTATTTCGACCCTTACTATTCTTCCATTTATCTTTAACCAATTCCTTGTCACTCGATTTCCGTGTTGTTAAAATTTCTTTTTCATCCGTCAAATCAAACAAAATTAAAAGATTCATTGCACCAACATAGTCGTATATAAACTTCCTTCGATAACTATACGTCTTCAAGTTAAATTAAAATTCATCCAATTAGTGCCTTCAAGAGCTGAAGATTCAAATCTACCACTTATCTATGCGGGAAGAACTTCTCTCAACAAGAGACCTAAATCAATCTACAATTCTTCAACATGCGATTCTCATTTCACATGCAGAAAAACTTTTCATGATCTTCAACCTTCTTCTAATCCGATCATCTAAACAAATACAATAACAACAACAACAAAAACAACAATTGTTACAAAAGAAGTTTTTTTTTTGTTTAATGATAGATTCAGGTATGAAAGACCGTTGGATTTGTTAGGATTCTTAAAGGCATCATCATGGCTATAAGTACAATGACCCAGAGGTAAACAACCAATCTAACGAGTGTTCTTGCGAGAGCTCTGATGTTTGCCCCATCATCATCTTCATCATCATTAACAAAATTTTTCCAGCTTCATCGAGCAAAGTTGAATAAAACTACAAAACAAAAAGGAAACAAAAAAGAAAATCAACGACGATTGAAGCAAAATCACTTTCCTTTCAGAGAATCTCAGCTCCAGCAGAACCCTGATGATGGTGATGGTTAGGTTTTTACATGAAATGGAATTCCATGTTCACAAGTTCAAATTGAAATCCTTTTTCAATCATCGCCCCATCGCCATCATCATCATCATCGTCGTCGTCATCATCTTCGTTGTCGTGGTCGTCGTTGAACGTGCTTATCGTCATGCACCGCTCTCAAGACTCGCAACAACAGAGGGAAGACCTCAAGTCGACCTTTAGTCGTCCTTTTGGTATCATCATCTCTATTGCGAAGACATCATGCGGCTATATACTGTGCAAGTTCGAGAAGTTCCAAGAGATCCGAAGTTCTTCTGTGCATTTTGATTCTATATGCTCACTTCGATAGACATCACGGAAGAAGAAAATATTATTTCTGCTCCAATAGATACAAATGTACATGGCATAGAGCTATAGATACACCAACCAACAGAATAGCCATCATCAACCAACATAATGTGGACGAAGTCAAGGGATAAAGAGTGCAATGGTTTAGTTTCAGAGTTTGAATTCTTTTTTACTTTGCTGCTGCTGCTGGACGACTGCCTTTGTGTTATGCCATCATTGGCATTGTATTGCCATGGAATTCCCATTCCATTAACCTCGTAAGCCTAAGCTCTGTTTCTGTTGTCGTTGTTATATGTGAAGCTGTAGCAAAATCAGCAGCAACAGCTTAACGCTCCTGAAGCCTGAAAGTTATGTGGCATGCATGGTCATAGAACGTATAGTATGTAGAAGTTGCATCTTTCTTACTTGCTCTAGCAAAATTCTTCCTAACAATAAAGAGTGCTGGGAAGAGGGTATTCTTTTTCTTCTTCGTCTTCTATTATGATGATCATGCTGCTGATGATAATGATGATGATGATGGTTTTGCTAGAGAAAAAACCAACAACAAACAACACGAAGAAGAACCCAGCAAAAATATAGAAGTCGAAGCAGCAGCAGCAACAGCAACAGCACAAGTAACCAGCAGAAATTGCAGAAGCAGCACCAGCACCAACAGCAGCTAGAGAAACAACGTCAGTAATGTGGAAAATGCGCATAGAAAGGGAGATCATTGCCCTTAAGTGAAGCATGGCTCTTTTTTAGCTGCACAACGGCTGTGCTTCTTCCATACCAACTAAACCTAAACCTCTTCTGGTGGTGCTTCACTCTGCAAATGATGTTGATGATGATGGTATAGTCTTAGTGGTGGTAGTCTCTCGAAGAAGTAGTTTGGGTATTTATCTATCTTCTTGGCCTTTCAACGCAGACGTTGTCGAAGATGGTTGTTGTTTAGTTTTTTTTTTAGTTTTTGCATTTTTCTTCGATTTTTTTTGTTGGTTTCTAAAGTTAAACTGATTTAATCGATTGTTTAGCTCTCAGCAGGGAGTCATATAGAGGAACCCAGTATGAATATTATAGAAAAATTTCGATGGAATCAAATTCTTTTCTGAAGGCAAAAATGGATAAAATGTTTGGTTTTATTTGCGTTTTGGGAATATTATTTAGTCTCGCGGTTGAAATATAGCTAAATAGCAACATTTTAAAAGGAATTTTAAGGAGGGTTATCAGGCTGAAAATTCTTTCGATTTTGTAAATTGGATTCATATGGAACACAGAATAGTTTGGAGCTTTGATTTAATTTGGAAAACTTGAAGAATGGAGAAATATTTCTTCATTTTGTGACTTAACGAATGTGTTCTTCACTTAAACTGAACGACATCCACTCATTGATCTACAGTTAACAACTATTGGGGTGATTAAAAATTGAGTTTCTGTATGGATTGATAATGGATTGAGTTAACAGTTCTCAAAAAGAATTTGAAGATCCGAAGTCTAAGCCATACTGCACTGTCATATTGTTTTGGAGATTTTCGGTAAGTTTTCGATTACTCTTTTCCGTAAATTACTTTCTAAATAATTTTAATAATTTCAGCATTGATTAGATGCATCGGTAATAATCATTTTGAGGCATTGACAGAAAAAAAATGGTACTGATCTTATGAATTTGAGAAAAGTCTCCAATACTTGTGCAGACAAATCGATTCGAGGAAGTTCACGTGATTAAAAGAGGAAGTGGAACCTAATGGGAAGCAATCTTTAACAGCCTTAAGCCTAGTACACACTTGTGAACCATGTCGTGAACCCATACGAATTTCGCTTTTTCGTTCACGCGTGAACGGGCTCGCCAAGCTAAATGGAGAGCAGAGTGGAGAGTGTTCGTTCATGGGCAGTTCACCAGCAAAATGCACGGCATTTCTTAGTGAAGCTTTGATATTTGAATAATGTTTTTTTCACTTTGTTCTTTGCGTAGCATGCTTTCAGAATTTTGAACAACTTGAAATATGGTTTTGTCCTCCATTTTATTGAATTCATACACACCAAAGACTTATTTTGCACTTTGAGGTTTCAAACGTCGAACGTTCACAACGTATTCACAAGTGTTTACCAGTGAGAAATTTCTAAAGTTCACTTTCTCCACAGGCAAATGTTCACTTCACGAGGAAGTATGTACTTGGCCTTACGTTGAATAACAAAATAAATAACAATACTGACAGGAAAAAAAAAGAAACCAACTTTAAGAACGAAGATAAAAAGATGAACAAAAAAATAGCAACAAAATGAGAAGACTATAAATAAAAAGAATTCAAGCCTAGAAGATCAAAAACTTTGCTACGACGTAACGTGTAAATAGACTGTTAAAAGCCTTAAAGCTATATCTTCATTAGCATTGCACGCTTTCCGTAACCACTGCTTGCTAAAGTAGTTCTTAGATTGACCACTAGATAACTCAGCTATTAAAAAGAAATATCTCATTTATTACTCAATCAATTGTCCGCTGCACGATGACAGCATATTAATAAAACACTTCTTGTCTTCTCACAAGTTCACTGTCCCTTTATACAAAAAAAAAGTCTTGTTGCCTTCATTCTTCCGAAACAATTTTTGCAGCTTGTGCATATAAACTGAAATTCGTATTCAGAAAACGTCTTGTGTTAATTAAATTTCAACCTATTAACGAAATATTATCTCTCGCCAAGCATCAAGGAGAGATACGCTTCGGTTGCCAATTAAGATAAGATCCTTCATTTAGGACCAACAAGGAGTCATCATGATTTTGTGTTCCCTGTGCCTGGTGCTTTGATTTTGTAGTTCTCCTTTATATTAAACAAAAGCATTACTTTACGTTGATTTTACTACCATTTTTCATTTTTAATGGACTTTCGCGAAAAATTTAAGACTGTGTCACCCTCTCTCTGACTCCCTATCACTTTATGTAGCTTGGTGTGTCATAATTTATGACCAGATTGAATGAAAGGCCAGAGAGTACAAAATGACTTATCAACAGGTAGGCAGGTTTATGCTTTACAACAAGTAGCTTCTGAAATCGAAGGTTTGTTTTCTGTTAACTTCAAAAAAGAAACGAACAAAACAAAAATTAAGTGACCAACAAAAAAGACTGTCATCATCGTCATCATTAACTTTATAAATGTATACGTAAGTATATACCGTTGCTATCATTATTAACGAAAAATAATACTTCATTGAAGTTTAATGCATTGCATATTAATTATGAATAAGATACTGTTATGTAATATCTGCAGTAGGGGCAAACAAAATAGTGGAGACTTTTTTCTTATACATTTTTATTGATTTTTTTGCGTTCACTTCATTTGGAAAAACTCATTTATAATGAATTTTTAGTAAAAGCTTGGTTTACCATGTTTAATTATCAAATATCTTTAGAAAACTATATTCATTGTTAGTTTAATCTTATGGAGAAAACTTTAAATAGAAACAGTTAAAGTTTGAGAGCCTTTAAAACTTACTAGGTTGTTTACAGGACAATACCAAAAATTAATATATAATATGAGAGGCGAAATAATGACAATTGAGGTTAAAACAAGTTTAATTAAATTGGAGACTTTTTCAAAAGTTAAGCTCAGTAGGGTGTTGATGCAAAAAAAAATTGTCTGTTGTCTCCAATAAGTCAAGGAAATGCTAAAGAAAATGTAGCGGAATAATATTCAGGGAGTTTTATTAAAATTTCAAAATCTACGAACAAAGAAAAAAGTGGAGAACTCTCCAAAATAATCTGCTTTAACGGTTACCATACACAAAAATACCTTCAATAGAAATTTATAAGCCTTGCAACCAAATAAGAAGTATGGTAATCATACAAAACTCCCTCTTCCTATGCTAGTGAAACGATTTCTTAAAGTTTGGTCCTTCGAGCTGGAAAGTCAGTTCAGTTAATTTGAATACTTGCTTTATTCTAAAAAGTGGTGTTGGAGGATTTCTTTTTCTGACTTACCTGGTTAAGCTTTTAACATAAATTTCATTTATCTAAGCCCTATCCTGAGCTCATCCATTTAGCTTATCAAAGTAAATATCTTCAAATATATAACCAAGCCACTAAGGCATAATCTAAGTCGACATTCCAATCAAGCGATAACACTTAGTGCTTCAACAGAAATAAATTGAACAAAATTTGCATATGCGCGTATTTTTCTTTAATTTTTAGTTCGTTCGTATTCTAAAAATAAAATTTCGCAACGATGATGATGTGTTTTTATGTATACATATTTATATAATATGTATATCTGCTTTGCCAAAAGATTGCCACAGATCAATTTGGAAGATTCTTATAGGTACCTATAGCTGCTTGTTGGAAGACCATTGGCAAGACAATTGAACGCATGTGCGGTGACCTTTATCGATCCGTAAAAGGTTTAGGTCTTAGGTTTTGTTTTTTTTCTCTCTCTCCGTTGCTTTTCAAGTATAAAAATAGAGAAAATGACTATAGTTAAATCCTGAAGCGTTATCTTGTTTGCAATTAACAAATATCAACATGGAAACAAAAAAAAAATACAAAAAGTTAAAGAAAGACTTCTTTTAAAGCTAGAAGCAGCAAAAATAGCTTGTTAAATTTTTATGCAAAATTTATGCAAAGACATGCACTTCGTGAAGGTGGAGGTTATCTCAATCAATGGAGATTCCTTTCGGGAGTAACATGATTTAGAGAAGAATAAAAATACAAAAAAAAAAACACGTTGGGTTTACCAAAAGAATGTTCTAGGAGAAGTAAGATTGGTCTGACCATCTATAGAGAGATAAATAGCGAGTGGAATTAATTTGTTTGCCGTTTTAGGGAAATCAATTTATTCGTGGCATGCCGTAGGATGACTAAATTGTCTTTAAATATTGTGTTTTCTGTAGTCAAGATTTTCATCATGGTTAAATAAATTACCTAAATGTACCTAGTAAAAGAAAAAAATGGTGTTAATTCCTTTTGTATTCCTTCTTATTTTTGAACCGAAGATTTAACTTAAGAATTACTACAAAAATAGAATCGCTTCTTGCCGTAGGAATGATTTCTTTATTTAATACAAGAATTTATTAAGGAATTTCTGATTTATTAAGTTGCTACAAAATATATTATTAAATTAATTTCTCAATTGAAGATCAATTCGAGTTTTCTTAACTTTAAAATGTTCAAATTGAATAGCTATGAATTTCTTTAAATTGCACTTAATTGAGAAAATCGTATAAGCTTAAATTTAAATTATAATAACGTTCGCAGAATAACAGATTTATGTTTTGACCCCTCTTAGAACAAACGATGCGCTCATTCTCAATTCATTTACACATAAATATTTTCACAAAAAAAATCTCCCAACTGTTCAGAATTAATCAAAGCTGACACCTTCTTTGTGCACAACTTTCACCCAAAAACCTGTTCAATATAATTCAAACAAATCAAATTTACCTCTCTCCAATTGTGACCTAAAAAAAGCTTTACATTAATCATAGTTTGAAAATAATCCTGATTCCAATCTAATCCGTCATCTTTATTATCTTTTTTTTCCCTCCACATTGTACGACTATAAAAAAAATCAATCTGTCGTCCTCTTTGTGAATATAGCCTGCATACTTTTATTCGTTTGCTCTTTGACACTTGAACGATGTAAAGCATCTACTTTAAAGCCCACATCTTTAACTACTATATGACGCAAACCCAGGTGAAGATGAAGCATGGCGGAGATTTCTTAGTTCTTTGAATGTACCGTATCGAATTACATTTGCAAAAATTCATCCATTTAGATGGTAATGGTTGGCCATGGCGGGGTTTAAAGGCGGACAAAGAGGATGATGTTGATGATGAAACTGATGATGGTAAGTAGGACATTTATGTTGACTGACACACAGGAGATAGATAAAAACTTATGATGATTTGACGAAGTCTTTTGTTTAAATTCCATAAAAAAAAAAACACAAATCAACTTTTTAACTCCCTGTCACGTATTATATTTTCGACAGTAATTATTCGTAAATGAGATAATAACTCTTGTTTTGTGTAATGTCATAATATTTTTTGTCGGTTGATGTTTAAGTGGTGAGTTTCATTATGAGATGACAGATAGTAAGAGGTCAAAATTTTAATTACTCTTTTAGCTACAGCAAAAAAAACATGAAACATTGTGTGATCATACAGCCAAAGTAAATGACAGTCTACAAGCCTCCGAGGCTTGAGATTAAAAAAAAAAGACGTGACAAATTAAAACTATTGGTCATCAACTCACAATAGTCTCATAATTGTTGCCTTAGGCTTTTCTTCTTTTGCACATCGAGTAGTTAGTTAGTTACCTAAGAAAGATTGATCATGTGAATTGTGTGGGGTTTGATTTTTAAATTTGAGAATAGTTGATGGACCATTGTGTTGAGGTTTTTATAATTTCATACTTTTTTTGGTTGTAATCGGTGCTAATATAAAAAAAAATAAATTATATGAAATTTTGAAACTGGTTTAATTCTCACTCCGCCGATTAATTTTGACATATCAGTAACAACAGTAGTCGAAATTCGTAATCTAGTTCAATTTATGCTCCTGTCATGTGCGATTAGTTTCGAAAAAATGGCTAGTAAAGTTCGCGAGTGTACTTTGCCAGTTCCATATAGGAACACTTCTATTGTTGGAAAAAGACGGCAAAATGAGCAATCTCTTTCTCCCAATCAAGCGAGAAATATATACTGAGATGTCGGAGTGAGCCCAAGACTTTGTTTACATTGGCCTCACTTCACGCGACTCCTTTTGACTTCTATTTTATCTCACACCAAGTAAGGATGAGATAACAAAGTGAGACAAGAGTTTCCAAAAATTAAAAATTCCTGGCTTTAATGAATATCTCGTTGTCACTGAAGTTGGAATGAGATAAAATACTGATACGTCAAATAAAAAGTCCCGTGTAGTGAGGCAAATGTCAATCAATATGAACTTCAAATATTATTAGGTAAAGTAAAGTAAATACCTTTAAAATATCAAAAAAACCTACAGTTTTCTCTAATTAGCTCATAATTTGTATTATTCCAAAATCACCATTGCAGAAAAAACCTTTTCATTCTTCACATTTGAACTTTCATGCTTGACCTGTCATTAAACCTACCACAATCTCAAATTTAAACATCAAACCAGTAACTTTACGCATCTTTATATAATAATTTATTCACTTCAACAAATATTAAGTAGCTGAGGTATCATTTTTTTAAAGGTCACCATTCACCAACAACGGATTTAGTGCATATGTATGTAAGAGTAAAATGACAAAATAATATTTGTGCAGTAGCGAAATAAACTGTCAAACATTGAGTAATCAATAATGACTGTCAGTTATGAAGATTGTGAATAATACTGCCCATGAGCTTTGATGTTTAGATTGTGATTTTACTCCATGGGTATATACAAATTAATGCTATTAGATTCACCTAATGAGTTCAAGTGTTGGCATACGTGTACAGTACATGTAATTTACGTAAACAGGTAAAATATGTATTCGAAACATGATTTAAGTTATTGGCGCATTATTTTAAGTGGTTTTTTGATTTGCTGAGTACATATAATAAGTACATACTTTAAGGTAAGTAGAATTATTCTCCGGATGGATATGACAGAGGGGATTAAAAATAGGTTGGCTGTCAAAAAGCTGACACTACATCTTTTTAAATTCGCTTGCTCAATTATTTTGTCTTTGTTGCTGTTGATCAATTCATAAAAAACAGCTGAGATTGCTTCTGACTTCTTGAAAAGAAATTGTGTACAAGTTACTGATCGTGTTCACTCAGATTGGCAGAGGAAAATTTATGAGATCATAGAAACCTGAACTGGATAATTCTTTTATGTGTCCTATCATGTCAGAATGATGGCGTGACCGCGTGACACAAGAATGCAAAATTGAACGTCAATTTGGTGACGGTACTTGTCAGCTTCTTATGCCTAAGATAGTGGAAAATTTTTAAATCATTTATACGATAAAATTATAAATGGAAGAAATTATAACAACTTATTATGCTGCACTTACACGAATGGCAAAATTCCATTATATCTGTCAAACTATAGCCATTTTTCTTTTCATCGTGTAAACGCCCTAAATGCTGGCAATATTTTTGTCAAAAAAAAAAAAAAAAATGTCAGAGATAATTTGGTATAAAATACTGTTATTTATATGGCTATGTGTAAACACTTTACTGACGTCATTTTCCAAATTATGCTATTTTAGAAAAATTAATGAACTTTCTCCTTCTTTTATGGCAGTTGCCAGTATTTTGAAATCTGCCATTATTTGAACTCGTGTAAATGCATGTCATACAAAAATTATTTCTGCCATTTTTTTGGTAGAAATATTGGCAACTTTGCCATTCGTGTAAATCCGGAATTTTTGTTTTCTTCGTCAGAAATAGTACAGATTGACTTTTGATGTCTCCAAACATACCTAAAGTTCAAAAAGTAAGAAACGTACAGGTGTACACTTTAAGAACCGCTAGTACAAATGTGGCGAAGTTCCGATTCAAGATTTTCAGCCGATTAACTGAGGTTCATCTAGGGTTCAACTATGTAATTGGCTATTATCACATACTTGAACCCAGCTAATCCCCGGAAATTAGTGAGTGAAAATTTTCAACTCAGGTTGAAAAACGGTTCAAATATTTGTGTAACTGGGTGTAAATAATTTTTTCGCTGTTCGCTTTTCCAGCGCAAATGTCATCTTGCAATATTCTAACCTCAAAATTTTGTGTTAACATTTTGAAATGTTTGACATTCATTTTCAGAAAAGTTATAAAACAGAGCTGGGTGTAACTTCGTTCTCAGTAGTCGTTTTGAATTTGATCTGTCTATCGATTCGTTAAACAAAAACTAAGCTGCAACAACAAAAAAACTGACCTTCCGCTTTTTATTCTAACTTCCAATCTACTTGTATGTGTATAATGCCTACCTTCTCAATCACTGCCAGACTTGGAAGCATAACTTCCTCTCATTGTATTCCGCTGGAACACTCATCAAAGAACTCCTCAGACTGAACTTTTTTTTAATTCTATCGAATAAAGGTAGATACTCTCATAAAACCTGACGGAGACGGTTTAGTATCTTTTGTTTTGGCTTCCTCATATCGTTTTTGTTCTGTTTTGTATTTTATTGCTACTACTTCTAGGATAAACCAAAAAATGAAACATTAGAAACAAAATATTGTTCTATGCAAGTGATGAAGACCATCAGTAGATGGTCGTACACCTGTTTGATCCAATGCAAGCAACTACAGCTTGTATTAAACAGTGTAAACAAATAGAAATATTTCTATATATGTACTCTTCTTGGGTAATCGGATCTTTCAAGAACCGGCATATATGTATTAGACGAAACCTATAGTCTTCCGATACAACTCAGTGAATCTGTGGTTTGCTTATTTTTTGTTCTGTTTTAGTTTAAGAAACATCGAAGGAGGTGATTCTTTAGCAATGCAGTAACCATCATAGTCGGTTGATTCTCTTCCTGATCTTGTTTAATATGGCATATTTATTAAACTATATTAGCTAATCGTATATGTAGTTATGGAGTATTGTTTGTTGTTGTTTTTTTTTCTGTATTGACGTTTGATCTTGAACGTAAAATAATTGATTTACAAACATACTTATACTTAACTTTAAAGAAGATTGTGTTACATAAAATATATAACTAAAATTTAACGAAATATTATTGCATTTGTCGTTTTTTTTTTCTTTTGTGGTTCTATAGGTTTAACAAAATAAAACAGGATAAAATAAACTTACCTTCGCAATGAAGACCATCGCCTCGATAGCCAGGAAAACAGGTACATGTGAAACTGCCGAGTGTGTTCGTGCAGTGCGAAAAGACGTCACACGGACGGTACTTGCACTCGTTCTCATCTGAAAAGAAATTTATTATTAATTTAAAAAAAAGGTAAGAAGAAAATTCAAAATACTTTTCCCCAGTACTTAACAGAAAAACCGATACTTCATTTTGACATTTCAGTGACAGTTTGGATATATGTACTCTTTTAATTGATTTTACATAGGTCAACATCTATCCGTCATGAAAGTTATTTTTATACTTTTTATAATTTTCGAAAATAAAATATCATTAGACTTAAGTGCGTCTTTTCGTTTTTTTTCTTCCCAAAACCGACAGTTTAAATCAAAATTTCAATTTTGTATAAGTATAAGTGAACATTCCTAGTGATATTGACATTTCAGCAACATTTCGGAACTAATTTTACCAATTTCCTTATCTGTCATTTGGTCAGATATAATCTATATGTATCTAATAATCTAATGGTAGAAATTGACAGTTTTGGAAAGTAAGCGAACAGTCCTTGTGTTATTGTCACAAGTGTCATTCTGACATTTCAGAAACATTTCGGAATTAGTTTCTACCAATTTCTTAATCTATCAAAATTATATTATACAAATCTAATGCGTCCAAAGTGACACAGGAAAATATTTATTTCATGATACTATAAATAGGGGTGATCGTTATGTGAAAGCTTCCTGTCATTATGATAACCTATTTGGTGAGACCTTATTCCAAATATTTCTGTATTGGGTCAAGCGAAAATTGAATCTTGCTGTTGCTATGAAATAATTAAATTTGACATTTCAATTCCCACTTATCGTAATCATAGAAACTTAAACTTTCCCCAACGCTTCCTATTGTCCAACAATTTTTAAAATATTCTGTCCGTTGTAAATATTTCTTAGTGCTTTTTTTTTCCTATAAACTAATGAAATGAAATGCATTGTTTTATGCATACCCACAATAATTTTCAAGCTTAATAAAGAAAAAAAAAAAAAAACTTAAAATTATCCCAACAAAATTGATTTACTCACCTTGAACGTTGCAATTACAACCTCCGTATCCGTCATTGCAATGACAGACGCCATTCAAACAAACACCATTCGTGCACTGTGTGCCATCTTTATCACAGTCATCTATAAAATAAGGAAATATGTAAGTTATTTTCATTGTTATCAGTATTTCAATTCGAAATAATCTTTAAACAAAAAAAACTAAGTGTCTGTCATTAATGAGATCTGTCAGTTGTTATCTAATTTTAAATCTGTTTTACTTAAGTTATCAGTTAAAGAAATAAGATTTTAGCACGTTCTCAGAGCAAACTATAAGAATTTATTTTCAAAAAAAAAAAAAAAAAATGACAGCTCAAATGATGGATCGAGCTGTCATACATTTTTAAAATGAATTCACCACTCCACAAATGCTTTCTATTTTAAATATGTCAATGTGATAGTTATTTTGTGTATTTAATATTCAGCAAGTGTTGGAGACAAAAAAGTTTGTTCGATTTTATTTTATTTATTATTAGATTAGATTCATGGTATAATTATGTTTTGAGGTGAGGTAAATAATTAAAATTATAAATAAACTTTTTTTTTTTTTTTAACTTACTTGTGCATTTAAGCTCTTTACTCAGCTCATCGGAACCAAGAAAACAATCTTGCTTTCCGTCGCATAATTTCGATAATTCGTATAATTGTAAATAATCTGTTGACTCATTAACTTGGCAGCCAAAGTAGCCATCTTCTAGATTTAGAAAAAATACTTCGCCTCTAAATCGACTATTTTTTGTTTTATATGATAATTGTTGTGAATATGCCTGTAAAATGAGAAAAATGTAAACAAAAAATTAACAATTATAAATTATATTGTAAATTAAAAACAATTAAAAATAAATTATCGAATGACGTGCAAATTTATTCGGGAGCTTTATATTGTGTTTTTGTTTGTTTTTCTTATGAAGATGCTTCATCTGCCAATGAAAAAGCTGATGCCAGGCGCTTTATTAATTTGATCTCATCTTATAACACTGGTATTGACCAGATCAATGTAATTAAGGTTCAATGTGATTGGATTATTTTTGGCTAGAGCTGTCAGTTTCTCATGAGGAGAATTGACAGGGTTTTTGACGTTTAACCAATAGCTTAGTTGACTTAACAGCTAAAATGTACTTAAAACTGCAATTTATTGCTTTCCTTTACCATCTCTTGTTTTTTTTATGAAACCAGAACTACATAGATGATTGCAAAATAATGTTCCTTCAGCCTAACAATCATGTAAACACAAGTAGGTACCTACAGAAATTTTCTGTCATTGTTTTCTCAACTCAACACATCACACACATGAAACCGCACTTTATAGAGAGAGGGAGTAAGGAGCTCTGCCATGTCACGCTCAACTGACATTAAAATCAATCTTCCTTCCACCATCTTGGGCTATTTGTTACAATTTTGCGAAAATGCCATATTGGTCGATGGATCCAATTAGACATGTCCTTTTAGACAAAACAAAAATGATGCCTCCCTCCTTTGGACTTTTGATTGGGTGGAAATGTCAAGACATATCCTCAACAGAAAATTCAACCAACACAAGAGCATCATTACAACTGACGTTTGTCTATTTGATCTTCGGACTGATGGGAATTATGGTCTATTTTTAATCTCTGACAGTTGCATGTCGTATAATAGTCTGGTCTGAAAATTGGAAAAATGCACGCGATTTGCAGAAAGCCCTGGATGAATAATTGTGTGTGCATTGTGCATGCATGTGAGGTGAGTGTTTATTCAAGAGCAATATATAGTATATATGCACAGCACACGACATTGAGATCTTTATTGTGTATGTGATATCAGATGTTTTTTTTTAATTTTTTAAATTATAATTGTGTGATGCTCATGTTTGAGGTAAACAAGATGGATGGAGAGTATGTTAACGGTGATGTTGGGAATTTTATGAACTTTTTGATGCTGCTGACGTTGAAAAAGATTGAAAAAGAGAACTGAGAACCTACATTCGCAAACCTTCGTGTATAGAGAGATATTTGAATTTAGCTATTGTGTTTGGGTTCGACTTTGTAAAGGTCAGACTGTGTATAGAGAGTGATTATACATGGGATGTAGGTAATTGGCAATGTTTGTAGTTAGATTTTAATTAAAATTGATCATGAACTTAATGTTAAGGGCAGTTGTGGTGGAAAAATAGATATTTTTTGTTATTAAAATTGTTATAATTAAGTGTGCGTCAGGTTGGCGCTTGGATATTGTTATGAGTATGACATCAGACTGCTTGTCCTACCTCAACGAAACACTTTGACTTTTAGAGTATTGAAAATATAAACTTTTATTTCTGTTTAGGGTTTCAAGTTTCAATTGGGTGAATTAACTTCAATTAAGAAGCTTAAAAAGCATACAATTTAATGAAATCCATGTTTGGATATTCCTTCTTATAAGCGGTTAAGTTAAGTACTCATTGGCGTGACTTTTAGGGCCTAGAATTAAAATTGGGTTCCAGTCCAACCTATTTTTCCAATGTCAAATGTTTTTCCAGAGGCGCTGTCTGTGCGAGAAACTGAAAAATCCTCGAATCTAATGTCGATTTCGATTCAGTAATTTTGGATTTGGTGGTCAGACTTCAGATCAATTGTGGTATAACGTACTCAAAACGTGATTTGAACTATGTTTGCAATTATGTGAGTATCATTTTCTATTTATTTGGATGAAAATGTCACTTTAATTTGGTGTGTGTGCAAGTGCGTGTGAAAATCTGTGTAGATCTTTGGCGGAAACCAAGATTTGCAAAATTGATGTAAATCAAATCACACCACCAGAAAATTCGATTTTCTTTTTGTTTGTTTGATTAGAAAGTGAAATCTGAAAAAGATAAAAAAATCGAATTTATTTTGTTGAATCGAAATCAACATTAGCCTTTCAGATTTGACAGAAAATTGTAAGTTCCATCTAGACCCTAGTTTTCGCAAGCTGCCGGCACAATATTTTTTTATCGCTCAGTAGCGCGATAAATAACTAATTATCCTTCTTTACATTTTGACCCAGTTTCTAGAAGAATATAACAATTATTCTGTTGCGTCGTGGTTCGTAAGCGAGTGCTGCTAACTAATATTTTATAAGTTAAATGGCATTTGTCGAAAACAACATTCGTAATTCGAATAGGATCACCATCAGCAGCTTTTTAAAAACTAGACGTTTGAAGTTTATTGTTACATGGATCAGAAGTGGGATAAGTACTTAAGCTGATTTGTATAAAACTACGTGCTTCCTAGTATTTTTAACCAGTTTGTGGAAGAATTTAATAATTATTGTATCGTGCTTTTCCTAATAGAGTTGACTCTAACTAATATTTTATAAGTTAAATGACAATTGTCAAAAATAACATTCAAAACTCGAATTCGATTACCATTAACAAAACAAAAATCAGAAGTGAGATACGTAATAAGGATGCGTTTTTTTTAAAGCCGTTTGAAGACAATTGTTTTTAGGGATCAGAAGAGGGATAAGCACCAATGCTGATTTTTGCAAACTACGTGTTTCCTTACATTTTAAAACAATTTCTTAGACCAATCAAACAATTAATGAATAGTGGTTCGTAAATAAGTAACTGCTAGTTTAGATTTATACATTTCAAACGACAGTTATATAAAAAACAAGTCAAAACGAATTAGGTCACAATAATACAATAGGTTCAGAAGTGGGATCCGTGCAAATTAATATTAACTACGTGTTTAAACGTAATCTGATAGAAATCAGTAGTGGGATACGTACCGAGGGTAATTTATTAAAAACTACTTTATTTAAAGACAGTTTTAACAGGGAAGTAGGCTACGTCTTTCAAGACAATTGTTAAGAAAAAGGGATCAGAAGTGAGATAAGTACAAAGGATTTGTTTAAAAAATTACTTATTTAAAGACAATTGTCTAAGTTACATGGACCAAAACTGGGTATAAGGAGAAAATCATGACATGCGTCAGTCAAAAAAGAAATAAACAAAAAACGGAATCTGAGTAAAAGGTTTAGGTTTAAGTATTAAGAATACATTGATGATGTAGAAAGTTAGCTCAATAAATTATAGAAATCAATTTAAAATAAATTATTCTGTTGACAAATTAGGACCCACACCATGAGAACCTTGAATCTATTCATCAATTTTTAAAATAAAAACTTTAAAATATTCATCAGTTTCAAAACGAATTTCATCAGAATTGTTTTTTTTTTTTTCACCGCAACATAGAACTGATTTATGAGAACAATCTTTTTTGTTGGTCAAATATAAAAACCATTAACCTTTCTCTCTCTTATTAACTATCTCCCAAGAAACTGTCCCACAATAAAATTAAATTAAAACAAAAAAAAAAAAAAAAATTAGCATACTAGTTGCCATTTAATCTATCCTCTTTGCATTTATACATTATACATACAACAACTTCTTCGTTGATCGCCCCATCAAGACGACCATATCAAAATGTTTTATAATCTCTTAAGTAAAATCACATAATCACCGTTTTGAGGTCATTAAAAGTGCCGCACATCTTTTTCTTCTTCTTCTAGCAATAGCTTCTCAAGAGAAAAGTTGCTTCTACTTCAGCTTCTATATTTATTCTTTGCTGAATTGCTTGCGTTTAATCCATCGAAAAGAATCACTGCCGACTTTCTTGCCCCATCTTTTATACTATTTTTTTTTTTTTTATTTCTATGGTATATCATCTCACGCAAGGAATTACCATGCAAATTTACATAAAATCTAACGGCATACTGTGTTGGACCATAAATTATTCATTAAATAGAAGACGAAGCAAAAGAAAGAAGACCTGGCAATTTTTTTTCAAGTGTTGTTGTTGCTTCTTTACTCGCACAAGAGTGGAAACACTCTTGTAATTGGTATCTAGAAAAGGTACATTATAGAAGAAGAAGACAAAGTTTTGGTCTAAGTACACATATTCGAGGATTGTTAACTTCCCGTTTCGAGTTTAAGTTGCAAAAACAAAATAATTTTTTTTTTTGGGTAGGTGGGTTTTGTGTGCTTAGTGTTTATGGACAAATATTGTGTTTTGTATATCAAAATGGATTTGAGACATGTTTTGTGAGTGTCTATAAAATGTAAATGTTTTTTTTTTTTTGAGGCTAATGACATGAAGAAAATGATTTTTTTTTCCTTAAAGGGGTAAGGCACTCATTATCATATCTAAATATTGATTAAATAACAACACGAAATAATGTTTATATGATTTTTGAGTGTAATGAACCTTATGGCTTAAAAGTATGGGTGCCAATTTACGAAAAAAAAAAAAAAAAAATACAAAGCAAAATAAAAGAAGAAAATAAGATACGTATTCATAAGATCTCAGTCTCTTAGAGCTATATTTATATATTTATTTATTTATGGTTAATTTGTAAAAAAAATTATAATTTTGTCTTGAAAACATAATTGGAATTCCGGTTTTTCGTTGATTTATTATTTTCTTTGTTTAATTATTATTGAATGATAATTAGCACAATTAGAGAAGAATATAAACTATAATATTCAACCTGATTTAGTTGAGAGTTCAAAAAATTGGCAAACAAAAGAATGAATGAATGAGCGGAAAAATGTGTGATGGATGTTTCCCTGCGAACTAAGAGATTTGGATTCGAGGCTCAATAAGCTCAATTACTGTCTCATTATCTCAAACCTCAAATGTAGGACATTTTCATAAGAGATAATATTCAGCTTATTCTGCTGAGTCAGTCATTAAATTACTTTTAGTCCTTCGTTCTCGTATTTCAATCAATGCAATCTAGGATGCATACAAAACATGCGATTTTTTACAGACATTTTAACAAATAAAATGTAAAATATATAAAAATTATTAAGCACATCATCGCCATTAAGTTCCTTACAAAAATATGTACTTACCGTACTCGAAAGTAGCACTATCCACGTGACTAGTGGCAAAACTATTTTCATTTTTGCTGAAAAGAAATAAAAAACAAAATAATTAGTTAACAGTAATTCAGTAAAATTTAAAAAGGTATATGAGTATGTGTATGAATCAAGAAATAAAGTAATAACATTCTTGCATGTTATTTTTTTTTTTTATAATTTGACAAGCCTTATTCACTTCCTCGAAGTGATACAGGAAGGTAAGTACACAATAATGCTGAAGGAAATACAAACCTTAATAAAAAAAAAACAATTTGAAGAACTTAACGCTACAAAACAATTTGTTTGCCTTTTTGAGCATATCGCGAAATAATAATAATAAAAAAAAATCATAATAATTAAAAAAAAATCACACACACACACATGATTATAATACTGTTAAGCATTGTTAAAGACACACATTCCTTAATAAGAAAACTTAAAGAAAGAAGAAAATAAAGAAAAATAAAAAAAAAAATCCTATTCCATATATACCTGTATTCACCTCACATTATTGTTCAAAGGTAAATGACATTTTGTTAAAGAAGTTTTTTTTTAAAAAATAAATGTCCACAGAGAAAATAACACTCTCTGACTGCCTTTGTCATAGAGAGTTGTACTTCGCGAACAGCAGTATAATCTTGTGTTGACAATTCCTTTTCTCACGCAGTGAATCTAGTACCTACACGATGACGACCGACAACACCATCATCACAAGGTGTGAATGAAAGAAAAACATTAAAAAGTAAACAGTATTCTCTTGTTGTTTTGACCGATAAGTGAAAAGTCCAACATTAATCAGTATGTGTCTCGTCTCGCAGGGAATGGGTAAAACATAACATAGTTTGTTTAATTTTTTTTTTCCATCGAAGAGAATTTAAAACTCTGAGGTAGATGGACTCGTCTTGAGGGTCAGTTATAAATGGTGTAGAAAGCAATCATCCATGAAGATCTTACATACACATAAATTAGCTTTATGTGATAAGAATAAACAACATTTAATGAAAATCGAAAAAAGGATATCTAAAACAAAGTTCGAAGTTCAGCTCTTTTGTTTCAAATATCTTTCTTTAATGTTTATTTCTATAATTATGTAATATTACGAAAATAAACAAAATATGATTGAAAACAAATATTTTAAGATCGATTTCCGACCGAATAAAATAAAATGAAAGACTGGGTCGGACAAACTTGCTTCTTATATAGTTAGAAACTAGAATGCAGCTAGACATTAACGGTACATATTAATGATTCGTCGATAATATCTTATATCGTTGCCAATAAAATATTAAAATCAAGCTTAGATAACAATTTGGTGTTTTTTTGATTCGATACAAAAAAGTGCGAAAATGTAAATAATATCTCAAAATATAGTTTACCTTATTGATTTAATTTATTTGTAAAAAAATTTATTCAAACAAATTTTAAATGCAATATTTGTTGGA
The DNA here is from genome assembly GCA_949320155.1 of Melangyna quadrimaculata. Lineage (NCBI taxonomy): Eukaryota > Metazoa > Arthropoda > Insecta > Diptera > Syrphidae > Melangyna > Melangyna quadrimaculata. The sequence continues at coordinate 184,549,482 of OX439485.1, forward strand.
TAATTTAAAATAACCAGAATGCAAGATTATGACAAAATCAACCAAGCCATTGACAAGATATTTAGCAATATGCTTAAAAACGTTATTCACATTTTTTTTTTGGCAAAAACCTGGTATGCATTGTTGTTAAAAGTGGCCTAGAGATTACATATGAAAAAATTAATCAAAACTGTTAGAGCCGTTTTCGAGAAAAATTGATAGAATTGAATTAGTTGTTTGATTTTTTAATCTTTCTTCTAGGAAATCACACCAAATTTAAAGCAAATCCGTACAATCGCTTAGGCCCTATCTCGGTGTACATCAGGACCCACAGAAGCACAGACCAACGGACGTCTTCTGGAAAATCACTTTTCTGGACTGCTCTATCATCCTTATGTTGGTTTTGATTAAAATCTCGAATTTTTTTTTAACACGAAACCAAAACTTGTTCTATAGAGCAAGTTAAAATATATCCTTTGATTGTCAAAAATAATATTTTAAACATTTACATATGTCTTGCACATTTAAACTAATTTTAAACTTAATAAAATAAATAAATCATAAAATCAAGTTCGAAACTCAGCTCTTTCATTTTTCTCATTTTTATTTTTCCTTTCAAATAAGAACCGCCTTGTTTAGAGTTCTTTGAACTCCGCAAATAAAACAAAACGATAAAACCTTTACACACGCACAGAGGTCTTAGTAATAATAATTCATCTCTAACCAAAGAAACAAAAATTATGTACGAACAAAATGAAAAAAAAAAAAAAAAAATAATAAAAAACAAAGAAAAACTAAATGCATAATAGCACACAACACTAATTTCAAATAAATATAGAGCCTACATTCGACTTCAAAGCAACCATCGAAGCCGGTTAATTAATTACTCATCGTAATCTTCCTATCAATTAACCGATAGCCAATAACATGAGTAAAATTATTTTCTGGTTTTCTTCATCTCTCATCTGAAGTCTTTGGTGAAATGTGATTGTGTGTGTGTTTAATGCATTTTCTTAGAGTGCATTAATTTGTTAAAAAAAAAGAAACATTTTCAAATCACTTTGAAGCTTTAAAATTCTTCCAATCCATAAATACCTTTATACAAGCAAACAAGAAACTAAAGCAAAATGTGTACAAAAAAAAAAAAAATAATAAACCTATCCAATCTGTCGTTCTTTGGTTGAGTTTTCTGCCGGTTTGGCAGCAATCTTTTACTTCCTGCATGTAACTATGAGATATTATTTTTTTTCATAACGTTCTCTTTGCTGGTGGTGCGTTCATTCAAGTGGAAGAGATTTGTGAAGTAACCAATATGGACAAGACTTTTATTTGAGTAGAGTTTGAACTACATACCTATAAAATGCTGCTTAAGTTGATAGAAATGTAGCAGAGGGTAGAGAGTGGACGAACGCTCGCTTAATGTCCAGATGTTGTTTAAAAGATCGACTATAGGTACAACAAAAACAAAATATTGCGCAAGGAATGTGGACAAAAACTCGAGTTAATTCACCAAATTCAAAGGAGTAACTCGAATTTAACTCTGAAACTTAGATGATTTCGCCCCAAAAAACTGGAAATAAAAACATCATCGCTTTTAAATAAAAACATGGTTTTGTGTTCAATTCATTGCTCTAACACCATAGGATTTTTTATATTTTTCAACACATGGTCCTGGTTTAAATTTCAACAAAGAGTCTTCAACTTTTTGAATCACAAAAAATTGCCAATATGTCCACGTCCATCTAGCATACCAAAAACACATCTACCACACCTTCTACATCTCGATCCAAAATGAGCAACAGCCTCAATATTAAACGTAACAAAACTTGAATGCATTTTCCATATCTATCTATGGTCACTTCCATATTATAAACCCAGAAATGCTAAAACTAAAAAAAAACACACACACACATCGATATATAATGCATCTTGTTATAGTTTTGATCTCACATGATGATATGTGCTAAATTTAGAGCCACAACCTCAATCACCAACATCAATCATTGCAAAACTCTCTATTGGCACCTTCTCTATCTTTTACACACCAATACACACATTACTAGAGGAGGTATATACATATTTGACTTTGTAAGAGATTCAATTGGGAGTTTATCTGAATCTGTTGTAAGATAGGTATACGTCAAAACCAAGTATGGGAAAGTTATATGGTTGGTAACAAATGTAGTGCATTTCCGAGGGTCAGGGAAGACAGATAGATCGATAGATGATGACGATGATGATTGCGATTGTAGGTTGGCAGCATTACCAATTGCAGACTCATGGTTAAAGGTATTTTTGCGTGGGGATGTTGTTTGGCATATTTAGATGACGTACAGTGTGTAGTTAGTATATTAAGAAGGAAACATGGTCATTACGCCTGTTTTTGTTTTGTTTGTAGTATTTTAAAGTTCTTGCTTTACATGTTGTTATGGGGAACAGAAGTACTATGACGATGCGACTGAATGAATATAGTTACATTTAAAACACTTCAGTTTTCAAAACACTTGTCAAGCTAAATATGGTAAAAATCTTGTAATGAAATACAATGTTGCCTTACAAGCTATATAACAATTCTATAAAAAAGCAATCTACTAAAAATTTATTTAGGCTTAATACAAGAAAATGTTTCTCTAAAATTTGTAGTATTAGGCATTTCTTTCAAGCCCCTTATCAGATAAGGGGGAATAACCCAAAAATAAGACAATTTTCTACAAAAAGGTCAAACCCCTATATCCATTTGGTGGGGTTTTTTTGGTTGTAATCTGATCTGCAATTTTATTGCAATCGCTTTAAGTTCAGTTAAGAAATTTTATCAAAATCGTTAGAGCTGTTTTCAAGCAATTTTATTAAAAACCGAAAGAGTTGTGTGGCAACTACCGGTTATAGATGAATTAAAACAAAGGTTAGAATTTCTTCTCCAAGAAATCACATAAAAATGTTATGGTACAAATTTAAAAGACATCGGGGTTACTCGTTTGGACTCTAGCTTGATGTACCAGATAGGTGCATAGACCCAGTTCCATCACTAAAGACCCCAGTTATAGCTTTAATTGAAATCCACAAATAAATGAAATCAGTGAAATGGTGGAATATTTTCTGTAAAGTCTGTTATAGCCGTCATGAGATTTTCTTCCAGTAGGGTTAGAGTTGATCATTGAACGAAAAACTGACAGACGAGAACAGGAAGTGAAAGGAACACATATCATTGGAACGAATGTGTTTCACTTTTGGGAACACAATGTCAGCTGTTCATTGGAAACGATTTTCATCATTGGAAAACTAAAAATAATTTTATAAGAAAGTTGTAAAGAAAATGAAACATTTTTGTGACTAACAAAAATATATAACTAACAACCTTAATTTTGGTACCAAAAAGCCATATGATTTATTTGCTTATGATCCTCAAAATTGAAAGACAAAATCGAAAGTACCAAAAAGTTTGGTGAGTTTAATTTGGTGCGAAAAGCTATTGGGATAGATTTATGTTACTGTGATCATTTGTAAAAACTAAGCTGCTGAGATCTGATGCAACCATAGATTAAGATATTTTGAATTCCCGACGACCCACTTTCGACAAAAGTCGTTCATCGATAAGCAAACGACACTTACAATGAGGGCATATAACTGGTGCCTAAGAGAATAATAACAAAAACAAAACCGACGAATCTGAGAGCTGAGCAGCTGAGTTCTTCAATTACAGATGTGATGTAGAGGAAGGTTGCTCGCAGTTCAAATCATAAACCAGTGTTCTATACTGAAACATCCAGTAGCATTCCTCCCCAAAACCAATTCAACCGTAATACTAGTACTTCTAGCACTGTTAACCCTTGAGCCCAACTTCGGACGTCCTTTTAAGTATAGAAATTCTTTCTTTAATCGCACTACACGAATGTGGAATGCTTTACCCGGCACTATTTTTCCACGACAATTTGTTACTCGGAGGTTCAAAACCAACGTGCACCGGTATCTCCTCTTAAATCCTTCCCTATTTTCCTAAGGCTCGCACTGTGTTTAAACATTTTAAGGGTAGAAAAAAAGTAAAAACCCCTTTATTGCGCGGTAAATATAAAAAAAATGGCTTGAACTAAGGAAGCCTGACAATCAGATCCTTACGCCCATCTTCAAAAAATGCCGATCCTGTGTCCGGCAAGACCTATTCAAGTACAAGTGTGGCTTAGGGGCGTAATGGTTAGTACGTTCGACTGTCACATTGGAGGTCTGGGATCGCTTCCCAGCCTCGTCCACCTAAAAAATAAAAAGTTTTTTTTGAGGGCTTCTGCCTCTTGCGAGGAATTGACAAATCCTCCAAGAGTATCACTTGTCACGAATAAGTGCTTCTCGTCTAGCCGTTCGGATTCGGCATAAAATCGTAGGTCTCTTCCATTCCTGTCGAAAGACGCACTCAGGAATGGTTGCGAGTTGTTAGTCACTAGGCCCTGGTTCTTCATGAGCCGTTGTGCCACCCGATTTATTTTTGTTTTATGTGTGGCTTCCGGATCTGCAGATCGGCCATAAATTAAATCTTCATAGTTAACCAAATCCTGAGAAGATCACTGAATTTCAAGTTGAGACCCATATGATAGCATTCATTGTCTGAAGCTTAACAAAGCAACAATAACCCACGAGAGGATTTCAAGAAAACTTATGATCCATCCATCTACTACACTATCTTCTAAAAATTCGTCCAAAAATTAGGGTATTAAGTCGATACAAGCGTGGATCAACGGGGGGTCACGGGGGTCATGACCCCCTTTGATAGATTAAAATTTTGTTTTTCTATATGAGTTGGATTAAATTAGGAATAAAAGCTAGATCTTTTATGGTCATGACCTTCCCCCCCCCCCTTGAATGGCATGTTCTATTCACACATGATCTCAATATCGAGAGAATATATATTATAATTGTTTGGTTTTTGACTTAAACCCACGCTTTTAAAACCAAGGTTCAAGGCCTCACTGTTGGCTTGTTAGGCTGGATGACCATTAACTACCTATATAAAGTGTGTTATGGTGAAATAAATAAATTTTTCAGTGGTTCTCTTTTATTATGTTATTTCTCTTTGTTTATATGAATTCTTTGCTTTCATTTTCAAAACATTTTAAAACTCTCACTTTAAAAACTATTAAAAATATAAAGTCGTTAATTTATTTTTTTCAAGTAAAGAAAATAATTATATACAAATTAAAGAAGATACTTTAAGGACATCTACATGGAGATTAAACGTTTAAAAGCCAAAGATATACTTATCTACCTTAGTTGTACGGAAACAGAAAGAACCCGAATGAACAACAACTAACTTCCTAGTAAAAATGCCAGTTGTCTCTAAATTCGTTTTATAAAGACAAAACTCCAAATTGGATAGGCACGATCAGGTGATTTTGGTGGCGCAATGCGTAGCGCATATGCCTCAGAGGTGGCTGGGTTCAATTCCAGTTGACGGCACTAAATTATAAAATTAAAACATTGAACATGAAAACTAGCACCACTTAAGAAATCTGATGGTTGGTCTGGCAGCCATGAAAATGCAATACTTCCAGCCAAATGCAATGGTGGTAGCCCGCTCAAGTGGTTGTTGTTCATTCAAAAACATTAATAGTAGCTTTAACTAAAAAAGTAATTTTTTTAGTGTTATGTTTTATTAAATTTGTATGTACCTACACAGGCGTTCTGTAACCCCCCTGGCTGAAAGTCTGGATCCGCCCTTGAGACGCTATCGACATCATCGGTTGTTCAGTAACATAGTACTCTTTTGTGTCGATTGAAGAGCAGGAGAAACTTGTTGGCCTTGGACAAGACTACATTTTTTCTATCAAAACACAACCATCGATCACTATCCACTGACTAGCTAGGACGGTATAGACGGCACTTATTAGTAGCAACCATTTCGAAATAGTGAAGCAAAGCACCTACATCGGAGTAAAAATTAACTCTACGAAATACCTTTTAGTATAGAAATCCGAAGAAGAATTCCCTGGAAATTCGATTTCGGTCTACGAAAACAAATGGGTTCAAAACTCCTTACTCGTAAGGCAACGGGCACGCTCTACAAAATCCTTGTTTCGTCAGCCATCCTCCAAGTGCTAGACTATAAGCAGATAAGAATGACTGATATTCTGCTCTTTCGAAAAATAAATTATTCGACGGGCTAATTAGTCATACTGGAAACAGCTTGATCGCATTCATAGAAAATGGAAAGCCGACATTTCTCAGACTAATACCCTCCATTCATCAAGAGCCGGTTGACAAAGTAAGTAAGTACCTAATTATGGGATAATTTGACGATTGGCTTGTTCAAGAAAATGCAATCTTAGAGGTCTTAGAGTCAAAATATATGAGCAAGCGAATCCAATATTGTTGGAGGTGCAACCTCTGCGATCTTATTATACTTAACAAGAGAAATATCAAAAAAAAAAAAAAAAAAAAAACTGACAGAAAATATGACAGATCTGTGATGTTGTCGTTCGATTTAATCAACCTTCCATTCTGCGAGCAATCATTTCATGCTTATAACTTAATACCTGGCGTACTTGACCTATGACAAAAATATAAGCTCAATCCTTAGTGTCCAAAATATATTTGCTTCAGTTGTGATGGGATACCATAAGGTTATGTCATATGTCCCATGTTGTTTTCCATTTTCAAAAATAAGCCAAAAGCTTTGAAAACAAAATATAAAGCAAGGATATAATCTGAAATTACCATCAGTATTTTACACAATTCTTGACATAACAAGACCTTTTTCTTTTCTTTAAAATACCACAACAATATAGGAACAATTACTCAACATTTGAAAGAAATTTTGTATGAAACATTTAAAAAAAAAAAAAAACTAAACCGAATCATACTCTAAATTCTGTTTGAGTTCCATGAGTCGAAGATGACTAGCATTCAAATAAGTTGTTAATAATGCCTTTCGAAAAAGATGTTTTTGGCAATCTGGAACGTGGTCTGAATTATTCAATAACTATTTAGAAATATGAAAACAAATTTTTAAAATTTCTAAGGAAAACATTTTTTTGTTAAATGCTATAGGACTAGCTCATTAATTTTTATTAACAAAAGAAATTTACTAAAAATATTTCAACTTAAAATATTCCTTATAACAACAGACACATTCGTATTTACACTCATATTTCATAACAACTTAAATAGATAATGGTTAAAATTGAAGAAAAAAAGAAGAAGACAAATATGAAGATATTAAAAACCAGATTAATGTGCTTTACTAGCTCTTGAATAGGAAATGCTTTTTTCGCACCACTGATTCTATACAAAAATAAAGAAACATTATTTACAACAACAACTAAAAAACCTTCAGAGGTTAACTACTGAGATATTCAAATGAATTCCGCTTACAGCAACATGCTGTTAAAACTTTCTTTGTAAACATATATATAGGCGGTTCCACTATAATTTCCTGAACCAAAAAAAATAAAAACATTTGTGCCATCTTTTGCTCAAGATCATGTTGGTACTACACACTTAAAACAAACACAAACAAAAATGATTAAAATCTTTAAGTTGTTTTTGTTGTTTCTATTTTTTGGTTCAACAAAATAAAATGTGACGGCCATAACTCTAGACTTGTGTTTTCGCCCTTAGCCAAAGCTACCTTATACCATGTGATGGTTATCATCATACTATATGGATGCAGTAGGTGAGGTTATAGTAGTGTTGCGAGCGGTATGGTTGGGCGACTTTAAGGTGCGTTTTTTTCTTATTTTTGTTTTTGTTCTTTTATTGAAGTTAAGATTGAGCTGGGAGTGTGTGCGATTTTGTCTTACGCATATCGAGATAAAGAACAAAAAAAAAAGAGATAGAGGAAATAACATTTTTTTATCACTTGTAACTCATCAACAAATCCATTATATCCTTTTTACTTTTTTTTTTTTTTGGTAGGTATAACTCCTGCAGCAAAGACTATTTACCACGATTTTAATGGCTTTAAGAAATCATCTAACATATCGTGATCACTTAATTAACTTTCTGATTTACACAAGAAAACGCCGGCTGTCGCCATTTTTTATTCGATGTAACTATCGATGTAATCGAGAATAAAAAAGGCTTAAAGGGAACACCTTTAACACTATTCGATGGCTAAGAAGTGATAAGTTTATGTGAGTAGAAATTTAAAAGGTGTGCGTGAGCATTTTAGATAAAGATTAAATACCGGTATACCTAAGGTGACCACCTGTGCCGAAATGAACGGTACGGTACCGAAATTTAAGATTGTGCACCGAAGAAAAGTCTCAAATATACGGAAATCCAATTTGTGTACCGAAATTTTAAAAGTAAATTGAGATAAAATGGTGGTAGCCCACTCAAGGGGTTCTTGAACATTTAAACGTTCATAATTAATATTTAATTGTATTTATTAAATATTCATGTAATGATAATCTTTAAGTAATGTTCCTATTGCAAAGATATCTTATAATATTTAAATAAATTAAACTAAGGGCCTTATTGGGAGAGTCTACTTCGAAAAAATCTAGTCGACTTAAGTTGATCATAAATTCGTGATCTAATTTAATTTTCTATCAAATAGAAAAAAATCATATAATTCCATAGTAATCTGACAGAAAAATATTAACGAATAGACTCTCGCAATAAGCCCCTAAGATTAAAAAAAAAAAAATATATTTTGGTACCGAAATCGGCTTTGGGAAAGGTGGTCACCCTAGGTATACCTATGGCTCCCTATTTGTGACTCATATGATAAGAAACTAATTACAAAACTGGTCAAAACGACTCAAAAAGAAAAAAAATTGTGTGACAAAAAGCTGAGAGTTAGCTGATGCTTTGTAGTTAGATGCACTTTTATTAAATGCTTATATGCGTGAGACTGTTTTGGCCATATTAATAAAAACAGCGCTTAACTCATCTGTAACTTTCGAGCTCGGGTGTAAACATGTATTAAAAGATAACTCGTGAATTGAAACGTATATTTACTTTTATTCTTTAACCTTTCTCTAAACCACCTTCCTTGTTGGTTTAGCTCGTAAGGCTCGTAAGTGGCAGAAATCTAACTCCTAATCAACGTTTTAATGATAACTCATATTCGTTTACAGATTCTCATCCATGTCCTTCGGATGTGGAACTTGAACGGCAGCGTATGATAAGCTCATTAAATTCTAATCTCGACAGCATTGTCCAATGGGGAATCAAAAACCGCGTAGAATTTAATGCTTCTAAAACTCAATGTTGTCTCCTGTCGTTAAAGCGAAACCCACCCCAAATGCCGCTATCCATGGGCGGCACTTGCATCGAGGAAACCGAACAGCTCTCAATACTCGGTACGTGTGTCACAGACCAACTTTTGTGGAATGACCACATATTTGATGTCGCCAAAAACGCTGCTAGGTGTTTAGGTTTTCTCCGTAGATGCAAGAAGTTTTTTCCCCTTCTGATCTGGCTGTGATCTACAAAGCCTTTATTCGTTCAAAACTTGAGTACAGTTCTCATGTTTGAACAGGAGCTCCAAAAACTCACTTGAGTTTGTTGGACAGAATTCAAAAGAGAGCTTTAAAAATGATAGGCGAAAGATCTATAACAGAAACAATTACATCTCTCGAACACCGCCGTAATGTTTCGTGTCTTTCTCTATTTTATCGCTGTTATTATAATCAGTGTTCTAGTGAAATAGCCAGTTGCATTCCTTCCCTTCAAAAATTCAACCGTAATACTCGCGCTTCTAGGAATGCCCATCAGTTCACCCTCGAGCCCAACTTCGGACGTACTGTAATGTACAGAGATTCTTTCTTCAGTCGAACCACACGAATGTGGAATGCTTTACCTGACTCAACTTTCCCCTCCCATTTCGATGTGCAAACGTTCAAAACCAATGTGCATCGGTATCTACTTCTAAATCCTCTCCTACTCACCTAATAGCTCGTGTTGTGTTAAAAACATTTTAAGGGTAGCCATAACCCCTTTTGCGCGCGTGGAATATAAAAAAAAAAACTCGCCGCTAGCTACGTTTATTAATATTGGGGTAAAACTTAAAAAAAAAATAGGGTGTTTAATACCCAGTAAGTTCATATTGAAGTTTAAATAATTTATTTAGGCAAATGTCACAAGTTTTTTTTTGACCCATGAATGATTTTTCACAATGATTCCTAAAATGTTATTTAATTTCTTCAAATAGTATTATTATAAAGGTCACATAATATTTACTCAACTCATTCTTACTTAGCCATACTTCATTCGATTCGAAGCTCATAAGAAATCTACCAATTTAACGACTTTTTTTTAACAATATATAAACATAAACACTCACTCCTGTATAACCTTTGATCTTAAAAATTGTACGCTCGACGACAGAGAGCTTCTGGTATACCTTTTGTATAATGAATGATCCTTATAGTAGTTTTATTATTTTTCTATTTGTAAAACCCAAACAATAAGAATTCTAAAGACTTTTTTTTTTGTTAACAATGAATCATTAGCAACACGGATACCTCGCATCGTCGTAAAAGCAACTTCCTTAGTCGTGTCGATAATAAAAATAAAACTGAAGCTTCTGGTCTTTGAAAAAAAAGAACAAAATAAAATAAAAGATGAAGAAGAATGCTTGATTGTGTCAGTTAATAGGTTGGTTTTTATTATTTTGTTAATTATTTTATAGCGGTTCTTATCCTCTAAACTGTTTTATTTATTTATAATACATATATTTAAATCGCACATCGCTTATAATAATGCGGGACTATCTCAGCTAGGAAGTTCAACTGGAAATTGGTAAAACTTTAATCTCGCACTGAAAAACTGTTCCTTAGATATTTAACATTAGCTTAAACCCAGTTTTTAAGTAATAGTTAAGAGTTGTTTAACTCTGGAAATAGATGTTGCTACAGTTTATAAACAAGAAACAGAATCAGCAGAAAGGCTAACAAAAGTTGGAAGAAATAATATCAGGAACATCTTTTAAGATACTTCGGAGCTATCTCGGCCAATTTATAGCCGATTTTTCAATCATCAGTTAAGTTATCAGAGGAATACATATTTAAGCAAGTGGAACCAATTTTTGCTTTATTTGAATAGTAATTAATAGCCAGGTATAATTGACTATTGAAAAATTGGGCTCGCAATGAAATAAGTGATTTGGGTTTAACTTTAATTGTGCACAGAACACTGGCTCTTAATGATTCTTGAAATAAATTTAAATTATCACTCTGAGAACCTGTTATATGTATTGTATGTTATATCCTTTGGTCTTAGAGCGTAAATAAAATAAAAACACATAGAAAATTAGACATTTTTGTAAATATGAATTTATGCGAACAAGACAAAATTAAAAATCGTTCGAGCAGTTTTTTTTAGAAAAATAATTTTTTATAAAACCTTTTAGGAAAGCAAGTGAAACGTTAATTTAAAGTAGTTATTAACTTTAAGATTCAAATTATATCAGGTTCAAAAGATTTCCTCGACCCATTATTGCAAAACCATATTTTGATTTTTTTTTTTAAATCAAAAATTTTTTTTTCAAAAATGTTACTAAAAAGTAGCCCTCTTCAAAGTAATTAAATGCTTTTATTTTAACTATAGGAATTGTTTTTGAGAAAAATATTTTCCTTACAAAGTTTGAATAGAAGAGGTAAAGTTATTTTTGGTTCTAAAAAAAATGCATGACTGAATCACACGAACTTGTTCTCTTAGCTTACAAATTTAACGTAGCAAGAAATTGCACATGTATGTTATTGTATCAATAAATACTATAATATCGTTAAAATCGTTACAGTGGTTTTCTAAAGATTTAATATTTTATATAAAATTTTTTTTTAAACATTTTTTAAAAATAGAACTATGCAATTAATAAAATACATTTTTAAAAATCATTAAAAAAAAAATGGGCATGACTGGATCGCAAAAACTTTCTCTCGTAGCTAACAACTTTAACGTAGCTAGAAATTGATGATTTACAAGTACATAGCTATTGGTTCCAAAATATTATGATATCATTAAAAAAAAAATCAAATAAATTATTACTTTAAATTACTATAAATTTATTATTTTAATGGCTTTGAGAGTTAGAGCTCAAAATCAAGTATGCCATCTCATTTCTTTGATAAATATGAATTTATGAAAACAAAAAAAAATCAAAAGTCGTTAAAGCGGTTTTCTTAAAAATAAATTTTTTATATAAAAAAATTTTTTCTCATTTTCAAAAATAAAATCTAGTATGCCAACATTTAGTAGTATTTAATAAAATAAAATTTTACACTAAATAAAAAAAAAAATCATTAGCCCGCTTTCAAGATACTGAATTTTCAAAAAAAAAAAATCAATATTTTTTTTATAAATCCAAAAATTATTTTTTGGAAAATTTGTATAAGCGAAATTATTTCAACTGTAAAGGAGCTATACAAGAACATTTTGGTTGAAATCGGAGCAGCCGTCAACGAGAAATTTGAAAACAAAAATATCGGTTCTATGACAGGTACTGTTATTAACCGTTATTGGTAAAATTTGTTTTCATCAAAATATTCACCATACCTTGAATACTAAACACACATCTTTTTATCAAAATTCTTGGAGCCGTTTTCGAGAAAAAAAAAATTTTTCTTAACGATCCATTGCATTTGTATGACAGGTACCGTTATTTTTGAATTTAGAAAGATGATTTTTTCAACTATTCTACAAAATAATAAAAAACTATCTTACACCTATTTTTTAAAATATTGACCAAGTCGATTTCAAAATATTTAGTTTTCAAAAAAAAAAAAACAATTTTTTTTTTTTAATTTTGTAATGTTTATATTTTTTAGAAGACTTACCATAAAAAAAAATTAAAATTTTCAACACAATTGTTTTCAAGAAAATCGAAAACCAAAAAAATGGTTGTACTGGAGTACCCAAAATATTCAATTTATGAAAATAAAAAAAAATTATTAAAAAGTAGCATTTCCTTACTTAATTTATTTGAATTTTTATTTTAACAAAATCCTCGGACCCGTTTTTAAGAAAAATTTTATTTTCCTTTTTGGCTAAAAAAAATTGTATGGCAGGTACCGGTTTTTTTGTTCCAAAAAAATTTTAAAAAAACGTCTGGGCAAATTAGTCAAAAAACACTAAATACCAAGAAAATCCCTCCAGCCGTTTAGGCTCTACGGGCGAGGACAGACAGACGGAATTGCGGGACTCACTTTTTTCGCGTTCTCTATTATTGTAATTTTAGGGAAAATTATTATCTCGGGCTCGGTTTTTTGTACGAATCCATAACTAACCATATAGTACCTATATCGCAAGTAAAAATAGACATATTTGTAAATATGAATTTATGCGAACAAAAAAAATTTTAAATCGTTCGAGCAGTTTTTTAGAAAAATATTTTTTTTATAAAACTTTTTAGGATCACCTCTAAAGCCCAAAGTTTGAAAAAAATCGCTTCAGCAGCTTAGGCTACAGGTCAAGGTCCCTAGATACAGACAGAATTGCCAGACCCATTTTCTCGTCTTCCCAAGACACTTGAAAAAGAATTGAGACACTAATTATTATGATTAACTAATTAAAATTAAAAACCTTTCAAAGTCCAGAGTTTGTGTGGCCCAAAATTACAACTTAACTTAAATATTAGTTATGGCATGCATTTTTATAAAATTGAATTAAGTTAAATTTTCTAGTCCTTGACAGACATCTTAAAAATCTATCTATACCTTCTATTTGTAAAATAATGTCTCTTTAATTATTATAGGACTATCATCTTTCGAATAATCTTAATTGAATTTCTTATAGCTTCAACTTTGATAGTTTTATTTAATTGTTTTACCATTTAAAAACTATGAAAAGATCCACGCAGTTACAGGATTTTAATATTCACAGTCAAACAATTTAAATTTTGTTATCTAAAATAATCTCAAAGACCTCACAATGTGAACTTATTCTCATAGTGAGTTTTTTTAAATTATATTTTACAACCAACATAAAATGGCACTATAAAATGAAACAACCAAAAAAACTGTTCTACTGTTCTCAATGGAAAAGAAATTGCCTTCAGCAACCATTTGGAAAGTATAAAGTTCCACTCCTTTATACAATCGCAGTGTACTCAAACTTAACTGGCACTACACTACTTTTTTTTTTGTCTTTTGTTGCTGTTTTGTGTTATTGCTATTTTATTGCTATCTTTTTTGCAAATCTTTTGCTCTCCAAACTACGGCTGCTGTGCACTGTGTTGTGTGTTAAATAAAATGCAAGTTTGTTAGAGAGCTCTTGAAAATTGGCTGCAACCTGGAGTGCTTTCATACAAAGTGGTTGCTTTGACTCAAACAAAAAAAAAAAAAAAACGAGGTAAATCTGTGGCGCTGAACTCTTAGCCGTGGGTGCTAACTAACTTCGTTTAACAGTTAGATTTTGATGCCATTGGCGAAAAATACTCCTTACAGACCCCCAATACACTCTTCTACTGCAGAAAGAGCAACAGATACAAATGGGATATTCGATTGCTGTGTTAGAGAAGATAGTTTCGTGTTCAACTTCTTTGTAGGTTGTTGTTGTTTTTGTTATTGCTGTTGTCTCTGTATAGCACTCTTCGTGCAACATTGGTACTTGTTTGACTGTTTTTGTTGTCGTTGTTGTTGTTGTTGTTGATTGGTTAACGTTTTTGGGTGTAACATGGTAAAAATGTTAAAAAGAAATTTACTGTTTGCAAATGGAATGTTGTTGTGATTGCTTTTAAATTGACTGAAAAATGGCAAAAAAAATGATTTCGAAGACATCACCATGAGGAGAAAATAATTCTTTTTTTAATTTTTTGCTCTTACCACACCGTGGGATAGTTCTCTGTGCTAGATGAAAATCTAAAAATAAAAATTGTTAAATCCCTTTGGGATAGACATACTCCTATATGAGCATATACACAATCTCACACAAAAGGGATTATTGTGTAAAATTCAGAAGCAACAATGAAAATATAAAAAATCAAAAAGTGCAAGCAATGTCAAACAAGAAGCTTGACAAGTCGCGGTTGACAAGAATCCAGTCCGTCTCTCTTTCGTTATTTATGTTTTTTTTTCTTCTTTTTCAATTTTTTTTTTTTTGTTTTATTATTATTATTTTTAACTGGGTGCGACTGACAACAAGACGATTTTGCTCACAGACAAATCTTTTATTCAGAGTTTTTTTTTTAGTTTGTGTACTTCTAGTTTGCACAATATAAATACTCTTCTTTGTATATTTATATATATTTTTCTGAAGGATCTAGGTCCAGTGGTGGCGCATCTACCTATCACAGAAGAGTCTAGGAATTAAAATCTTTCACGTTCAAACGATTCATCAATAAAATGCCGCATGTTGCAGTTTTTTTTTTTCTTATTATTGTTGTTGTGTTTGGTCCCTTCATCTGTCAAGTTCACTTTTATTTATGGTTCTTCAGCTTCTGGTTGGTTTCGTTAAAAAAAAAAACAGACACCATCCGGTGTCTTAGTCTATTTTTATTGATAGTCAAGTTGTTAATAAAGATTTCGACATGTTTTTCTACCAAACAGACAGACTCTAGGTATACAATAGTGATCGTTCGATGGACGTTATCAACTGTTTTCAGCGTCACCTCACAATTGAATTACAAGCAAGTCGTGACCTTTTTTGTCAACAAAAATTAAAAAAAAAAATCTGTAGCCCTTGTTGGATGAAAATTACATGTGTGAAGAGTGTCATAGCAGGTATGTCTGCCCACACCTAATAAAAAGGTAATTTTTTTCCATTGCAACATTCCACACAATATAGAATTGTTATACTGCATCATCACCTGATATGAATTCTAATTATCTTGATCCCTTTTCTAACGGAAATCGTATATTCAATGGAAATCCTTTGATCCATCAAACAAAAAAAAACCCCTCTCTACCCCTTTAGAATTATAATTTTAAAGACTCAACCTTAACCAAATATGAAATTCCTTTTACATTGTCAAAAATCGTTCGAAAACGAAAGAGCTGTGATACGAACTTGAAGTTAAAAAAAACGTAAATTTAATAATATTTCCTCCTGTGCCGCATGCAATTGAATTCATCTAACTCCCTTATGTTTGTCATTGAAATACTATAACTATAATAGTATAACAAATTATGAAAAATATTTATAACCCTATATCGAGAATTGAAAGAAATGGAGCTTCGTTTCTTTGCGGTGTGGTTTTTAATATACGATTTCTTTTGAAGTAAACCGATAAAATGTTGTATGACTGACGTTGGCATAATTAGAGATAGTTGTTCGTTGAAAGAATTATTCTATGCACTGCATATGAACGTAAACACACACTTCCTGGTGGAAGAATAAAAAAAAACAAGAAGAAGAAGGTTTTGATCTTCTTGTTTTTATTTCTCTGCATAAGTGATTCGCTTTATGATTTTTTTTTATTTTGATTGTACCTACTACTTGTTATTTTTTTTGTTTAATAATTTATCCATCATAAGGAATGGGGATTGGCATGGACAAGAAGAAGAAAATAAAAATGGTCTATGCAATGTTAGTTTGGATGATATAACACTCTCTAGCTCTAGAGTAGATGTGGGGATTAAGGTGAATGTTTAAAGATGAGCCTCGGTAAGTGTAGTAGTCGTACTACTCGCTCGCTGGTAAACTGGTTGGATAAGTTCCAGTTTTACTTATAGTAATAGCACTAATATTTTATTGATTCTTGTGTTTTTTTATGTGTGTTTATCAGTCAGTTTAATTGACTACCAATATTTGCTAAGAGAGGATAAAATTGTTACGTGCTGGTCGAAGTGAGTTTAAGTTTATTGATTTAATAGCGGGTAATATAACTGTTTTTTTTTCTTTCTAGTTATAAAGTTGGTAGTGGTATAAATTTTATGCGAAGAAATAAAATCGATTCGTTGTGGTTTTTTTTTAAGAGTGTAAAGAACAGTAAGGATTTATTAAAGCTTAGGAAGCTAGACCCATAATATTTGAATAGCAAGTAATAAATTCACAATATTTCGATTTTTAAGGTTAAAAAAAGATTTTTGTGTTGTATATTGCTTTTTCTTTAGACTTTCCAGGAAGCTGCTACCTTTAGAATTGAATGTTTGTTTTTATAGAAGGCGCTTGCTTCGATAAAACTTCTTTCACGTTGTTTTCAATTTATGAATATAATCTTAAACGAAGCACTGGATCTTGGTCTAAGAGCCTCTTATGAAGATTATATCTTACAATTTTCTATAAAGTGTTTATAAAGCTAGCAGATAGATATAAAATAGAGTTATTACATATTTTAAATGGAAGCTTTATGGAAAGTGTTTAAATTGTTTAGTTTTACTATAAAAGACACCTTTAGAAACAATAAGTACTTTGTTTTTTTTTGTTCTTCTAAGATCTGTTCTTATTTGAAGAATCGGAAAGAAGCTTCTATATAGCCTTCATTAAGTTCGTTTGAAAATTATAGAAATATACTCTAATAAATGTTTTTTTGTATGATTGGAAAAACAGCGAAATTACAATTGAGAATATTACACAATGTTGTATTGCATATGGGCTAGAGCAGTAGTTTTATACAAGCTTTATAGAAGTTCGTATTTTATTAACTGTTTGCTTTTAGATTTTGATTAAAATTTGAGTAAATTTTTCTTTTTGAATTTTTAATAAACACAGAAAACTAGTTTTTGGAAGGCCGGAACTCTATATAGGTTCCATATGGAATATTATTGGATATGCGAACTTTAATATACAAAGCGTCAAAGAAACTTAAGGATTTTCTTAGAGATAAGGGAAGCCTCTGAAACAAGATCTTAAAGATATTGATTAATTAAGTTTATTTATTTTGTTGCATATGAATTACAAGATTTATGGAAACTCTTATTTCAAAAACTGTGTACTTTGAGGTATCTTAGTTTATTTTGATTATATTCAAAGGTATTAAAGTCTTTTTTTTAAATTAATGTGAAAACCCAGGTTCTTGGGAGAATCAATCTATATAAAAGTTTCATAGTGAAATGTTATGGAGGTTTAAAAAAAAACCATGAATATAACGAACCTTCATTTTTTACAGTAGTTAGCCTATGAAACAAGATCTCGTAGATGGAATCTTATATAGCTTAGGCTAGAACATGTTTTTTTGTAATTATTAGTTCAATATGAATAAAATTTTGTTTTATTTTTCCTGTGAAGCATTTTTGAAAAAAATGAGTGCAACAACTAAACTATGTAAAATCTTCAAAAAGCTTCTTTAATATTTCGGTAAGAAGGCTTGCACAGTTTATCGAATCTTATGAAAAAATAAAGTATGCCATGGCTATGTTGTCTTCTTTTTTTTTATTTTTTGAAGACATTTTTCCGAAGCTTTAAACAAGTTGAAAATTCTATGCAGTAACAATTTTTTTGATTACATTTTTGGCTTGCATTATTATTTTTTGAAATATTTTCTTTTTCTTATGAGTTTTATGTGTTATCATTGTATTCGTAAAAATATGTAGTGCTTAGTTTTCTATACCAAACCTCTCCAGCGGAAAATAATTTATAATTGAAAAATTAGGAGAACGCTTGCATCTTTGAACGAATCTAACACTGGATATTTCTCTCTGATTTATTATTATATGTAATTACAAAACAAGACAATCTTATGATCTGTTTTGATGAAATTATTTGGTTAAGCGCATGACTTTCTCTCACGCTGTAGAAATTCTCCTTACTGGAGGAAAAAAAACTGACCACATCCCAACTTAGCTGCTCTGCAATTATTACAAATTTTGTGTTATTTCTTCTTCCATAAAACTATATCGTTTTCTAGGTATACCATCAATTAAGGTTTTTGTCTTGCTATTTATTATCGCTTGAGTTGGTATCTTATGTGCTTTCTTTGGCGGAAGGATGCTCGAATAGATATAATGATAGTGTGATTAGGATAAAAATAACTGGATTTACACGATGAACACTTATTTGCAGATCTTTTACCGCCACCATACAGTAGCCTATCATACATTAACGCAGCTGAAATTGTTGCATGACAGAGTGCTATCTATATTTTTTTTTGGTTCTGATGGTACCCATCAGTATAGAACCCGTTCGACTTGGTTATGCCACATTAAATCATATCACATGACAAACCAAGAGTGTTTCCAACATCAGTCATTTGAAAATGTTACTAGCTATACCATACGAACGATAGATAGATGATATTCGATTTAATTAACCGTCTACAACTAAAGTGGATATAGGGTCTTTGAATATTAAAAGTGATGGGAGAAGATCCAATAATGAGGATGCTATTCATGTGTGATGGATCACCAAGCCCTTTTTGCTGTTTGGATTTTGAAATAAAAAAAGGAAAAAAAAAACAGGTGGAATAACTCACTTTGCAAGTGATTCATCTTTTTTTTTTGTGTGTTTGCAATGAAAACTGCTCACTTATCGAATGAAAAGTTGTTGAACCTCGCTGGCACAGGCTCCTCATCTCTGGATAGATAGACCAGATGTGTTAAAACTGGTTAGGCATAAGATACAATTTTATTGCAATTTAATTGCCTTACTTAAAAGAAAAGCAACAGCAAAAGAATCAGCAGCCTCCATGCCCACATATACATACATAGCAAGTGTGGGATGCGGTGGTAAGGGATTTAACTTATCCATGGTCGGTCAGCATACAGTGTGTGGTGTTTTTTTTTTTTGTTTATTTATAAGTGACTGAAAGATTTAAAATATTTGCATCTTCTTTTGATGTTTTTTTTTTTTTGTTTGGGTAGCTATCTGTTTTGTTTTTTTTTTCATCCTATATAACCGTCTTAAAAGTTGGGTTAATCGGTTAAGAGGTTATTTAGCCAGAGAGTACATAACCCTTTTGCCCTTTTTTGGCATTTTGTTTGCCCATCGTTATCGTCACACTTGAATTTTTGTTTTTCTCTCTTTTTTTTTTTTAATGGACATTGGACACTTAACATTGGTTCTTTAATGCTTTTGTCATTGAAATGAAATTAAAAGTAAATACATACATTGTTCGTATAATGTGTGTGTTGGGATAAAACGTCTTGAAGATCGACCGACTCAACGAAGCGACGCACAAACGAATTCTTGGAATTACAATTTTTCGTGTATGAGTGAAAAGTAAATGTTGTCTTACTGGATATGTACATACCTACATAACACAATGTCATCGGTCAAGAGTGAAAAGAGTGGTTCAGTTAATTTTTTTTTTTATTCTTAAGGTTAAGTTTTGAGATTTCGAGTTTCATAAATGTTTTTCTGTATAAACACATTTAAAACGAGTTTAGATTAAATTTTAAGAAAATTTAATAATAATCTCGTAATCTGAAGGAATTAAAGACTTGTCTTACCATGGGGTTTTATACTTGATTCAAACACATTTATGAAGAACAGTTAAAGGATTTTGTTTTTAAAGTGCTTACCTGCAAATAAAAATAAGAAAAAAATTTGTTAGACTTTTTTTTAACATTTTGAAACATATTCTATGAATTTTGTTATATTTTAATGTTTATAAGGAAAAATCACTGATATAGCATAACAAAAATAGCAGACGTCGCTTAATGACAATTCAAGATCCCAGATGATAGTCTGTGAAAGCAGACGTCAATGAATGACAGCTTCAGATAGCAGACACTTCATTTAATCACTGTATGAGATATCAGAGGAAACTAAATGACAACCTGAGATAGCAGATACAGCAGTAATTAACAGTATGAAATAGCAGACGTCAATAATCAGTAATAATTTGAGATAGCAGACACGTCACTAATTGACAATCTGAGATAGCAGACAAGTGACTAAGTGACAAACTGGGATATCAGATAGCAGATAGCATATGTCACTAAATAAAAACGCAAGATAGCAAATACGTTATTAATTCAGAGTTTGAAATCGCCAAAATCACTAAATAATAATTTGAGACACTAAATACCAATCAGAAATAGCAGACACTTCACTGAATTATAGTCTGAGACAGTAGACCTCACTAAATGACAACTGGAGATAGCAAACAAGTGACTTAATGACCATCTGAGATAACAGAAATACCATTAAATCACAGTCTGAGATAGCAGACGACAGTAAATAACAATTTAATTTAGCAGACACATCACTAAATCGCAGTCTGAGATAGCAGACGTCGCTGAATGGCAATCTGAGATAGCAGACAAGTGATTAAATGAGAATCTGCGATAGCAGAAATGTAATTATATTGCAGTCCGAGATAGCAGACGCGAATAAATGACTATTTGAGTTAGCAGAGTTAGTAGTAGCCCGTAGCGTAATGGTTAGTGCGTTCGACTGTCACGCTGGAGGTCTGGGATCGCTTCCCAGCCTCGTCCACCTAAAAACTAAAAAGTTTTTTTTCAGGGCTAATGCCTCTTGCGAGGAATTGACAAATCCTCCAAGAGTATCACTTGTCACGAATAAGTGCTTCTCGTCTAGCCATTCGGACTCGGCATAAAATTGTAGGTCCCTTCCATTCCTTTCGAAAGGCGCACACAGGAATGGTTGCGATTTGTTAGTCACTAGGCCCTGGTTCTTCATGAGCCGTTGTGCCACCCGATTTTGAGTTAGCAGACACGTCACAGATCACGGTCTGAGATATCAGAAACTTCACGAAATCGCAGTCTGAGATCGCAGAGGTTACTTAAGTGTCTTAATGACAATCAGAGATAACAGAAACGACATTAAATCACATTCTGATATAGCAGATACGAAGAAATGACCATTTGAGTTAACAAACACTTCACTAAAACGCAGTCTGAGATAGCAGATGTTGTTTACTAACTATTTTAAAACTTCCACAGTCAGTTTTTAGAAGTCTTTTAAAAAGTAAAGTTGTACCAAGAAATCTTGATTGGTACTACTACTTCTATGTCAGACCTCAATTTTCTTATGGTCCTCCTCATTCTTTTCAAAGATACATTGGAACAAACTGGGAGTGAACTAAAATTTCATAGAAAACGTTGTCATGATCCTCCAGTGTGCACGTCCCCAGTAATGGCATCTGTGCTAGGAACCGGGCCGTCATTAAGTTAATTTAGGATTTAATTTGACTACAAAAATGTTTTAGGCGTTAACTAGGGTTAAATCAAAACTTCTACGTTGCTTTCTTTGGGGAGAACCCTGAGCCCTAGCTGCACCTAATAATGAAACACTAAAATGCTAGAAGTGGATAAAGTAAATTATGACATTTTGAATTAGTCACTTACTACATATATCTATTAAGCTGTCAAAACATTTTATCGCCGGCGGCGACGTCTAGCTAAAATGACATTTTTGTCCAACCGGAAGACTTTCGATAATGGTATTACCATAATGCAATACTTAACATGCATTAAACCACTTTGATTTTGTTTGTCAATCAACATTAAAGGAGTTTTGTTTTTATTTTCTTTAAGGCTTACTGTCATCAATTACTCGTATTATATGTACCTATATGTATATTGTGCCAAAATGGAAAGTTACTAATGTGTTGACTCAGTTAATGCGTGACAGTTGCAATTTTATATTGTCTGTGTCTCCTCGTCAACACGAGAAGGTAGGTATAGTTAATAATTACTCAATAAATTTTACTTTCACTCATTCGTCACCCATTTATCACTTTGTGTGTATCTTGTTGAAATCATGTTAAATTCCGTTCACGAATATTATTGACTCCTGTTGAAGAGTGTTTATTGATGAAATAATAAAATACAAAACAGCACCATAACATGTCCAACTGTCAACATTAATTTACTATTATTTTAAAAAGTCTCCTAGTAAAATGTCTTCGTCTTCGATTTAACAATAAAAACTTCTGTTCGGAGTTTGCACAACAACGTCCGTGCTTCGAGTCGGTATATTCTTGTGGTCATCATATAACTTGGCTAATTTACAATTTGTGGTTTTGGCTTTGTCTTGTGGTTTTCTCCATTAAAAAAAAAAATAACATACAGAAACCATAATCGATTTAGGTATCACAGGCAGACAGAGACTTGTGAAGGTACTTTGTTTTTGAAGAAGAAAAATAGTACCTTCATTGACGTGCGATGACACACACCCACAGGATATTCTTTTACTGAACTCAACCTACCACATACCACAGTATACCATTTTATCTATCTATTTTAAGGACATTCTTTCAAGTATTTGTATAAAATACCACCACAAATAGACTAGCACTTTGTAAGCAAGCCGCAAGCGAAGAAATCTATTTTTATATTCATAGTTCTGGTTTGTAACTACAAGAAAATGTTTGTATCATATCATTTAAGAATCATTTAAAAATAAGAAAAAATTACTGCAAGGATTCTCTGGTGGAGAAATCATGAGCATATAACTGGCATTGCAGAGGACGACTATATGATGATCGGGCTAGTATTTCCATAGGTTCAAAACGGTACCTACATATGTACTGTACATGTGTGCAACTTCGCAACAAACGTATACTCAATTTGTGTGTTATATGTGTCCGAATTGAGTGTATATTTGCGCTCTATAGGTACGCCTATTAAACGAGTGCGAAGAACTCCACGTAGATATCCTATCATCATCGTTGTATTTTTTTTTTCCTTTGGTGTATCTAAAGCACTTAACATTTTCTTTTATCACCCCATTACACTCATTATAGTTTTGCGAATGTTAAAATAGAAGACACACAGCAACACATCGAAAAACAAGAAATGGTATATAATTATAGCACAAAAGCAGTTATAGATTGTGCAGATTCGCACTACAATAAAAGCAAAAAAATTAACAACAAAAATAAAATCATAAATTGGTGCCTTTTGTTAAAAGTTTTTTTTTTAATTTGAAATTCTTGTCTTGGACTTGGTATATTTAAAACAATTGACGTATAATCACGTATTTAACTATATACGACTCTAATTGTCTTTTAGAATTCTTAAGTAATAATAAAAAAAAAACATCATACATTTATATCTTCGCGGGAGGGCATTTCTTTTAATGGTAAAATGTTGTTCTTTTCCTTTTCTGATTTTCGCACATAAGGCGAGGCGACAAGTAAAAATAATCGGTTTAATTGTTTTTTTTTTTTCAACTGGCTTATATTGCCATTTTTGGTTGAGGCAGTAATTATATAAACTGGTTCGAAAGGTGTTCTAAGAAATTATTCAGGTTCTATGATGTAGCTAATTGAGACTGATTTGTGTAGGTTTTAAGAGTTCGCTTTTGGTTTTTTTCTCCTCCAGCCATCAGTTTTAGCAAGAAATTGTATTTTATTCATTATTTAGAAATCTACTAGTTTTTTGTATTCTTTTTAAGGAAGCTTGAACAGAACTTTCATCAAATGGATGGAAAAATACGAAGCGATTATAAATACAAATAATACGGCATTTATTAACTATTTCTAAATATTCGTTTGATTTGATTGAATTATTTCCCTTATTTTAATACAACCAACAATTTTTGAAAGTCGTAATTTGAAGAACGAATAATAGACCAAGAGCCCACAGCAAATTTTGGGAGTGGATTGATAACAAAAATATGAGTATGAGGGTTTGTAGGTGCATATAACATGGTATCGAAAACAATCGTCTGGCAGGTTTCTTTTTCAGCTTTTGGTGGGGGTGTGGGTTTGAAAACAGCGATTTTCCAATTTATTTTGTCAGAGGTATTACCCCTTCAATAAATTTAAAAAAATATATGCCGTGATGCTCTGTCATTTTCTTTAAGTCAAATCGTCATAATCTTTGCAATCCAACCAATAGAATTTAAGATATAAGCTTTTTAAGAGGATCTGCACGGGACTTCACTTTGACGAACGGCGACGAAAGCATTTCAGCAACAAGAGACTCTACAAAGCATCCGAAATAACACCCCTGGACAAATACATGATCACTATCAGTGCTGCTTAGAGATTGACGAGCAACCTTAGCAATCATCCGAACCATCACCAGCGAAGAGAGATACCCCGACCCACGATACCTAGATGTGGAAGCACTACTGGATGACGGAATTATTTATACCAATGACGACGAAGCAATCCATTTCTAGTATTAAGTAAATAGTGTAAGACAATCAAAAACAATTTTTCAAATAATTTTAATAAAAATAAAAACAATGTATAAAATTAGGCCCCTTATGGGCCAAAGCAAATTCAAATACCAATGTTATATAATGCAAATAACAATTAAGAGCCAATTGCATATTCTTCAGTTCAATAAATATTATTTTTTTTATCTGACATAATCTAACCAAAGCAAACTATAGCTACAAAATTTTGCGAAAGCCCTTTGGAAGTGCTATAGGTTCAACTTTGAGGGCGTACAGAGAAAGTAATTGCTACACCCATCCAAAAATTCCAAAAAACAGACCTACGTGGAATGATATAAATCCTTCTTGGTTCACCAGAAACAGCGACCAAATTCGTGACCTTCAAATTAAAATGGTTACTGAAGTTGTTAAAAGACACACTAGATAACACAATCAGCGTCTGCAAAGTCATACGAACTCCGAATTTGAGATTGTCTTGAATATACGAGACAATGTTCGGAGAGCGAGAAAAAACGAGCTATGGGCTTAAAGCGTAGGGGAAGGCATTCAAAATTTAACGTGATTTTAAAATATGAAAAAAAAAAAAAAATCACTTGCCAATCGTACGATATGAAAAGCGCTCTATTTGGTACTAAATATTGGCAAGTGTCTTTTGAAGACTTCCACTTCTAGACAAAAATGTTACGTTTTAACCCTCCTTGTTTTAACCTGCACTGCTATTCATCAACCAAAATCCCCAAATCCAAATTCTCAAAAATCCCCAAAACGTAAAATCCCAAAGACTTAAATCCTCAAATCTAAAATCCCACAACCAAAATCAACGAAAACAAAATCCCCAAACCAAAATTCACAAAACTTAAATCCCATAATTGAAAATGCTCATATTAAAATCCACAAAACTAAATCCTCAAATGCACAATTCAGAAAAAAACGAAATCGACAAAAACCAAAATCCACAAAAACAAAATTAACAAAATTTTAATCTCTAAATCGAAAATCCCCAAACCCAAAAACTAAAAGTCGCAAATCCAAAATTCACAAAACCGAAATCAACGAAACCAAAATTCACAAAACCAAAATTTACAAAATTTAAATCCATAAATCGAAAATCCCCAAACAAAAATTCATAAAATCCCCAATACAAAAATCCTCAACGCCAAAATTTACAAGAATTCGGTTCAACGAAACCAAAATTCTTAAAAAAAGAGTGATCCTCCAGATTACGAGCATTATTGGCCCAACTTAGTAAATAAGTAAATAAGTTAAAAAATGACAAGAAGCATATACAATAATAATTATCAGGTGATGCATTTGGGGATTTTGGATGTATTCGTTTGCAGATTTTGAATGTATGGGATTTAAAATGTTTATATTTCAAATTTTTGGATTTGAGGATTTTGAGCTTGGGGATTTTGAATTTGGAGATTTTTGAAAGTGTATATAATTTTGGACTGTTGAATTTTGGTTTTGGGGATTATGGCGATATCCTTGACAAAAACTTGGTCCTTGGATCCGACTCATACCATTGGACTATCGTCTGAACATGAAGGCAGAACCGAGGCAAACATTAATACTCAAATCAGGAGAGCAAAGGATTCTTTCAGAATGTTATACAAAATTTTGAGAAACAATACCCCTATAAACTTTAAAATATAAATAAGTAAATAGGTTGGCGCAATGGCTTGTGAAGAACCAGGGCCTAGTGACTAATAACTCGCAACCATTCCTGTGTGTCGACAGGAATAAACTTAAAGATCAATATAAAACTGCTCTGTTGACAGCTTTTAAACGATTTCGTTTAAGAAATCGTGCCTTAAGCAATTAAGTAACTTAACTTAATATTTTCTGTTCCTGTTTCATCTCGTTGTGAAATAATATTTAATAAATGTGTTAATGTATAACATTTTCGTACAAATTTCATGACTAATAAAGTCTTTCAATTTACCAGCCAGCACTAAAAAATATAAAAAAAAAAAACAAACTCGTGCTGTAACTTTATTATTCACGAAAGACCAGTCCCTCCTTGGTCGGTCGACGGTATTGAAATATTAACCATAAAACCACTTTCCGCCTACCGCCATATGCTATATGAATATGAAAAAATCACCCAACACTACTTTTTTTTTTTCTTATTCACCAACAAAAAATTAAAAAAAGACTATAATAACAAAAAATACGCCTCTTTTCTCAACTTAAGCCCACTCACATTCACCAAAAGACCAACAACAACTTAAACAGCCAGATATACACTCACTGTTTATATAGAGACACTCTCGCTCGTCTATAAGTGACCTTCTTTTACGTAACCGCACACAACATTATTATAACTTCAATGTTGTAGAGCAGTGGCAGTGTGGCAGCAAATAAGCAAACAAGCAACCATCAGCTTCAGCACCCCACCTACGTGCAGATATTCAATTGAGATTATATACCGCAATCTCATATGGAGACTGACTCTCAAATGAACTGAACTGGATTTCAAAAAGTCACCAAGTTGTCGACTATGTTTATTCATATCTCAAGCCCCCACGTCCAATAAACCAGTCGTCCTTCAATGTAGGCTCTTTGGCTCAAAAAAAAAAAAAAACAAACAAATAAAGCAAGACAAAACACTCATTTGATATTCGTTTTGGAAGATAGGTAGCTTAGTATCTTGTCACCATCATCATCACATTTGAGTCGAGACAAATATGGCAGCTTCAAGCAATCAAGCTTAAAAAAAAAACAAAAACAACTAAGCCCAAAGATAGACACCGCAAATAAAAAATTACTTAATCGCGAATAGGTTGCCTTCAATGTCATAATGTCATCATCAACACACAATTGCGCACATCTGCATCAGGATCGACATGGATTTCCTTACTTCGTGACACGCTCGTGTATATATTTGCATGCAACATGTTGCAGCTCACTATTAATACCGTAAAATCTGCGTCGATTGTATTACAGTGATTTGATTATATTTCTTTTTTTCTTTGTCTTATTTATTTTTATTGCGGTCAGTAGATTTAACCGCAAGTCTGACGACGACCAAGAAGAAGAAGATGTACCCCTAGCGACGAAAAATGGTAACACAAAAGAAGAAATAATAATAAAAGACGAACAAAATGCAAAAATAAATCGCATCTTGACGGTTGGCCTTTTTTTGTTTTTTGTCTTTTTTTATTGCACAAAAATGCATCTTCAGGTTGCGAATAAACGTCGCTCGTGTTATGCACAACGAATCATTGTTTACTTTTTAATTGGGGAAATAAACCAGACGAACAAATTGGCAACAATGTTCTCCTTCTTTAACTGTTTTGTTATTCTTGTTGTTTATATATTTGTTATTACTTGTTTTTGTTGTAGTTGTTGTTGTTGGCAGTATATTCTCATGACCTCACCCACCACACCCCCTCTTGCAGTTTGTAGCAATCTAGTGATAT
The DNA here is from genome assembly GCA_949320155.1 of Melangyna quadrimaculata. Taxonomy (NCBI): domain Eukaryota; kingdom Metazoa; phylum Arthropoda; class Insecta; order Diptera; family Syrphidae; genus Melangyna; species Melangyna quadrimaculata. Next base: position 184,577,792 of record OX439485.1, read on the forward strand.
TTTTTCTGATCATGTTGTTACACACGGTGTCGTTCGGTCGGTACCTAGATTGTGAGTGTCTCTTGCTAGTGTATCAAGGTAGTCTTGTTTTCGCCAGAGAAAGACTGGACTACACTACTTCGGTTTGACCTTTATGCAAAAGTACCTACCAGAGCACTAGTTCAGAGGCGGGGTGGCGTGGCAATGTAAATGAATTATTTCCCGATTTAAGTGGCAAACGCCCACTTTGGCTAGCTTATAGAGTTTGAAAGAAGTTAAGATTTTGTCACTGGGAGCAATGAAGAAAGAAGTCGGCAGCGTCGCCCACGTGGAAATGAATAAAAAAAAAACGAGTTTTCTGGTCAGCTCTTTCGTTTAATTCTTAGATAAATACGTTTTGGACTAACTTGTGTGACACATGAAAATTCTTCAATGAGTTCCGGAATGGAGTTTTAAATGGTCATTCATGAGATAATGTTAAATTTGCACATTTGTGCGTTCGTAATAAGCTTAATCAAAGCACTTGAATATTCATGTTTTTGGTTCGAGTGGGATGTAAATTAAAATTTTAAATTAAAAAAATTGGTCTAGAAGCTGAACAAAAAATGTTTGGCAATAGCAAGGAGTATATAGAGTTATTTCCATTAAATGCACAATTAATTTGCAAATATCAAATATGAAAAATAACAATTTTTTTGAAGTAAATGAATTTATGCTTCGCAAAGTAGACAGCTTAATAATTCCCCAGCTTTGGTTCACTGGAAGTATTATATGTATGCATGTTTCAAAAACACTGTTATTTCTAATGGTATAGCTTATTCAAGAGTCTTAGCTGTGTCTACTTTAAAAAATCTTCTTTCACACTAGGTATAGATGTGTTCAAACTTTACTAGCCAAAGAGATTTTGGAGAGATAACAAATTTTGTTCAACTTATTTTTTTTTAACCATGTGGTTTTATGCATTTAGTTCTTTTGCTATTTTTATATACCTCTCCAATAAATGTTTTTGTAGTTTAATTCGTATTTAGCTTAAATTTTTATTTTAATGCCAAAATAATTTGTCATATATCTACTCACAAGTATGGTTTTAGACATGAATAGTACCAAATATTAATAATAATAAAAGTCTCAAAAATTCGATATTGTAGTAGCCCGTAGCGTAATGATTGGTGCGTTCGACTGTCACGCTGGAGTTCTGTGTTCGCTTCCCAGCCTCGTTTTGGAATGAATGAATGCTATTTTTAGTTTTGATGTTTCATTTCACAGCGGAATAGTGAATCCATGAAGTTTGAATTTTTGACATGTCTTTAGCACATACTTTTTAGTACTTCTAACAGTTTTATGAATAAAAGCTTCCGAAACTCTTCATTCATTTCTTATAAATATTTTTAAAATTTATTTAATTTATAACTTTTGTTTCAATTCAAATTGGATGATATCTTTGGAAATAAAATAACATACAAAAAAAGAGTCTCCAAAAAATTAAACATTAATTTTCAAATTCTTTTGGAAAATATATGTCATATTTTGAATTTCATTTTAAATTTGAATTCAAATTTTGTATGACATTTTCTCCGTGTATAAGTCTTTTGTTACTAGCTATGCAAAAATTACGAATTTTGGATTTGGTAATTAAAACTCTCCAAAATTTCTTATATACTTCGCTATATTATTTGAATTTATTTTAAATTTCAATATAGTGTAATACATTTTACAACCACTCAAACAGGCATTGATATAATTTTGTGCTTTAAGAAATTTGATAAAATTTAAGTCTCCAAAAATTTGAAATTATTTTCGTAATTTCATCTTTGGCATTTAGTTTTAACTCTTAATCTTCTCCTGACATTGCTCTTGAACATTCGATAGTGAATATTTGTATAAAAACTACTTTATATAAAATAAAGGTCTCCAAAAGATTTTTATTTAGTTTTTGGTTCATGATGAATAACAAACAGTGTGTTAATTTAATTCATGTCTGTCCTTGGCATTTAATTTTACAGTGGCATTTTGGATAATTTTTTAGTTTTGGAGACTTTTAAATAAATATATGTCTCAACAAATATAATTTATTTCATTTTAAGGCTTGGTACACTGCTGATGCAAAAAATTTATTCTTATGATCTCCAACAATTAAAAGGATAAAGAAAACAGAGGACAAATTTTCTTGGAGAGTTTCACCCATTGTACAAAAAATCATAGAAAACATTCCTAGCACTAAGAAAACAATAAACACGGAAGAAAATAGCTCAATCTTTTATTTTTTTCACACAAAAATTAATGATCCTATCAATAAATTCTATGCGTAAAAAGTGGAGACTTATCCAAATTGCAATTACAGACAAAATGTTTGCTTTCTTTTTTTTTTTTTTTTGCATAGGATTCACTTCTACTAGAATTTACCTTAATATAATTAAATCGATCAAGTTTCCAAAAAGGAAACATGATTTATTAAAAGTAATCAGGAAATAAAAGTAGAAAATTAGTCTAGAATTTCTAGGGCAAGTTACTAGGTTAAGCAATTAAATTTAGAAATTAATGAGTTTTAGATTTATTTCAATATTATTGTTATGTGTAATTGCTTTGGACCTACAGGTGGCAGAGGTCATTCAAATAAAACATAAAAAAAAAGAATAATTTCTAGGCCTTCGCTGAAAAAAAAGAACTTCAATTATAAAATAACCTTAAAAGCCTAAAATTCAAATTTGATTAATAACCATACTTAGACTTGCTTACCATAGCTATTAATTCATTATGATAAATCTATTGCTAAGTAATTTGATTATCATGTGTGTGTGTTTATTAATTTGCAATAAATTTTTAAATGAACAAATTAGTTTCTTTATTGTTTTCAATTCAAATGCTCATGTAATTCAATCCGGAACATAAACTTAATCGTTTTTGTTTTTGCTGCTGACCTTTGATGGGTAACAAGTGTTCAAATTGCAACCTTGGTCTTCTGGATGCTATTTTAAAATTTAACTTAAAAATCATTAATTATTATTATTTATTAAAGAAACGCAAAAAAATATTTGCAACTGACTACAAAAATGAGAACAAATATTGATCAAAGCATTTGCGCTGTCTCTGATGATGGCTTTTTGTATCTTCGCAACTTATTTCTGTCCATTCACTCAACAAAAAGTAGTAGTAAATCCCTTCTTCTTCAAGGAAAACTGTCAATTATCCATGGCAATTTTTGTACCATTGTGAATATTATTTTGCATGCACAGCACAATGCACACTAACATCATTTATAAATATCACGATAATTCGCTAATAATTTGCATAAACATTCTACAGCAAAAATAAACACAAGCAAAGGTAAAAAGTTTTTGTCCATTCTTAAAATCGACAATATTCTCGTATGGAGAGGTATTGTGATTGTAGTCGTGGGTAAAGAATCCTAGCAAATATTGAATCAAAACTCATCATCATCATCATCACAGTTTTCATTGTAATTTCTTTTACTTTTTTTCATCTCTTACTGTGATGGTGTCTCTGACATTTATTGTTATTCATAACCAAAGAAGTAGAAACAAAATAAAAAGAATCCGCAAGCACGTTCGCTTGGAAAAGGAATATTGAATAAATTTAATTCTCTTTTTTTGAGCAAGAGTGTGCCCTTTAGATCCCATCGGATAGATTCTTTAATAAGAATATTATCTATATACCCTACAATTTTACTGGTTTCTTTTGCTAATATTTATAACCATTCCTCTCTCTCTTACACTTCTCTGCCAATAGACTGTAATATCAGATCTTCGATAGAGTGAAAACGATAAAACTCAACCGAACCCTTCTAAGATAAAAATATTTTATTAAAAAAATGTACTCGTAGTCTGGAATTCCCTTAAAACAGGTGGATTTATTCATGATGATCGTTTACATCGTTGCTTTTGTGTGATGTGTATAGAGAATTCTATTCAAATTGAATAAGGGGAATTAAATTATAATGCAAAAAGTTATCCAAAAACGGCTGAATTCCAAATGGAACGGGATTGTTTTTGTGTTTCTTTTGCATTTTTATATGTAAAATATAGAAAAACTAAATGTGTATACCTTATGGGAAAGTCCATTGACATTGATGGCTTGTGACAAGTGAACACACCAATCGAGCTAGAGAGAGGGCTCATCATTTGGATAAAGCCCAGACACAGAATAAAAACGATGATGATGATCGATAAAATTAACATACCCCTTATAGGCTTAACATACAAAGTAACCATATCAGCAAGCGTAAAGTATCAAAGTTTTACCATACCCTTTGGTAAGGTATAGGTAGCCCTGTCGATGGTCGTCGTCGGCATGAGGTAATATAAAATGAGCCTTAAATGAACTCTTTGGGTATTCCTGTCATGTTCTTCCTTCAACCAATCATGATGTTGATGATGGTGATGATGATGATGACGATGGCAGTGGTGGTGGTGGTGGTGGTTATTGTGGCGACATTGGTGTTTTGTCTTCGTCGTCGTCGTAGCTCGTCGGGATGGATGAACTATCCAACCAAAGAAACAAACGGTTATGTAGGAAAATTATACAGAAACGCGATTAAACTGAGCCCTTTTTTGTTGTCCAGCAAGCAATGATTCATTTTGAATTCAAAAGAATAAAAAGAACAAGTCAAGTGTTTACTAAACATTTGCCACCAATGGATTATTTCCGCCGGATAAAACCAATACCGTCGTCATCGATTGGATTATGTATATGATTTTTTTCTTTCAAAATATCAAAATCTGTTGGGGTAACGCACGCGCATGCGTGCTGCGCGACCACACTCACTTTAAGAGGTAGCTCGGTGTATAATCAACATGTGAAATGCTTCCGGTAGAGAACATTTTTTTATATACATAAATAATTGATGGCCTGGTGAAAAGAGTTCTCGAGCACAGGAACTACAGATATTCTAAAAACGAAATGAAAGAGCTGACGCACGAACTCGTTTTTTTTTGTTTAACTTGGAAAATCTTACAGGGTTTGCGTGTTCAGGTGCTAAGAAAAATGTATAATTAGCTTTATGAATAATCAGATTATAGGATTGTTTAGACAACTCAATTAATTCTAAGAGTGCTGATTTGAAATTCTCTATCGTGTTGTGGTTAGTAAAGGGATTAACAATGATGTATGCTGATGGATGCTGTCAGAATAAATAGAAGATTTAATTTAAGGGGAAAAAACCCAGTTGAATGCCTTCATAGCTGTATTTCCTTAATAAATCTACACTATATAAAATGATGTTTGTGTATCTATGTTCGTTTGTCCGTATTGAACTCCGAAGGTGACAAACCGATTAAGCTTAATATTTCAGGCAGTATTAAATATTGGCACAAGATTGTTTTTGTAAAGTTTTTATTAAAATCAGTCAAGCAGTATACAAACAAGACCCAGAAACTAGAGCTCGAGCGAATCTATAAAACAAATATTTTTCTATTTTAAAAAAAAAAATTTCAGTAGGAATGTGTTTTGTACTTTGGGGAATCGCCTTAGGATTAAATTTGTTTAAAATTCTGCTATTTTTAGGGAGAACGGGGGGGGGGGAGGGTTGACAAAATATCTGTCCGACTTCAAATGTTTTGTTTTTGTGAAAAGTTGAATTTTGAAGATGGATTTACTTATAAGATGTTTGGTTAGATATTTCCCACAATTGAATGTCAGCTATAGGGTGAAATGGGGTAAGCACACAGAATTGTGTTTCATTTTAAAAGTTGTTTTGTACTTTGAAATTTTATTATTTAAATGGACTTTTTAAATGGTTCTACTTTTTTTTTTAAAGAGTGAATTAAGGTTAAAACGGATAGTTAAAACTGATTTATAAAATGGCAAAATAGTACCCAACTTTTAAAAAATCAAACTCATAGTGACACCTGGCGGAAAGGATAGAACTACTTTTGCCGGGACAGCAAAAAAACATTGTCAATTGAATTAATTAATTTAAATATTGGTAGGTATATGTATTTTAATACATCAAACGCGTCTTAGCTAAAAAGGCTTCAAATTAAAAACTATTTGCTTACAATTTTTGGTATTCATAAATTATAATCAAACAACTCGTTTAGTCAGAAACCTACCATAAAAATGTAATCTAGTATTGCACCCCATGTCTTTTGTGTATCTTAATTTATTATTGTTATTATTTTTATAATTTTAATTTGTATATATTTCTCAAAATCCAAAATTTGAAATTCAATAGGTATGCTCAGATTAGTTTTATAATAATAATAATTAAAATCCTTAGGAAAATAAAATAAGCAAATTTGTCTTTTATTGATTCTACCTTAATTAACATCAATCCGCTAAACAAGTCAATCTGCAAAAAATTATCAAGTTCTTTCCTCAAATCTTTTGTTTTTTTTTTATTTGACTGTACGTGTCTCAAAACAACCTGTCTCAAATGAATTGACATTTATCAAGTTCTTACCTCAACTCTTTTGTTTAGCTTTATTTGATTGGATGTATTTGTCTTAACACATTGGTCATACAAACACTATTTTTGTTTTATCAAAAAAAAAAAAAAAAAAAAATAATACATTTTATCTATAATTGGTCATCATGAACCAATTATCCAAATTATATATCTAAAAAATATAGCAAGTTTTTTCTGTTCAACTTGTGACATCCAGTTTCTTGTTGTTGTTTGTTGTGGTTCTGTCTGTGGTTTGGTTATATTGTAGCTGGATTTAAGTCGAAAAGGCAAAACCTGAAAATTTACTTTCGTTTTTAATTTCGAGCAGCACATTTTTTCGTGGATTTTTTTGCCTTCCCTTCAACTTGCAATGTCCTTTATGACGTTGAGAAACCAAAAAGGAATAAATTTAACCAAAAAAAAAAAAAAAAACAGAATTTATCTTCAGCACGAATGGATTTAAGGTTACCGAATCATTGTATTATATTTTCGTTTTAGTTGTGGTTGAATCACGATTTTTTGGGTCATAAGTGAAAGTAATTTTTTCCTGCCAATCGATGTTTTTTTTTTTTGCACAAATAATGTGCAAATAAAAGCATTAAAATCAAGTATTGGAAAATCATGACAAACATTAAATGCGTAATTCGTAATTCGTATATCGCCCACAATAATATTCAAGTGACATTGCAAGAGGGGTGTTTGCTAACATAAATGATTTTGCTAAACACCTAAAACACCTACAGAATGCCTAATAAATTATGATGCCATTTACACAAATAGACAAACAAAAATTAAATAAGCAGAGGTGGTTTGGTAATTTATTGAAATTGCCATGCCTTCTTAAGAGTAATTTCCAGGAATCATATAAAATAAAAGTCTTCCCACGACACAAGAAATTTGGACACATTTTGCCAGAAGAGTGAGTATGATTCACTTGCAAAAAAACAAAAACCCAAACCAAACACATAATTTGAAAATGCCATTTTAAGAAGTTGATTAACCTTGAAATGAAAGGTAGTTTTTCATTCTGGTTAAACTGGTTAAAGTATATACCACGATACTTAACTCTAACTGTTATGCCAGGAGAGCGGGAGCGACTGTTAAATCATTCAGTTGTTTTTTTTTTTTGTATTATTTTTCTTTCATTTTGTTATACATACTTCCTTTTGTCTGTTTTAAGACAAGATGTTTTTTTTTTTTTGCATTTTCGCCCGCTGTTGAATGTTATGGTGTGGTGAGTATAATGGTGCGCACAAAAAAAGCATTTACTTTGGCACAAAGTGAAAGTTTTTTTTTGTTGTTGTTCCTCTGTATTCCATATATCTGCCTTTGAACAAAATACTTAAAGTCAAAATGTTCGCAAAATATCAGACAAACAAAAAAATAAAAAAAAAAAGAAACATAAAGAAAATATACTTGGGTCGCGTAATTTTTGTGACTTCTTAATATTCCCAGCATCACCTATCTCTGTCTTGATTCACTTTTCATACTTCTTCATCTTCTTTTGCATTCAAATAGCAGCAAACAAAAAATCATAAAAGATGCAAATCCCAAGGAGAAAAACTAATATATTAGAATGAATGAATGAATAGAGAGTTTGAAGCAAAATTTCTATTTTGTCGTTGAATGCATCAACAAAAGAGCTACTAGAAGAATTCATACTTATATCCATCTTTGGCAATATAAATAGACAATGGGCACCTACTCAAATGTCACATAAAGTGGGTCGGTTGAAGATTGTTGTTGTTTTTGCCTGCTTCTTATAATAAGTGTGTAACTGTAACATATGGACAGGGTTATTATATGAAGTCTTAAGTGAAGATATTTTTGTTTACCTACATACATACACCTACTCTTGTTGATTTTGAATTTTTTTTATTTGTTGGCATTGTCAATGAAGTGAACTATAATTGCTGTCTGTATTCGTTGTGGTAATAGAAGGGAAAGCACACACAAATGTTTTGTTTATTTTTTTATTTTTCTTAACGAAGTTACCTACATTTTTGTATGCTTTAGATATTTAGAAGAAAGCGAAAGTTGACTGATATATATATTTTAAAGGAAAGGTCAAAGATCTTTTGTTAATAAAAATATTAAAATATGGCCTTTGGCTGAGAGATTCTTATATAATTTGGATACAATAGCTATTTGGAGGAAAAATAAAAGAGCTGATGTTCGAACTTATACTTTTTAATTTTACCTACAAATGTTTTATAATTGAGAAATAATCCAAAGAATAAAATTATCAAACTCAAAATAGATGTTTCGCGATGTTTCATGTCTAACATTATTTTACCGTTACTTTTGTAAACACTGTTCTAGTGAAATAGCCAGCTGCATTCCTCCCCTAAGACAATTCAACCGTAATACTCGTACCTCTAGGAATGCACATCAGTTTACCCTCGAGTCCAACTTCGGACGTACTGTCAAGTATAGAGATTCTTTTTTTAGCCGCACTACCCGAATGTGGAATGCTTTACCCGGCTCTATCTTTCCCGACCATTTTAATATTCAGAGGTTCAAAACCAATGTGCATCGGTATCTCCTCTTAAATCCTTCCCTATTTTCCCAACGCTCGCACTGTGTTTAAACATTTTAAGGGCAGCCAAATCCCTTTAGTGCGCGCTCAAACAAAAAAAAAAAAAAAAAGATAAACGAAAATATCCATTGAAAAATTGTCAATATACAGGGTCTGACAGAAGTCATGACACGAAAGTAAAGGTCAACAAAAACACGAAAACTTACTATAACTCAAAATGTTTGTATGTTTATTATATTCTATAGGATATGCAGTTTATGTATGGTAAACTACTTCTGGTATATGGCGACCATCGTTGGAGATACAGGCTTTAACTCGCAAACGAAAATTTCCCGTCATTTCCCGTGGAATTGTTGCAATTTCTGCAATAATTGCGTTTTTAAGTTCATCCAGGTTCTTAGGACGGTGTTTGTACACCTCGTCCTTTAATTATCGCCAAAGAAAAAAATCGCAAGGTGCCAGATTCAGCAACCTTGGGGGTTAATTGATGTCCCCTCTTCGGGAGATGACATGGGCCGGAAAGAGCTCGCGCGAATTCTGCGAGTCTAGGTTAGCCACATAACGGTCAGAAGTGACTGTCACTGTTTGGCCTCCCTCTTCAAAAAATAAAGGCCAATAACACCAAAACAGGAAACTGCGCACTAAACAGTGTCCTTTAAACTGTGTAGAGGATTTTGATGGATTTCGTGAGGGTTTTCCAGTATCGCATGTTTTGCTTGTTCACAGTTCCACACAAGTGAAAATATGCTTCTTCGCTCTAATATGCGACTCTCCATTTAAAAAAAAAAAAAAAAATAACTTTACAACAAGCACAAGTTGTTTTCCCGAACACGACATTTTGTATACTAAAAATGGCAACGTCAAAACTACACAAAGCACGCATCCCCACTCCTCTACTCACACCGTAGTCAAAATAAAAGCCCTCTTCTTTCGTATCATGACTTCTGCCGAACCCTGTATCTTTGACTTATAGGGAAAAACAGCTAAATTCATTATTTTCTCGTTATAGACTACAAAAATTGCTAAAAAGTAGTAAAAACTATCAAATCTATTAAATTCTTTTGAATTTAGTTTCAAAATGTTCTTCAGAACAACTTTTTAAAATTTTGGATTTTTAAAATATCGCAAACAATTCTATTTTTGAGTTTATATGTAAATATAGCTAAAATGGAGTTAGCTGTTTTTCCCTCCAAGCCGACGATATGTACCTATCATTAGCCATGAACGATCGTTTTCAAGCATGACAGATATTGATAAGCAGGCTACTTTTTTCATGAATTTAAAGTTTTATAAGTTTAATAAAAAGTAAAAATGAATTTACAAAAAAAAAAACAAGCGTTTTTAGTGAAAAAACGACACAAAAAAAGTACGTTAAGTAAAAAAGTTCAAGTCTTCTTATTTGAGTTTTAAAATATGTGCCCCTGTAAGTTTATTTTTTTCGTTTGCTTTAAATGTCGTGGTCTTTAATTTTCATAATTTTTACAAGATTCATTTAAATTATTTTAATTGTTTAGAAAGTTTTATACCAGACATTCAAAAATTTTCAAGTTTCCTTTACATTCTTCCATAATAAAAAAAAAAAAAATTAAAAACTGACCGGCAATATAAAGAAGACAAATTACATCCGACACCCACAATATGCACCCACGTTTTATTGCGCTCATCTATAGCTCAGTTCGCTCGTGATGTGATTTGTGTTACCACTTAACATTTGAATTTACAAAAGATATACATATTGTGAAATTAATTGGAATTGTGAAATCTTCATTCATATACCTACAATTGACCGCAATATGGTCACCGTGTTGTGGTGCTTCTTTGCGGCTGTGGATATATATTTTTTTTTGTTCAATCAAAAGCAAAGGCAGAAAATAGTCAACAACACTCTCATTCACGAACTTCACGAATGCACAAGTTTTTTTGTTGTTTTTTTTTTTTTTTCACATTTTGTAATTTATTTTGATGTCAGCCCTCGCACACGTTCATTTCATCGGATGCACATCTTGTCGGTTCTATGAGGGTTGACGTTTCTCTTAATTAATGCAGATAATTAATTTTTCATGAATGAAATGATGTATCACATGCGTAGACTTGAGAGAGATATATAGCTACACACAAACATACTTGCAAAATAAGATGCGTATCTTTTTGTTTATAAAAATTGAATACAATAAAATATTTTTTTTTATTTGTTGATTTTTATAAAAAAACGATGATGGTTCACTATAAGATATTTCTTCTTTATTTTTTGTTAACAAAAAGTGGTAAACCAACAACGAACAGTGAACACTAAGTATATATCTATAGCACGAGGACTGAATGAAGAAATTGAAGTTTTTAACTAGACGTTAATATGTTGGTTGTAAACGCCTTCAGAATTTTTTATTTATACGCATGTTTTTTTTTAATACATTATGTATGTTGTATAAGAAGAAGATATATATTGTATATATGTATGTATATTTTTGTATTTAGTAATTAAAAAAAAAAAAAAAAAAAAAAAAAAAAACAAACCAGTCATGAGTAAAAATATGATGGAAACGATGATGGTATTAAATGGGATGTATGATGACGGTCGACTGTCATATCGAAGGTTGGTAAACACCACATCACTTATGCCACCACATCACTTGCGTGCAGAACATATATATATATTTTTTTTTTTAGTTTGGTTTTCTAGATAAATCAGATGGAAACAAATTTAAATAATAAATATTTTCCTAGAGATATTATTTCTGGAAGAAGACAGTTGATCATACCTCATTACTTTTAATGAAAGGGAAGGCTCTTGTATGGTACATATTTTATTGCAAATGTTTAATTGTATGTGTTTATGGGAGCAATACATTTTACCCACGGTTTTTCTTTAGAAGCATATAACGCTTTTAATTAAAAAAAAAAAAAAACATCTGCCTAAGCAAACAAAACTAACATTTTAGAGAAATAACCAAAAGTAATACAAATTTAAAACCTCATTAATTTTCTGAGTGTCGTTTGTCTATCGATTAATGAATTCTGTCGAAAGTGGATCGTCAAAAATTCAAGGCCTAGGTTTGTCATAAATTTGAGAGATGAAAATTCTTAAACGAAATTGATATATCAACTTTATTTTTCGTAAATCGATGATACTATTCAAAATTTGTCAACACGAAAGATTCAAGCAACGAACTTGATTTCTTTTTGTAAATAAGATAAATAAAAAATGTCAGAAAAGGGAATTCCCTTGCAAATTTATATAATTTAAATATATGTATATGCAGTAGTGGATCTAGGATTAAGCTTCAAGATACAGTTTGAGACAAAAATGAAAATGACATCTAAGAGGTCTCACTCGCAAAAGCTCATAGAGTTTTGAAAATATGAGCCCTCTGGAGATCATATTTCGGTGAACTAGCCAGATCAATCTGTTTTGTTCGAACTGTCACTGGAAATCACAGAAAACAATATTTTGCCGTTTAAAAAATAAAATGTAAAAACTTCAAGATGTCACTTTAGATCTACAATCCTGAGGGATTGCAAATATTCATTTGCTTCTGCATAATTTTCTGAGTGCAGAGAGAAAACTTTCTTTAATCCCAAATGCGTTTTTTTGTTAGATAAGCTAAGTTTTTAGGGTAAATTGTTGTTGCATTTGGCATGTTAATTGTTCAGCTTCAACTCCGTTTTTTTCAATTATATCTTTAAGCTTTAGCCCCAACTTCGGACTTTGACAGTCCCTAGAGTTAAGGCCCAGACACTCTCTGGAATAAGTTAAGTTTTAATGGAATTGGTTGCTTAACCCTGACCACCTATTTTGTCCAATACTTGTCAGGCCTTTGAAGATGCTTTGTTTTAAGAGAATAACTGTCTTTGCATTAAACATGTCCTTTTCTCCATTATTCGTAGCCCCGAACTTAGTTTTCCTCTAGCTCGTGGCTTAGAGGAAGATATTAGTGTAATTTTAAACTAGACCTCTTAGTAAGCTTAATCGAATTGCCAACGGTTAACACAAATTTCATAGAAACATGAAAATGTTTTATAAGATTTATCAGGAAATAAAATAAAGAAGTATGTTTGAGTAAAAGAAGACATTACAATAGTGCAATATGGACCTATCACTGAAACCATAAAGTACATAATTATTTATGAATGAAATAAATTATAAAAATAATTCTTCAAATACTGAAATTATGTATAAAATGTGGTTTATATAAATCGTCAAATAATTCGCCTTAGGTACCAACAGATTTGAAATAACCCATGATTGTGCATTTGTGAAATTTGAACAATTTTTTCAGTTCGGTTATCCAATTATAGTTTTTATTTTTTTACAAATTGTTACATATTTCTATTTTACTTTATGTCAATTTTAAAGTCAAAAATAATATGTGGTTAAACTTGTTTTTGATTTCGGCGCTTTTTCCAAAGCTCTGAATTTGTTTTATTTTGCCTTCAAGTTGAACTACAAACAAATTACTGACTGGCGACTAAATACTATCGATATGGTTACCAAATTGTGGCAACTTCATATAAGCATTCCGCAACAATTATTCAATAGTAACCATCAGCTGGAAAACCATAATTGATTTAAAATAATCACCTGGGGACAGACTGACCCTCTCATCCCTTGAAGCGTCTCCAAGAAATTGTACTTTGAGGAGTATCAAAAATTAATGAATTTGGTTGGGCAAAATCCATTGTTGAACCATCCGGAGCTATTAGCTTACCACTCTCATCTCAAGTCCCAACCATTAATCTATGCGTATTATTCGCAGGAATGGAGAGGACCTCTATAAATTCGAATTCCAAAGGGCTAAGGTGGGAGGCACTATTTCATGAGAAGATTATACTATTGGAGGATTTGTCAACGTCCTCGCAATAAACATTTTCGTTTCATAAAAAAATATTTTCTTTTCTTTCAGGTGGAATATTCTGCGATTTGATCCCCATACGTCTGGCTTAACTGCGTTACGCCTTAACCATAATGCCGTGGGCTTCTTTGACTTTGAAGGCTACACATCAAAATCGAATTCATTAAATGCCTATGGGATTTATTTTCTTATTGAAAAATCCCCAAAGAAAATATTTTCTCACGAATTTTATGATTTTTTTTTTAGCAAAATTAAATCAGTTTTTTTATTTATTTTTTTCTTCCTTCCTTTCAATAAAATGGTTTCTTTAGAAAACTGCTATGTTATACATCGATCAATTTAATTTCTATTTAATTTAAAATAAAAAAACAATGTAGGCGTATTTTTAAAGGTTTTTTTGCCTGAAGGTTTTTGAAAAAAATATGCTTAAAATGTAAGAAATTTTCGGTTCATTTTCAAAAGGATGTTAGATAAAACAAAAACATAAGGCGTATTTATTTCTAATTTAATTTTAGGTTTACTGACCAAAAAATATAATTGAACCTTTTCCCCATAATAAATGATTTTATTTTTTTTTTTGTTGAGAAGGGCGTACTCTCAAAGTTGTTGTGGTTAGGAAACTATACTCATATGTAATTGGAGAATTTCCAAAAATATTCGTACGCTACGAGTTCATGCTTACTAGTGATTTAAATTATATCGAGAGAAAAAAGACGTACATATACATTTATATGGTCTTTGTGCTTCAGGGAATATAACATTAAAATTGTAATTTCTTCAGAGAATGCTAAATTCATAACATTGTAATTTTAATTTTACAAGTCGTTAATTTGTTCAGTACTAGAGAGAAATTGTATGTATTTCAATGATGCTTATATACACCATTTTGCTTGCTTTATATCTCATAAATAATTTGCAATAGTCACAAATTAGCTTTCTTTCATTTACACTTGTTTTTTTTTTTTTTATAAAACTCAACCATCCTAACCAAACACTTACTGATCTCACGCAATATACAACATTTACACGCACATTAAATTGTTAGCATGAAAAAACTATCAAATGTTTAGTCTTGAATTTGTGAAAATTATAAAAAAAAAAAAAAAAACATGCAAAGATCAAAAATATTGAATTTCAATGTTTTTTTTTCTTGAGTGATTAATTGTTTTTTTTTGTTCAACTATTTAAATATCTACATACATTATTGTTTTCTGTTGTGAAATTTAACTTTAACAGTAGGTATTTCAGTAAAAAAAAAAGAAAACATTAAACAAAAAGTAACAAATGAAAGGTTACGTATCATTCAAGCATTTCAATGATAGTTTTTTCTATGAAATCAAAAGAGCTGACATGCAAACTCTAACATATATTATTACTTGATCGTTTTAATGCCTTAACACGCCACTTTTGCTGTTATACTATTGAAAACACACACCATCCGGGTATTAAATTGTATTTTTTATTGAAATAAAATCATTAAAAGCCGCATCAAAATATTCAACAAAACACAAGAATTGTCATGCAAACTTTTTCTATTTACCCATCCACTATGTTATTTGATCGTTTTTGTTTTGCTGTTTTCTCAAAAACACAATATCCAGGTATTTAAAATTACACATGAATAAAATTGAAATAAAATCGACATAAATCACTTCAAAAATCAAGATATTCAGCTAAACACAACATTTCGTATGCAAACTTTTTATTATTTACCTTAGGTACCTACACTTTTATTTAATATAACACAACACAATATTCAGTATTTTAAATTATATTTGAATAAAATTGAAGTAAAATCGACATAAACCACATCAAAAATTAAAATATTCTCTAAAACAAAAGAGTTGACATGCAAAAACTTTTTTTTCTATTTTGCATTTTTTTTCGTATTCATGCCAAAACACCTCACTTAATTGTTGATTTTTATAATATATATTCTCAATGACATAAATTCAATAAAAATCAATTTTGAAACTTAATGAAAACAAAAAAGTTGACATGCGAACTTTTTTTTTTTTGCTGTTTTTTCGCTTTTATTCTAAAAATACATCATTTAGGTGTGAGATTAGATTTCAAATATAAAACAAATTATACGCTAGCAATGATCATCAAATTGGTTTTCAAAAAAACAAAAGCAAATCATTCCACTTGGATTAGCAGAGGCATTATTTGTTTAAAACAAAAAATTCGCATCACGTTGTCCTACTTACTTAACAATTTTATTTAACATTAGCAAACTCCAACATTTGCACTTTCTATTAAAACTTTTAAAGCCAGCATGTGTTCGTTGTGTTGTTGTTGTATATGGCTTGCGATTAGCACACTCTACTACACACCCGATGCGATTACAATTGGATTAAAAACAACAATAAAAAACTTAAAGCGCCACATGCAAAAATAGCCTGATGAGCTACAGCTGGTGTTCACAGCAATTCCGCACTTAATTACTCAACTTCAATATTATATTGAAAACAAATAGAGACGAATAAGAAAAACAAAAAATTACAACAGAATAACGAACGAACGAACAAACGAATAAGTGTTCGAGTAGCTAAAGCCAAACAATTAAAATCAATCTACAAAGTTTTTTTTTTATCTAATGGCTTCTGAAGCTACACTCGATTTAGCGTTCACCGTACCACGACACGACAACTGAACGAACTAACGAACAATTTAAAATAAACTGATCGACTATTTCTACACAAGATTGAAGTTCATCCAACGAAATCAGCTGAAAAGTGATTTCTTTCATAAAAAAAAATAACCTGTATACCACTTTGGCGGAAAGTGTTATACATGTGCTTAAAGTATCTAAGACGTATTCACACAGATACAAATGTATTAGATGAGCGAATACAATGCCTACGCATGCCGATTGTTAAGACAGTCGGCTAAAAGCCGCCGTGGTTTTTTGTTTTGTGAAATAATTCCACCAACTTGACATGACGGCGGCGTTGGAGGTGTGGTGGTGGTGCTGGTGGCGCTCACCACTTCTCCTATCTCAACATCTAACGCTTTCAATCGGCCAAGTTTTTATTGTTTATTTCCTTTATACTGCAAATTCAACTTCACAAAAAAAAAAAAAAAACACACCGAGCGAACGTGGTGTGTGCAGCAAACGTCAGTTTAAATTGAATTGAAGTGGATTTTCTTAACCACCCCTCGCCCCTCCTCCCCAAAGACACACCTGATCATCGTTTAAGTATCTCAACACAGACAAAAAATGATACATGGATACTTAAGATCACTTATATTATCGCAAAATTTTACTGCTAATCCAAATGCACACACAAAGTATACCGAAAATATCTATGACATCACTTTTTCGTTATAACTGGACCCCCATATACTGATGGATTGTAGAGTCGAGGGTATAACTATCTCTATCTTTGAGATACTCGCTGATGTTCATTTGTAAGTTTGTGTATAAGATTTATACTTCACTTTGAATGCAAATGAACAGTGGAATTTTGAAGAAATCCGTAATAAGTTAAGTTGACAGTTTGGCGCTTTTTCTAGTTTTTTTTTTTTGTTTGTTCCTTTTTTTGTTTTTGTTCTTCGATGTCGGTTAATCGGTATGAGTGTCTTGTCTACGTGTCTATGAATCTTTTTGTATCGATGATGATAGATTATGATGTCAGTCGTGAATTTTGTTTTTTATGGGGAGTCCATACGGATTTATTGTTAGATCTATGAATGAGCAATTGTTGACCTACAAAAAAATAGATGATTATTTTTTTTTTTAAATAATATGACTGACATTAGGTAAGGAAATGTATAGACTTGTATTCTGAAGACGTGTCTTTTTTCTTACATAAACAAATCACATAAAAGAAAAAATTTGCTGAGAGGTCATGTGTTTGGAGTGTTTAATTTTGTATCTGTGTAAAAACATCATAAATATAAAATCCATAATTTATGAGAAAGTCATGGGTAAAATATTTGTGCAATTTAAAGTGAAACATTGCTTTTTGTTTTTATTTATTTTGTTGTTTGTTATTCTGTGGCTGGTGCTTTGGCATGTGCCATGAATTTAATATGTTTGCTTCTTCTTCTTGGAATGATTTATAGGTAAAGTGGATTTTCCGCCAATTTAAAATATTGTTAAAATGCAAGGTTTTGACGACAATGCAAAAAAAAGGTACTCACTTAAAACATTTAAGTAATGTTTTATTCGTAACGAGGTTAAATGTTTCTTTTTTTTTAGAGATTTTCAAGTCTGTTTTATTATCTTTTTTTTTAACTTTGCGAGTTCAAAGATGAATTTCGCAATGATATACAATGACAATGTTGAAATAAGAAATCATTGTGATTGCAGTTTGAGCTGTTGACTTTTTTTTGTCTTAATTCCATAGGGTGAGGTACATTGATAGATACACTGGTAGTATTGGTTATTTGTCAAAAATCAAAAAAAAACTACAAGGCTTTAATCAAATCTAACACTAGGATGATAGAGAAGTCAAAAAAAGTGGTTTTGTAATAAATATCCGTCTGTGTCTTTGTCTGTGCGTCTGCGCTTCGTGATGATGTCTACAAGCAAGAGCCTTCTTTTTTTTTACTGAGCACGAACTGAAGAGATATCGACTACCGTTAAAATGTTCACACAGTGCGAGCGTAAGGAAAATAGGGAAGGACTCAAAAGAAGAAACCGATGCCTTGTGGTTTTGAATATCAATATGGGGAGAAAAATAATGCCGGGTAAGGCATTCCACATTCGGGTAGTGCGGCTAAAAAAAGAATCTCTATACTTGACAGTACGTCCGAATTAGGTTAACTGATTTACATTCTTAGATGTACGAGTACTGCGCTTGAATTTTTTTTATAGGAGGAATGCTACTGGCTATTTCACTAGAACATTGTTTATAAAAAACGGTAAAATAATTCAAGACAAGAAACATTGCGGCCCCATAAACTAACGTGAAGCATTCGCCGACGGAAGTTTTTGTAGTTATTTAGAATTGCTTTTTTGGAATTTTTGTTGTCATTGCGAATGTTTCGCGTTGGTATGGGAGAGCCTTAAATTCAAATTTTTGTTTAAGTCCATCTAGAACGAGTAGCGCCATACAACGATTTTGGTTTACCAAATTTTCTCAAAAACCACTCCTACGAATTTGATTCAACTTCGTACCTACGTGTAATCCTCAGAACAGTATTAATAATATTCTTTTCTTTTAATAATTTCTTTTAACCAAACAAAATCGAATAGCAGAAATAAAGTTTTGGGGTTTTTAAGTAAACTTCCGTTTTTTGGGATATTCTTCAATATTTCGTCAAATTTGTATGAATAGTTTTAATTTTAAACCATATGGCTCTATAATTTTTGGTTTTCAAAATATTAAAAAATTAAGAAACCAACTCCTTAGTAAAAACAAGAAAAAAAAAGAAACTGATGATAATCCCCCGGTCGATCATTTAGTTGGATTCTCCCTAGTTTTGTGATAAAGCTGGTTCATTTATTTTTAAATATTTGATAAGAGCATTAAATTTTGCAAACAAACGTAGTGCTTTGTTACGTTTAATTTTGAAAAAAAAAAATTGTATGCATTTTTAATTCTTTTTTTTGTTAAAAAATTGGAGTTTGAATTTTTTTTTTTTTTAACAACAACTTTATTATTAAAAAAAATGGTATAATATAGGGCATTGTTGGTGCTGCCTTTCTTTTTTAATAATTTTTTTTTTTTTAGAAAATTATGCCCCTCCAGCTTAAAGGGTGGAAATAGAACCCCTAACCATACAATTTCTTGCTTGTATCGAATATTAACGTACACACTCAAGGTTTTTGTCACACGGTATGTGAATCACCCTGTATAATACAAGTGTAAGATTGCAACAACCCACATCATGATGTAAGAATATCCTTGATGAGTAAAGTTCGAAGCTCAACTCTTTCATTTCACAAAAGAAAATAGTTAAATCTGATGGCTTTCGGTTTTACAGCTTGCAGTTTTTTATACAAACGAACAAAACGAGAACTTATTTTTCTCTTAATTTAAAAATTTCGTAAAACTATTAGTTTTTTGATTTACATTCATGAAAATGCAGCAAGAACTTTTCAAAAATGTGAAGAAATCTGATTCAATTTTTTTAAAAATGATTGCAAGCATTTACTAAGATCTATCATTTTGGATAAATACGATAAATGAATATTTTTCTTCTTAGTTAAATTTTCAAGTTTTATATTATGTATGTACATTATAACCATAAAGTTTTAGTAGCCGGTAGCGTAAAAGTGAGTGCGTTGGACTGTCACGCTGGAGGTCTGGGTTCACTTCCCAGCCTTGTCGTCCTAAAAACTAAAAAGGTTTTTTTTCAGGGTCACTGCCTCTTGCGAATTGAAAAATCCTCCAAAAGTATCACTTGTCATGAATAAGTGCCTCTCGTCTAGCCGTTCGGATTCGGCATAAAATTGTAGTTCCCTTCCATTTCTGTCAACACAGGGCCCTGGTTCTTCACGAGCCGTTGCGCCACCCAATTTTTCTTATAACCAAAGTTAAGACTGGTTAAGAAGTTATACTGCTTCATTTACTTCAATTTGTACAATTAAAACTCACGCTCTAGTGGTTTATAGGCAATTAAATTCATTCTACTGAATTACCACATTTTTAATATTTTACAAAACCTTTCAGAATTAATTTATGAAGTTTTTTTCTACTTCCTCAAGACATTCTAAAACAAAAAAAAAAACAATATTTTTAGGTCAAGATCGTGCTCATTAATTTGTCTCAATTTATTGCTATTTATCTATAATTAATATTATTTCCCCAAAAGCACAACAATGACAATAAATCTGATCGATATTTTATAATCTATCAAACTCAATAACGCATATCACAAACAAACAAAAAAAAACTAAAAAAAAAACAAAATGTTCATGGGCAATTTGCCAAAGAAACATCAAGGTTAATTATTATTGTTTAACACCTTCTAAATAAAAACTACACATGGAAAGCAATTAGAAATGAATTAAACATTTAATATGCACATTAGTTCGGTAGGTATACAATTTTGTTGTTTTTCATATTTGACTTAGAGGCTTATTTTTGGTTTAATTATAGGTTTCTAAAATTTGAATATATGACAGCCTCCATAAATATATGTATTTCAAGTGCATTTTTGAAATCAACGAGCCGGATCTAATAAGAAAAATGAAATAGCGAGAATCCAAATGAATACCAATTGATAACCGAAGGCGTCAAAAAGATACCTATTCTCACACAAAGTGCAATGCTACCTACTTCTCCCTTCCCCCTTAGATCCAACCCTTATCCAACCTCTTGTTAATCTTTTTTTTTTGTTTTTTTTTTTTGCTTTTCTGCTAAAGACTTGTGTGTGGGTAAAGCAAGTTTATTTTATTTTTCAGTCATCAGCAAGCTTCTTAACCAGTTTCATATTTTTATTTATTTTTTTTTCCGACTTGACTAGACTTATGAGAAAAAAGCTGTTTTTTTTTTGTCGACTGTTACTCTGAAAAGGTCACTATCCCCTGAAGACATTAGATCATTCATTAGTCATTATTTTATTGATGTCAATAAGTTTCAGGGTTCAAAGTTAAGTGGGTAATGTGATTCAAAAAAAAAGTAGAAAAAAACTTTTCTTCTTCCTCACCGTCATCAGCATTATCAGACAGTGGTCATCTAAAAGAGACCATTAAAATACAATCAGAGCTTGCATCTTCTTTATCATGGTTTCATGGGTTTCTATCTTCCTGTTTCTTGTGTTTTTTATTTTCGTTTAACAGTTACTTACATTGACCAAATATCCTCCACCCATCTTATACAATTTACCTACTTATCTTATGTATGTTCATATGTACATCTAGTTGGGTAAATAATAGACAAAAATAAATTGGTGTTGTTATGCTTACAAAATAAAAACATCCAACGGTTTTGCTAGGTTTCTCAACTTGTAATCGTTACAAAAGGTAACTTGGAGCTATCTAATGATGTTGATGATGGTTAGATAGATTGTTCTTGATTGCTTCATGGTTCGCAGAGTTTTTTCAGAGGTAAAGGTAAGTAAATAAATTTCAAAGAAGTGACGTCGGCATCGTCGTTGTGTTTAATATTACAAAATTTAAATGTGTTTCATTTACAAAGAAGACACCACAGGTTGACCTAAAAAAGGGTAAACCGGAAGATGATTTATTTTTTTCACTTTGGTTAGTCGGAGATGGTCATCGAAAAAAAAAATCAATTAAAAAAATTGACCAATAGTGAAATGATTTGTGGGAATTTTTAAGATACCATAAATTTTCTTGTTCAAAATTCACCATTGTCTAGTGATCTTGGCTAATCTCTCTCTCTCTCCGGCTGGATCATTAAATTGCAAGGATTAAAATACAGTTTTTATTTTTTGTTCTTGATTCTGATCCATCATTGAAATAATCGTGTTGGATATTCTTTTGTGATTAACCGACTTTGGCTATAAATAGGAACAAAAAAACAAAACAAAATAATAACTGTAATAATCATTATACCCACCAAAGGTATTTAAGCAGAAATATACCTTCTTAACATATATGTATAGAACAACACCTGGGAAACGTAATACTTCATAAAGGAACTGAACTGTAGCATAACAGAGCAGAGCAGCCTGCAATTGAACAAAAAAAAACGGTACAAGGGGCTGTATTCATTATTGTAAGTGAACGTACACACCCTATAACCGATCGGACAGGTTTAATGGAGTGTTCAATAACTTTCAAAATAACAACTTTTTCTTAAAGCCGACTTTATTCGTAGACCGTACCTATATACCTACCTTCATGAGATTTAGTTTTTTCTTCATGACTTTGGATCTATGTATACATATATTTATTTTATCTCTCTATATACATGAGTATTTCGCATGCAGCCGGTTTTTGTTGTTGTTGTTGTTTGTGCAATAATATCGGGTGTTCAAGTGAACTAGCCACTGTAATCATGAGTCACAATTGAGATCAGTTAATGGTATCGATTAGTTGAACGAAGAAACTGTTTTTTGTGCTTTTTTTTTGGTGCTCATGTAGATGGTTATATAGGGAGCGAGTTAAGCTACTAAAGGTTTGGAGTATAGACGATAAATTTAAACCAACTATTAGTATCTAAGAATATTATATTGAGATGTAATTATTTGAAAGCAACAAACAACACCGCTAACAAGCTGAACGAATCAATTCAAAATTCCACGGTTTTATAAATACTTCTTACTTACGAGCCGCGCACGTTTAATTCTAAATAAATTCTCGTATTTTAAAAATCAGTTCTTTAATTCATTTGTGTAGAGTTAGAACTTAGTTTGATTTAAATTCAAAAATATTTTATAAAGGGTCCGCCATCTAACGTTTTTTGTTCAACTAGTGCTTATTTCGTGAATGGTAACACTTAGCTCATGTCTGATTTGACAGATAATTAGTTTTATCCTTCCGCTGAACGAATATGGTTGTGTATACGCTTGAACAACGCTGGGAAATATTGCGACATTACTTTGCCGATTTTGCCAAAAAAATCATCTTTTCAGATGTAGCTCATTTTGATCTTGGCGGGTATGTAAACAAGCAAAATTGTCGCATTTGGGGCACAGAAAACCCACACGCATACATTGAAAAGCCGATACAACCAAAACGAGTCACTGTTTGGTGCGGATTTTGGTCCAGAGGCATAATTGGGCCATTTTTCTTCAACTGAGCAAGGAGTGTCCGTTACGGTCAATGGCGATCGTTATCGGGCCATGTTGAACGAATTTTTGTTCACAAAAATTTAAGAGGAGGATATTGGCAACATTTGGTTTCAACAGCACGGCGCTACGTGCCACACAGCCGAAGCTACACTCGATGTTGATGATGCGTTTTCAAAAAAAAAAAAGTTATTTGGGGGACCCTTTATTTAATGCAATATTATTCAAACACAATAAGTAATAAATCAAAGTCCACACCAAACAGTTACTTTATTTGGATGCATTGGCACCTCGTGAATCTCACGTGGATTGGTGTCGTCCCAAATCGGGCAATTTTGCAATTTTGGAAGGACGACCATATATCTCATAAAAAGGGCGCAACGCGCGTATCGTTGCTACTAGAGAATACCCATTTTGATTATAAAGTTTTATCATTTACACGTGTGCTGTAACTTACCATGTTGATTTGTCTTTAGTAACTGATTAAAAGATGATATTTTGACAGAAAGTAAAAGAAACAATATGGCCGCCACGAGCTGTCAAAATTAACCCTTCCCTATTGGAAAACCCTTTATAAAAAAAAAAAAAAAAAAAAAAAAAAAAATATTAAAATAAACTGAGCACATTATCTAAAATTTATGAATTGAATTAAAAAGTTCAAGTGAGATTAAATCCAAAAAGTGTTTCGCCCAGGTATGACAGTGGGCTCATCAGTTAGATGCTGTCATACAATCACTCCACTGAAAACAGAAGTAATTTTATTTTCGGAACTTCTTCTTCTTCGGTACTTTAAAATCATTACGTTACTTTAATTTAAAATGTATCCCTCGGTGATTTGAAAAACATGCGACAAAAAGCTAAACCATGTACGTGTTTAGGCGGGAGGATAAATTTTCTAAAATAATTAAACTTAAATTAAAAAAGTATTATGTTATATCTTTCTACAAAGCACGATATGCATATTTTCTTATTTTATTTTCCAATAAAGCTGTTGAAATGAATAGTATTTGATATTTAAATCCTATGAGGGCTTTAGGTCTATGTTGAATGGAATTATTTTTTTTTTTTATAAATAAGACGACCGACATTTCGAACGTGGAAACGTTCATCTTCAGGTTTATTTTGTATTCTTATAAAAAATCTTAAGCAATGGTAATCCTTTTTTATTTATCTATAAGTTTGTTTTTTGTTGAAGCAATTATTATTCTTTTAATATTATTAAATATTTTGAAAAAGACGTTTTCATAAATCAAAATCAGACGTCGTTAAAAAAAAAAAAAAAAAAAAAAAACAACGATTTTCAACAAAGACCTAAAGCCCACATAGAATTTAAATATTATTTAAAAAAAAAGGTGAAAAAGGAATAATTAAAAAGTATTTGAATAATTACTTCTCAAACTCAAAATTTAAAAAAAAAATTTTTTTTATTTTATAATTTTAAAAAATGATTCGTTTTTGATAATTTTACGTTATTAGGTACTTTTTTATTATCATATTCTATGCTCTTATATAAACTCTTCGAAATATCGAAAAATAAAGGAACCAACTTCTTAATAAAAACAAAAAAAAAAAATTTAAAAAAACTAAGTTGAAAACAAAGTTGATGAAATGATCATTTTTAGCCGAATTCTTATTTTTATGGAAAAGTTGATTGCTTTAATTTTTAATATTCTGAAAAGTAACAGTCCTAGAATAATCCGGTTTTCAGTGTTTGACTAAGAACTAATAAGAGCATTGAATACAAGAATCCAAAATATTACTTAAGAACGTACATTAAAAAAAAAAAAAAAATCAGTTTGAAAATCTTTTTCGTTTTTATTTCAAAATATTAATATTCGAGAACTTATTTATTATTCAAAAATTATTTATTTAATCAAGTTGATGTGAAAACAAAATAAAAGAAGCTATAACATAATATTATAAGAATTTTTTTTTTTTAAATCTGCTATTCCCACCTAAACGGTATAAAAATAGACCCCCTTTCCCAAATGATTTTTTTCTTGTCACAGCGCAACTTGTACACTCTAGCATAAAACATAATGGATACAATAGGGCTTAGACGTTTTGGTTTATTCAAAACTTATCTCCTTTATTTCTTTAATAGATCCACTTGTTTTGTTCTTATTTTTGTTAAAATTACAAATAATATTTTATTCTAAAAATGTTCATTATATTCAGATTGTTAAGTAATTTTAATTATTTTATCATTTTCTACAGAAAATATGCCGTTGAAAATTTGGAAATTTGAATGTCTTGATAAGCGTATGATGATGTTAACGAATGACACTCGCATATAAGAAAAACACGGCTATGAGAAATCATCTCTTTATACAAATATTAATTTCACAAAGAAAAATGTACGTTTATAAGAAATTTACTTCATCATTTTTTAATTTCCCTTTGCCAAAACAAGTTTGTGCCAACAAATATGTTTCCATCATTAATGACAGCCTTTAATTTTCATAAAGAACTGCAGCAACAGTTTAAAAAGCGCTAGAATTATTAATAAATATGTGTTAATTGCTTGGTTTTGTGTATATTTTGTGTCTGTATAAGATAATTCCAAGAAATTGTCTTTCTAATATCCTTTGTTGGTATAGAGAAATCCTCGGATATAAGAAAAAAAATTCTTGGATTATAAGAGTGTCTTATATGAGTAATGTACTGTATAAGCTTTTAAAAAATTTAAAAATCTTTTCATATTAAGTAATTATTTAAGAAAATTGCACACCTTTCGACTTATTTGCTTAATTTTTGTTTCACTTTTAAACCAAAAAATTGCTGTGGGCTATTGATTAGTAGAGTTATACCAATTTTAAATAATAAAATATTTTTCATTGTCATTGGCTTCAATTTTGACCAAACTTAATTCTTGACTTCAATATTTAGAATAGCACCCTGAAAAACATATATGCATAGGACCGTTGATAATGTGACACCCTGTATGGAAGGATTAAGATCAATTTCAAGCAATACATTCAAGATTATTTGTTAATGAATTATATTTACAATATCGGCATACGAGTAGATGAGATAGTTTAAGTAAAACAAGCAAAACACAATTTTTAAATAATATAAAAAAAGGGACCCGAATGGCTACCCTGAGGAACTCCTGAATTTTTATAATTTTTCATTATAAGTTTACTAAATTTTTGAAGCAAATCTTCAACATGATGAAAATAAACAAACTAAGGGTAAACATAAATTTAGTTGCTTGTCTCAAATTTAATTTATTTTCAAAGAGTTTTATAGGTCTTCCGAATGACTTACCAAATCCGCAAACACATAGATGCGCTCCGTTTGCTTTTTTTTGTTTATGTCCACTTTAATTAATCAACAATGGGGTGGCGCAACGGCCCGTGAAGAACCAGGGCCTAGTGACTAACAACTCGCAACCATTCCTGTGTGCGCGTTTCGACAGGAATGTTCTTAAATCCTCTCTCAAATTTGAGATTTGACGACATGTAACTTCATTCTTTGGCAATGTGTAAAGTTGATGCTTATTTATCAATCAACGGACGATGTAAGGTACCAGTTTTATATTTTAGCATTGTTATTTTTGTTAGTTATTTTTAGACTCACGCAAAAACCTCCGGCCTTAAATAGACTTGCTCACATCATTCTATCCTCTACTTTGACAATTCTTCAGCTTATATTTAATCAATTATTTTTTTAAACATACCCACAGATACAGAAGCAGAGGAAAGACATACAACAAAAAAAAAAACGACGGTTTTATTCATTCAAATTCATCGAATCGTGAAAAATGACCATTATTAATCTCCTCTGGGCCCCTATCCACATATGATCCTTTATTATACACAGAATATAATAAAGTAAGAATATATGCATTTAAGTAATTGAATACAAAAATGCAAATTCTCTCTTTTCACATCAAAATATCCATAATATCAAAACTCTACCATATCACAGTGCCAACATACTTGCTAAGAATAATGTTGAAATAAGAAAAAAAAAAAAAAAATAATACAAAACTGCCATGTAGACATATCCCGAAGAGACTTTATAAAACAAAATAAAAAAATAAACTGTATATATACAAGAATATCCATTCATTAAATGCAATCACTATTATTAAGAGGTTTGTCGCTCAACTCTTTTGATTTGACCATACCACCATGGATTTCTTTTTCTTGGTTTAAATGAAAAAAATAATAAAAATTGAAAATAAGTTTGCTGAGGGGCGCGTATACCTACACATATATTTTCTTTCAAATAAGAAGTCCAATAGACATAGAGACCATCATCAACCAAGTACTTTTCTAGATTTTAAGTGCTATTATAGTAAACTAAGAAAATTCACTTGAAGAAAATTCTTTTCCGGGTTTTTTTTTTGTGTGTACATAAGTACCATGTATGTCTTAGAGTATGTATAGGGAATGCAATGAAATATGATGAAGAAAAAACCCATTAAAGGTTACCATTATGTGTGAAAACGACTACAAGAAGTCACCTACTCGTAATATTTTTTTTTCTTTTCTACCTACCTACTTTATGACTATTTTTATTTTAAAGAGAAGACTTCGAGCCGTCCGTGGAGACTGGTTTTTCAGTTAACTGGTATAACAACCTGTGCAAAGATACATATAACTTGTTAATGCGTGGATATATTCTTAAGTTTTTGTTGTTGGAATCTTCATTTTGTAGATAATATGTGACTTCACTTAGAAGATAGAAAATATTTTTCGTAGTTGTTGATTTTTTTTGTATTCAAAATTGTAGGTCATCATAATCAACAATAATTTAGAAGATAAAGGGTTTTATCTTACAAAAAGATGAATGGAAAATGTTGACAAAATAGATTGCTTCTATAAATGTGTGTCATAGTTAATTTTAGTTATTTTCTGTTTAGGGTTACCTTTGATTATGAAAAATTGCTTAAGCTTATTTATTTGACATTTAACGTTTTGAACTTTGTTTTTCTTTTTAATTCAATTCAAATTCTGTTAAGATATTTATTTTTTGAACAGAAAAAGCGGTAAGATTTAATGAAAATGAATTAATAATTTCTGATTTTTGGATACATAATCAAAAATAATATCTCAATTTGTCTGTCTTATGTTAATCTTGAATCCTACAAGAAAGATATTTTTGTTTTTTGTTAACGGAAAATAAACTGAAGTCGACTAGGACCACTTTAGGAACCTTGTAGTTGGATTTTCCTTCCAAAATATTCATAACTCCTGCCACTATTAGCCTACAGTCAAGTTTCTTTTTCCTAAATTTAAGCTTCCAATTTAAGGCATACATTGTGGTGCATGGTTTTTATTTTATTTGTTTTAAATGTTAAATTGTATGTCTAAAATGTTTAACAGTTAAAAATTAATTTAAATTTATGGCTTACAATCAAGACAAACCTTTTTTCCCCAATTTAAAATCCCTGCCTATAACATACATCAAAGCGACTTATTTCTTTCTGTTGTAGTTTTGGTGGTTCGATTCGGTGTTGTATCCTTAACAGCCAATTTATCTGATGTCTGTGTCAGAGACGATTAAAATGTTAACGACCCTCACTTAGTTCTTTTAATTTGTTCCTTCTTTTTTTTTGTTTCTTTTAACAATTACTGTCGAATTTTATGCAGAAGCTCTTGTCTGACACTCTCTGTTCGATGTGTAAATGGAAAATAAAGGATATTGATTGATTGTAGTAATTAATCAATTAGTCGAAAAACATGACGCCAGGATTTATGGGTTTCTTTATATTTAATCAGTGTTTTATACTGAAAGTTTTGGAAAAGTTCTTATAATTGAAACAAGACTTAAAACTGCGTTTGAAATTCTCAGAAAATAAATACCGGGTTGAGGAGAAGTTGACGCACCATTGTCTTTCAAGGGCGTGTCCCTTTCCTTTACCCTCACTGGATTGATCATCCCCACACCAGACCCGTTGGAGCAGTGGTTCCATGCAACGTCTGAGGTTAGATTTGATAAATCAGTGGTTGGTGCCTTGAGGTGATTGAAGGAGTGTCCGTCGGCACAATCACCGGGTAAAGGAGAGGCCAGCTCACCATAGTGTTTTTAGGGGGTGAACCTCTCCCTTACCCCCACCGGGTAAATCATTCCACCGCCAGACCCGTAGGAGCAGTGGCTCCATGCAACGTCTGGCGGGTAGGTTTCATAACCTTACAAAAAAGCTAAGAAAATGTTTTCCTATCCTCACTTTTGTTAAATAACCTTAAAAACAGCAACAAATTCTGCTTTCATATTCTATCTAGAAAATATTGTTGGCAGAAAAAATCTCTCATCAGTTTTTTTTTTCTTTATCCTAAAGTGAATTTCTCGAAAACTGGCGCTGATATCGGAAAACTGATGATGGATTTGAATGCAGCGTGAAAAGTTACTCTTGCTTCTCTGTTTCAAAAAGTAAACCAATATAAGGATATTTATTACTCTCTTTACATAATTACAAACAAATCATAAAAACAAAGAAACACACGATACACATTTATTTTAAATACAAAAAAAAAAAACAGAACTAAGTTTTAGCCTCAGGTCATTTGTTTTAAATTCTACGAAAAAAAAAATATTTGATTGTTTACATTTAAATCGGGTTTTTTCTTCGCCAGAGTCCACCGAACTTTGACCGATTCTTTAATTAAAAGAAAAAAAAAAAATGATTTATTCTAAGACAACGTTGATTTTTTTTTTTTTATAAAACAAAAATAAAAAGAGCTCTTATATCTTTGAATTTTAATCTCAAATGTTTATATATTTGTATTAGTTTATGATTTTATATTTCCAATCTCCTTTAATAATAATGAACTGTTCTTTTGCTTTTATTTGCATATCCATCAATGTCCATTTCAGAATAAAAGATGTAGGTCATTCTATTAGATGAGATCACTTTTTCAACGAGTATTTATTATTCTTTATTTCACAATAGACTAGAAATGTCAGTTGAAATTAATGTTAGAACAAAAAAAAAAAAGAAAAAATTGTGAATAAAATGTTTCAGCTTTTAATATAGTTATTTTCTATAAATAACCTAAAGACCTAATTAAATTAAGACCCGATGACGCAATCCATTTAAACGGTTTAAACAAACACACAAAAAAAAATGTACATATAAAAGGAATACAAATATAATGACATCATTTTCAAGTTTAATTTTTTTATTTAAATATAAATTAAAAGAAGCAATCAACCTTATAGCAAAGGCGGGTATTTCAAGTTTCATTTATCTTTGTATTGTATATTTGTTTTTGTGTATAAAAGAGTCAAATGCCAAACAGTAATGACCTTGAAACTAATTAAAACATCTTTCTAAGGTGAAATTTTGCAAAACAAAATATTTTTGTATCGACTTAAATGCATATAGTTTGGTTTGGTTTGGTTTGGTTTGAAATACTTATTAAATTCCTTTGGATAAACAAAGCAGACAAACAAGTTCCTTTTGATCAAAGCTAGGACTGTTATTAAATTATAAAAATTCTTTATTTAGAATAAATTCATTTTTAACAGAAAATAATATCAGTCTTTGTTTAATAAAATTTTGATGTTTCTTGTGAAATAGCAAAATATTGTTGTCGAGCACACCAATGTTTTTTATTGAAATAAGTTTTCAAAGAAAGTTTAACCATCAATTATTTTTCTTTTTTAAATTATATTTTTACATAGAACATAATTTTAAATTTTGAATGCATAGAAAAAACTATAAGGAAGTAATTATTTAGCTCAATTTAATTTTTTGTGGTTATCTAATACCAGTTTAAAATCTTCGTAAGGCATTCAACATTATTTTTACATGAGAATACAAACGACAAAAAAGCTAGAGTGTATATATTTCCCCCTGTCTATATAAAGTGTATACACAGGGTCCGGCAGAAGTCATGACACGAAAGTAAAGGTCAATAAAACACGAAAACTTACTTTAAATCAATATTTTTTATATTTAATATATATTCTGGAGGATATGCAGTTTATGTATGGTAAACCACTTCTGGCATATGACGAACTTCGTTGGAGATACAGGCTTCAAGTCGCAAACGAAAATTTTGCATAGCTCGCTCCGTCATTTCCCGTGGAATTGCTGCAATTTCTGTAATTATTGCTTCCATAATAAGTTCATCCAAGTTCTTAGGACGGTGGAGGATGGTGGAGGAGAACTGACGAGGATGTCCTGGATGACGTTTGGTTCCAACAGGATGACGCGCGCTACGGCCCACACAGCCATTTGATCGATGGCATTAGTGCGTGAGCTCTTTCCGGCCCATGTCATCTCCCGCAGAGGGGACATCAATTGGCCCCCAAGGTCGCCGGATCTGACACCCTGCGATTTTTTTCTGTTGGGATACTTAAAGGTCGAGGTGTACAAACACCGTCCTAAGAACTTGGATGAACTTAAAAAAGAAGTAATTATTGCAGAAATTGCAGCAATTTGACGAGAAATTACGGAGCGACTTGAAGCCTGTATCTCCAACGAAAGTCGTCATATGTCAGAAGTGGTTTACCATACATAAACTGCATATCCTCTAGAATATATTAAATATAAAAAATAACCGAAAATAACCGACTCTGTTTTTCCTCCCCATTTCAATGCCCAGACATTTAAGACGAATGTACATCGGTTTCTCCTACCAAATCCTCCTACTGTTTCCTAAATGCTCGCACTGTGTTAAACCAACATTTAAAGGGTAGTCATAATCCCTTGAGTGCGTGGTAATTATATATATAAAAAAAAAATATATTGAGTAAGCGTAAGTTTTCGTGTTTTTATTGACCTTAACTTTAGTGTCATGACTTCTACCGCACCCTGTATTTATTTTGTTTCAATAAACAATGCTTGAAAAATTTGCATTTTGGTACTCATCATTTTGAAACAAATTTTAAACTAATTTTTTTTTTTTTCAAAATTTAACGTGACTCAATGCTCTTATCAATTTTAAGCCTAACACTGAAACCAGATGGTCAAAGGATATTTACTTTTCAAAATATGGAAAAAAAAACAACTTATTCATAATAAACAAGAAAAAAAGTATTAATTTTCTGGCTGGTTTCGTAATTTTGTATTTCTTAAAAAGTTAAATACCTACTACCAAATGGTTTTCATTAAGGGGGGGGGGGGCAAAAGACTCCGCCACTGAATTTTATTTCATGGTTTGACGCAATCTACAAGTTCTAGCTTGTTGTCATGTCTTTCTTCACATCAATGTGTATATTATGAAAAAGCTCGAAACTCAGCTCTTTTGTTTAGTATGTTTGATAAAAAAGAAATTTATTGTTGTGAAATATAAGAATGCAATATTATTTTTTATCTTAGGAAGAACTTATCTGCAAAACTTTAACAAAATTCTTAACCTATTTACTAGATATGCTCGAAACCAAATATAAGGCCACTTAATCAAAATACCTTGTGCTCTTTTTGACAAAAAAAAACTAAAACGCAGGTTTGGTTAAAATTACTTTAAACATTACAGGCGCACAATTTGATTAAAAATCATTAGAGCAGTTTTTTGACATTTGGTAGTAGCCCGTAGCGTAATGGTTAGTGCGTTGGACTGTCACGCTGGAGGTCTAGGTTCACTTCCCATCCTCGTCCACCTAAAAACTAAAAAAAAAATTTAAGGGCTACTGCCTGTTGCGAGGAATTGACAAATCATCCAAGAGTATCAACTGTCATAAATAAGTGCTTCTCGTCTAGCCCTTCGGAATCGGCATAAAATTGTAGGTCCCTTAAATCCTGTCGATACGCCCATACAGGAATGGTTGCGAGTTGTAAGTCACTAGGCCCTGGTTCTTCACGAGCCGTTGCGCCACCCAATTTATTTATTTATTTTTTGGAAAAAAAAAACAAAATCGTAATTTGGCCGTTTTGGTTGGGTTTTTCCTTTATAGAATCACATTAAATTGGTATTTACCAAATGTGAAACCAATCGGTCTACCGTATACCCATTTAGGCCTTAGATTGATGCCCAGTAGATTAACAGACGCCACACACACACCGACGGATCTAATGGTGAAAAAGCTTTTTTTTTTTTTCAATTTTATATTAAAATCTCGATTTTTTTTTTAAATCAAAATTTCCCCTAATGTTGTTCTAATAATCCTTGAGAAACTAATTCGTTTTCTATGATTAATGGTTAAAAAGTAACTTATGATCTTAAATTCCTCAAAATTGGCAACAATGAAAAATGAAAAAAACAAAACACCACCCATTAGTTTGAATACGTAGACATTGATGCAATTTTTCAATTATATTAAAAAATCTTCTTGCATGCAAATCATCTTGAACCATCAAAATAATATTTCACAAAAATGCTTCAAACAGTTTTTTCTTATACAATGCGCTTTATGTTCATACATATGTCAAATCCTTCCTCACATGACAACAACAAATAAAATGATTTATTTCGCAAGACAATTCAATCATAATTCGGCACACTCTATAAAATCAGAATAATGAATTTGTTTCACTTAAGAAAACAAAAAAAATAAAAAACATCTCGTACAAAACCAAAACCATTCCGCACCCTTACATTTTATATGCCACACCTTATAGCACTGCCATGTTTTTATACACAGCCTTTGGTGGTCGGTTAAATATGGTGTTAAGCTTAGTCCTATATTCGCATAAGACACTGAATATGAATGGAAAAATTTTTTTTGTTGAACCGGAAACACAACCCACATTGAAAATTCAATCAAATTTTAATGTCTTGATGACACAACTACCAGGAAGAAATAAAAAAAAAAAACACACAGACACACATTTTATGAAGTTGTATTTTCACAAGCATTCATTTCTTTTTCATCATCCAGCTTAACAAGTTTCCAAAAACATATGCACCTACTTCGCCTACCTACTCTTTAACACCCAAAATGGTTCGATACTCAGACAACAGCTTTCACTACACTTCAACCTACTACTGCAACCAGCTCAGAAGTATTATGACCGTGTGACATTAGTCACACACTTTTAAGATATTGAGGGAGGTGGTTGAAAGAGTTTGGTTTTGATTTGACCACATACATATTCCGATTAAGTGCAACAACGGTAATTCCAAACCATGTCGATGTCATTAAAATTATCGAAACTTAAAGCTTTTCGATTGGAAATAAAAATAATATTTTGTCTCAAAATGACCATGGTTGATGTGGATGCAGAAGAGTCTGCAAATTGACAAGCACACACTCATAATGATAGTTGCTCAGTTCAGTGAGTCGCAGTAAAGTAGTTGTGTGCGCAATCGATGGTGATAATCTTTTTTTTTTCTAGATCAATCCGTAAGGATGTCAAATGGAAAATCCAAATATGGTTCGACAAGGTGGTTGCATTTCAAGTTATGATCATGATGCTGATGATGGTGACTACGATAGTGTGTTCTTGATTATGGCTTTTATTTATAAGTGTGTATGGTTAAAATGGAAAAGTGTTACTTTTTTTTTGTAGAGCTAAATACCACTGGTTAATATAGTTGGTTGTACTTTAAATGGAAAAACAGGCTATACAGAGAGTGGTTTTGACTGAAAAGGGTAGATGGCTTTGGTGAACAGTTTTTATAGGGAAAAATAAGAAGTGTTATGTCATTGAGATGGAGAAATTTTTGTATTAACTTGTAAACAACAAATTCATGCCTCTCGCTTGAGTTATTAAAAAAAGGTTTACATTTAAGAAAATGTTAAAAGATAAATTATATACGCGTACATATAAGACGATGTTTCATAATGTCTCAGTATATTCTAATTCGTCATCCACACACACATTTTTTAGAATATAAAGATATAAATAAAAACACTTGTATTTTTGTTCAACAATAATTGAAAGCTTTAATTTTAATTATAAATTATGATAAAGCCGACGCGTTTTGTCTGGTAAGTACATCCTCAGGTCACTTATCTAAATTTTTGTTTACACTGCTTTTTGAAGAGATTGTCTTACATAGGGTGTTATTTTGAATAGCTCGCTATTTCGGTAGTTGTCACTGTAATTTTTTTACATTTGACAAGTAGAAACTACGCTATTAATAAAAATGAAACGATACACGCTTCAACAACGCATTGAAATTATTAAAATTCACTATAAAAAATGCATGAAATTGATGCGCAATTTCATCGAAAAATCATATTTACTGATAAGGCCCATTTCCACCTCGGTGGCTACGTCAACAAGCAAAATTGTCGCATCAGGGGCTCGAAAAACCCAAGATTTATTGTTGAAAAGCCTCCTCAACGAGTAACTGTTTGGTGCGGTTTATGGTCCGGCGAGGTTATTGGACCTTACTTTTTCGAAAATGAGGCTGGAGCCTCATATGGTGAATGGATTGCGCTATCGAGAGATGATTAATAATTTTGTATGGCCGGAATTGGTTGGTATTGATCTGGACAACGTTTACTTTCAACAAGACGGCGCGGCGCTACGTGCCACACAAGCAACGAAACCGTCGATCTTTTGCGGGAAAAGTTTCCGGACCGTGTTATCTCTCGAAGAAGTGATCACAATTGAGGAGCGTTTTTGTAAAACTTTACAAGTTCATTTTGCTAATTTTTCAGGAGAAGGCAAAATCTCGAAGTACTTTGTTGAGTTTTGAAAAAACTCAGTGTGTTTTGTTGAGTTTTGCAAAAACGCTCAGATTTCAAATATTTTTTTTTATTTTTTCTGTTCAAATTTTTTAATTTTTTATTTTACCATCTTGTGCGTCTGTGAAAGACAAAAATTTATATATCCATATCTCATTTTCGGATTTTTGGCGTTTGTTGACTATTGAAAAAAAGCTCCTCAATTGGCTATCGAGATCTTGTAATTTAGTGATTTAACGTCTTGCGACTTTCTTCCTTTGGCGCCACGTGAAAGATAAGGTCTACGCCAACAGCCCAGCGTCGATTCAAGACCTCAAAGATGGAATTCGTGAAGCTATTGAGGCCATACAGCAGCCACTTTGCGATTTGGTGATGGAAAATTTCATGAAAAAGATATTGTTGTGTAAGCGTAGCCGTGGCGGCCATTTGGCTGATATTGTGTTCCATTATTTATACTTTAATACTTTCCTGTTTACATTGAAATAAACATCGGAGCATTTATCTCAAAAGATGTCATTGTTCTTTGAATATCAAAATAACACCTATTATTGGAAAACCCTTATGTTTCGAAATGTTTCGTAAATAGCTCAAGTACTTTTGTAACATTTTAGCACACTTGTACTTCTTAAGATGCAAAAATTAATTTCTTTGTAATTAAAAAAATCTATTTGTTTGATGAAATTGCCTTATTTGATGGTTATTTCCGAATATTTCATAAATGGCTTTACTGAGGATGAAGCGTGAATGCTTCGAAATGCCTTCAAGTGAGTTTGTTAAATTGTTCGTTTTTGTTAAATTTAAAAGTGTAAACTAACCTGTACCGACTCAAGTGGAGTTAATTTAAAGTGTATACTTTTTAATTTTAGAAGCTTCATTTATTGAACTTCACGCCGTTCAACATTTCTTGTAAGGAAATAGTCAGCACTATCACGAATTCCATCGTTATTGGAAACTTCTTACGAATCCCTAAAAAACGGATCACAGAATCCATCGTAGTGGAATATCTCATACAAATTGCAACTACGAACGGATTTGGTGATAGTTTTTTCGGGATTCGTAAAATTTTTCCGATTACGATTTACGGAATTTGTGATAGGGCTGAATTTTGCATTAAGAAATAAGTCAACTATTAATTTTTGTATCAACAAAAATAACAGACAAAAATATTTTTTTTTTTGTCAACTTTTTCACACTTTTCCATAACAATGAAATTTTATTATTGACCAAAAATGTCTTTATGTCTCAAATGCTATTTCACATGATAGTCCTTTGAATTCTTGTAGCAAATTTGAGCTATTAATAGATTTTATAGTTTAAAACAATAATATGAAAAAACAATCAAACAGCACCCGGAAGAAGAATTTCTTTCCATCATTGTATTTATTAGTCAGAAAATAACATAAAATTCTTATCCAAATCATCCTCCCACGAATAAATCAAAATTAAAATCAACTTAAAATTTGCTAGAAGAGAGAAATAGATAAAAAAAACTATATGTTCATCTATTGCTGTTTCTTTTTCTTATTCTTCTTGACAATAAAATTAAATTATACTACGTGTGCATTTGGCCATAACGAATTCTCAATTAAATAACCTCAAATTATTTGTTTGTTTAACTAGTAATTTTCTTTTCATTCGTCAATTTGATATTTTTTTTATAAACGTAGATACCTACATAACTTCGTAGTTTTTATTTGTAGTTATAGGAAAAAAAAAAATATAAATAAAATCCTAAGGTAATTGCTTTAAATGAATTTTCATTATTTATATATTTTTGCATAAATGTCTATTTGATATTCATATGACCTTGAAGTGATGTTCTTGGCAAGTAATTCTAAGTAGATAAAACAAAAATGTATTAAAAATAGAAAACAAGAAAACAAAACAACTTCAAAGTCGATCTTTAATTAATCAGTGTGACTAAGATTCTTTTTGTTGGTTTAACCTTTGAAAGAACTCTAATTGATTATTGAAAAGTAAATTAAATGGTCTTTTATTTTATATTAACAGAAGACATTAAATGTGATTTTTTTTTTTGTAATTCGATTCTTATTTAAGAGATAAAAAAAAGATATATGTAAGAACTTACCTATATTGTTTTGAATATCATTTCTCCCAGGAAATCTATTTTGATGATTCAGTGTGATTTTTGTTTCTTCTTCTTTTCACAACAAATATTTTTATCCAGAGGTTTTTTTTTTTAATTTGAATTTGGCAGTGTTTTTTTTTTTAATTTCTTTTTGAACACTTTCTCACGTTAATTCTATTGAATTTTTTTATTTTTCAAATAAATATTTTCTACTATTTTTAATCACCAATTTTTTATTAATATTTTTTTTTGCTTCAAATTTATTAATCTCAATTGTTTGAACACAAATAATAATTATTCATCTTATTTTTTACCACAAACTGAAAAGAAAACAATAAAACAAAATTCACAGATTTTTTTATAAGATAATATTTTCTGATTTTGTTAATATATTTTTTCTTTGTTGATTTTTGTATGAAGATTAGAGGTAGTGAATATAATAATATACTTCAATTACAACCGATGATCACTTCAGAATTTTTTGACATAATGTATTTGGTTATTTTGTGGAATTTTTTGGAAAACACTAAAGAAAATAGATCGAGTTTACTGTCATGTTGCTTAAGAATAAAAGAGCTGAGCTGCAAACGTTTTTAACCAATATATTTTCGCGCATGTGTTTTTGCCTTTTTAAGACATGAGCTGACTTTTTTCATAAAAACATGAGCAGAGCTCCGAATTTTTTTTTGGGATTAAATCTCTTCGTTTCAAAAATATCGTACTGTAAATAAATTTTTTGTGAATGATTAAAATTAATATTATTTTGAAGGAATACAAAAAAAATTGATCCATTTCACGGAATATTTTTGTTTTGTATAAAAAGAAATAAAAATGGAAAATGGAAATAAATCTGCTGTCCTACTGCTGTTTCAATTGCCTAAAGGTTTTCTGCCACCCTGTGTTTCCTTACAAACACACAAAAAAAAAATCATAAATAACTATTTCTCATCATGTTTTGCTAAAGAGATAACTCTGTGACACCGCCCAGCATAACTCGATTGGACTTTAATTACAAATCAAATTACTGTCTTTTAATAGTTTTATTTTTTTTTTCTGTTATTCTTCTTACTATAGATATTGCCTGAGGATTTTTTCGTTTTTTTTTTTAACAATTTTACACAAAAGCTTTATAATCTTATTGTTTGACTCTACGCAAGAATATCAAAATCGATTTAAGAACAAAACAAAATAAAAATACACTCTTCATCTACCATCTCCCCTATATTGATGGTGCGGCAGTCGGTGGCGACCGACGCACGATGATGATGACGACGACTACAACGACGATGGCGGCAATGGTGCATTCTATAGAGCTGATACAGATTGAATGTGGTATGAAAAATTGCAATAATTGCACTGGAATTCCAATGAAATTATTTCAATTCAACGGAAAATTACGAATCCGTGGTCTGACATAAAGGAAGGAAACCTCCTTTGTATACCTTCTGCAGTGCAATAACTTCATGAGTTGGAATGGTTTTGATGCGTTGTGTTTTGAGTGCTCATGATGTTTTAAAGTAGGGTTGCCTGATGATATTCTAGCCAATTTAATAGTTAAGAATTCACTCTCTTGTTCTCACTCTGTCTGTCCACTGTGCTGTGTTTTCATGCTGATGGGCAATCATTTTTTTTTTTTTGTTATCTTTGTAGTTTGATGTTATTAAAGAAAATATATGAATAGTGCATCACAACAGAAGAGATAAGAAGATGAATAAATACAACAACAAAAAATATTGAAAGACAACAAAATAATAGTTCAAGTTCTCCTGTCTGGGTAGAGATAGAGAGGGGGAGATCAATTGGTTTGTGGAAGTATCACAACAAAGCCTAGAAACCTATTTTCATTTTATCACGCCCTCTTATATACTCGCAGCTCTGAGTGTGATAAGTTATTTTAAAATATTTTAAAATTTGAAATTAAAAACAAAATCCTTAAAACTGCTCTGAATTACGAGGAAACAAATTATTGAATATGAAAAAAGTTACTGTGTTTCTTTTTTTTTTAAATCTTCATCTTCAACGTTAATTTATTTATTTTTAAAATAATTTTCTGTGTAAATTTACTATTTTTTCGTTAATGACTTTAAATTGTAATAAAATTTTTAAATGATTGTTTAAACTAATCCATGAGCTTCTATTGTATAAGTCCACGCTCTTAAAAAATCGAAACTTTTTATGGAAAATTTTTATTAAAAAAAAATGACGATAAAATAATTATTAAAAAAAATTATAGATTTTTAAATATCTTTAAATGATGCTTCAAAAAAATGTTCAACATCATGATAATGATAAAGAATTAATTTTTCGGAGATGGAACTAACTAGATGCCTACTTTATATTTAACCAAAATCTTAATAATCATTGAGAGCCAACGAAGCTTCTTAAATATTTTAATTCATTAAACAAAATTTTTGTTTGCTTTTTAAACATTTTTTTAGATGTTGATGATCCTTAAGAATAATTATTATTAAGTTATTCCTTAATTTTATTTGTAAAACTTCTATCAATTGGTTTAAAATTTTTTGAATGGATCAATTTTAAATTTTTACATGAATAAGAATTTTAGTCGTTTTTCGTTAAGTCATGTTCTTGTTAGAAATTTATGATTTTTTTCCACTGCCCTTAAATTTTAGACACAATCACCAGTGTACAAAATAATTTTTTTTCATTTTAATTCAGATATTCAATCAAGAAATTACGAACGTTTTTGGAACGCGAGCAAAAAATTCAAATGAAAGTCTATTCAACTTTCATTATCTGATATTAGATATAATTCACAATTGATTTTTGCTGTAAAATTGATGTAAGCTTGACTGAACTTAATAAAAATTGCGTCTTGACAAAGGCCCTCACCTGAAGAGTCCAATTGAGAACGTCGGGACGAAACGCCAATTTTTAAGGACTTAAGGCCGTTAAAAGCTATTGTGAATCAATAATTCAACAAGTCCAATTAAATAATGCTTAGTCTTCTACTTGGCTGATTTCTTTCAGTAGTACATACATAGAATTTATATTATAAAAAACACTCATATATTACTTGACTAATGCATTGGATAATAATTTTGTACAAAATTCCAAGCCCATCATAAACTCTTAAAAAACCGAAATCACTATGGAGCGTATTCATAGTCATTTAAGACCTGGGTCTAAGTTAAACATAGCTTTAGTTGAATTTATGACTATACGTATGACCGTGTCTCAAAGTTGTTTTGGTGTAAGAAATCAACTAGAAACTTAAAGCTTTCAATTTGTTTTAACTAAACGAAAAAGGACACGATAAAACTCTCCTATCACCATTTTTTTTTTTTTGAATTAGCACTTTAAAATTGCAATGAAAAATTAAAATTATTCAAATCTGCATAGAAATTTTATAAAATATACTTTTTTGATTGCGATATTAAATTTAATAGAAAAGTGAATAAATTTGGTCTTTAAGCAGAATAACAAATTTGAATTGTTTGTTTTCTTAATTTTGTTCACAAGTGAACACAAAATATTGAAACCAGAATTTTAATTGTCTTGTATTGAATTTGAACATTAAATCTGATTTGAAGTATTTTTGTATGACTTTTTGATTTGTTTCAACCTAAAATTCAAGATTTCGAAACAGAAACAACTCCCTTTTCTGATTTTGTTCGGTCATTATAGAATAAATCCTTGGGTAAACTCATATTTTTAAAGTTAAAAATCAGATACCAAAAAAATCTCCGAAAATTAGTTTTTAATCATATTTTTGTATAAATTCTACAAAGACGAAACAACGATTTGAAAACGATTTGAAAACAATTTTTTTTTCTGAATCTTTTTCCTAAGCTTTAAATATTGAAAAAAAAAACAAGTACTCTACTTAAACCAATAGTCCTGTCTTTTCTTTTGAAAAATATTTTTTTTGCAGCAGGATGTGAATTTTTTTTCAAATGTCA
Source organism: Melangyna quadrimaculata (assembly GCA_949320155.1). Classification (NCBI taxonomy): domain Eukaryota; kingdom Metazoa; phylum Arthropoda; class Insecta; order Diptera; family Syrphidae; genus Melangyna; species Melangyna quadrimaculata. The sequence continues at coordinate 184,619,766 of OX439485.1, forward strand.
TATTTATTTAAATAAATAAAATCTTTATTATTGACGGAAATAATAAATTCTTAAAACAATAAGTACAAATTTTTCATCAGAAAATTTAATTTTATTGCAAAAGTTAAATTAAAATAGTTTAAAAATATTTCAAAAGCGTAAAAAGATTTTTTGAAATATAAATATTAATGATTTATTATTGAAAATAATTTTCGAAACAAAAAAATCACAAATTCTAGTCGAATGAGATTTTAGTAAAAAAAAAAATATTTAATCCTGAAGAAAAATAAAATACATCGGTATAGAAATTCAAATAAAATTAAATTAATTGTATAAATTTAATGGATCAATATTCAAATATTGAGTGGATAAAAATCAAATTTAAAATGTGATTAAAAATCAAATATGAAGTTCAGGGAAACAACTCAAAAATTCTAGGCAATGAGTGTTTGAAAATTATATATATTAAAAAAACACTTGCAATCCTATGAAAAATAATTAATTAATACAAAATTCTGATACAATTATATTCCTTTTTTATAAAATTATAAATATGATTTTTATCAAAAAATTGTATTCATTATTATTTTTATTATATAATTGTTGTTTTATACAAATCTTGCTCTTTTAATCAGTTATCATTCCTATATGTTTAATGTAAAACAAACAAATATTAATTTTAAATAAAATTTAAATTTCTTAATCGATTTTTTTCTTGCTTTAGAATTTCTATTTAATTTATTGATTTATTTTTATTTCAAAAAAAAAAAAAATCTACAAATATAAATCCTCTAATTCAATTAATTTGCATTCAATGTGTCCCTAAGCTGATAAAAATAAGTTTAAAAAACCTATTAGGGTAGGAAAACCTTAAAGAAAGATCTTGAATTTTTTTTTCCTATAAATCAAAAAAGTTTGGAAAAAAGTGAACCGAAATTATATTCAAAATCTATTTTTAAAATTAATTACTAATGGCGTATTTTTCACTTTAATGCCTACCCAAAATATATTTGAAATTATATTATTCAATTCATTTTTTTTGAATGTTGTCCTAAGGTTATAAAAATAAGTTGGACAAATTTATTTCCACAGAAATATCGACAATTCAAAAAGAATTTCTTGATTTTCTAACAATAACTTACTTCAAAAGAATTCATTCTTACTAAATGTATTTTTAAAATAAAATTTGTATTAAAGACATTTTATTTCACTTTCCTGCCAATAGAATAAAAAGGAACTTTTATTTATATCTTGAGTCTTTTGTAAAAATCTATTCAGTATATAATTTTTTTTTTTTGAATATATATTTTGGCTTTTATAAAAAAAAATTAATCGAATTTTTGATATTTTTAATTTCTCATATAAAAATAAACTTAAAACAGAACTTACAAAATTCATTTATTTAATTTTATTTCTATCCTTGCATATTACATCCTAAAATACACGATTTTTCCTATGAAAATAAAAAATACAAAATAAATAAATAAATTTTAAATTTATTCACTAATTTCCCATTGATCTTAATTTATTAATGCTCGTAAATTAAAAAAAATCTATTACTTGTCCCTCTCTAGAAAAAAAAAAACTAATAAAACTACAATTATTATTATTGAGAAGTCAGCTCTTCCTATGAAATAAAAATAAAATACCTCAAGCTACAGGCGCACAACCATTATCTTCAAAGAATATCCAAGCAAGTCTTTTTTCTTTCTGCAAAAAAAAAAAACTAATCCACTCTTAAGCCATAGCGCAAAAGAATTGCACAATATAAAATAATCCAAGACTACAAACTAAACGTACACCGAACAACTGAATTACAATGATAAAAAAGTAAGATAAAATAAAACTACAAATTTAAAATATTTGTAGAGGCGTGTTGTAGCAGCTAGCTATTCAGTGAACAAAACATAAAAAAAGAAATAATAAAAATCGAAGGAAATATCTTGTATGTTCGATTTTTGCTAAATATAGACTTGGCTTTATGAACCGGATATGCGAATTAGCTGTGTTGAAGCTAAATTCCATCTTACAGTTGTTGGGGCGGCATAATATTTTTTTTTTTTTGTTTTGTATACATATAATCCACTGAGTCCATACATCTGTTCGAATAAATCCTTTTAAATGTGTTGATTGAGGGAAAAATTCCAAAAATTTCACAAAATATCACTTAATCCAAGTGGGAAATTTCACAATTATTTATTTTTTAATTTTTAAATATCACACAAAATCGTAATTTTATTTATTTTAACTGAAGTGATCATCATGAAGTAATCCTTTTTTTGTTTGAATTTTAATTTTTTAATGATGCAGGTGCAGAGAGTATGTTGGTTAGCAAAAGATTTTTTTAGTTTAATATTTTTTTTAAGCACAGATAGGAATTTGTTTTAGGAAAAAAAAAAGCATTTTAAATAATTTTTTTTAGCAAAAGCACACAAAAATGCTTGGATTATAATTTTTTTTTTTTTGGTTAATCACAAAAAACGACACAATATTTCAAGCAAAAAGATATAATAAATTCAGCATGAAGTATGAATCGAATTAATATTTTTTAATTTTAATTTTTTTTCTGGTATTAAATCCGAACAAAAAAAATGTTAAGCAAGATCCGAAGTCGACTCACCATTTACCATGGCTAAAATGCCACAGAAATACGGTTCGCGAATTTCTTTCTCGTTTGCGTTGTATCTTTTCTATTTCATCTATTGCCACGATTTTTTTTTTCTTCTTGTTTTACTTTTAACAAAAAATATTTTCTTCTTTTATTCCCAACAACGAACGACGAATGGGATAAGAAGTCAAAAAGAAAAATACAAAGAAAAAATAATAACACACGAACGAAGAAGTGGATGATGGTAAAACCGAGTAAAACTCTTACGCGAGTATGGTATTTATGTCTTAGAGGATATCTTTCTAAGGTATAATATTCCTTTCCTTTGTCTATGTATTGGAGTATGTTCACATATACATATATGTAGAGAGGAAAGGAAAAAAATCAAATAAGATAGATTATCTACACGGCACTCTATAAACTAAGCACTTGTTCTTCACTCGAAGTCTGGAGAAAGACTGAGGTTTTCCACTCAGAGTCGAGGAAGATATTTAATAAAAATCCAGGTCCAGCTCCAAAAGAGTTGTGCTGGCAAAATTATTCTCTTTGGAGGTGGGTGATCATTCTCTTGAGGGATCATCTGGTTGAATTCAACATGGTGACGTAAGAATTCGGGTTGAAAACGCCGGCAAGTATAACAGGTGAGGTAAAAACTCCATTTCGGGCAGTTTCCAATCGGAAAGAGAGAAAAATACCACAAACAGGTGAGATATTGCATGTTAGCAATTCCAATATGGAAGTACGACACGTGCTTTTTGATCTCTCTTGATGTGGTTTGTTTACAAATGTGACGTCATTGCGATGCCATTGTTAGATGTGTGAAAAAAAGTTGTTGGTTATTTACATTCTCTCTCTATATCTCTCTCTCGGAATTCTGCAGAATAACGGAGTAAAAAGAGTTTCTATTTAAATTTGATTCTCCCTATCATTGCTCTGATGCTGATGAGAAAAAAAATCTCATTGACATTAGATCATTCGAACAATTTTGAAATTAAAAAAAAAGAGAATAAGCGAGTTTGCACCTTAGGTCTTTTGTTTTGCAGTAGATTTGTTGTTTTTTCTTCTTATTCTTTTTAAGTAAGTTAATCAAAATTGGATTAAAGTAATTAGTTAAAGTAAAATCGCCTTAAAAGCAAAGAGCTAAGAAATGACTTGGTAGAGAAAACAATAATAACGGATTTTTGTGGAGATTTTGCAAAGTGGTGAAATTCGTAGATTTGTATGCATATTTGTTTATAGTTGGAGAAACAAGATATTTTAAGAAATAATTTATTTTATTAATTTAAGAACTATTAAAATTTGAAGGTTATTTCTATTTTAAAAATTTTAAGAAAATGTTTTCTTAGGAATTGTTGTTCAATCATTTTACCGGTAGGTGATGTATGCAAGCCATTCAGGTATGTAAAAATTCCTGTTATTATTTTAATAGAGTTTTCCTGAATGCGGTGAAAATTTTATGTTTTTAATTTGTATAGGTAATAACTGACATTTATTTTAAAATAATAAGAACTATGAAGGCAGGCCCGTTCACGGGGTTTTTCGTTGGAATCTTTTAGTATACTAAGGATCAACTTATGAGACACACGTTTCATTCAATATTTTTAAGATATCCTAGGTCCTAAGTATTGAAATAAAATAAAATTACTGTTTCCGTATGCGTATTTACCGAAAAAAGGGGAAATCTTTATTTTATTTGGAGCAATCTTCTTCCAAATCAAAGAAAGAGTGAAGCTTTTGTGTTTCATATGTTATCACCATGAAAAATATGGAACTTTCCTCCCCTTACAAAATTTGTGTGCACGTGCCTAGATGAAAATTTCAAGGTTTTTGGCCCAGTCCTTGGATGAAATATTTTTGTAACCAAACATGGATCCGGTATGGACCAGGGACTTAACTAACAAGTCTTAGGGATGTCCACGAGACGAGACTCTGCGAGACTTGTGTAAGTCTCATCTCGGTCTCGTTAAAATCGAAAATTTTCAGTCTCGACTCGGTCTCGTGTCGGTATCTTATAATTAAGTCTCGTCTTGGTTTCGTCTCCGAAAAATACGATTTCCGGAAAACCTGATGATTATTGGAACGAAATATCGTCGATTACAGTTTGAATATGTGCAGAAGAGAACAAATATTTAACTTAAATTGGATTTTTTAATTTATTAGACTCTGTAAATTTGGGTCCAAATGTACAGTCTCGTCTCGGTTTCGTCTCGGTTGTTTAAAAGGCACTCTCGTCTCGTCTTATCTCGGTTTCGTCATGCGAGACCAAGATCAAGACCGAGACTTTTCTCGTCTCGTGGCCAGCCCTACCAAGTCTTCTCCATAACCATCTTTGTCTTTAACTAGCTGTCTCCAATTTCGCATGCCATAAGTTTGTTGAAGTCCTCTCCCCCTTACTCAGGTAAGCAGTTTCTTGGTCTTCCTTTTGAAAAAAAAAGAAGAAAAATTAAACTAAATTTCAAAATATTTTCAAAATTTGTCGTACTTAAGTACTTTTTTATTTTCAAAATTCAATGCTCTTATCAATTCAAAGTCAATTAGTTAAAACCGAATGGTTCTAGGACCTTTCAAGATATTAAAAAATCGAGAATCCGACCAAATTACCATTTCACCAGCTTGTTTTTTTTTGTTTTTACTAAGGAGTTCAATTAAAAAAAAAAAATCTACCTAATTGTGTAATAATTTGAAAAAAAAAAATCAGTTTCAAATTTCTGTTTTTTATTTTTCAAAATTTTGAGTTTGAAAATTAATTTTTCAAAAACTGTTCGTTAAAAAAAGTTTTTTTGAAAAGAAAATAAAGGAAGGGATTTCTGGCTTTACAAAAAAGTATAACAAGGCGTTTTATGTCACCGTTTTTTTTTTTTATAATTTCGTTTCTATTTTTATATCATTTTTTTTTTAGAAAATTGGCCCTCCTTCCTTAAGGGGGACAATAGACCTTCCTGTTATACGATTTTTTTATTATCTCAACACAACCTACATGCTCTCGCTTTTTGTCACATCTTGTTTATTTTCTTAACCAAAAAAATGATTTTGACATCCAAATTTTTAATTTTAAAGTAGGAAAATATTTTGTGCTGAATTTAAATCCGTTTTCCGCCATAAGGTCAGGTTTCTGAAATTGTCCCATTAGAAATGGAAAAAAAGCATGTATTCTCTTATCTTAAGGTTGTGATTGTTTAAAAAAAAAAAAACTTTGCCACATTTTTTGAAAGTTCTAATCCATATACTTAAAATTCAGATTAATATCTTTTGTAATTTCTGAGAAATTTTGAGTTTCACCTGACCCTATATAGTTTACAAAAAAAGTGAAAGAAGATGGTACAGTTTTTGGTTTTGAGCTCGTTATAGTTAAGGAGCCCGCCTAAGGACGACCTAGCCTCATCGTTTTACCAAATGAGTGTTATACAGATTGATAGTTAGTGGCTAAACAATCAATTTGCGCATGGGTTGCTTAGCGGATGTTGGTCAAGGCAAAGGGTTACCGAGGTTTAAAGGTCAATTGTTCGCTATTTTCAATACCTATTCTGACCAAGCTAAGATAGTAAGTCTCAAAGTTATTAAAAAAATAAAATATAAAAGGAAAATAAATTCAAAAACTTTAAACAACGTTTTTTTAAATTCGCATTCAATTGGATATAAGGTAGGTAGGTAGAGATGGCGGCCACAGGTTCCTTGCTCAATGACCCAAGCTGTAGTGCGCCCTTTTGATACCATAACTCGTCATAAAGAAATAAAAGAAAATAAGGGGATTTGGTGATAGACCTCCCAGTGGAAGATGGAGTTCATTTGTTTTCATATTTTAACAGAACGAGAATCAAATTTAGTGTGAAAAGCCTAGTACGCAGCTAAAGTTAAACGAATAATTTTATGGTTGCCAAAACGACAACGAAAACGTAGACGAACAAGTTACGGAAAAATATTTATGGACACATTATGTCAAAAATAATAGAAAAAAAAAACCGAAAGGTGTTTGAAATGTTTCATACAAAAAATAATTTTTTAATTCTTTCTTCTTCTTCAAAAAAAAAATTAATTTCATTGAAATTAAATATTATAGTTTTCTTCCTTTTATTTTCTTCGACGGCAACAAAAAAAAAAAAACGTTTAAACGTCAAATTTTCACTAGCAATAATGATAAGGACAATTAATTGTGTGCAGAAAATAGTGGAGACTTGACTCTAGTAATCTATTACGATTTTCTGATTTCGCTATCGAACTGCGTACGGCTGAACAAATTGGGAAGAAAATATTTCGCTTATGAGTTCGTTGTGTCAATTTTTGTATGAACATTTTCGTTTCGCTTCAGCCGCGGACTATGCTAAAAAGTGAAAAGATTTTCATTTCACATTTTCTCAGAACCAGATTTGACCCCCAGAGCAAATACCACTCGCTCGTAGGACCAGATACTTTTCTTGGATTGGACATAGGAAAACACTCAATAGGATCGAAGTTCGCAATTAATAAATCATCCACACGGTGTCATCTTTTCGACTGATATTGAAGCGAAAACCAACCGAACCGTGTGATCATCCAGCCCTGCCCCATGAGTCTCTTTCAAAAACCAGTTTGTAGTCTGTTGGCTTACAGTCACAGTTGTTAGAGAAAGAAAATGGTGCAAAGGAAACCGAAATCAATCCTAGAGACCCATTTCATCGCATTGAGGATGAACAAAGATAAAATTCGATTATTTTTTAAACGAAAAATGATAGAGAGTTGATTTTTTTGCTATCAAAATACTATTAGAGAAAAAAAAGATTTAGTTGATGTTTGAAATAATTAGGTAAACAAAATCTGGAACTCGAGATATTTTGAACGTTTAATGTCAAAAAGTGATAAATAGATATTTGGGAAAAAAATCACCATAAATGAGAATGATGTTTTCTGGAAATAAATTTAATATTTGTTGACAGCAGATCAAAATCGAAATGACCAGTATTTGAAAAAGTTTGTTTCATCAATTTTGGGTGGTTTTCGATTTTTGTCTTTTTACCTGTCAGTTTTGGCAATTATTTTTTCAGCTTGTCGTCGAGAAAGAGGGTTTAAAATAGCGAATTTTCCAATTGTTATGTCAAGTGTACTACCACTTAAGTTCAAATTTATAAAAAAAAAATATTATGAATGATGTGTCTGTAACTGCAAAATAAGAACCCATAGGTTTTTTACTTAAAAGGAATATATCTTGAGCTGTTTTTTTCAATCGGATCGTCAATGTTAAGATTTTAAGTTTTAGGGAAAATGAGAGAGTATCATTCCTTTTTTTTTTTTTTAATTTGCAATTAAGTAATAATATCAGAAAAAAGAAAGAACAAAATCTGCGTATTAACAAGGTCCTCACTACTAGTCAAAACCGGACTAAAAGGGATTTAAAACTTACTTACTTACTTTTGATGGCGCTCACAGCCCAGGATGAGCTTCGGCCTCAACTAACAAGCCCCTCCAGCCAGCTCTGTCCCTAGCTAGCCGCTTCCAGTTGCGCACACCGAGTGCTTTGATGTCGTCATTCACTTGATTGCGCCACCTGTTACGGGTTCTTCCTCTGCTGCGTACCCCATCGGGGTTGGATTCGAAGAAAGGGATTTAAAAGCTATTTTGAATTATATTTTTTGTTAATAGTTGTATCGCCTTGATTTGGTCTCATGACACACAGTTTTCTGTTTACTAAACCTTCAGCCCCCCCCCCCTCCAAAAAATGCAGTATTTTCAATTTGCACCACCATTTAATTAAAAGACCTGAGCAACAATATCGAATGTAAGGCAATTTTAAACTGCTGATAATAAAAATTGCCAAAGCATAACCAGTTAAAACTTTCAATTTAACCGCAATCAGTGCGTACAAAAATGTCATCACCACGAATCATTGTAAAATTCCTTAACAACATTTTTTCTATTTGCCACAACATGTTCGTTGGTGTGATGGCAACAGGTAGTTAAGTTAATGAACGTAAACCAGATACAAAATCTATGTATAGACATCGCTTAGAATGTTGTTAGTCGTATTAATCAATCCACCATCATCAAACTGTTTCTATGAATGCGAAAATTATAGATATACGTACCTACAACTTGGGATATTTTAAATACGCGTGTGAATTTCTAAGATACCTAGTTTTTCCGCAACGAGTTTACCACAGAGCTGGAGGTATAATATGATGGGTAACTACTCAATTGCACATATTGCGGTAGAAATCATGCAAAGATACAATTTTTCTGTGATTTGTCTGTTCAATTTTTTTTTGTTTTTGTTTACAAATGCAATTTTGACCGTGACATTGGAATGACGTTAAATCTAATCCCACAGCAGTTGTTGTTGTTGTTGTTTAACTAGAGAGAGATTTTAATTACCTTTACACGGAAATAACTGAACGTTTTGTGTTAGAAATTAAAACAACCTGAAGAAGTATAAGAATTGCAAGAAAAACACTTTAAGCGACGACACGACGGACGATGACGATGGACGTGTATATCATGGCACCTTTCGACTGCCTACCATGTCTTCCTTGGTTAGGCTTGGTGAATGGAAACAGAAACACTCTGCTCTTTAATGACCAAGTAACTCATTTGTGCATCTAATTGGATTGTCCTGAGGCTAAAATGCTGCATTTGCACTAATACAAGACGAATAGAGGTTTGTTCCACACAGACACCTTAGATATTTGACGGATCCCAAGGACCAGGAAGTAAGAAAATAGACATTTTTGTGTTTTTATATTTTTGTTTGGTTTCTGTCTAGAAGGTGTAACAACTCTTAACGCATCGACTTTAGTATGAAATTTTGAAAAGTGGAAAATAAAATAGATTATAAATGAAGAGGCAATTAGTTAACATCCACATTATTATATATACGAACACCAGATGGATGTAATATCTATAGTCAAGCTATTGATGAGTTATTCTAATTAGAAAACTGTCCGAAGGCTGTGAAAAATAGGATTTTCAGATTATCTCCATTTTAGGTACCTACACATAATAATACTCATACTTGAGAATATTTTAGCTTTTCATTTATGCAAGTGGCATTTGTGAATTACGACAGTCAGAGTATAAACGTCTTACTTTTCTGATAGAATATTTATGATGTCCTTAGGTTTTCTCGAAGCATAAAATTTTATGAAATTTTTAACACCTATTTTTATAACGCTGTTAAGTTTGGAATTAGAATCGCAGAACACAAAAATAATATAAAATAAAAATAAATAAATTAAAATAGAGTAGAAATATACCAAAAAAATAAAGGAAATGGTAACATTAAAAAAGCTGAAATATTTATCACTTTTTTTGTTTGATGGGGACGAGTATGTATTTTGATATCAGGCAAAAATAATCGTTTTTACTATATAAGGTCTAAATTATTATAATTGATACAATTTTTTTATTTTTATTTTTTTTAATATATTTAATTATTATTTAAATACATTGGGGCAAAATTTTAAACATTGCTCGTTTAAGGAATAAAACCGGCTCTAGTTAACGTAGTTGTTTAGTTGTGAACCCTTGTCTAACTATTTCTTAATTTTAAACACGTTAAACAATTCTTCTAACTAAAGTGGACTCCGCAACGTAAAGTAAGCAAGTTAAGGTTGAACAGGCACGAATTTGACAGATGAAGAGAAGAGACAGCTATAGAACAACAAAAAATGTTCAAATTAAACAAACAACTTCATACAAATAATTTTAATTTAACTAGGTGTGTGTCGATTGTTTTTTGTTTAAGTGTTTAAAAGAAGTCAACTCGTATTATCCCGTATTCTATAAAAAAAACCTCAAGCGCATGGATAATATTGAAACATCTTTGTAAATATGTAGGTATCTACGTGTATGTTGGTTGATGTGTCTTGTGCGGTTGATGTTGGTGCCCATGCATCGCAGAAAAGTGAAAAATTCAATGCCGCCGAGCTCTTTCAATTCATTAATAAATTTTTTCATTTTTAACAAAGCTGTAAATATCCAGAAAATAAAATAAAATTCCGAAATCATTTTACCAACCTACGTCTTTTTGTTGTTACAAACTTCAAGTGGTAAAAGTATACTTTAAGAAGTTAAACAAGCGATTTGCTGCTTTTAAAGTTAGAAGAGTGGTTTAACGTTAAACTATACTTTATGTCGTTTAAAATTACCAAAGAGTTGACTCTCGCTTTAAAAAGAGTTTTTAGAGCCGACTCCCATTTTAAAAGTGATTTAGAGTTCTTTAAAATTTTGCGCCATTGTGATTATTTTAACTGACGTTTGATAGGTATGAATTTATGAGAAAAAAAAAAATTATGTTACAGCGGTTTTGTTAAAAAATAATTTTTTTATATGAATACCTATACATTTTTTTGAACATTATAAAAAATTTAATTTAGTACCCAAATTTTTGGTATTTATTAAATAAAATTCATTGACCCGTTTTAAGATATTGGATTTCAAAAAAATCGAAAAATTATTTTTTCAGCAATATTTTTTGCAACAATATTTAAATTCATTAAAAAAATATGATTTAAGTAAGAAACATTTCGCCGGCCGAATACTTAAGTGCCCCAAGAACACTTTTTCAGGTAACTGAGTTAAAGATGCATTTATACTAATTCGAATATTCTCTATCGATTGACGCTATCCCCGTTGCTCTATCTCAGTTAGTAACGAAGTAACAGAGAACACTTTTGCTCTATAAACCACAAATGTTTGGGTTATTTTGATGCTTATTTGCCGTATATCCAAAATTTGTACTAGGTGGGACAATTTTTGTAGGAAAGTTTAAAAAACCAACGCTTAATGCTTAACTGCCGCATAACCGCAGGAGATGAGATATACAACTTTCACTCAAATTAAATAACTATAACGTTTCTGAGAGTATGATTTTGAAATTATTCTTATCATAATGTAAAAAGTATTAAAAAAGTCGGTTGATTGTTTAATATTTTTGATGTGTAAACATCTTAGCGCTAGGTATTAAAAAAAAAAAACAAAATCTCGGTATGGGTAAACTTGAAAGAGGAAAGACAGAATGTAAGACACTCCATTTTACCGGAACATGGGAAGCCATTAGATTTTTAACTAATGCATTGAATAGAGTAAATTGAGTTAATGTGGTAAATGTCGGTAATGTGGTCGGGTATAGTAATACACCAACCTCGCCGCCAGCGTGTGATGAGTAGAACTGCCAGCAGGTAATTTTTGTTAAGGGTTTGCTAGCACTAACTAACTTTTTTACAAAAAAAAAATAACTTTTTTACAAAAAAAAAAAAACATTTGTTTGCAGAAAAAAACCATTTTCATGTAAAAATAAATCTTTTCTTACTTGCTTAAACATTAAAAAGTGATGAAAAATTATTCAATTATGGTTTATTTTTTTGCTATTAATTATATTTCTTTACACTCATCCCTGACTTACTGACTGGCTAACGCTGCTGGGAAAATAAGCTTAAATCGGAAAAACGGTAACTGCTCCTAAACGAAAAATCCGAAAAATACAGGTGATGTGTCGGAAGGTAGGCCTTGAAAAGGCCTAATATATTTAAGGTTCCCACTTTTCTAGAAATAAGATAGTAAATTAAAATCAGAAAATAGACTCCTGCTCCTAAACGAAAAATCATATCATGCGATACATCGATTCAAAGGTGGCACTCCCTAGATTACGAATATGTATTTTTAAAGTCGCTAGGGCACTAAGCTTAGCCGCAAATCAAGTTTGAAGGTTCCAACTTTGGTGGACTACGACGTTTAGTTTGGCCAGAAATCGCGTTTAAAGATAAAAGTCGGGTTTTCATATCATGCGATACATCGATTGAAAGGTGGCACTCCCTAGATTACGAATATGCTTTTTTAAGTCACTAGGGCGCTTAGTTTAGCCGCACCTACATACTTAAAATCCAAATATTGTCAACAAACAACCGTTTCTTTTACAGTTTTAAACAACAACAAACTAAAAAAATAATCAGAGAACAAGAAGTGAAATAAATTGTCATACTAAGTAAGAAACTACTCCACTTTTCAAAGTGAAATTCTTTCTCACAAAAATGTGTAATCAATTCTCATCCCCGGTGGGAATTTACTCCACCTTAAAAAGTGGGACAGATTCCCACCAGAAGTGGAATAAATTCCCATGTAGAGCAGATTCCTGTGGAATTATTTCTCTGCACCGTTAAAATACTTGATACGTTTCTTATCGACTTAAAAATAATCTAATCTGGTACAGAGGAAGGCATAGCCACTTAATTAATATTACTCTTTGTGTTTTATTTTTATCACTTAAAGTAAAATTATAAAAATTAATAATGCTAAAAATTTATATTTTTTTAACTATTTTTGCTCTCGTTGATTTCCGAATGACTTTTTTCAATCTTTAAACTTTTTTTATTAACCGTAACGTTTTTTGACATCAGGACTTCAAAATACAAAAAAAAAGAATTTTCAATTTATATATAAAAATTCAAAAGTCGTAACTGTCAAGTAAAAAATAACGGAATTATTTTTCAAACCTTAAAATTCGTTTTCTGAGGAACAATGTTTTTGTATATGGGACACTTAAGTATTTAGCCGGCGATTTGGTCATTATCCATTATTTTCTTACTTTGTTCTCTTGCCCGACAAAACGATACAATATTCTTGATAGATTTGATTGAAAGATTTTTTCTAAATTTGTAATTCAATATATTTATTCCGTTGACTATTATTCCTGAATGCTGCTGAAATTACAGATATTATCTATAACAAGTCTTCAGATTTAAAGTTTTAAACTACCTCTGAGTGAAATGAAAAATAAAAGCGGTTTGAAATTCACGTGAATAAGCATTGTGAAACCGTAATTAATTATCCCCGTGAAATTTCAGTCCTCAGTTTAAAAATTTTTAGTACTCACTTTGAATGAAAAAAATAATTTGATTTGTCTGACAGTTGAACAGAATCATGAAATGCTTGATAAGACTATTTTAATTCCATAGTTGGTTTTTGGCTTGTCCGTAACACTTAATATTCAATAATAATCGATCATAAGATCCAAAATGGGTTCTCTTCCCAGCCTCGCCCACCTAAAAACAAAATTTTTTTTCAGGGCTACTGCCTTTTGCGAGGAATTGACAAATCCTCCAAGAGTATCACTTGTCACGAATAAGTGCATCTCGTCTAGCCGTTCGGATTCGGCATAAAATTGTAGGTCCCTTCCATTCCTGTCGACAGGCGCACACAGGAATGGTTGCGAGTTGTTAGTCACTAGGCCCTGGTTCTTCACGAACCGTTGTGCCACCCAATTTATTTATTTATTTAAGATCCAAAATAATTCCTTAGGCTTTTTTATTTAATTATTACAACTTTTATTTTAATTTATTGACAAATGTCACACTTTTCGACACTTCTATTATTTTTTCCTAGTAGTTAGGGCGTTAATGGAGCCAACCTTGCACTTCATTCTGACGGGATGAGTTTTGGTACACGAATATTCCACATACTAAGTTTACTTTTAAGAAGTGTTGCCACGGTGGCAACACTGGAAACCGGTGATATAAGGGTTGCCTTCTGACCATGTTTTAACATGAAATTTCACATAAATTAGTCTATAAATCGGGAACCAGACACCGGTCGATGTCGTGGAATATCTCGTTGGATTAAGAATACTTGAAGCCATAGGACTATGTAAAATTTTTGACTCCTCCAATACCCGTGCACGCGGGGGGAGCATAATACCCTCGGCGGATAAGGGTTTTTATTTGTCAGAAAATAATGGTTATTAAATGAATACTCATAAAATTTTAAGACGTGTGTCGACGTAGAATTTCATACTCTACAGCATATCCGATGTCCGTTTTTATCCATGTATTAGTTTTTTGTATAATCGCTTTAAAAATGGGGGGAGTCGAAGGTGGAAGTATATCAAACCACTGTATATTCGTTGTGGTATAATCTAAGCATATGACACATGACCTTTGGGTAATTTTTAATGACCAATCTTATACAGTCAAAATAATTTCAATATAATTTCCCTAGAAAAAGTTATAACCTTTTTATAAAATGACGACTAAATTTTCAGTGAATCGAGCATAACATTACCCAATTTCAATGGTATGGTGATGATACTTTGCATACATGTCTAGTTTGTCGTAAGAAACAAGAATCAAAAGTGTTCATAAAAATATCTGTGCGAAAGGGTGTTTTTTTGAGTGAAAGGGAAAAGTGAATTACTATTACCAGTACATTGACTAATACATGGATAAAAACGAACTTCGGATATGCTGTAGAGTATGAAATTCTACGTCGACGCTCATCTTAAAATTTGATGAATATTCATTTTGTAACCATTATTTTGTGACAAATAAGAACTCTTATCTGCCGAGTGTATTTTTCTCCGCCCCCCCCCCCCCGGAAAAGGGTAGAGGAGGCGTCAACAAATGAACATATTCCTATGGCTTTAAGTATTCTTAATCCAACGAGTCATTTCACGACATCGACCGATGTCTGGTTCCCGATTTATAGGCTAATTTATTTGAAATTTCGTGTTAAAACACGGTCAGAAAGCAACCCTTATATCACCGGTCTGCCAGTGTTGCCACCGTGGAAACACTTCTTAAAAGTAAACTTAGGATGTGGGCTATTAGTGTACCAAAGCTCATCCCTTCAGAATGAAGGGCAAGGTTTGACCTTAAATATGGCCTTAACGCCCTAACTATAGTGGTCGTACGTTAGGAAATGAAAATTATGAAATGAAATTAAATTTGAACCGGTTCATATTTCGCTCTCACATTTGGGTACTCAGCTCTCGTTATGAATTTCATCGCTGTGAAACAAATGTCACTTTTTTATTGAAATTTCATTTTCACTTCAACTGAATACTAGGCTTAAACTAAAAAATACTAAACTAAAAATGTAATTTGTTTATTCCTTAAAAAATTTAAAGAAGCATGGTTTGCGTTTTTGCTATAAAAATAAAGTTGAATCTTCATCAAAGACCTTTAAATGGTAACTACCAACCAACATGCATTCAGTTGTAACATAAACACTTGGACATCAGTGAACAGTGGAACACCCATGGTTATTGGGAATTCATGTAAGTATAAGCGACATCACACATGCCATTTCTTGAATCCCTTTTAAATTAAATGTAATCGTGTAAAATGTTGTCATTTTATTATGTTTAAGATATTCTTTCTTATTTGCACGCAATTAAACTGCAACGCAATATTCTTTTAGTCATGCTTTAAAAAAAAACAGTCACTCACCAAAGATATACATACATTTATTAAAAAAAAAACAAAAACTATAAATCCAAGTTCGATTCGATCTCTGTACAAGGGATAACATTTATAGCATGATACATGACATAAAGTCCAAACGACATGTCATTGCATGTTTTTTTTTAAATTATTCGCTGTGGAAGATAAAAATACAATAATTGGGTTGATAAAATGTTGCTAAGTGAATTTTTTATTGAAATTCTATTGATAAATAAAATATAGGTATGTGCCCAAGATAAACATAATTATGCATGATTAATTAAAAAAAAATATATATGGTCAATAAAACTAAGGTAAAATGAATGGCCACGATGCGATAGCTGAATTTTGGACATGGTTTTCAAAAAGCCATTTTGAATTCAAAAGATTAAATAAGCAACAAGAATTTGTTCTTATTTGCTTGTTAATTTATTTCTGTCTGTATTTTTCTAAAGATGAATGAGCTTAGTCGAAATGTGAGTAAATCATCCATTATTATAAATATTTAAAAGAAAAAATCAAGCAATACCTCACGTCCGTTATATATATAAACAAATAAATTAATCACATTTAAGCTCTTAACAACCAAACTATTTGGCAATCGGAAGACGTTTCTTGTCCGCCAAACTAACGAAACTAACTAACTAATTAAAAATGCATGCGCAAAACTTTTTAAGCAAAATAAATAACAAAAAAAAAAAAAAAAAAATCAAAGTAATTTATTCTCCTTATTTTTTTTTAACCTAAGCACACACATTTAAATAAACAATAGATCAATCAGTGTTAATGACTACCAGCACAGCAGCTATATATTTGTAAACAATACTGCACGAGCGCGCACTTCTTTAACTTGCCTCTGATATGTTAATTAATGCCAAAAAAAATACATATTGTCTGCGCACTATAGGTACTTATGTTTATGAGTACACTTGCCTTGGAGGTGTGTTTAACTTTAGAATACTCTTGCGTTAATTTTAAAAAAGGCAAACAAATTGTACTGTTTGGAGCTGCAAAATGCAAATCAGAAATTATCGTGATTGAATCATACCACTTTTAGAGTATGTTGAAATATCCGCTAGTACCTATAATCATGGTAATTGAAAGAAGTTTACGTTCTACCTTTTATTTTGCAAAGTTTTCTATGATGAAAGAAGAAGTTTAAGTAAATACTCATCTCAAATAATAAAACAAGCTTAAGAAAATAATATTTTAAAATATCTAAACAAGTAAAATTATATATATAAAATAATTCAAAATTCCAAACAAAAGAACTGATGTACGAACTTGAAAAAAAAATTATATTTTGTTGATTTTTATTTCTTATATTGACATAATTTTAAGATAAATATTAGAGTGAATAAAATCTTGAAGTTAACGTGTTTTGTTGAATTCAACGAAATGTATTTTTTAGAATTGAGAAAAAAAAAAACGAGATAGTGCAGTTCCTGGACGAGTTAAATGGATCTCATCATACAGGAAACTCCTGTATGTATTTTTTTTCCATTTTTGGTTTCAGATATTAAATTATAATCGATAAATTTATTTTTTTCTATGCTAAATATAATTTTTGGACGAAACCAACTTCATTTCATTTTGTTTTGCTTTTTTTCGCACGCGATTTATCATCTTTTGATTATTATCTGACATCACTCACTGAGGGTAATATTGAATGTTAAATGCCTCAGGCGTTGTTTTTTTTTTTTTTTTTTTCTAGTGCGCACCTTTAATCAGATTATATTTTTGTAGAACCAATGCCAAACTTATGATCAGGTGAACACAAAAAAAAAAAAAAAAAAGAACCAAAGACTCATGTATTGTAGTTTAGCTAAAGCTCTATGAATGGAAATCCATTAACAAAAGATATAACTTTGAGTTTATTTAAAGAAGTATAGTCACGCATGATTTTTTTTTTTATTTTTAAGAAGTTTAACTACAAAATAAAGTGCCAAAATTATACGGTAGTTTTGTTGCCTTATATTATAGTCTTCGATAACTATATTTTCTTTTGTGGTCCATTTTTGGCAGATAAATGCGTGCCAAAAATCATTTGTAATCTGAAGACAATAAGGCCAATGATCTTTGAACCCTTAACATGTTTTTTTTATCGTTTTTAAACAAAACGGACACTGATGTGTTTTTTGTTTTTATTTTAAATTTGGTAAAATTTGACTGGTTATTTAATGGCAAACAATTTAGAGAAGACGTGAAGTGAAAAAAAGATATTTGGAAAAATTTTAAGAGAGTTTTAGTTCACAGACAAAAAAAATATCTATTGATTTTCCTATACATCACGTACATATGTAGATATGTTTTTTTGTATTTAACTTTAACTTTGTATTTAGATTAAACTACTTGATATGAATAAAATTTGACTGCACTTGGCATTTTAATTGTGTCTAATTTCGTGACCTTTTGAAATTAATAAAATTTAATATCCTATATGATCTTAGCTACGGTGACCATATTTCTGGGAGCGAAACCCGGGACACAAATTGGAAATTTTAAAAACTTAAAACAAAAATATTGGTCTTTTCCTTAATTTTTATTTTGATACCTATCTAGAAATAATTACAGAAAAACAAACGAAAAGAAACTCTTAAAAATGAAGGAACTTTAAACTTGACATTTATTTCATTAATTAAATAATTCAGTCTTCTGTTAACAAATCTTATCTTATTAAATGAACATTATGTAAAGCTTCGTTATTTAAAACTACAAAAACATAACATTTCGTAATGCAGATAAGCCAAGCTTTCAACGTACAAAATAGTTGTCCTTAATACTTTTGTGCTGAAAAATATTATATAATTGTTCTTTTTCTTTTAAATATTTTTTTTTTTAATTCATGGCAGCTTAAATTGTTATTATATTTAACAATTAACATGGCTTTTAGAGTTCTAAAATTAACTTTGGATTTTTCGCTCGTTCACATATTATTCAATATTTATTGAAAAAACGCATTAGAACCTGACAATCACAAACTGAACTTGACAATTTATAAAAGGTTGGGAAGATTTTTTCTGAGAAATGCGTAAAAATACTAACCCATTTTTAACATACTGTCTTTTTGTTTTCAGTCCATTTTCTAATAGTTTCTAAACTTAAGAAAAAAATTTAAGCAAACAAACTCATCAATTAACTGAGAGTCAATAATTGTTGTTCCGCTTCGGTTTTGGGTCACAAACGCCAAACATGCTTCTATTTCTGGCCAGGGGTACATTACTAAGAATTACTCAACTGAATATTTCAAGTTCTTTAAAAGATCTTTACCACTGATTTAAATATTCGTACAAGATAAATAAAATTGGAAGATATTTTCCTTATTTCTTTTGGTTCGTTAATTTTATTCGGACTTGTTCAGTCTCCATTTGTTTACTATCAAACAGAAAAAAAGTATCAGAAAATATGCAAACACGGGACAAATAACTAAATACGGGACACTTGTACGTCCCGGGTTTCTCAAATAAAAACCCGGGACAGGCTATTGAGATACGGGACAGTCCCAGGAAACCCGGGACGAATGGCCACCGTACCTATAGCCCACTTAGGAGTCAAATTTTATCTTGGCAGTTTAGTTATTGTTGAAATGAATAACTTGGCAATAGGTGCCAAGGAAAGTAAATTGTTTTTCTAACAAATTTCTTGATTAAGCTTATCAAAAATTACCCTGAATTTTTCAGATAATTTACCATATTTATTATATTAAGTATCATATTTTGGACTGTCACCAGCGCCGCACAGTGGCCCGTTTATGCAAAAGTGCTTAAGAAATTCATTTTTCGGGTGGCTCTATAATGCAAAACTTTTAAACACATTAACAAATATTTGGAGCTCTAGAAATCGAGAAAAATATTTCATTTGGATGATTGGTTTGGCTTGTAGAGCGAATCAAATTTGATTAAATTTTATGGTGAGAAAAAAAATATTTTTTTTTTTTTATTTTTTTTTTTAGCTTTGAGTGTACAAACTAGGAAAAAATCGTAAAAACACAATCGAAAAAAAATTATAATTTTTTTAAGCTGCTTAATTTAATGTTCTTTGAAATATTACTTTTTGCAAACTTTTTCGACTTTAAGTTGAGCAGAAAAAAAATATATAAGAAACCTTAAACCAAACTTGGCGAATAAGAAATCCATATGTATATCTTAATATAAATCCAAAAACCCAGCTGCATAAAGTTGCATAGAGCTGAGCTAGAGAGATTTGATTTGAAGAAGTTGGTCAATTTTGTTTGCGTTTTTTTTTTCCAGGGTTGACAAAAAAAATTGGAAAATATAATTTCCTTGTTACGAAGGTATGGTTTCGTAACTTAAAAGGAAAAACATATTTTATGTTCACTATCTAAATTTTTTGAAACGGGTTTGTGGTTCATTTTTTCGGAGCCCCTAATATAACTTTTAAGAATGTATGTTTTTTTTTTTTTTTTGTGTGTGTTATGCACAGGTATTTTAAATGATAAGTGCTTTAAACCGAATTACATAACTTTCAAATATTTAAGTTTTATAGGTAAATAGAAAGTAGATAAAAGTTTTAAACGAATTAACAGAAACAAAGTCTACGTAGTCATGTTCGATATGCAGAAGGACTCAAAAATGTTTCAATAATAGTCTAGATGAAACGCATTAGGACGAACATAACTACGAATATGTAATCTTTCCATTGCATGCTAGAATCAAGATCATGCAATTTATTTTGTAACTGACGTATACACTTTGACAAGACGGAGATGACGTTGTTGAATCTATATAATCTCATTAAACAAAAGTATCCTCAAAAACAACTAACATCTACTATTCATAAAATTTTGATTCAGAGCCAAAATATCATAGAATATCATTCACTACCGCTTGGAGGATTGTCAGAAGAAACCCAGGAGTCCAAAAATAAATACTACAAGAATTACAGATATCAAAATACGTGCAGTTTCAAGGATTCAGCCGAATGAAGACCTATTTAACATGCTTGCAGCTGACAGTAGAATACTCTTCAGAAATGATGAATTTATTACACATTACCCCGGATGATAGTATCCTAGGAATCTAAAATTGTATATGTAAATTTGTGGTTTGTTTCATTTCTTGTCCACTGTTTGACTTGTAACCTATCTCTGAAATATTTTATTAATGTACTCTTGTATACCAAAAAATAAAAAACACTTAATAAACAAAAAAAAAGACTTTTTTCAACTGTTTCACTCAAATTGGTGTGTTTTCTTTTTTCCCTACTGTTTCACTTAAATTGTACTCAGATTACTTCAAAAGCTGACTTTTGACAACAACAACTATGATTACCACCTTAAAACACCTATGTTTATCACCTTAACTTAAATTTCTTATTTCAACAGCAAATTCTGAAACACCCTGTGATTTTTTTTTTTAAACTCACCAATTTCATACCCTTGGAAATTTCCTTCAACATAAACAAAACAAATGTGGCGATATCTTCATTGATTTAAAAGTTATTATTTTAGCAACCAAAAAAGTCAGTATTTATTTTGAAAATTTGGATAACCATCAATTTTTCTTCTTAAAATAACGGTACGCCGTTCTATATTTATTTTCTTTTTACCGTTACAAGAAATTTATCATAAATAAAACTAAAAAGTGCCTATGACAAATAGTTTTTAAAAAATTTGGACTGCAACCAACTACTTACAAATTGTTAAATTGTTAAAATTTTAAAACAAATCGATTTTAAGATCTCGGTACGCCATTTTTTAGTTATTTTATTTATTTATTTAAATTATTATTTAAAGTAAGATATCATGAAAGAAGAACAAAAAAAGCATTTCAAACTTTTGGACCGTCACCAACTTCGTAAAAATTGTTGGATTTTGTTTGGATAATCCTTAAATCTTGATACATCATTTCCAGTTTTTTTTTTTTTTTGTACTCACCGTTAAAAAAAAGTTATCATGAAAAAAGTAAGGAAAATCAGTTTTGATACATTTTTTTCTGCGAAAAATGG
Source organism: Melangyna quadrimaculata (assembly GCA_949320155.1). Classification (NCBI taxonomy): domain Eukaryota; kingdom Metazoa; phylum Arthropoda; class Insecta; order Diptera; family Syrphidae; genus Melangyna; species Melangyna quadrimaculata. The sequence continues at coordinate 184,641,501 of OX439485.1, forward strand.
TAATATCAATGGGTACCATTGGTAGAACCATTTGTTTGATTTTTGATTTTTTTTGCAAACAGTTCAGTTGATTTTTTTCATGAAGATTCTCCTAAAAAGTTTAAAAATAAAAGTATTTTCACTCATGTTCGAAAAACTTTGTTTTTTAAGTTAAAAAAAAAGTTTAAATTTGTATTATAAGCTCAATATTTCAAAGACCACTTCGTCGATTTTTTTTTTAAGTTGATATAAAGTAATCAATAACTTTAGTCTAAAAAGACATAATTTTTTTTCATTGATATAAAGTACTTTTTCAACAATTTCAAGAATACTAAAAAAAAATCTTGTTTCAATAATCAAAACTAACGGATCTACCTTACAATTATACAGTTAAACTCTAAAAATTTGGAATATATTTCTTAATCCCTGACTGCCTCACGAATGTTTTAAAATCTCAATAATAACTCAAAACATTTGTAAAATAAATCTCAAAAGTCTCATCTTTCCCATTTAATTGTTGTGGTTAAAACATTTTTTCTCTTCATCAAATCCAAAACAACATCTTTCAAAGGAATACCACATTCTTTTGATTTTACGTATATAGGTAGGTATGTATATGCACCTAGAATGCGTTATACACAAACCGGGCATACCATATCAATATCTTACCACATCTTTCAAAACCCCCCATTTAAAGTCTGCAACTTTTCAACAACTCCAGACCAAAGTCACCAAAATCTAACCGACAAACTATGTAGCCATACTGCGTAGTAACTCCTTTTAGCCTTTTTGCCCTTCCCAACATCGCTTTCATCTGAAGAAGTGATTTGTACGCAGATTATCGGTCTGTCTTTCTTGTATACTTTTTGTTTTTAGTCTGCAGAAAGAAGAAAAAGTGAAATTAAAACCACAAAAATAATGAGAAAGACCTGCATGGCGCTGGACATCTGACCACAACCCAGACGGATACAAGAACAAAATTAAAAAAAAAAAAAAAATTATATTGCATTGGTTAAATGCAACTTTTTTTTTGTTGATGCATCCTTCAACTAAAAAAAAAAAAAGTTAAAACATTTGCCAAAGACCAAAGTCGAGCTAAAAATAAAATGTCACATTTTGTGATTTTCTCTCTTGATGTTTTGTTTTGATATTTTGTATGCGTCTTCTCGTGTTCTACCTTGAAATCCATTAGATACATAAAGGCTTTTACGAGCTACATCAATAATATTTGTTAGATTTTTAATTATGCACGACTTCTTGACGAGACTCACATGCCATATCTAAGGTAAAAAGCAAGCCATTAGCTTAGCTGAGGCAAGAAGACTTAATTCAAATGAGGCACTATTTCTTGTGTGGATTTAGAAGGACAGTATCTGCCAAATACACTGGAGCTAAAACCGGCCTGAAGGCAAATAATCACGGTATTATGAATGGTGACTTTAACAGCTGCCGTGTTTTAGTTTTTATCGTTTCACTTCAACAACGTCGCATCAACGGTCAGAAATTTGTGTTTTTTAATTAATTAAAAAAACCATCTTTGCGTGTTAGGAACTATTTGAGAATTTCCCTATCCCAGAGCCAATGGTTGATTGTTTTTAATTAAATTTTAAGAAAATCTTCTGGCAAATTATTTGATGTTTTTTTTTATTTTAATAATGAAAAACTTGCTTTTGCTTCAAGAGAAAAAAAAAATATAATAAAAATGAATTCTTAATGGATTACATGAGTTTGTTGTTTTTATGAAATTGAATTTATGTTATACCCATGTTAAGGTAGCAAGATTAAAATAATTTTTTATATCCACAAAATGAATGAGGTCTAGGTATATAATTTATGCAAATTACTAAATTAGCTTAGAATTTTGTTGAGGTTGTTTGTGAAATGAACTTGCTGACGGGTTGATGAATTGAAAATAAAATTTAAAAAACAATGATTTGATTAGGTGAGCTAATTTCTCTATTTAAATAAACTAATTAAAATAAAATTTTAAAAATCTTGTTTGTATCTTGTTTTAATGATTCTTAGCATAGAAATTCCAAAAGATTATCTAGACAATAATTTATGGTTCGATTTAAATGAACATAGAATATAGTCAAGATACCACAGGTAGTTCTTGGATGTCAAAGTAACCGAAAAACATTATAAGAATTGGTTAAACTTATTCAAAAAGTTAATGTGTATCCGACCATGCCGCAAAATAGATATATTATATTTGCAATGATGCCGAAAACGGAAAATCAGCCTTTCCACACCAAATACAAAATAAGGTTTTAGAAAATAAAGGGTTTTCAAAAAAAAAACCTACATCTAAAACACAAGTTTTCCCATAAGTTTTTGATTAAAACACAAGATTTGATAAATCACAAGTTTTCGATAAAACCTATCAACAAATATTTGGAATTGCAAGATCAACGGAGTAAATACACCCTTTGAAACATTCTTCGCTCATTTAAACGTGAAAAAAACCACACTCGGGATATTATAGCCTTTAATGAAGAATTTATATATATTTCTTCTAAATTTTTGTTTTCAATAATAAATAACTTTCTACGTTTTAGAAACAATAATTTTTGTTCAATAACCAAATAAAATTGTTGTATTTATTTGGCGTTATTGGCATTTTAAATTATAACAGTTTTTATATAACAACCTATACTTGTTTTCAACAAAAAACACATATTGATGCTATAAATTTATAATATATCAAAGTTTTCTAAATAAAATATTTATGATGTCTTATACATTTTATTACTTTCATTAGTCCAAAAATATATTTAAGCAATTTCAAAAGAATATGAAATTGAAATTAAAATAAAATAAAATCGTCTGGTATAACACCATTTCAGAAAAAAAAAAAACAAAACACAAAAACCATTAATCTAAATCAGCCTACGTATTAAATCTTACCATAAGCTTCCCAAAAAAATATTCGTAGAACCGTTTGACTGACCCCATATAGATTTTTAAGAAATCATGTCTGGTTAACTCGAACTTCATTTAACAGACAACCGGAGACTGTGCGACGAGTCAGATCTTCTGAGACTGAGTCTGAGTAGGTGTAACAACTCTCGTAATTTGTTTTTACCAAAATTATTAAACAGAACACGTCCGTCCATATTGAATTATAAAACATCTTTTAAGCACATTAATATTCAGACTTCTTATGGAAAGACGAAAGACAGTTAAATCCGTAATATGTCAATGATTCTAATAAAGTTAATCTGATGAAGAATTCTGATGCTTTGAACTTCTAGAAGCGTCTACCTATAAAGCTAACTCAATCGGCTTAACTGGTTTAAAACTTAGCTCCAAATTAATAAGTCCCTTGTCAATATAAAAACAAAAACAATTTAACGAATGTCTCATCTTTTCTAATTTAATTAAACAAACTCAAGAAACTTGAACTTTATTCAAATCATCTTCATCTGTGTATAATTTTTTTTTTGTATAAAGCAACTCTATAAACCTATAACAACTGTTAAATAACTCAAGAAATCAGTTTATTTATTTATATGGTAGTTGCGCTGGCTGCGGTGAGTAATCATTTGGATTGCAGATGCAATTTACACCATCGATGGTAGTGACAATGAGAGTGCTCCACCAAAACCGACACCATCAGCATAGGTACATATATGTATATCGAGCCTAACATGCAATCGCCATATATGCAGACGGAACCATACCAAACAAACCGACCAAACCGAATAAAAGCGACAGTTCTAACGTTGGCGTATCGTATGTGGAAGATCGCACGTAATTGGATGATGCAGTTCATTTTTGCTGCCGTTGCTGTTGTTGTTACTATGGCAAACCCACACACGCCTTCATTTGGCACCTACATGGTTGATTCTGCTGGTGCTGTGCTGTGTTCACCTTGGTACAACTTAAAGATGCTTTTGGGAGGAGTTGGTTTAGGTGTCTTAAGTGAATAAATCAATTTTGTCTTTCTTGTGAAATTGTGATGTGTTAGCTTACCATAAGGTTAGTTGAAAGTGGGTATCTTATGCAATCTTGAAGGATATTCCATCGAAGATTTCAAACAATTATGAAACTTCACGATACTTTGAACATCAAAAAATCGGTTCTATGACAGGAACCAGTAACTACCAATAATAAGCGTTATTGGTTAATTTTTGTTTCACCAAAATATTGATCAAATAAATAGCAGTACCTAATTCTTATTTTATTTTTTTTTATCAAAATCGTTAGAGCCGTTTTTGCGATAAATAATTTTTTTATATATTGGTTGTATGGCAAGTACCTACCGTTATTTTTGGAGCCATACAAAATTTCAATTTGGCATCTAGGGAATCCTCTAGAACCTTAAGTTCAAAGTTCGACGAAAGTCGCTTTAGTTGTTTAAGCTACAGGTCGAGGTACAGACAAACAAAAAGAATGGTAGGGAAAGTTATACACCCTTATTACGGTTGTCGTGTCATTAAAACGACAGTAAAACGACACGTCGCTGGAGGCGGCAATTGATATTTTTTTTAAACTGATTTCGTCATAATGATGAGATGGTTGGAGATTGGAGAGAATGTCGAAGATTTGGGTTATTTAAACGCCAACTGTCTCCTCTAGAGCCGTGTCGTTTTACTGTCGTTTTAGTGAAACGACAATCGTAATAGGGGTGATCATCTCGAGATCAATTTTTTTACGAATACAAAAATTGTCTTATAGTACCTACTTATACTATATTGCAAGGAAATATATTTTTTTTCCGATTACTTCAAAAAATTGTATGTGTTAGAGGGTTGTCCAAAAAATCCTGTGTGCAAGGTTTCTTAAGCGACCTTTTTTTGACATATTTATACAAAAATCTTTTTAGCATGGCATGTTGCCGCTTGCCAGATTGACAATTAGAACAAAATCTTTCTTTTTCTTGTATTATAAGCTATTTTAAAATTAATTGAATTATCAAATTAAAAAAAAAAATGCCTTTAATATTTTAAAAGTTTAAACAACAGCAGGTATTAAAGCAGGATTGTGCTTCAAAAGTCTTCATTTATTATTCTTTCCTCAAGGAAATATTGCAGTATTCGTAAAGTCTTGGAACATCCTTCTCATTCAGCTGCACAGGAACCTGATCCTCCGATAAGAAATCACTTCCAAAAATGCACCTCCTAGTTTCTCTAAAAGCTGGGAACCTCGCAATGAAGTGAATAACGTCTTCCCGTTCTTCCAAGTTGCATATACTGCACTCTAATGGTAAATCGGCCCTGTGGGGAACGTAGTTCAAGTTAAGTAATTCACACTGTTTGTATCCCGGAAGTAATTTTGATCGGACAGATTGTGGTTAAGCCTGCTGCAGATTGATCTGAAGAAGGAATCGGAAGCTTCATTTATATATTTTACTCTACACCGCTTATCTACTTTTTCTATTATTCCATACATATGTCTTTTACTGCCCATGCAATCATCAACATTAATATTCAAACGTATACCACATCCTTGCGCAAGTCCCCACCGCTCTCCGTACCAGCTTCTTTTGTCTCGTATAGCTTTAAGGGCTATTTTTTCTGGAAAGTCGGGATTCAGGCATCTTAAAGACTTTAAGAAAATAGTCCGCTTGTAGCTTAAGCGTTTTTATGAAAAGATGTGACATTCCCGTTACAAGCATAATGACGTAGTTTGGCGTGTTGGGTGGCAGATGGAAAATCCTCTTCACATAGAGCCTTAACAGTTTCTCAACAATCCCCAAACCTGTGATCCATACAAAAGAATAGACTCTGACAACGCCTCAAACACCTTAAATTTGTAGCTATGCAATATGGATTTATTCATAAAAAAAAATTTCCGGGTAATATTAATAGCAGTTTTTGCCTTCTGCAGCTTTTCGTTGAAATGTTGTTCCATATTTAAGTTTTTTGATAAATATATAAGCCCATTTCTCCCTCCATTCATGGTCCACTTTTCATTAGATGCAGATCTTCCAGCCCCTCTTCTAAAAACCATAACCTTGGACTTTTCTATGTTGACTATGAGATTCCATAGCCGACAGTAATCAAACACTCTGTTGATCATGAGTTGAAAAGATTCGGGGGAGTACTTTCCTTGAGATTATAAGTTGCATATTTATAAAATTCTATTGGTACTCCCTTCTCTTCGGAAGCTTTTTGATATAGGCATATAGCTTCACTTCCCTTAACCCCTCTCCTATAAAATTATATGACCTTGCCCAGGTTCTAGCTATTCCCTTGAGCTTTATTCATATGGTGAATTCAGGCCTTCTAACTCATTCTAAAATGTACACCGAACAGCTTCCAAAATCAATAGTTCTTTCTTCACAGCTAATTTCTTTTTTCTTTAAAAATTTGGTTCGATAGTCCGAGGACACAGCCTACACGACGAAATTTCCGGCAACGGACACAGGCTGGCAGACTTTGCGGCGGGGATCATCTCAAGCACCTACTTCCCACACCTCAATATTCACAAGGGGACTTTGCGGTCGCGTGATCAACTAACCGTCAACCAAATCGACCACGTTGCGATAGACGCGAGACATGCTTCCAGTATCTTGGACGTCCGAACGTTCCGAGGGGCCAACATTGACTCGGATCACTATCTGGTGGCAGCTAGACTACGTATGCGGATATGCATGACGCGAAAACGCAGAGCAGATGCTGTAAACCGCCAGAACATTTGCAGACCACGTAACTCTTAATCTCAACAGCATCAAGTGCAGAGGACCAGTGGAAACACTGTCAACAAGCCATCAGAAGTGCCGCCTCTGATGTGCTGGGTTTCACTAGGCGAATACAACGAAATCCCTGGTTCGATGAAGATGCCGGCTAGCGCATGCAGCTAAGGTCGAGGCCTACCAGGCAATGCTGCAGACTCGAACAAGAGCTGCTGAGACAGTAGCCCGGGAGCTCTACGGGCTGAACCGAAAAAAGGAACGACGACTTCTCAGGAGGAAAAAGAGAGAGCACGAGAAGCGGGCGGTAGAGTCTATATTGAGGGTTGAGCGGTAGGGGAGATGGTCGAAAATATTATCAGAGGGTGAAGCGATCCACCCAAGTATACAAGGCTAGAACGGAAGCCTGCCGAGATGAGAGTGGGAATATGGTAGTAGACACACAGTCAGTGCTGAGGATCTGGAAAGAATACTTCTCTAGACTGCTGAATGACGAAGACAGCCAAGATGCCGCTAATAGGCAGAACGCTCCATTCAACTTGGACGATGATGGCCAAGAGTTCCGTCCACCCGACCTAACCGAAGTGGGACTGGCGATATCCAAACTTAAGTCGTACAAGGCTGCTGGTGCGGATGGCTTACAAGCCGAACTATTTAAATCAGCGGGAGATGAATTGGCTAGGAGCATACACCAGCTCATCTGCAAAATTTGGTCGGATGAAAGTATGCCCGATGAATGGAACCTTGGTTTAGTGTGCCTCATCCATAAAAAGGGAGATGTTCTGAAATGTACCAACTACAGAGGAATAAGTCTCCTAAACGACGCTTATAAAATCTTGTCGGCTACTCTGTGTGACCGCTTAAAACCTTTTGTCAACGATCTGATCGGCCCATATCAGTGTGGCTTTAGGCCAGGCAAGTCAACCGTCGATCAAATGTTCACACTCCGAAAATCCCGGGAATTCCAGATCGATATACACCACCTTTTTATCGATTTTAAAGTCGCGTATGATAGCGTGAAAAGGGACGAATTAAACAGAGCCATGTCGGGTCTCGGCATCCCCGCCAAACTCGTCCGCCTGTGCAGGATGACGATAGAGAAATCTCGCTGCTCCGTCAAAATTGGTAAGAACACCACCGATTCCTTTGATGTTGAGAAAGGATTGAGGCAAGGCGACGCGTTATCATGCAACCTATTCAACATCGTTCAACATCTATCAAAAGTCCGTTTAATTGCTTGCATATGCGGATGACATAGACATTGTCGGCAGAACGAAGCGAGCTGTGGCAGGGTCATTTGCGAGCATTGAATCGGAGGCGGCTAAAATGGGATTGGCGGTTAATGAGGACAAGACGAAGTATATGCTGTCATCGAGAGAGGAATCTCAACATTGTCGACTCGGGCAAAATATCACGATGGACAGATAACTTCGAAGTTGTCAATAACTTTGTCTACCTGGGCTTCACTATTACATCGCAGAATGACATCAGTGCAGAGATCAAGCGAAGAATTACTCTTGCCAACCGCTGTTTCTTCGGTCTAAGAAGGCATTTAAGTAGTAAGGCCCTCCCTCAGAGAACCAAAGAGACTTTATACAAGACCCTAATCATCCAGGTCCTGCTTTATGGGTCAGAATCATGGACACTGAAAGATTCGAATACAAATCTGCTAGGGTGCTTTGAGAGGAAGATTCTTCGTGTGATTTTCGGTCCGGTGTGTATCGAAGGAGTATGGAGGAGAAGATTCAACGACGAGCTATACGGGCTATACAGCGACGTTGACCTGGTCAAAAAGCTGAAAATACAGCGGCTGAGATGGCTGGGGCACGTGGAGCGTATGGACAGCAACGCACCTGCCCGACGAGTCTTCGAATCCAACCCCGATGGGGTACGCGGCAGAGGAAGAACCCGTAACAGGTGGCGCAAACAAGTGGATGACGACATCAAAGCACTCGGTGTGTGCAACTGGAAGCGGCTAGCTAGGGACAGAGCTGGCTGGAGGGGCTTGTTAGTTGAGGCCGAAGCCCATCCTGGGCTGTGAGCGCCATCAAAAGTAAGTAAAGTACAATTAAAAAGTACAAGTGACCTCAACTCCAGAAATTATTGTGTTTCGCCTAAGGTATAACAGTGGGCTCTTCAGTCAGTCTGTTATACCCTACGAAGACACATATTTTGGTCGATGTTTACCGACTTGGAGTTGAGGTCACTTGTACTTTTTAATTGAATTTTATTCATTCACTCCACTTAAAACAGAAGTAATTTCAATATTTTAATATTTAAATTTCTTCATCTTCTTATTGTAAGTAAAGTACTTTAAAACGAAACCAATCTAACTTATTTACATTATAATTTAGCAGGTTTCGCGACTTTTCTTAACTAGGGGATTTCTTTTTACCAATTCCCACGTTAAAATGTCTACTCTCACCTCATCTCTTAAATTTAGTTTAGCTTTCTAACCTCATATGAGATCACTCGGTAGTGCCACCGGTCACCTCCTCCTTAACAGAATAAATACAGATGTGCAGCTTTCTATTTATAGATAAATTGCAAGGCATTTTAGAATAATTGTGACAACTTTTTTAAGCTATTTCTATATTATATTAAATCAGATACTTAGCGCATCGATGGACGTTGCATCTTAAAATTTTTTTTTTTTTATAAAAATAAGACAAAAGTTTGAAAAACAAAATAATATAGTAATTATAGTTAAATGTTTTATTAATTCAGACGACGTGCCAGGTGAACCGAACCCACTGGTTTGATTCGGATGATGATGTAGCAATCATTGGTATGCCAATGTGATGGCAATAATTGTAGTAACCATAGATAGTAGATACCAATTGGAACCTCAACACTTCACCAAACACTTGTGATTATGAGGGAATTAGAATTCTATTAGCAGCACTGATGCTGCTGATGTACGAGTACATATGAGGAAAAAATTTGTGATTTTTTTTTAATTGTATTTTTTTTGTTTGTCTTACTCGTAATGCGCTTTGCTTGGGTTGATTTAATCCGATAATTGATGTAGTTGGTACTTTGATGGCTTTATGGTAATTTCTATTTAGTTATGCATGACTTCATTGATGGTGAGATGACCTCCTCGTTCATATACGGTTGCGGTATGGAAATATTAAAAAAAAAAAAAAAAAACACATCATTGAAGATGAAGATGCATGACTGTGCTTTAAGTCTAAGAATAAACATCGATTTTATTGCCAAGGTCATTGTCAAGGCCAGTAATGCGGTTTTGTTTTAATATGCATACTTACATCTATAGTAAATTATTAGAAGTAAGTTATAACAGGAATATTGTATGATTAACAATTAAATTCAATTATTGTGTTTAAACTTATTTGTATTTCCATAGCTCTATCATTCTAAATGTTATTTAATTTTAAATTGAAAATTTATTCATAGGTGCTATTAATAATGAGTTCTAACCATTTTCTTGTTACCATTTAAACATTTAATGTACGTTTCTTTATTTAAAAAAAAAACATGAATCAAAACATTATACATGATGATATGCCGGAGGTTTAACAGAGCTTTATTCTTACAAAGAATTTGCTTTTGATGAGGAAAATGGTGGACAATGGGCGCATTTTACTAAAATCACTTCTTAATTTTTCCTTAAAGACCAAACTTTCTTACTTTATATAGATGTCGCTCACAGCCCAGAATGGACTATGGCCTCAACCAAAAAGCCCTTCGAGCCAGCTCTCTTCCTAGCTAGCCGCTTCCAGTTGCGCACACCAAGTTGGTTGAGGTCATTCTCCACTTGTGTTCTTCCTCTGCTGAGTTGTAATCAAATTAATAAAGTGCGAAATGGAATTTGAACATTTAAACATAATTAATATTAAAAAAAAAAATCCAGTCAATAAAAAATCCTTCTCTTTCTTCCAACTATCTGCTGTGCAATTCATAGATGTATTAAAACAAAAGACCTTAGGTCTGACAGGCATATAATTAAAATAATTAATATTTGACTACAAGAGCAATTCATACACTGTCATGTGTCATACCATAGAAAGATAGTTACGAGTACTGATGTTTGATAAGTTGTCCATATATTACTACTAATTGAAATTTGTAAACTTGCATTTGTTAATTCAGTAATAATTTAGTGTTCGCTGACATATTTACTTGAAATTTAACTTTCCACGAATTTGAGTCGTAACTAATTTAACCACCAAATGACGCTAATGAATGTAAAAAAATGCATATTTAAATAAAATTCCCCACAATGCCACAAGTAATCAATTGCTAAAATAACTTCTTCAAATACGCTTACCTCATTCATTTAATACTCACACTTATCAACAAGTACAAATCATACAATATTTGCTCAACATTATGTGTGTGGCGATATTTTTCAAGAATCAAAAAGACCATACACGGAATTTACCAAATTTGAATTTATCATCTTAATTGATGATCTAATATAACTTAGTCATAATATGTGATTTCTGCATTAAAAAAAAATGTAAAATTAAATGAATTTTGTACTTGCTTTATGGATATACAAATATTTGTTTCGTGCGCCATAAAAAACAGTTCGATATTTCAACCAACTTGGGCATTTTTTGTATTGCTGATTAGCTGCATCAACTGGCAATGTTTTTCGCTGAAAACCAGAATAATTTAGTTTATAATACAAATTCTATATACAATAATCAATTAAACAAGTGTTAGCACTCTAGTTGGAATTGCAATTATTTAATTGGTTGGACACTGTGGTTGTCCTTCGAACTAACTCTCAAAAGAGTTAACTCCCACCGGCCAAAATTAACTTAAAACAAAATCGGTGGGACTTTGATCAAAAATTTGGTAGTTAGTTCAATTGGAACCCATTTTACGTACTAAGTCCAACGAACTTTTTTGCAATTTAAAAAATGAGCACGACTGGATCGCATAAACTTGCTCTCGTAGCTAACAACTTTAACGTAGCTTAAAATTGACAGTGCATATGTAGTGGTTCTATAACATTATGATATCGTTAAAAAAAGTTCTTAGAACAATTTAAAATAAAGGGTCCGCCAAACTTTTTTTTTTTTTGAAAATGCATCATCAACATCGAGTGTAGCTTCGGCTGTGTGGCACGTAGCGCCGTCCTGTTGAAACCAAATGTTGCCAATATCCTCCTCTTCAATTTTTGTGAACAAAAATTCGTTCAACATGGCCCGATAACGATCGCCATTGACTGTAACGGCCACTCCTTGCTCAGTTGAAGAAAAATGGCCCAATTATGCCTCTGGACCAAAATCCGCACCAAACAGTGACTCGTTTTGGGTGTATCGGCTTTTCAATGTATGCGTGCGGGGTTTCTGTGCCCCAAATGCGACAATTTTGCTTGTTTACATACCCGCCAAGATCAAAATGAGCTTCATCTGAAAAGATGATTTTTTTTGGCAAAATCGGCAAAGTAATGTCGCAATATTTCCCAGCGTTGTTCAAGCGTATACACAACCATATTCGTTCAGCGGAAGGATAAAACTAATTATCTGTCAAATCAGACATGAGCTAAGTGTTACCATCCACAAAAGTGTAACCATCCAAATAATAAGGCGGACCCTTTATAAAGCAGAGTGCCCAAAAAAAAAAACGAGTCGATAGGAAAAAAACATATATGGTTTGAAAGGGCATTGACTGAAGATATCAAATATGAAATTATTTTCTTTAAAAGCTATCCCCGGGACTGGCTATGACAATTTATTTATTTTTTATAGCAAGGTGGTTTTTCATGTATACAACATTGGTGAGGGCAGTACAGAATAGAACCGGTATTGATTAAAAAACATACCTACATATCTTCTCGGCAAATGGTAATCCGCAAAAGTTTCTATTAAGACAAGGCTTCGAAAACTATTTTTCGAAAAAAACTGGTTTTTATAAGGCAATGCTCAAAAATACAAGGTTTCAAAAAAAAAATTGTTGCAAGCTTGGCGGACGCTATATTTTTGTTGGAATTTAAGGTAGCAACAGTATAGGTAGGTATATGAGGAATTACTTTTGCCTTGAATGTTGCATTCTTCTAATGCGAAAATGTGTTAACTGTTACAAATTGGTACATAACTAGTCTCGTCAATAGGTATATTTAAAGTTCTCTTATCGAAGAAATCAATTAAGAAATTCCGGAATAAATTATGAAAACAAAACATTTCGAAATTTTACCACTGCTGCGGCCGTTGGAAAATTCTTAGTTTTCCCGTTTTCGTTTTCATTTCGGAGTTTTAAAGTTACATTGTAAGGAAAAGGCAGGTCTTAATTATTCATTAGTTTAACAGTATGCGAATTATTTATAAGTTGTTCTTAATTTTTACGCACATACTATTTCCTCAAACTATTTTCCGGTATCCTTAGGAAGGTAACTACTTTTTTCGAAACTGTTGAGTAACGGTATGGGTGATAACCGCCATTTTATGAATGAAGACAGAATCATCTTGTCGCTGCTGATTTTATTGACTTGTGGAAAACCTATTTAATAACATGAATCCACCACAATATGAACATGTGCCACTTTTTACTTTTTTTTACATGAAGAAGCACTGTATTTTAGAAAATTTTAAATTGTCATATCTAGGCCCGTGGAAAACTTTTTAAGAAAATGATTCCATATTTTTTATCTACAATTAATGTCCATTCAAGCCATGTATGACTTTTCTTAATTGACTCTGGGTTTTTCGCCCATACATTTTTGGGCATTCTCCTTTATTAATAAAAATTACTATAAATTTGTTTTTCAATAGCTAAAACAGATAGAGCTAAAAAAAGTATGCCATCTGATTTGCTTGATAAATATGAATTTATGAAAAAAAATTTTCAAAAATCGTTAGTAAAAATAAATAAATAAATAAATCGGGTGGCACAACGGCTCATGAAGAACCAGGGCCTAGTGACTAACAACTCGCAACCATTCCTGTGTGCGCCTTTCGACAGGAATGGAAGGGACCTACAATTTTATGCCGAATCCGAACGGCTAGACGAGAAGCACTTATTCGTGACAAGTGATACTCTTGGAGGATTTGTCAATTCCTCGCAAGAGGCAGTAGCCCTGAAAAAAAACTTTTTTTAGTTTTTAGGTGGACGAGGCTGGGAAGCGATCCCAGACCTCCAGCGTGACAGTCGAACGCACTAACCATTACGCTACGGGCTACTAATCGTTAGTGCGGTTGTTTTTTTAAATATTTTTTTATATATAAAAATTCGCGAAAATTTTAAAAAAATTAAAATTGGTATGCCAACTTTTAGTATTTAAATACAATTTTGCACAAAATAAAAAAAAATCATTAACCCGTTTTCAAGATATTAAATTTAAAAAAAAATTGTGTATGCAAAATTGTTAAAACTTCAGAGGACCTCTTACATACAAATATTTGTTTGAAATCGATGTAGCCGTTAACGAGAAATTTGAAAACCAAAAAATCGGTTCTATGACAGGTACCGTTAATAACTGTTATAATTTTTTTTTTTCTACCAAAATATAAACTTAAGTAATTTTTGAAATAAATCAATTTGTTATAAAAAAAATTCAAATTCCCCTCTAGGGAATCCCATAAAAACCTTATGCCCAAAGTTTGAAGAAAATCGCTTCAGTCGTTTAGGCTGCAGGTCGAGGTACAGACAGACAGACGTACACACAGACAGGTAGACAGAATTGCGAGACCCACTTTTTTCGCATTCTCTATCATCGTAATGTTAAGGAAAATTACTATCCCAGTTTTTTTTTGCTACTACGTATATCGCAAGTTACAATGTGAGTTATTTAATTTTACTAAAAATTAAGTTATTTTTAATTTTAAAGCAAATAAATACAACGGAGTTCATATGCGAACTTTGAATTTGTGAATGGCAAGCAAAGAAATAGTTAATTCCATTATAGTGAAAAATATTTTTATATTCAGCCCTATTGTGAGTTTCACTCGGAAATAATTTCGCCTGAAAATTTTTTGTTTGCCCTCATTTTTAAAAGCTATTGCGAGTTTTCCCCTTCATTTTACAACAAGTGTGGCTTCGTTCGCCACCAAAAATTAAATGGAAATCTTGCTGTAAATGACATGACATATTTCACACACAAAAAAAAAATCTGCTAATAGTGCCAATAAAGAAATTTTTTTCGAATACGGAACATTTTTCGCCCGAAACTCACAATAAGGGAAGAGTGAAATGTAATTTTTCCGGGCGGATTTTCTGTCACGCGGAACTCACAATATGGCTGATTAAAAAATTGGGACAGGGTCAAAAGTCAATTGTAGACTTTTGACCCACTCTTTAAAAACGAATTAAAAATAATACAAACATTTTAAAAATACTTTGTAAACATTTTAAAAAAGTTGCCTTGAAAAGTTTAAGAACTATACATATACTTTACGACTTCAATAAAAAAATCAAAATTTTAATTTTTCAAAATAAATTTTTGAATAAGTTTTTTTGCAAAATAAAAATTTGGTCTAAAAAACATTTTTAAAATTACCTAAAATAAAGAATGGAATAGATATGGATAGAAATATATTTATTGAACAAATTAATATTAACAATTTGAATTATAACTAGTTAGATACGATGATATTATACATTTATTGACTCATAGGGCACCTAATCTTATAATTTGTCTTAAATTTAAAGGATTATAAAATATAAAATACATGTCAAAAAATTAAATCTAAAAGTAAGATGACTTTATTGTCCTTGGGGTGTTCCGTCCCCGTTGTCAAGTTCTTGTTTTGGTGGGTTACCTTAAAAAAAAAGTTAAAGACCATAAAATTTCAAAAATAAAATTACATACAATTTTTCAAAATAAATATTTATTAAAAAAATAAAATTCGCGTGTTTGACTGCTCCGTGAGCAGTTAGTTAATTTTGGCCAGTGGGAGTTAATTCTTTTGGGACTATGTTCTTAGGCCCCATCGTGGTGTATACATATTATTTGTATTTTATATTATTTTCAAGATTTTTTGTGACGATAGAACTGCAGGTTGATTCTTGATTTTAATTTGCCAACTAAAAATCTTAAAGATAAATTAGAATGAATAGATTGTTCACTGTGGCGTATACGTATTCTTAATTGTTTTAAAACGTCACGTAAAATTGAATACATTATGGCAGCCAAGAATGAAATTTGTTAGATAAGTTCTACAAATTCTAAATAAAATTAAACTAATTGGGGCGTATTCGTAGTCATTTCAGACCTGGGTCTAAGTTCGTTAAATCTATTTTTTTTAAGTTTATCATTTCAAAATATTTGAAGCTATTTGTGTAGTATACCAAGTTAACTATCTTATAAAAATATAAAACCAACAATTTTTAATTAAAATCGGTCTGTATTCATTGAGCCAAAATTGTCTTGAACTGTAATTAAGTTAAACCCGGGTCTATCTGCGACTATGAATATGCCCCATTATATTTTAGTTTTAAATAAAACTACACACAAGTACTTTCGTATTTTTGATTGCTTTTTACTCTCGCCCATAATGAGTTGCCCTGAAAACATCTTTTAACGTCAAATAAACGAAGTAAAATAAGTAGAAACAAATTAATGAAAGATAAAAAGATATAAAGAAAATAAAGTAGGAAAACATAGGAAGTAAATTATCATCTCTGCACTGTACATTAGAGTGGATCGTTTTCAACATTTTTTGCCAAATCACTGTGTGCAACTCATATTATATGCTTAATGGTTTTTTGAACTTATCCTCATCATTTATTTTGACTCACCCTTGGGAAAAACAAAGTTGGGAAGCCATCAAAAATTGGTCTTTTTTTACAAAAAAATTATATACCTATTTATTAAGAATTAGTGACGCGAATAGTTGGTGCAAAATAATAACCGATTCTTGGATAGAGACCAAATACAATTATTTTTCACCACAGAGGTAGGGGTCTATCTCCTTCCGTATAGGTGGGAGGGGGTGTTTTTAAAAAAAATTTAAAAATGAAAATAAATCGTTTAAAAAAAATTATTTAAAAAGAACGGAAACACAGGTGATAAAGAATGATACATTTTTTGAAAGCTAGAAGTCTGTTCTTTTATTGGGTTTTTTAATGAAGTTGTTTCGTTCAATAGTTTTCGAAAACAATATTTTTAAACTCAAACTTGAAAAATGAACTGATTTTTTCTTTTAAAAATGTGGAATAAGGTAAGAAATTGGCTTGTAATAAGTCTTTATATAAGTTCTTCTATTAATTCTTCATCAAGCACTGAAATCCAGATGACTTTGTCTTCTATTTTTTTAGAAAAACTAAAATCACGAAAAATACTAATTGTATTCCATAATTTTGTTTATAAAATTGACTCTCCTACAACATACTGAAAGAGATAGACCCCTCCCCCATGGTGAAAAATACTTGGTTTTGGTCCCTCTACAAAAATCCGTTATTTTTTTGTCGCCAAATATTCCCACCCCGAATTCGTAATCATAATTTTCAATGGCTTCCCGATTTTGTTTTTCCCAAGGGCGACTCCAAATAAATGATGATGATAAGTTTAGAAAACCATTAAGCTTATACGATAAGTTGCACACAGTGATTTGGCATACAAAAATAATGAAAACGATCCACCCTACTGACTGTACATGAATCTAAAGCACAAAGTACATGTATCTAAAGCTATGAACCCAATCAATTAAGTAAACCGGCGGCATTTTCTAACGTTATTTCCCATGCCAGAGAAAATTTATCGAATATTTGTTTTAGATCCTGCTCGTCTTGAACGACCACACAAGGATTTTGTTCGCCAGCGTATAGGAACAGTAAGAGGATTGCGTAGCAGATAACGATGAACACTCGTCTTATAAATGATGGTTAACTGTCTTTTAGTTTTTGAGAAAATTGAAAATAACTGAAAATACATTTTCCTTTAATTTTAATTCAATCCCTTGATTAAGTTTTCCAGCTAAATTACAAAAGGTCTTATATCTTTTAGGCGACAAGGTTACTGGAATATCTGTTTTTCTCCCTCAAGTCATTTCTGATTCGATTTTTACTCGAATCCATAAATTACCCTTAAAATTGTTGTATCATTTCGTAAGATCAAAATTTTTGTGTTGAAGTGAAATTATTTTTATTTGCATTTGCAGACATTTTTCATCATGTGAATCTGCAAACTACATCAAACCATAAAGCTTGTTATACGCACTTCTTGAAGATAAATGTTTCGATAAAAATGAATATTCCTGTTTTCTTCTCAATGAATATGTGGCACACATCAAAATGTCTTAAATCCATAATAATTACGCAACACTGCGCCTGTATATCGCCACAGCCAAAATGGAAAGAAGAAACTATCAGGTTAGACTGGCATTTCTGGATGGTCATCATCATATAAGCAAAGGATATGATTGAAAGAATCTTGAAGTGGTATAAAATTTGCATTTCATATGAACGATGATGCCTCATGGATGAAACAGGTATTGATATTGGAAAGAATATTTAATAAAATGCAAAGCCATATTTGATAAGTGAATTTATTAAAAAAAAAAGGAAACACATCAGATGGCTAGATTGAAAATTAAAAATACTAAATTATTTATATTCTACTCCGTTGCCAAGTTTGTTTATTGAGATACTGGTAATTTTTCACACTTTAATGCATCAAAGCTTGTTAGTTGATTGAATATGGAGTTTTAAATGAAGAGATATGCATAATCACAGCTAAATATCATTCGTGTTTGATCAACCATGAAGTTCTTTAGTGTGCACACTGCACACATGGCGATAGAACCCAGTGGCAGAAGCAGGGAGGGTTTGAGGGGTTCAACATTGGAGAGATAGGAGATGGAGCATACCTATGCATCGAAGTGTGACTTTGAGACTTAGGAAATGATTTAAGTTAATTTATTTTCATTGGTTTTTAGTTGGGACTTAAATCCCGAGAACTTATATCCATCACTGCAATCAAATTTAATGCTGAGAAAATGATGATTATGTTAAAGCTGGCCATATACACGAGTGAGCCAAACTGGCGGAAAAACCAAAATAGTTTGGCGCCGAACCATTTTGACATGATGTAGCCCGTAAAAAACGCATGAACCCAATTGGTTCCGAGCCGTTTGGTTCCGAGTCTCTTGTGTGGCCGGCTTAAGCTCTTTTAAATATCTCTTCAAAGTTGGTTATTTGGTCTTATCAGGCCTGTCGACGTTTTCTGAGGTCAACCCGGCGAAGCCCACAGGTGGAACCTTAGGTGAAGCAGTTGAGTGGGAGAGTTGTGGTCCCCTCAAGATCATTACAATCGCCGGTTAATGAAGAAAAAGGTGATCATTCAGTTTTAGCATGCCACCCAGCTCGTCACAATACACGTATAAAGTATCGCCTTCACCGTTTTGTCATTCCTATTTCATTTCCTGCAGGCAGCTTTATGAAGATCATGGTGGTTAACTTGTATAACCTGAGGTATGTGGATAAACGAACATAACATAAATGCGGAACTGCTTTAATACCTCCATCATCTATCAAGGACCTTCGGATTATCCAAACCTCATCGTTTAACTCTTGGATTTGTACTTAAAATCCCCCAATTTATCATTCTTTGCGCATTGACTTCAGCAATTCATCTATTTGCACTGTAGGAACCCAAAACAACAAAATTCTTTAACTCCACGTTATATAAAGAACCTGTGTCAATAGCAATACCCCAAACAAAACCACCCAAAGAGGGAAGTGCCTTATAGCATATATTCTAAAAAGGTCACAACTATCAATAAGCCACCATCATAGGTATAGAAGGTACCATGGTATTTGCAATGACACAGCGTGTGGGTGCGTTTCGCAATTCCATTCACCACATCATCGATGTTTATCCCATCGTCCCTCACCTCCTCGTCAGCACATACATAACATGTACACTTTTGTACACGATGAGTATTCAAGACACGGAAAACTCCTTGGCAAGCCCTCAATTGCATAAGGCACGTTATAGTCGGGTCGTTGGAGTACCTTATACCATAAGTCCGTGTCCGCGACGATGGTTGCGGTCGGCACAGTCGACTTACGCATGCATGCCAGCACTTCTTCCCCGGAATTCAACTGCAGATTGTCCAGCACAAATATTTGCCTAACGTTATTGTGTGGCAGTAGCTATTGCACACGCCGCTTTAAACTCTTACCTCCTCCAGCTCACCTCAAACCTTAGAGCCAATCGCACCTGGATGAAGCCCAAAAAGCCTGCGGTTATAAAACCATACCAATACCATACCAATACCACCACCATTAGTCGCTCGCTCGCTCACTGGCCCCCTTTAATCGTTGTCCAAGTGAATTTCCTTCTAACACAATTATATGGCTGGCAGCATGTCCATCAAGTTCGCGATTTAGAAAATTCTAATGGACGCACGTTAGTCTCTGATGGACCTGGTGGAGCTCGCCAGAGCGAGCTGGGCGAATGGTGCTATGGTCGATCCCCTCCTGCTGCTCATCAACGTCACCGCAGCCACCACTCATTTGACCATCAGAGACCTAAAACTTGTGGGGAATTATGCAGAAAATGAGAAACCAGACCCAGAGTAGCCGTCCAGCCGGCTTCGGTTCTGGATTTGAACTTATAACTGTTATTGGTGGCAGCAGCGAACAGCCAGCAGCGGCACTATATACCTACAGCAAGTTCACGCATGAAGAGCTCTCCATACCATCAGCATCCCCGCGCTCCATATCATCACTTAGGTGGCCAGGCTGAACTGACTTTGACAAAAATCTCACAGATTTGCTGGCATCTCTCATAGATGCATCGTGCAGCGCAACACACTGGAATTTTGTTGGTCGTTTTGCTCCCTATCGGTAGAGCATTTAGACGACAGATATCAAAGTTTGGAGTCCATGGCAATAGACAGGCAGCGACAGAGTTAGTGATGGTATCGGTGCGGTGCAGCGGCAACATGGCGGTGACTGGGGTGGTGGTGGCATATTAGGTGTCCGAATGTGCGAGACCTTCACGGTTTGTATCCGATTCGGAGAAAGATTCCGTGATGCCTTCCAAACGAGTTCTGGTCTGCTATGCATTTAGTTTTTTTGTTTTATTATTTTTTCTAAGTATCTTCGAATCGTTAGAAGCCAAGCCAACACGTTCTGGATTGGATGGCAGCTAACAGCTCACAGCTCTCATGATCTGTTTGCAGATCGTGTGTGGTTTGTCATGTGTGTGTATGCCAATGTATTTGTTTGGCATTATAATCGCGTCGTCGTATAGTGGCAATGCATTCAGGAAGAAAACATCTGAGTAGTTGGTTGGGGTCGCGTCGCTAATTGTTGCAACGGTGCAGTGCGCTGTGATGCGGGGTTTCTTTGAGTTGGTAGCCATCGTAATCACATCACCACCACCGACCGGTAGTGGCAATATCTTCTCGAATTCTCGCGCACCCAAATATGGGGAAGTGGATTTTATTGCACCATCGCATCATTTCCAGGCTGAAGAATGCTGTGTGGCGGTTAATTTTATAGGTATTATCTTTTGTGACATATCAGCCGTCAGTTTGGCAGTAGCCGTAAAGGCGTCAGATAGTGTTGAAACTGAAATAAGTACCTACTCGTTGAGAAGTCGAAGGGGCTCTTTAAAGTATTTGATAAATGATTCCGTCGTATAGAAGACTGCGTAAAATGTTAGGATATCGCAATAAACTTTGAACCTTAAATGGTTTTAAGAAATATTTACGGTAGGAAGCAATTTGTGGATTAAAAGTAATTTGTAGTCAATCTTTTCTTGTTTGTTAAACGAGTTGGTTTAGTATGCTTAGCTTCCTGTTTTTTATCGACAGCTATTCCGTTGAAAGGTTCTAATTAAGTATCACGTTAATTACAATTATTCGTATTGTTCTTACACATGTAAGCCTTTTTAAGGACATTTTCAAGGTAGAAAAGAGTGTCGGTGGAAGAAGAAACATTTTCCACTACGATATTTGATGAATTCTTTGACAGTTATTTCCTTGGAGTTCGTAAAAATGTCCGATTACGATGGAGTTTGTGATAGGGCTTACTATTTTGGTTGGGTATTGTTTAATCACCCGTGTACATAAGGTAAGGTTAGGTTATAGGTGATGATGTGGAAAGCCACACCATCTGACTCGGATCTCAATAAATCCATTGCTTGCATTCCCCGAAAGAAGAAACTAAGGGTATGAGGAGGGGTGGGGGAGAGGAATTTTAGATATGGGAGGCCTCCCTGAACCATCCTTAAATCTGAGTGAATTTTAAAATGTTTTTCAGTGGCAAGATTGAGATGTCCCCCAAGGGCTTCTTTTCTGGTTCTGGCTAATCTGAGGCATTCAAAAAAGAAAGTGATATGAGCCCTCTTCCGCCTCTTGATCCTGACACCCTCTACATAAGTCAGATGTGCAGATGCCCATTCTGCTCATGTGGGTACCCATCGAGTTGTGGGCCGTTAGGATTCCAACTAGTAGGGATAAATGAGGTCTGGCCATAGATTTCTTCAAACCCCACAAGTGTCGATTGATGACCATCTGACCACTGCGGCCTCAAGAAAGCTCTGATGAATTCTACTCTTTTCTTCCTCCGAGTGATCGGTTTGGCTCGGGTCTAGAGATGACCCGGTTTTGACCAGTTCATCTGCTATTTTGTTTCCATAAATATCACTGTGTCCTGGGACCCATCGAAGGGTAACTGCGTTTTTTGGGCAGAGTACTCTTAGCTCGTTACGGCAACGATCCACCAGTTTGGACTTTGTGATGATTGAGGAAATAGCTTTAAACGCCGCCTGGCTGTCTATGAAGATGTCAATATTTATATTGGCTAATTCACAAGTGGCAAGATGTTTTGCTGCTTTGCAAACT
Source organism: Melangyna quadrimaculata (assembly GCA_949320155.1). Taxonomy (NCBI): domain Eukaryota; kingdom Metazoa; phylum Arthropoda; class Insecta; order Diptera; family Syrphidae; genus Melangyna; species Melangyna quadrimaculata. Next base: position 184,663,890 of record OX439485.1, read on the forward strand.
GCAAGCACTTCTGCTTGGAAGCGACTGCGGAGCTCTGGAAGTTTTATCGGTCTGTTGAAAGGTGGATTGTCTGAATGGATGCCTGACCCGACACCCTCGTTTGTTTTGGAACGGTCCGTAAAGACCGAAACATGATTTTTATTTAGGACCCGGTTTTCTTTCCAGAGTTCCCTTGTTGGGATATCTGTTAGCGCCACTGGGCTGAAATCTATGTGCGGTGTAGAATAGTCTGTTTGAATGTCTATGTCAGTGAAGTTCGTTATAGTTCTATGACCGTAGTGGCTACTTTTCCAATTATTGCACTGTTTAAGTCTTATAGCACTTTTTGCTGCCAACTCTTTTGTAAACAAATCGAGTGGGGCAAATTGAGTGAAAAGGACGTTTCTAGGGCTGCGGTTGGTGTAGTTCTTATGGCACTGGTTGTGCCAATACACGCTAGTCTTTGAATTTTGGTCATGGTTTTTAGATTGGTTTCCTTTTCTAGAGCTGGCCACCAGACCAAGCAGGCTTACGTTACATGTACTGTTTTTTCCTCTTTGTAACTTAAAGAGAAACTGTTAATCCAAAATAAAACCACAAAAAGTCACTTTATAAAATTCTGTGAAGCATCTGGCACCTTGAACGACGTTAAATCAAATTCCAAAAGATCAAAACATGTACTGTATAGTGAACTTAAATCGTTTTATTATTTACTCATGTTTTTCCACACTTCCCGCCATGTATCAAAGTCAATATATCAATTTTTTCGCAATTTTGCAAACCAAACGACTCGCAAGTTGGCCCTTTTTAACACTCAAGCAATGGTCGGTATTTAATTTACTATACTTATTTCCGTTCCTTTCAAAAAAATCACTTTCAAGGAATATTTACAAAAAAAGACGAAACCTACGATCAACAACCATCAGACAAGTTAGTGAAGTTATAATCCCACAGGTATTACCACCATCGCCAATTTCAATATGTTCGCATTGCTCGCGGCCATTTGTCTTTGAACTTCGCAGCCAATTTAGTGTCTTTTTTTTGTCCGTGTTCTTCAGCAAATAGGTTCTATGAATACCATCATCCGAAACTACAACAACAACGTTTGGTGTTCCTTCAACAAAGTTGCACATATACAGCCTACGACCAAAACATAAACCACTTTACAGCACGTTCGATTGCGGTCTACATGATGGAATTAAGTTTGAGATTGCGGTGGAGGCCAAGAGCCAACAACTACTACCAACAGACAAAACAACAAAAGTCAGGCAGCGCGCGACGGACAAAAGAAGAACTTGCGGCACGACATTTCTATATATTCTTTTGCTGTGCGCGGTGTCAAAGTTCGCCGACACGGTGGACAAATAAACGACTAGTTTGCTTTTCTTCCCAGAAAAAACGTCGGTTGGTCGTCTTCTTCTTCTTCTGGTTATGTAGTGTCGCAGCAACAAGCTGGCGTTATCTCTTCCTATTACATTCCCTATTCTAGTAGTTGATGCGATGTATAGAGACGGACTACGAAAGGAACGCTGCGGAAGGATTATGTTGCTAAGTAATCTATGCTTGCCAGAATTAAGTAACAAGCCTCAGCCGCCTTTTCTCCTCGATCTTCTTCTGCGTGCGGTCTCAAGCATCTCCGGGTTTGCAAAAGGAACTTGATTAATGTTCACTCGCCTGCGCCTGGCTTGTGAAATCTTACGCTTGCTGTTAGATGAAATTTTTGCGCAAAAAAGCTATCTAAGGGCATAGAAAAACTTGAACAAATAGTGAACAGAAAAAAAAAAATTAACAAACAAACCAACAAACAAACAACAAAAAATCTTCATCTCCATGAGATGGTGTGAAACAGGAGAAAGATAAATCGCAGTGTCAGGATAGATGGTGTGACCATAAGGAACGCCTACGCTAGGGCTACCTTTTCCGGTTTCGTGTGGTTTGTTTAACTTTAATTGGAGGTGTTTTCTTCTTTGGCAAACGAAACGAAAAGACACACAAGACAAGCCATCCGACTGATACAAAGTTGCTGTGATGTGATTAATGCGCTTACTCGTATAGCAATATTGTATGTTAGAAGTTGTTTGGGGCTTAGGTGGTACGTATTGTAAAGGTCTCTTGGATGTTATTTACACATCATTAGGGGTTTCCAAGAGAAATATATGTATGTTGTGGGAAATAAAATGTCTTGAGAGGTAAACAAAATTCAATTAACTCCTTAAATACTCTAAGGGCCAGGTTGCTCACAGCTTTAATCTATAATCCATGATTATTGCAACTGGTTAATCGTCGAATGCTTTTTTTTAGCCAAAACTGAGTTATGAGTCTTGAAAATAACTAATCTGCCGATTTTGCTTGATAAGCGCTATCTTATTAGAAGAAATTTAACAAATTGGCCCTTAGCCCAGGATTTCAGCGACGAGATTAAAGTTAAGTGAAACCTAAATCAATAAATTCGAGGATCTGGAAAGAACACTTCTCCAAACTGCTTAACGGCGAATACAGCCAAGATACCGCTAGGAGGCAGAACACTCGATTCAACCTGGACGATGATGGCCAACAGTTCCGTCCACTCGACCTAGCCGAAGTGCGGCTGGCGATATCCAAACTTAAGTCCTACAAGGCTGCTGGTGCGGATGGCCTACCAGCCGAAGGCCGAACTATTCAAATCAGCGGGAGATGAATTGGTTAGGAGCATACACCAGTTCATCTACAAAATTTGGTCGGGTGAAATTATGCCTTATACGCTTAAAACCTTTTGTCAACGATCTAATCGGCCCCTATCAGTGTGGTTTTTCGGCCAGGCAAGTTAACCATCGATCAAATGTTCACACTCCGACAGATTTTAGAAAAAAAAAAAACAGAAATTCCAGATCGATACACACCACCTCTTTATCGAATGATCGCGTGAAAAGGGACGAATTATAAAGAGCTAAACTCGTCCGCTTGTGCAGGATGACCATGGAGAAATCTCGCTGATCCGTCAAAATCAGTAAGAACACCACCGAATCCTTTAATGTTGAGAAAGGATTGAGGCAAGGCAACGCGTTATCATGTAAGCTATTTAACATTGTTCTTGAAGCAATTGTACGCAACGTTGTTTGCGTATGCAGATGACATAGACATTGTCGGCAGAACGAAACGAGCTGTGGCAGGCGCATTTGCGAGCATTGAATAGGAGGCTGCAAAAGTGGGATTGACCGTTAATGAGGACAAGATAAAGTATATGCGGTCATCGAGAAAGGATTCTCAACATCGTCGACTCGGGCAAAATATCAGGATGGACAGGTTAGTCTTCGAAATTGTCAAGGACTTTGTCTAACTGGGCTCCACTATTACCTCACAAAATGACATCAGTGCAGAGATTACATGAAGATTTACTCTTGCCAACCGCTGTTTCTTTGGTCTAAGAAGGCATTTAAGTAGTAAAGCCCTCTCTAAGAGAACCAATGAGACTTTATACAAGACCCTAATCATCCAGGTCCTGCTCTATGGGACAGAAGCATGAACACTGAAAAAATTGGATGAAAATCTGCTAGGGTGCTTTAAGAGGAAGATTCTTCGTGTGATTTTCGGTCCGGTGTGTATCGAAGGAGTGTGGAGGAGAAGATTTAACGACGAGTTATACGAGACATACAGCGAAGTTGACCTGATCAAGCAGCTGAAAATACAGCGGCTGTGATGGCTAATGCACGTGGAGCGTATGGACAGCAACGCACCTGTCCGACGAGTCTTCGAATCCAACCCCGATGGTGTATGCAGTAGAGGAAGAACCCATTACAGGTGGCGCGAACAAGTAGAGGAAGACATCAACTAACTCAGTGTGCGCAACTGGAAGCGGCTAGCTAGGGACAGAGCTGTCTGGAGGTAATTTTAGTTGAAGCCGAAGCCCATCCTGGGCTATGAGCGCCATCTAAAGTAAGTAAGTTTATTAAATTGGTGTCCATCGGAATCGATTGTCTATTTGAATGCAGCCAACAAAATTATTTTCCCACCCTTTGGTCAAAAGTTATTCAACATTTCGTTTTTTACAGCAAAACTTCCAAAACCAATAAACTCATCTACCGCCCTAAATGATAACTTAAGTTGTCCACCAAAAATAATCGTTTGTCCACCTTCAGATCAATAAAATAGTAACCTCACCATCTGCTACTCCTTTGACATACATTTTCGCCCGCAGAGACCCCCAGCGCAGCGGCGGAATAATCAAATTAAAACAAAACAAAAATTGCCTTTAAGCATAAAAATGTCAACATAGATCTTAAGTGTGGTGCAATTATTATTCACTTCGTCCTCGTCGTCTTTCCGTCACAATTCATTGATTTCGGTGCTTGAATTCAACCTCATCCCGTCCTCTTCCCTATACTATGGCGGCGTTGTCATTTTTGTCTCCAATGCGGTGGCGGGCGGTGGTGCTGAGACTGAAACTATGAATCTGAGTCTGTAGGAATAAAGTTGATGGAAACCCACGTGCGGAGGATTGGCTAATTCCATTAATTTTTGTCGGCTTCGTTTGCATGAAAAGATTCAACGCGTTTTTTATTCATCTTTTGATCGACCACCACTGATGGAGAGCTTCAAAGTCTCATGTTATGAATCGGAAGTCACCTTCTTCCCGTCTTCGGTCGGTGCTGAATCACGGCCAGCGGCAGTGTTGTCAGTCGTCGCCTTCGTTGTTTGTGTCGTCGCAGGTGTATCTTTTTTTGTGATTTCTGACAACGATGAATGCAATAAAAACGACTGATGCGATCACTACCGGAACTTGAGGTAGCTTATTGGAGAATCTATACAAGTTAACTACCTATACTTAGTAGTTTTGCTGTGCGGTCTTGGTTGACAGACAGCCTGAGACGACGGAATCTTGACATAATCTTATAATTTGCATATTTAACAAGATGTTTTGTTGTTCGGATTCAGAGTTTTAGTTTTGCATTCTTTGCTGTCTTTGCTTTTTGTATAAAATATGGTTGGTGTTCTTTATGTTGAAGAGGTTTATTAAGCTTTGAAATAACAAGCCGCCTTCTATTGTTTATATAGAGTCGATGGTGTGCGACTGTGTAAAATAAAACAAATAGCAAAGAATTTCAAAGACAAGCTCGAGGAAGCTATCAAAGAAGACAAAATCGTCACCAACTTGGGCAAAAATGAACAACTGCAAATTTTTAGAAGTCTTATCATCATGACTTTGAATTTATGTCTTCGAATGAACTCTCTCGATGTGTTTTCGGACGTTCCTTCTGAAACTATTTTTTTTTTAAATACTGTTGTTTGCAAAATTCAGAAGGGAGGCACGGCTTCTTTGTCAGAAGAACGTCGTAAAAGCTCGAGATATAGATACACACTTTCATCATTTATCAAAATCGACCACTTTTATTAAAAACTTCTAGAACCAACAAAGGCCTCCTTCTCGATCTCTCCGAAGCTTTTACTTTCAATCCAACCACTCGTAGTTTTTTTTTTTTGTTTTATTCATACTAGAACCATATACCTATAGAAGACGCAGTATTTCCCCTGACATCGAAAGTGCTAACTAAAACATCTTTGTGTATTTATAATTATCATATATGATGTGTATTTTTATTCGTAGTTATCATCCAGCTCAGAGATACCACCAGAGCTGACAATTTGCTAGGTGTTCATCCGATTAGAATCAGCAGAGCCTTCTGGGTTGGCATGAGAACAGAGCGCTTGCTTGCAACGACAAAAAAAGTTATGGTAAAATTAACATCTTAATTGCCACATGCAACCAAAGGCCTTTTTATTTTAATAATTAAGTCTCCCGCACCTGCGCCAACACTAAAAATACCCATCGCTCGACCTCATTCTGTCAGCTTGTGTGGCATCTTAATAAATATGCTAATTATCGGGATTGTGTGTTTGGTTTGTTTTGGTTGGAAGTGAGCCAATACATGCCGGAACTCTCTAGGCCGCCATCAAAAACACAGAGCATCTCATCAATGTCTGTGATGTCTGATGCTTGATGCCAGTGGCAGAGCTCTCTGTGCTGAAGTTAATCGCTTCTCTTGGCACCACCCACTTTGCTGCTGCGGCTGCCCCATTGCATTGGACTGACCGAGGTCTCAGTCTTAGTCTCCAGCATCGAAGAAGAAGTTTAAAATTATTTGCGGTTGGTAATTAGAAACTGCGCAGATGAGTCGATAAGTCGCGTCAAGCCTAAAGCTTTTTTGTGTTGATTTTTTGCTGTCTAAACATCAATACATACATGGCGTTTGGTAGAATAAGAGAACTTTGGATCAAGTCACAAGATGCATTTGTTCAGGACAGGTATGGGAATTATCGACGCCTTTTATGCCCTAAATTGGAGGCTGAATAACATACTAAGTACCTATACATTTTAGTTTCCGAGACTTACTGGGCATTAGGTATATTTTCAAAGGGTGATTTGCATAAAATAATGATATCGCAGGCGGGTCTGTTTTTGGAGTGCTAAATCAGAATCTGAGGACTGGGGCGATCTTCCTTTTCTTCCATCGATAGTCTAGCGAAATTATATTTTTAGCAGGGAACTAAATTTGTGGTCAAGAGGGCAGTTATACTTTGTATTTGCTTTCATTTTTGATAAGAAATATTTTCAAGAAAACGATGCCTTCGTACAAGATAATCCAATCGATGTAAAGGGTGATTTTTAAAGAGCTTGAGAAAAAAAAACGCATAAAATTTGCAAAATCTCATCGATTCTTTATTTGAAACGTTAGATTGGTTCATGACATTTACTTTTTGAAGATAATTTCATTTAAATGTTGACCGCGGCTGCGTCTTAGGTGGTCCATTCGGAAAGTCCAATTTTGGGTAACTTTTTCGAGCATTTCGGCCGGAATAGCCCGAATTTCTTCGGAAATGTTGTCTTCCAAAGCTGGAATAGTTGCTGGCTTATTTGTGTAGACTTTAGACTTGACGTAGCCCCACAAAAAATAGTCTAAAGGCGTCAAATCGCATGATCTTGGTGGCCAACTTACCGGTCCATTCCTTGAGATGAATTGTTCTCCGAAGTTTTCCCTCAAAATGGCCATAGAATCGCGAGCTGTGTGGCATGTAGCGCCATCTTGTTGAAACCACATGTCAACCAAGTTCAGTTCTTCCATTTTTGGCAACAAAAAGTTTGTTAGCATTGAACGATAGCGATCGCCATTCACCGTAACGTTGCGTCCAACAGCATCTTTGAAAAAATACGGTCCAATGATTCCACCAGCGTACAAACCACACCAAACAGTGCATTTTTCGGGATGCATGGGCAGTTCTTGAACGGCTTCTGGTTGCTCTTCACTCCAAATGCGGCAATTTTGTTTATTTACGTAGCCATTCAACCAGAAATGAGCCTCATCGCTGAACAAAATTTGTCGATAAAAAAGCGGATTTTCTGCCAACTTTTCTAGGGCCCATTCACTGAAAATTCGACGTTGTGGCAGATCGTTCGGCTTCAGTTCTTGCACGAGCTGTATTTTATACGGTTTTACACCAAGATCTTTGCGTAAAATCTTCCATGTGGTCGAATAACACAAACCCAATTGCTGCGAACGGCGACGAATCGACATTTCACGGTCTTCAGCAACACTCTCAGAAACAGACGCAATATTCTCTTCTGTACGCACTGTACGCATTCGTGTGGTTGGTTTAATGTCCAATAAAGTAAACTGAGTGCGAAACTTGGTCACAATCGCATTAATTGTTTGCTCACTTGGTCGATTATGTAGACCATAAATCGGACGTAAAGCGCGAAACACATTTCGAACCGAACACTGATTTTGGTAATAAAATTCAATGATTTGCAAGCGTTGCTCGTTAGTAAGTCTATTCATGATGAAATGTCAAAGCATACTGAGCATCTTTCTCTTTGACACCATGTCTGAAATCCCGCGTGATCTGTCAAATACTAATGCATGAAAATCCTAACCTCAAAAAAATCACCCGTTATAACTCTATTCCTTTATAATCTCCAACCCACTTTTATCATCACTTCCCAAATATGTAAGTAAGTCCAGTACTCAGTTCAACCCGTTTGATTATGGTTGTTTTTCTTGTGCAGGGCTAATGCTGTGCACATTTTTTTTTTTCTTTATTTTGAAATACGAGGGTGTGCTTGCTTGAAGTTCAACGGGTGCTACCTGCAGAATAATATAAAAGTTCACCCAACAGCCATCTACATTCAACCGCAGATACAATCACGGAAGTGAAATGGTGCGCGCTTGCTCGCCTATTTCAACAGAATAATAAAAACATTTAGCAGAACGTTCCATAAAATGTATTCACATCCAGAAAAGACCACTACATCGAAAACTGGAAGAAGAAAAAAAACAACAAGGGGAGTTCCTTGTATACCTATGCCTCGACTATGTGGTTCCCATGACGTTTACTTTGATGGTCACTTTGAATTTGCTTTCCATCTCAAGCTAAACTCCTTGAGAGCAATGCCCGATGGAGCGTGTTTACAACCAGCCTCACAACAACGTCTCTATGACGATGACGAAAATAACGATGACGACGTCGACCTCAGCATCATTAGAAATGGTCTCTTCGTGCTGTTTTTGGTTCGGGCCAATGCTTTGGCGCTGCACTAGGGTATCTCCCTCCCACAGTCATAGTCACTGACGAACTAGTGCACCAAGAAGAATTGCAACTGATTGCCCCAGGTTCCCATTTGATGGTCATTTGATGCTGCATCATCAGCATCTTTTGCATTCGTCCTCGCCATACCATCAACATCCAGCTAAAAATTGTGTGTTGCCTGCCATTATAATTCTGATGTCGTGGTTACTTTTCCCCACTAACTGATGCTGTGGCTATAGTGAGTGGCTGCATCTTGGAAAGGAGGAAATCCATCTCACTCTTTATGAAGAACACTAATTTGACCATATGTTCACATGCGATGTTCAAGGAGCGAGTGTGCTTGTGCGCAGTGTGCACACACTGCAATAATGGAAATTTATCTAATTACATGGCCGTGTAAACAAGTCGGAATGATAGCACGTTCCTTTGGCACTGACTTTTCATAATGGCAACAACATCTCTTAGCACGACTATCACGCGGTGGTCCTGATTTAAATTATATCCTCATTTTTTTTTGTGCTCGACCCCTGGGTTGAGAATGTGTTATAGAATCAAAACAAAAAAAAAAAACAAAATAAACATGGCGTAGGTGTAGATTTAGGTTGCGCGCACCTAGCACTAAGAACCGTTTTAAGTACTTTGTTAAAGTAACACTTAAAAAAGTTAATGGCATTAGCACGACTATTATATGGTAAGAGAGTGATGTTTTGAGTCAAATGGTGCACCAGTATAAGGATGATCTGCAGAAAGATTTTCACAAACGGTGCGGTGCGGCCGGTGGCGTTAAGAAAGCTCATAATGTTTTGAGAAAGTTTTAATACGAACTCAAGATGACTGTGTACTTGGTTCGGTTATTGTCATCAGGAGTTTGCTGCTGTTAGCAATAACCTTTGAATATGAAAAACGGATGATATCAAATCAGAGCTAAGGTTCCGCTAGTGTCAATTATATATCGGCAGAATCAAATCAGCAGTCTTCCTAACTATTAGACCAGCGGGGCGGGTACCATCCCCGGGTGGCAAAATATCAGCCAGTAATACACCCCTGGTCTCCGGAACAGCTAAAACCACAGTAGGTTAAATCAAACAACGGACATCAAATCGGGGGGAATCACGCCCATAGTGGCTTTTGGAAATTCAAGGAAAGCCAAGGAAACTTATGTACCTGTGCTCTGTTACGTGCTTTTCGTGTTCTAGCTGAGGTTTCATTCAGTGATCCCGGCTGATTGTCCTGAAGAAAGTGATTGAACTTTAGTGTGCCTTGATTCGCTGTTAGAACAGCAGACTATCGCACTGGTGGAGTGGTGGATCGGCGGGTATTATGTATCGGCAGTATCAAATCAGCTGTCCTCCTTACTATTAGAGCAGCGGGGCGGGTACCACCCCTGGGTGATAAAATATCAGCCAGTAATACACCCCTGGTAGCTCTGGAACAGCTTAAACATCAGTAGGTTAAATCTAACAACGGACTTCAGATCAGGGGGAATCAAGCCCATAGTGGCTTTTGGAAATTCAGGGAAAGCCAAGGAAACTTATGTACCTGTGCTCTGTTACGTGCTTTTCGTGTTCTAGCTGAGGTGTTATTCGGTGATCCCGGCTGATTGTCCTGAAGAAAGTGATTGAACTTTAGTGTGCCTTGATTCGCTGTTAGAACAGCAGACTTTCGCACTGGTGGAGTGGTGGATCGGCGGGTATTATGTATCGGCAGTATCAAATCAGCTGTCCTCCTTACTATTAGAGCAGCGGGCGGGAACCACCCCTGGGGGATAAAATATCAGCCAGTAATAGACCCCTGGTAGCTCTGGAACAGCTTAAACATTAGTAGGTTAAATCTAACAACGGGCATCAGATCAGGGGAATCCACGCCCAAAGTGGCTTTTGGAAATTCAGGGAAAGCCACCGGTAGATCAGCAGGTATCTAAAACCCTGGTAGAAATTTGGACTATTATTTGTTAGAATATATTTACTTGCTATTCTCACTACTTAGTTCAAGACACCCCGCCTTGGAGGAAGAGTCGTCAACAAGACTTGTGGGCCAATTTGTTTGGTCTGAATAACGCCTCCACCTCTTTTTGAGGTGATATCTTTGATACCTCCTCAAGTGTTTGTTGCGTTATGCAATGGAATAATATCAGTGCCTTATAAGGTGCTATTAATGTACTACCACTTCTTCCTTCTCTTAGTTTCGTATTCAGTTGCGCCAAAATACATATACTCTTAAAATTAAATAATCGCTATTCGCTAACATCTTTTGTAGACGAACTGCGGCTTCCAAATTATTGTAGTGATAATCTTCCAAGTTATGCATCGACATATATAAAACTATACTGTACTGACTTGAAATTGGAGCAAAACAGTCGAAGTTCTTGATCTGTGTACATAAGTGCAGAAGGAATTGTTTTTCCACACCAAAAATAGCATTCCGATAGCAGTTTTTGTGTGTTTCACTGTCAGACGCGAAGATGCCTCGCAGTTAGGGAAAGTTTTGAATTTGTTTAAGAAATTGCACCGTGAAGTGCTTATTTGGGCGAATGAACTTGAAAGGCCAAGGGATTGTGTATTGGAGATATACATAAGTGGATTTAACTTTCAGGTTTCAATTAACCTGGTGACCGTCTAAAACTCTGTGTCCAAGCAAACAGATGGCAATAGCTTAGTTTGTTAAAATGTTGAATGTATCGGATGTCATTGTTCTTTTAACTCCTCCGATTCCCTTCGAGAGTGCTGTGTGGATAACATAATAGCTTATTATCACCAAGAAGCGGTGAATTCTACTTTAGACCTTTAAAGCTTCTAACAATTAACCGTTTTGTTGAATGCGGTAAATCACACTTTCGTAGATAGCTTTAATATCAAGAATGATTTTTCCAGGAATACGTTCATTGTGCAAGGTTCAAATCAGAGCTTAGGTTCCGCTAGTGTCAATTATGTATCGGCAGTATCAAATCAGCAGTCTTCCTAACTATTAAAGCAGCGGGGGTACCATCCCCGGGTGGCAAAATATCAGCCAGTAATACACCCCTGGTCTCAGGAACAGCTAAAACCACAGTAGGTTAAATCAAACAACGGACATCAGATCAGGGGGAATCACGCCCATAGTGGAAATTCAGGGAAAGCCAAGGAAACTTATGTACCTGTGCTCTGTTACGTGCTTTTCGTGTTCTAGCTGAGGTTTCATTCAGTGATCCCGGCTGATTGTCCTGAAGAAAGTGATTGAACTTTAGTGTGCCTTGATTCGCTGTTAGAACAGCAGACTTTCGCACTGGTGGAGTGGTGGATCGGCGGGCATTATGTATCGGCAGTATCAAATCAGCTGTCCTCCTTACTATTAGAGCAGCGGGGCGGGTACCACCCCTGGGTGATAAAATATCAGCCAGTAATAATCCCCTGGTAGCTCTGGAACAGCTTAAACATAAGTAGGTTAAATCTAACAACGGACATCAGATCAGGGGGAATCCACGCCCAAAGTGGCTTTGGAAATTCAGGGAAAGCCACCGGTAGATCAGCAGGTATCTTAAACCCTGGTAGAGATTTGGACTATTATTTGTTAGAATATATTTACTTGCTATTCTCACTACTTAGTTCAAGACATCCCGCCTTGGGGGAAGAGTCGTCAACAATACTTGTGAGCCAATTTGTTCGGTCTGAATAACGCCTCCACCTCTGTTTGAGGTGATATCTTCGATACCTCCTCAAGTGTTTGTTGCGTTATGCAATCAGTGCCTTATAAGGGGCTATTAATGCACTACCACTTCTTCCTTCTCTTAGTTTCGTATTCAGTTGCGCCAAAATACATATATACGTACTCTTAAAATTAAGTAATCGCTATTCGCTAACATCTTTTGTAGACAAACTGCGGCTTCCAAATTATTGTAGTGATAATCTTCCAAGTTATATGCATCCACATCTATAAAACTATACTGTACTGACTTGACATTGGAGCAAAACAGTCGCAGTTCTTGACCGATGTACATAAGTGCAGAAGGAATTGATTTTTCACACCAAAAATAGCATTCCGATAGCAGTTTTTGTGTGTTTCACTGTCAGACGAGAAGATGTTTCGCAGTTAGGGAAAGTTTTGAATTTGTTTAAGATCTTGCACCATAAAGAGCTTATTTGGTCGAATGAACTTGAAAGGCCAAAGGCTTGTGTATTGGAGATATAAGTGGATTTAACTTTCAGGTTTCGATTAACCTGGTGACCGTCTAAAACTCTGTGTCCAAGCAAACAGATGGCAATAGCTTAGTTTGTTAAAATGTTTAATGTATCGGATGTCATTGTTCTTTTAACTCCTCCGATTCCCTTCGAGAGTGCTGTGTGGATAACATAATAGCTTATTATCACCAAGAAGCGGTGAATTCTACTTTAGACCTTTAAAGCTTCTAACAATTAACCGTTTTGTTGAATGCGGTAAATCACACTTTCGTAGATAGCTTTAATATCAAGAATGATTTTTCCAGGAATACGTTTATTGTGCAAGGCTTTCAAAATAAACTCCGAATTTTTGTCGAAAACCTTCTTCAAATCAGTGAAAGAGCACTTGAAGTAAATACCTGTATTGGATGCGTTTCTCTGTAATGTTACGAAAGGTGTTTATACAGTTGACCCACGAGGATAGTGGAAAGTCTACTTGTTCAACATCGAGGGTTGATTCGATATATTCTTTGATCATTTCAGGATTGTCTTCACTTATATTTTGCCACTTCCGTCAGAACGCAAATCCCTCGATAATTTTAGCAATTAATCTGAATCAGAATGCCCTTTTTGGGAGGTTATAATTGGTATAAAACGGTAAGTTATACTATTAATGCCCATTTTTGAAAGCCGATAGCTGACTTGAATTAGCTTTGAGACCCTTGAACCTTTGATTTGATAAATACAGGAAATATAACAGATGACAAGGATTATCCAGGGTTCTAGATCATTAAGTTTGGAGGCAGCATTTAAGTAGACAGGGGATATTAATCGGTATAAGCTTTGAAGGACTATTTCTGCAATGAGTTTTTGCTTACCAAGCCAATTTATAAGCTTGAAATGCTTAACTTGAAGAAAAGTTTGACCAGTGCAGAATATCCTGGTTATCAATTATAATAAAAAAACACTTTCAAGCTGCGTTTTTTAAGTCTTACCTTTTGACTGACTAGACTATATGTTGTCTCTAATAAAATAAATAATATTTTATTTATCCCAATGGGGCTTGTCTGGACCTTAAAGAAAAAATAAAAATGTTCAACCTCTTATCTGAAGACATTATTTAAGAATTTTAAATGGTTCCAAGAAAGGATAAACTTTAACATGAAATTACATACTCCTTCTAAATCGTTATGGACAACACAGTCCTAGACTTTATGCTCTATAAGACCATAAACTACATTCTTCACCTCGTTAAATTTTATGTTTGATGTTTTCCTTAACAATCTTACAACATCTTTAGGTACGAGTATACCTATGTATGTTTTTTGTTTCTCAATTTAAATTAAAAATAGAATCAAAATGGACTTGTTGAATTCCAAAAGGCAAAATGATCAAAAGCAAAAACAAAAAGACTACAAAACAATGGATACGTCTGAGTATACACTTTTTTTCTTTTTTTTTACAAAAGATATAACAATATCGCATCTGAGATCACATGTCAGTTCTGTCAGCAATAAATCATTAATCGTGATAGAATGATGTCATGTGTGTTAAATGGGATATTGGAGCCCTTTATTGCATATACTTCTTACCAATAGCATACCGTAACTACGATTCTTTATGAAAGATGTTCGGGGTCTGCTGCCTTAACTAGGGCATTATAAATCTTTTATAATTCCTTCTTGGAATCAAAAAATTCATAGTCTAGCAGGAATAACTTGAGGTTGCTACGGCGATGGTGGTGGGGTGGCTCGGCGGGGAGCATAAAAGTTTTGTTTTTATTTGTTCCTTCAAATTAACCATGAAATAGAGGTTCTGAAAAGCTGGACCTAAGACTATGGGCACCTTTTGTTCAAGTTTTGTCGAATAAATTTATGATGACCTCGGACTGCAAACTTTTGGAATTATTACGAATTAGAGGACAATTAATAGGATGATGCTTTTATGAGTCAAAAAATTGTCTTTCATTTCCTTCTGTTTCCTTTTAACTAGCACCGTGCATTCCATTTAAAAAACCTTAGGTCTTACAGGCATATAGTTAAAATTTTTATGTATATAAAATGAAATTGTGCCATATTTTTTAAGTTACAATAAATAGGATGTATCAAAAGGTGGAGATACTCTTTGAGACTGAGGTTAAGAAATCCACTCCCCATAATAATTACATTAACAAATTGATAAATTTTAATTCCAAAAATCTAACACTCTCTCTAGCAAGGAAATGATTAATTTTAAAAATATTTCAAAGGTCATTTATCAGTATTATATTATGTGGATCCGTTGTCTTAATGATTTTTCTACCCCTTCAGCTTTGTTTTTGTTTTGTTATTTTTGTTTGTATCTCAAGCCTTAGGATTTCCGCTTGCTCGATTACCATGACTTCATGTTTGGAAGCATTAAGATTTTTTTTTATTTTTGTACATTAAACTCTTTACGGATCGATGGGATTTTTGCATTTTTTTGTTTGTCTATCTAAGATTTAATTTCTTAAGAATGATTTTGTAACCAACAACGTAACGCAAAAAAGAATAAATCTTAATTTCACACTTTGCCACCTCTGAGTGTCTTTCTAACAAAAAAGTATTTGTAGCAATGATCGCAGGGATGACAGTTTTAATACAAAAGTAGTAGATTGGATTTAGTAGTATTTTTTTTTTCTTAATTTATTTTTAAATAGAAATATTGCTAAATGCTCTTAAATAATCTCGAATTTTTTTTAAAGCTTATCGATTATTTGCTTAAATGTCCGTAAAGCACTCCTATTATATAATTCGGTCATTCTCATTATATAATCAAAAAAAATGAGTCTGGGGTCGACCCACACTTGTAGCTTCCCATTGGTGCACCTTAGTGGTGGGTGGTAGAGTATATATTACATAATTATATATTATATGGTGTAATAACTTTGGGTTTTTGGATAATCAGTATATAGGTAGGTATAGATATAGAGATTCAGGGCAAACTGTGACATTACCTATATTTTATACTTTTTTTCCTAACTCTTCTCGGTATAGAGGTATTAATTATTTAAGCCAATTATTTCAACACAGACTATTGCCTAAAAAAATACCAAAAATCAGGGGAGTGTACCTACTTTTCGATTTTCGATTTTTAAGGAGATTTTGATGGTAAGAATTTTTCGAATTAAAACATTTTTGAAAATTTTTTTCTTGAAACATTTTTATTTTTAGCTTTTTAAAGGGTGTTCTTAAAAATCTCAAAATTACACAACATTTAGGTGGTATAGATATATATTTTTGGTGGAATTTTGAAGCCGATATCATTGTTTGTTTTTCAAAATATTTGAGTTGAAAAAAATTTGTTAAGAATTTTTAATAGTTTTTGTTCCAGTTTTTTTGCTCTAAAAAAAAACTGTTCATTGAATTTTTTTTTTAAAATTATCAGTTGTTGACTACGTCATTATATGAAAAAAAAAAAATAGACTGGGTTCGGAATCTTTATTTGTTCTTCAAATATTTGAGACGAAAATTTTTTAACTATTTTTCTTAGTTCAAAAAAAAAAGTGTCTGTTGAATTTTTTTTTTAATATTTAACAATTTGGTATTGTGTAATTATATTTAAATTAAAATTAGTCTGAAGGGAATATCTTATTCCGTTCTCGAGATATTCCAGATAAATGACATTTAACAGCTCCTTTTTAAATTGCTGTAGTAGGTAAGTTTATTGAATTTGTTAGAAAACCTTTTCAGGACGTTATGACAATATTATCTGTAAAATAAAATTCACCCGAGGTCGATATATTTATTCATTCTCGAGATATGGTGGACGAAAAAAGTACACCGAACGTACGTACATACACATACAGACATCTTGCTAAAAACGACGAATTCTGATTCTAGAGCCCTCAAAACGTGAAGATATGTCAAAATTTTCAATTCGACAAATCGCACCAATTACAATAACTTCCAATGGGAAGTTAAAAAAGTAAAAAGTAACAATTTCAAAATATAAATGTACAATTTAAATTTAAGTTTTTAGACGAAATCCAATTGTGGAATAAAACATTCTTAATGATTTTTGTCTCAAATGCTTTTGCAATCATTTCTCTATCCGAAAAGCATTTAAATCTATTTGACTTGTTTGTTATAGGTACAAATTAATAATTAGCGACCCTGCTTGTTTTTCTCGTTAATGTTCATTATCAAGATCTCATTGAAGTTGAGTTCGAGTTCTAAAGTGAGAATTGTGAATGTGTAATTAATTTCTAACATCAATGCAAGCTCTAACTGTTATAACATCATCATACATTATAAGAAAGGAATAAAACTCCACAGCTAACAAAACATCATTCTCTCTAATAGCATTGAGTGTTTATTAAAATGAACGGTGAAAAATAATTTAGTGAAATTAAGTTGTAAAACATTCTTTGCGCGGTGTTTTTTTTTTTTCTCTTTTTAAATTTGTCTTTGATTGATTTGAAAGTAATTTCAAAGAGGAAGAAGATTTTGCAAAAATTTTAATGGAACCCACATCATTACCTTGGCGAGAAAAAATAATAATAAGCAATAAACAAATCAACAGCAGTCATAAAAATATACAAAGAAGGTCCGTCCGTTAATGACATAGCATAGTTTTTTTTTTTTTTCGAATTTAATGGAAACAAAAGAGTTGAAGTAAGAACTTTTTTGTTAATAAACGATAGTTGATTTGATAGACAGAAATTTGAAAATAGAAAGGCAATGACGATGCAGTTTTTTTTCTTTTTGCAATTTTGTTTGCAAATATAAATGATTGAGGAATTTTATTTAGTTGAAGAAACTTTTGGAGAAAAAATGTGGTTTCAAATTAAAACCAATACATTGGAGCAAACATACGCAATATGAATCGATAGCTCAAAGCGTAAAAAAACATAATATTTTTATTTTTGTTTACCTATATAATACGGAAGTGAAGTTAATACGTTAACGCTCCCGATCATGAGATCACAAAATAAAATAATCTCCCATATAAAATAATTTAAATTAAAAAATTCCTTGCGCAATCCTTGTTTGGTGTCTAAAAAATCAGTTAGTATTTACTTTTTTATTTGTAGCCAAATATTTTTTTTTTGATCTACAAAAAATTATAAATAAGGCCTAAAGTAATCATTTAAACCTAATCGAATTATTTAAATAGGCATAACTCCCACCTTCCACAGTGATGTATAGATTTTGCAAAATTGTGAAATTATATTTATTTCAGGCTATGAACAGTAAAAGTTCAATAGTGATTTTTTAAGGCAAGTTGGTTAATTTGTCTGAATGGACTGGACTTAGAATGCTATAAGAAAACGAATTAGCAAGAAGACCTGAGAGTAGGTACGCTTTTATATTTATCTATTTTTCTATCGTCGTTCGTTATGGCATCATTGATTTTAAAATGAACTTCTTGTCCCTTATGTCTGTTTGTCTGTGTGGCTGTGCATCCTGATGTACGCATCGACCTAGAGCTTAACGGTTGGATTTGCTTCAAATTTGGTGCGAAGTGTTTTTATGTGATTCCCTTAGAGGAGAAAATTGGTTTTATCAGGTTTTCTCGAAAACGGCTCCAACGATTTTGATTACATGTACATGTCATCTTTAGACCAGTTCTAATAATACTGCATACCATGTTCTTAGCAAAAAAATACGAATAATGGAAATAAAAATATATTTTTTTTATTGATTTTTTTTTAAATTTTTTTATACTTATTAAGGTATATTCCCGCATATCTCGTCATTGGCTTAGTTCATTTGATCATTATTTTACGATACAGTACTTCTTAATTAGCCAACAAATATTCCGGTTAAAATGTGTGTAAATAATTTCTTTTACGAACAAATTAAATCGAAGAAAAAATTATTTTTTTTTTTTTATTTTAAACTTTTTTCAAAATTTAATTGTGTTAAATTAAAAAAAAAGGTTAAAATTGCTATTTTAACATGTTTTGTATTATTTTTTCGTCAACGATATAAGAATATTAGTAAACCATCACTATATCTACACTATGAATGTCTAGCTCCAACTTAGTTGTTAGGTACGAAAGATGGTTCGTGTGATCCAGGCGTGCATATTTTTTTATTTACGATATAGGTACTATCACCATGGGCCAATTTTTGGATTCGTTAAAAAAAATCGAACTTAAGATAATAATTTTCCCTAGAATTACTATGATAGAGAGCAGAAGTCAGTCTATCTGTCTGTCGATCTGTACTTCTGTACCTCGAACTGCAGCCTAAACCACTGAAGCTATTTTCTTCCAACTTTGGACTTAAGATTTTTAGGTGACTTCCTAGAGGAGAAATTGAAATTTGTGTAGCTCCAAAAATAACAGTTCCTGCCATACAACCAAAAACCAAAAATTAATTTACCTATTTCAAAAACGGCTCTAACGATTTTGTTTAAAAACTACATATTCCTTAAACAAATGTAATGCATACATTTTTTGGTAGAAAATATTATTTAAACAATTATTAACGGTATCTGTCATAGAATCGATATTTTTAAATTTCTGTTAGGAGAAGTAAATTATTTTAAACAATTTTGTACATAAAAATTTCCAAAAAAAATATTTTTGTGGTTTAAAAAAAAAAATATTAACATTTTTTTTTTGAAAATTCAATATCTTGAAAATGGACACTTTATTTTTTTTTTAATTTTATGTGAAATGCATTTTAATATAAACTTAAATTTGGCATACCAAATTTTATTTTTTTAAGTGTTCAAAAAATTTTATATATACAAAATTAATTTTTCAGAAAACCGCATATTTGTAAAAAAAAATCACATGGCAGATATTTTAAATATATTTAAGCAAATATTTGAACAAATTTATAAAAAAATATATGCATAAATAAAATATATTTAAACTTTTTATTTATGTACCACTCAATATTATAACTTTTTACGACATATTTATATTATATTATGCAAGTTAGTGAGATGCAGTCGTGCAGTTTATTTTCTATCGTCGTTCTTTGGTAAAAATTCATCGAGAATCACGTCTAAAAGTCTATTAAATAGCAAATGTGTGTTCTTATTTATAGTATAAATCACCAGAAATTAAATTATCATATTCATCATAAATCAGATTATATTAATAATAATCTTCTTTTCATCGTCTTTTATTGTCTTCTCTGGTGTTCTAATGAACAAATTTAATTTAATAAGTAATTTATAACGCGAATGCCACAATTACAGATAATGTTATATATGTCTTCGGCTTAGGCAAAGAAGAGAGGAATCTATAATTCTCTTTTAGCTCGTTGGAAAGAATTAAAATAAGAAAAAGTCTTGACTGTAAACTAATGTTAAACAATGGTTTGTTGTAATTAAAGAACTGTTTGTTACTGAATTAACAACATTTGAAGAGAATACAATTAATTTCATAAAATAGATTGAAAGATAATTGCACTGAGTTAAAAATCAATATTTAATATAAAATCAAAAAATAATTTATTTTGATTAATGTTTTTGTAAAACGAAACAAAATCCTTTAGGAAATTACAACGGAAAAGGATAAATCAAAGAAAAATTGAATTATTTAGCATCTTTTTGATTTTCTCGAAAAAGATTTAGTTGATTCTTTTCTAATTCTTAATAAAGAGGATCATAACATGAAATTACTTCAATTGCCTAAAAACTCAAGGATACATTTTAATTTATTACTTAAACTTTTACTACATTTTCTGTAAAACAAACTTATCTAAATAGAAAACCGTTAAAATAAATCTAGACAGAAAAAGCAATATTGATAATACTTTGGCATTGAACTGGAAACCATCATAGCATAATAGTTTCCTTCACTTTTTGTGTAATGATTTCTCGCATTGCCCTCTAGGTAATCGTGATGGCGCGCGCGCACATTTCGCACGATGTAATTTATACCAACAAAGTTAAACTTTTATTAGTTTAGCGTTAGACATAGGTTATAGGATAGAGTGCTATAGTAGACGCTCTATCGATCTTATATACCAGAAGAACCATAACCAGAACACAAGGTGATTAAGATTCACTGCTGTCGATTATATAACCTGGACACATTTGTCTTATTCAGACTATTAGAGTAGCGATGTTCTTTTGCAGCACAGCTACTGGGCATAAGAGATTCCATCGAGAAGAAGAAGAGACGAGACGTGTTTTGAGTGCATTATGTAGCACAAGCACCACTGCAGTTTTAATATTTAAAATGCATCTATTCTCAGGTAAATGCGCAAAAACAAAGAAGTAAGTGTTGATTGGCTTTTGAACAATTCGATAAGAATCTACTCGTGCACGCGCACGTTTGTCGGGGCAGAATGAAACCACTGTAAATTTCCAACGAGGTAGCACAGACGCAACAACAAAACCAACACAAAAAGTGTTCAGTGACCCTTTCGCGAGTTAATGTAACTGTTATTTGATTTGTTCTACAAAAAAAAAACTGCTGCAAATTCAAATGTCGTCAAACCATGGTGCAATGGGAACAGAAAAGCGTCATCTTGCCGTCTTTCAGGAAACACTTTTTTTTACGAAGCAAATATTTCAAGATATGGCCTATAAAATAGAAAGAGAAATACTTTCGAAATTATTACTTGACTGTAAGCCTTACGATTTGAGGGATTTTGTTTAATATTTTAGGAGATGTGATTTGTTCCTTAATCCTAGTACGCCAAACGAAAAGTCCTAGACAAAACTCACATGACGAAATAAGTAACGAAAAATTTCGTTGAACGATTGTACCAGATTGTTTTGAGGAGTCTCCACTCTCTTTTCGCGAATAATTAATTTCTCCGAGCCCGGACATTTAATTCTGTGCGGAAAACTAATTTTTGGGTTTGTTCGTTTTCTCATTAGTTATTTCTTTAATTAAAACATGGTGTTTTTTTAGATTTAATCATTTGCAATTCTCCGTTAACATTTTTTTCGTAAGGATTTCATTGCCCTGTTGACTGCAGGAGATCACCGAAAAATTTCATTTCGCGTAGTAGACTTTACATATCACAGATGCAAATCGAGTTGAAAAAGCGAATCGAGACAAAATCCTGAATACAAAATTACAAAAAAAAGAAAAAAAAAATACAGGGTTGCCAGATATATTTTGAAAATCCTAAAATATGTGTTGATGGCATAATCGCCGCCCCTATAACTATACGCCTTACAACTGATCAGAGTAGAAAACAGTATCTATCTCAAAATAGGGTTGCCATCCTTTATTCTGAAATAATAAAAAAAAAACTCGCTAAATAACAGCAGAAACTAAAAGACGACTTATCCTTAAAATCGTTCAAATTTTACGCTCTCAATTTTTACAAATCCTCACACTAATCTTAATCTTGAAATCAACTTCATCAAATTCATCATCCATGATGGAATCAGGGTTTTATGATCGAAAAAAATAAACTAAGAATGAAGTTGCATTTGATGACGAATATACTTACTGATATTTCTTTGCCGTTTCTTCTTCAAAGCATACTGAATGCAAATTGACCACCTTATCGATAAATTTCCTTGAAATGTTTTATGTCCCATCAGTGGGCCCTCATGATGGTATCTTGCCTACGAACTTACACTCTCTCTCTCTCTCCAGGGAAGCAATTGAATACAAAATCCCACCTCTAAGCGTATCCCAAAAAGGTGTTAAACTTCTCTCGCCAAAACACTCTTCGTTTTTTTTTTTTTTTTGTTGCAACAAACTATGTCAGGTTGACTTGAAATACTACCGCAATCATACACAAAATCCGCAAGCACACGACGATAATCCTTATGAAGTCCCCTTGGGCCCAGCAGGGCGGATAATTGTCTTGCTCTTGCTACAAACCAAACCAAAGTCCCTTGCATCACTTTTGCATGTTTGTAGCTCTACCTATTGGTCTGTTGCATTATTTATATATTTCATGCCATCGGTATTTGCTAAGGACACAAACCAACAAAAACAACTACAAAAAAATAAAAACTGATAGAGTCGCACCATGAAAGGAAGTTTTGTAATGGCCATATACACCGAGTGCTCCACTATCATCGACTCTTGGATGGCACCATCATTCTTTCATCTAAGAGTTA
This sequence comes from Melangyna quadrimaculata, assembly GCA_949320155.1. Lineage (NCBI taxonomy): Eukaryota > Metazoa > Arthropoda > Insecta > Diptera > Syrphidae > Melangyna > Melangyna quadrimaculata. The sequence goes on from OX439485.1 coordinate 184,686,581, forward strand.
TCTGAAGCTCTCTGGTACAGTGAAATCTCTCATTGCGAACAGCTCTATTAGCCCCAAAGCTGCAGAGATAACTGCCAAAATTGTATCACTCGACTTTTACTACGAAAATTGGATGATCTTCCAGCAATCGACTTGCAATCGACAAAGCAGGCAATTTTGGTTGATTTTTTTCTTGAATTTTCCAATTTATTCAAAATTGAGTCTTAACGCTTTTATATCTAGAAGTTTGAATAACAAATGAGGTATCAAAATATTTATCGTGTTGTTGATTTAAGAAATATAGAAAATTCAAATTAATCGATACGCGAACCTAAGGGTTAGGTGTCGATAACTGGAAGCACTTTAAAACTGCAACTTCTTATGCATACCGGTAATTTAGAAGTTCAAACTTATCACCAAAAATCGAAATCAGTAATAACTATCATTTGTGAAAATTTCAAGCTTCTAAGCTCCTTAAAAAGATAAAATTTAAAACCACACAAATTCAAATGATCGGTGCATGATTTTTAAAGTTTTAAGTTTTAAAATGGTACTCTGTCGTTTAAGAGAGATTCGACTGTGCATTAACGCGCATCATCATCTTAGAATTCCCCTAGCAACTTTCGCAAAAGCAGTTGGTTCCAAATCGTGCTCAGAATATCGATTTCAAATCAGTCTGATGATGAAGAATCCAAGCCATGTGTTGTGCATGATTTGGTTGTGTTGTGGTGCTTGGTGGTGGTTGGATATCGGTAAGAGTGAAAATTCTTTTGCGCTTGCGCGCGCCCGTGTGATGTATTGAAGAATGTTATTTCGCGCGCCGCTGTGCTCCCGATGAGGCCAAAAACTGGCCCCAAAACTCCACAGGGAGAATTATATTATTTCTATACTCCTATAAGAAAGCAAAAGAACTACATCAGGCTGGGCGCTGGCTGAAGTTATGGGGGGAAAAAAAGGCGAGCTATAACTTGGTTGAGTTATAGCGCCCAAGAGTGGATTCTGGATTTGATGGTGTTTTGAGTTTGGAGGACCGTTTGTGGTGTGTGCGCGCGGACTTTTGCCCGAACAAGGCCGCTCGACTGTAATGAGGGCTCTTTGTTTGATTTATTGCCGCAATTGCTGTTGGTTGAAATTGGTTCTCTCTGTGTTTGGCAGAAAAGAAGACGGCGACATGGCAAGTTATTTCTGTGCCACTATCTAAATATATGGACAGTCGTTAGACTAAAGATACGTAGAAGATGGATGCATTGGATGGGTATTTCTTTCTGTTGCTGAGTTTACTTTCTTTTTAGACCGCTCGACTTGACGTTAGCTAATTTTCTCGTTTAAGTGATCGATGTTTCGGTGATCTATGTTATAGGAGATCCTTATGTGAAGTGAAGTAATATTGGCATAGGCCTGTGCTGTGTGATGGTTGGATGAAGGAAGGTTGACTTTGAGTGTCAATCAGGACTGAGGCAAAATTGGAAGATTTGTTTTATGTTGGCGGCGCTGCCCGGCGGCGACAGAAAAACTAAGACAATTTCTGATTTATTTATAAATGGAAAATCAATGTGGTACCTAAGTGGTACACGTCTTCGTACGATTTATAAAAACAAAATATGACAGGCTTTTGTTGGTTGTGTTCATATGTAGTAGCCCGTAGCGTAATGGTTAGTGCGATGGACTGTCACGCTGGAGATCTGGGTTCACTTCCCAGCCTCGTCCACCTAAAAACTAAAAAGTTTTATTTCAGGGCTACTGCCTCTTGTGAGGAATTGACAAATCCTCCAAGAGTATTACTTGTCACGAATAAGTGCTTCTTGTCTACCCGTTCGGATTCGGCATAAAATTGTATGTCCCTTCCATTCCTGTCGACACACGCACACAAGAATGGTATGGAGTTATTAGTCACTAGGCCCTGGTTCTTCACGAGCCGTTTCACCACCAAATTTATTTTTATTTATTTATTTTCTTATGACAACGATCACATTGGACTCAAATCGCACGATTCATTTCGACGTCTCTTTTATCTATCCCAGGTCAACCTAATAGTGAAAACGAGCTAAGCAAGTAAGGCTGAAAGGGGTTGGCTTAGTTATTACTTGGCACTTTGCCCTCTATTCTTTTAGCTTCGCACTCTAAACTTCGCATTACGCACTTAATATTTCTCACTTCGTATTCACGCACCAACACACCGCACTTCATATTCGCCGATCCTGACTTCGCATTCCGCTTCAGTGAAGGTATGTCCCTCTCCTCTATCTGGTGACTTCCCAGATATATGTGCCTTTGATGCGCAAGTGCCTTGCATTTGCCTAATATGTGGTTAGGTGTTTCCTCCTGGATGTTGCAGAATCTACAAGTTACACTGCTCACTATTCACTAAGCCGAGAATACTGAGGTGTCTCTTTAGTTTGCAGTTTCCAGTGAGTAGACCCGTGAGTATATTATTGTTAGGCTGTTCCTGCTGAGATTTATCCAGGTTTTGTAGCGTTCTTGGTTGTAGTTCCCAAGTATAAGTTTGGCTTGCCTCAGTTTTGGGAGTTCTTTTCAAATTTTGGATCTTTTTGCGCCCTCTTCTGGTTTGATCTTGTTTTTGATCACATTTTCACCTAAGCCGCAATAGGGCTCAGGCTCCGTTAGGGGGGTTGTTGCTCCTGTTTTGGCTAGAGATTCTGCCTCCTCATTACCATCGATACCACGTGGCCTGGTACCCAATAGAGTAAGACATTGCTGTTTTTGCCCAGTTCATTTAACCTCCGCAAGCATTCCCATACCAATTTTCAGCTAATGACATAGGAGCTTAAAGCGCGGCTTGGATATCTGACACAATGGCAATGCTCCGATTTCGGTAGTTTCTCTCAAGATTACGTTCTGCGCATTTACCTATGGAGTTTGCTTCCGCCTGGAAAATGCTTGTGGACTGTTCGATCTGTATAGATAGTTTGGTTCTTGGCCCAAATATACCCGCCCATTCCCTTCAGATGTTCTTGATCCATCAGTATATCATTTGATGGCGTTTGGTTTAAGATTGTAATTCGTTGTTTCGCCTACCCACTCTGCCTTGCTACATAACTCTGTTTGAATTTTTTTTTTCAAAGTTATATATTTTAATCCCTTGGAATGTCAAGAAGGTTTGTTACTGTGGACCTGGAGATGGAGATGCATTGCCTTTCTATGTTACCTATGCATTTTCCGATCCCTGTTTTCTCCTTGGAAAATCTCATGATTGCTCCCTGAGCAGTACTATCTATGACCACGTATAGTGGTGTTAGGTGAAGGATAACCACCATTGCTGCTGTAGGGCAAGTTCTCATTCCTCCAGTAATGCATATGCATGCATGCGAGCCGTTGGATTTTTTCTAGGACATTCCTAGTTGTTTGTAGTTCGGTTCTTTTGTGCCATGCAACTGCACCATAGGTAATGATGGGCCTTACCATCACGGTGTACATCCATCTTAGGATATTTGGTTTGCAACTCCATTATTTGCCTGCAAGTCTCATACATATAATAAGAGCTTTTGTGGCTTTCCCGACAGCTATTTCTAAGTGTTTTGTCCAAAGAAGTTTGCTATCAAGTGTGATACGTAGGTATCTTTGTTTCAATGACTTTACCAGCTACAAATAGGTTTCATTCGTGGCAGAATCCTTTTGTTGGTAAATGGTACGATAGTCGTTTTTGCAGGGTTAATATTTAGTCCTACAGATTGATACCATTTTAAAAAAATGTCCTTAACTGACGTTGTTTAAAATTTAATTACCTAGAGACCAACTTAATAATTTTTCGTCTAAGATTGACAGTTATCCATATAATCGGAAAATTATAATTATTAATTTTTTTTTTGTAACGATCAGAATCATAATATCCGGATTATTTGAAAACTATTAATCTAAGACTGAACAATTAGACGGTAATCAAAAAATTTTATTGAAATGTTGGTCTAAGGCCTAAGATTTTCATCTGTAGGTACAAGTATTAAACTACAGTCGACCCCACGCAAATGAAAGAAAATTTGTTTTAGTTAGGCTCGTTTCATACACATTCGGTTTCATTCGGTTCGGTCTCTATTCGGCTTGTAGTAAGCTGTGCCTGATATGTGTGAAACGATAAATCGGTGCTCTACGGTTTCTATTAGGTTTTTATTTTTGCCGTTTCACACATATCAGGCACAGCTTAATACAAACCGAATAGAGACCGAACCGAATGAAACAGAATGTGTGTGAAACGAGCATTAAGCAGAGTTTTCGATTAACCGATCCTACGGTAACTAAAACTTGTTTCGACGTAGTAAAATTATTATTTCAGATCTCATTTTTGCACTTAAGCGGTGTGCAGTTAAATGTAGACGACTGTAGTTATTTTTGTTTCAAAGTAAAAATATTTTTTTTTTTTTTTTTTAATTCTAAATTTTTAAATTCAACTGTAATTCAGGATTTATAATTTTATATCAACAACCATATATGTATGTATGTATATATATGTATGTAGGTGGAGAGATCATCAGCAGCAGCGTTCACTATAAGTCTCGTACAATGACTCCAATCCAATTAATCAGTCGCAGGTCTTTAATGGATCACATTTATAAATCAAAATGATTGATATGTAATGCGTTCCGTATGCGTGAAACGTCTTCTCTGACAATTTTTTTTTTTCAGCGACACCAAAAATGGGATTCTTATTTAGCAAACTGCGGGGTTCTGAACTTGGTTTTTAATTAATTACCGTGAAGTATAATAGTTGTCCAGAGTTCTGCTTGATGGTTTCTTTTTTAACTTTTTTGTTTGTTTTATGAAAATTTTTTTTAAGTAGATCCGGATTGAGTTATTAATATGAAAGTTTGAATAAATGTGTCGGGATTTCATGAACTTGAACTTGACACTTAAATTGCTTGCAGAAAACCTGTCTTTTAAGTAAAGTATAAATGTACTTGGTAATGAAAGATGATACAAACAGGTTAAATAATGTTAGCGCCATGAACAGGAGATTCTATTTCACATTATGATTGAAGGCAAATAATTGTTGGTTTGTTTTTGTTGTGCCTGACCATCATCGATACATAATTTGCATAAAAAACCATATTTTTATAATAAATTAATTATTATTACTGCGATCATTATTCATCAGAGAGAATCTTGAGAATGATTTGTGATTGGTTTGCAACACAACTGCAATGAAATTTAAACCTTGACATCTTATTCGTGAGTTTTTTTTTTTTCGTATTAGTTTTTAATTTTAACAAAAACATCAAACAAACAATTAAGCACACCTAAGGGCTAATTAGACACAATTAATAGATTATCTTGGCCTGGAATGAATACCATTTATATACGAAAAAAAAGTAGTTGTTCATCACTTTTATTATAATCTACGAACGAATTGTTTTCGGGTCATAAAGCAAATGCGGTGTTGTTTAGAGTTACGCTTGAAATTTTTGTTATTTTATGTTTTAAGTAATAATTGTTGATGTTTTTTCTTTCTTAAATAATAAAACAGTTGAATTCAATTCAATGCATCATAAATTCAATTAATTTCTTAACCCAGGTTTAAAATTATTGTTTCTGAATTTGTGAAGTAAAAGTTTAAAAATGATGTTAAAAGTAATAAAAATTGTGTAGTTTTAAATTTGTTTATCAAAGAGGAATATCTGATGTTAAAAGTGTTAATAAAAAACAGTTGTATTGTTTTGATACTTTTAAAGATGAACTCACCGTGAAAATAATCACATACATAGACGCATATATAATCAGTTTCTTGTAAAAAATTGCATGGTTAAGTTTCAAAATTTGAATCATTATCTGGTCTTTACATTTTAACCCAGTGTTTCCCAACGTGGGGCCCTCGCCCCACAGTGGGGGCAATTCGATATTATAGGAGTTTTTTGAAGAGTGGAAATGAAATTCTCTAACAGAGAGAAAATCTGCCGAAAAAGTTTGGAACGGTTTCAACAAATTCTGCCACTTCACAAAAATATTCTTTAAATTTTGTTTTTTTTTTCTTTTAGTTAAGTGCGTACTAAAGGGATTTTGGTTGCCCTTAAAATGTTTAAGTAGTAGCCCGTAGCGTAATGGTTAGTGCGTTCGACTGTCACGTCTGAGGTCTGGGATCGTTTCCCAGCCTCGTCCACCTAAAAACTAAAAAGTTTTTTTTCAGAGCTACTGCCTCTTGCGAGGAATTGACAAATCCTCCAAGAGTATCACTTGTCACGAACAAGTGCTTGTCGTCTAGCCGTTCGGATTCGGCATAAAATTGTAGGTCCCTTCCATTCCTGTCGAAAGGCGCACACAGGAATGGTTGCGAGTTTTAGTCACTAGGCCCTGGCTCTTCATGAGCCGTTGTGCCACCCGATTTATTTTTTTTTTTAAATTTTTTACAAAAGAGAACGTCAAAAAAATCCAAATTTTACTACTTCTCTCCCTTTCTACCTATCAAGTGGGAGGGAGACAAATTTCAGAGAAGTCAAAAATAGTCGGAAGAGTCAGTCCAATGTGAACACAGTCCTTGGGCGAAATTTGTCAGGAGGGGAAATTGTTTTACTGTTTCGTGAGCGCTCTCTTCTGCCCAAAACTACCTAATTTGTGAGGTGTGGAACAGGATTTTGGTAAAAAATTTTGCCAATTGGCAGTTTTGGTCAAGGTTGGGAACAGACCTTGTTTGTTACAAACTTCCCTCAATGACACTTGATGACAAATAATATAAATTAGTTGTTTTCTTTAACGTTGATTTATCAGCCTGGTTGTCAGCATTTACCACAGGTGCTTACGCAACAATGTTCGCTGGAATACTTAAAATTTGCTGCTGTCCACGATGAACGTTCCCCTTTTGTATTTTATGCAGATTCGAAAACGAAACATAAATCTCATTACCATGCAGATTTGAACTATGTGCTTTCAAAGTTTATTAAAGACACATTTTGAAAAAAGAAATCTATTTACTGTTCAACATGAAAATATTTCTTATTTGAGTTTCATAAACTGCATTATACGTTTTGAAAATTAACTTACTGCTCACTTATTTTCTATGAATTTCAGATTTCGATACTAAAAACTGTTCAGGTATCTAGATAAAATGTTATGGCCAGTCTAAATTTGACGGTAACAAGATAGACTCTAAGCTCATTAGGTACCTAACCCTAGGGCCAGGGGGACATGTGGATTTTTGAAAGGTTCTGGTGGGACATAGCTGAGAAAAGGTTGGGAAACACTGTTTTAACCTACTAAAATTCCTCCTCTAAAAAGAATGCGAATTTTGTACTTCAGTAGCCTAAAAAAAAAATTGTGTGAGTGTCGGGACTCAAAGGGAGGATGTGTAAACAAGGCATTCTTAACTCGCAGTTGGTTGCTTGGTATTAGAAAAAACTGCCCTTACCACATTACCGACAAATATATCCAGTAAACAAAATGGTGCGGAACGGATATGTAATGCCGTATCCGACTATCTTACTTCCAATTTTACCCATACCGAGAGTTAAGATGTCTACACATCAAAATATAACCCAAGCAACATAAACTTTATTCTATCATAAGCTGTGTTTTATTATCTTTTATCGGGATCTGGATCTAAGTCTGGATTAACTTTTACACGTAATACAAAAACAATTTGGGATCTTGCTTTCTATCTGGATCTATTTCAAGATCCAAGAATTAGTTTTAATTTTCAAAACCAGGTGACCATTTTGATTCGTAAATCAACACTGTGAAAAAAACAAGATCCAAAAAACACTTACTTCAACTACTTTTCCATTTTTATTTTTTGTTTACATGTCAAAATTGAAAACGTCAAAGAACTCAGGAATACCACAATAGAAATATAAAATTTTTGTGGGATCTGAATCGTTTTATTATCACAGGATGATCCATATGGATCTTGATGGATAATAAAACGCGGCTATATTTCCTAAACAATGCAAATGAGGATTAATAATATTTTTATAATTTTTGTTAAGTTTATTTGTATACAATTATTGGTTATGTATTTCTAGACAGGCGAACAAATTGTAGGTCTTTTTAATAACAAATGAAATAATCTTTCTCTAGAGTTCATATAATTTAAAATATTTCATGTTATTATAACCGAGAATTTTCTCTACTTGCCGGTACTTTTTAAACACCATACATTCTGATGTCATTTTCACAAAAAGATTTTATCTTTCAAAACCAAAAAAAGAAATGCATGAATTGTTTTAACATGTATAAATAACTACGATAAAAATGTTCTTTCAATGTTATTTCTTATGATTGCTTTGTGAGTGGGTGTAAGATGATTTAGTGAATGAGCTTTTTTTTAAAAAAAAAAACAAATATTAAAATGACTGCCATCACTTGGCAAACAAATCATAAATCATTGTCTTAACTTTCTGTTGGGAAATCAGAAAAATCATTGATGAATAACTTGTCATAAATCTTTTTAATTAGAAACTAACTCATTCCAAGAGTTAGTAGACAAAAAAACAAAGCAATCAGAAAAAAATAATTACAGATATTTTTTAACTGAACGGATATAGTTTAAACATGAAATAATAAACTAAAAACATAGTTTTGCAAAGAAGGAGCCTTGGAGAATTCATGGTAAAAACACATCGTTTGTATGTTGAATATTATTGAATGTAATTATTTGTATGCTGATTTTGTGGGTTGAAAGGGGCAAAATCCAGACTTATACTATTTCCTCGAAAACCAAAAGTGTTTGTACCAGAAATGTCTGAACATAAATTTTAAATTATTAAATTATTCACATAAATATTTATAAGAACACTTTTTTCATTAGATAGATTTAAAGATAAACGTGCGACATTCTGTTAATTTCCATTGTGTTAAGCTCACATTTTCGTAAAATCTGTTACTCTAACGAACAAATTTTTTTAATATTTTGTGTACAGAATTCCACAAGCCACAATTTTACCGTGACATTTAGTTTTCAAAAAAAAACACTAATGGGTTTCGAGGAAATTGCAAGAAAATCAATACAAATAATAATGATCCATTTAAGCGGATTCTTCTTAGTTTTATGAGAAAGTTTTTTTTCATTTACTTTTTAATATTTCAAAAATTAAAAACCTTAGAAGTATATTATATTTTTGTTGACGAAAGTTTTTTGCGGTTAAATGGTTTTAATTTCGCAACTTGCAACTAGATTTTGCGACGGAGTATTTCAAAATTCTGTATGATCAAAATTCTGTATGATCAAAATTCTGTATGATCAAAATTCTGTTTGAATTTTTTTTGCATATACTGTATGACCAAAATTCGGTATTTCAGAATTCTGCATTTCAAAATTATGTATGTCCATAATTAATCATAATTCCGTACACCCAAAATGCTGTATGTTTAAAATTCTGTTTTTAAAAATTCTCTTTATGCCCAAATTCAGTATTTTAAAGAAGAATTTGCATAACAAATTTATTTTATGCAAATTAATTTATAAATTTGTATTATAAAAAAATAAAGAAAAATAATTGCACATAACTGCCGTAAAATAGCATTAGTTAGCATTAAACTAAGTGTATTCCGTTCAATAGGAAATGTTAGTCAAATCAGGTCTCTTTCTCAAAATACGTCGAATTTTTGCTTCATTTTTTTTAATGTGATCCAATTCTTGCCACCAATTTCTTGCCACCTGCCCGTTTGCGAAATCATACCCGTTTTTAAAATCACTTAACCATATTCTGAAAGTCGTATTCGACTACAGACGTACATATATGTCTGTCAAAGTCATATATCCAACTTCACTTCTATACCAATATTCAGAAACGCACAACATCGCTTACGACTGTTCATATTTTATCATTATTCCGAATCTATTATAAGGTCTGTTAAACGAATCTGTTCGGAACATAAAAGAACAGAAAAGATCAGAAAAGTACAAGATTGTGTGTTCCATGAGTAAAAACCTTACACTAAACTGTTCTTCTGTCACTTTGTGTTCCATGAAGTTTTTTAGAACAGATTAGAACAATATGTTGTGCACCTACTTTTTTAGGTGGGTAGTAGCCCGTGGCGTAATGGTTAGTGCGTTCGACTGTCACGCTGGAGGTCTGGGTTCACTTCCCAGCATCGTCGACCTAAAAACTAAAAAGTTTTTTTTCAGGGCTACTGCCTCTTGCGAGGAATTGACATATCCTCCAAGAGTATCACTTGTCATGAATGATGCTTCTCGTCTAGGTAGTAAGCTTATTGGAAGTAAAAATATTATCACTGATAGACTCTTTCAATAGTTCGCGTATAAAAATGTCGGCAATATTTGAAGAAATATCCACATATTAAAAAAAAAAAATTAAAATTCTTAATTTATTCCAACCAAATTAAATTAAATTTGACACCCCTTCACAGCTAATCGGAAACTGTAGGGCTGGCAACGAGACCAGACTCTGCGAGACTCGTTAAAATCGAAAATTTTCAGTCTCGTCTCCGAAAAATCTAATTTCCGGACAACCTGTTGATTATTAGAACGAAATATTTTCGATTATAGTTTGAATATGTGCAGAGGAAAATAAATATTTAACTGAAATTGTATTTTTTAATTTATTAGACTTTTTGTAAATTTCGGTCCAAATGTAAAGTCTCGTCTCGGTTGCTCAAAAAAGGCAGTCTCGTCTCGGTCTCGTCATGCGAGACCGATATCGAGACCGAGACTTTTCTCGTCTCGTAGCCAGCCCAACATGCACAAAATGTGCTGCACTTTTTTCTTCTAACTTTTTCTTACAATTTGTGCTGTTCTGTGATGTCCTGTCTTGTTCTAATCTAGATATTTTTCATATTGAACAAACCTTTTAATCCAAATTGAAGTCGTATGTATTTGTGATGATTATGACTCGTGCGAAATTTTTTAAACGAGATTTATATGTTTTTCGATATAAATGGACAAAAACCTTGTTATGCATGTTGTTAACTTTTTTAATATTGCTTCTATTTGTTTAATAAACCTTTTTTCTTCCAACCACAAACTGTTCCACCAGGCCAGGCCTCAACGTTGTTTTGCATTCTTTGAATACTTCGGTTATTTTTATTGAATTTTCAAAGACAGAACAAAACTCAGCTTGAGGTCTTTCCAGTAGGCATATCAGTTTTTTTAAACCAGGCCCCCAGTTTCAAAATATTATAATCTTAAAATTTACTACGCACAGAAGGGGGATAGTACGATAACTTGGGCGCCGAAAATTGGTAACGTATTTTTGTAGAAGGGTCAAATACAAGCATTTTGTACTATGGGAGGGGGTCTCTCTCGCCCCGTTTAGGAGGTAGGGGCGATTTTCGATAAAAACGACTTAAATGGAAAAAGAAATATTAAAAAGCAACGACAATACTTAAAATACAAAACAGTAAGCCAGAGGTCTGATCTTTAATCCTACATTCAAATTAAATTACTTTTTGTCAAAGTTTTCAAAAAATTTGCATTCAAACTCAAAGTTTTGATAAAAAAACGCAAAAAGGAATGATTGGATCAATTTTGCTCAAAATTTTAAAATGGAAAACTAAATTTTCTGTTTGTGGTCAATGCTCATATCAATTCTCAATCGAGCACAGAAACCCGAAAGCTTTTATGTCCTCTAGAAAATTGAAAATTACTAGAAGTACTTACTACTTTTCATACATTTACATTTATCACATGTAGCTTAGAAACAGAGAATACATATCAAAGTTCCTTAAATGCAAACGAAATTTGGCATACACAGAACCTCGCACATACCCCAAAATGCTATAGTGAGCACAAGCAGGGGAAAACTAGAAGACATAAAATCATTTTGTTTTCGGTTTCTGATTAAGAATTAATATGATCAACGATTTCTAAAAAAAAAAATATATAATATATTATCTCTAAGTTTTAAAAAATTACACTTTAAACATTTTTTTTATGTTTTTTTCCCAAGTTTTGAGTTTGAAAGTAATTTTTTCAAAAATTACAAAAATTACGATAGATTTCACTTGATTTAAAAACTGGCTAATAAAACAGAGTGTTGGCTTTCAAAAAAGATATAATACTCAATTGTAGGTATTACCGTTATTTTTCAATTATTTTTTTTTTCCATTTTAGTACTTTTTTCATTAAATTGCCCCTCCCGCCTAAACGGGGGGAGATAGATCCCCCCCCACCCATAGTAAACAATGTTTGTATTTGACCCTTCTACAAAAATCCGTTATCAATTGTCGGCGCCCAAGTTATCGTACTCGTGCCCACAGAAGCATAGTATTGACTAATTTTACGGCAGCAACAAAAGCCAAGCTCTTTATAAAAAACTAAAGTGCGCACGTTTTTACATTATTAAAAAGTTTTTCTTTTTAAATACAGAATTTTGAAAAACAGCATTTTGAAATACAGTTTTTTGCTCATACAAAATTTTGAGCGTACAGAATTTTCTTCATACATAATTTTGTGTAACCAGAATTTTGAAAATTAGTATGTTTTTTGAAATGCAGAATTTTGAAAACAGAATTTTGACCCTTCAGAATTTCGAAACCAACCTATTATTATTACGGAAGAAACGGCAATATGTATGGACTACAAAAAAGCAATTTTAAATGTTTAAAATTGTTCACCTGATAAGCTTAAGGGCCAAATAAAGCATCATTAAACCAGCCGAAGACATTATAAAGTACAAGTAGCATTTTGACACCACATATTGCTAACCCGAAAAAGAGTGTTCATCTGGATCATCACTTAGTGCAGACTATCAAATAAAAATAATTCTAGAACGAAGCACGTCCTAAAAATTTGTCTAGCTCTAACTTTAAACCAAAACTTCAGTCAGTACGTCAAAGTCAATTATTACAATTATGAGTTAGTATAACCATAGGTATATTAAATAATTTATGCAAACGTTTTTAAAAATCCACACATATATATACAGTGCGGTGGAAAGTCATCATCACTCCTTTGGGCTTCTGCATCATAGCAATGTTAGCTCCAAATTAGATTTGTTCTTGAGAAAAAACCCAATACTTGCCCCATAGAGCAAGTAAAAAGAACGAGCAGTTAGAAGGAACCAATCTCTCAAACGGGCCTGTTTCATTAATTCAAAAATCAATAACATTTTACATCATTTAGAGTTCTTTTTTATGTGTAGGTAAATATGTCTTTTCTAATAATTCCATAACTAACGTTTTGAATGCAAAATGGAATCTTTTAAAATACAAGAATTTATCATCTCCATTAAATCTATTAGCAATAAAACATCAATGAATATTCCAATAAATTGCAATCAGAGTTAACATCTGCTTGGACAATTATTTGAAGCTCCTCGGTAAACATTCTAAAACCAACAACAAATGCCATCACAGCACCTGTTTATTAATTCAATCAACAAAAACAACTCGCTGCAAGTAACGAACAAATCAGCAAAAATAAAATGCATGCATTTGCAATCAAATATGTGAGATAGCTTAAAAACTGCTACCAATATAATGTATGGCTTGATTTCCATAAAAATTGCTCCTCGCAGAAATCGAGTTCATGCTCCAGATTAGACATTTATCCTTGATTATCAAATTACCTTCTCTCTGCTTTAAGAAAAAACCATTACTTTCACAGAGAAGGTGGTTGGTGGTATGGCTGGTTGGACGTGTTCCATTTAAACTTCCTAATAGTCTCTCCTCTTGTAGCTGCATGATATACCTCCATATGATTATATGCTGTGTGTAGTTTCTATAAATCGGGTCTTCTCCTTCCCGTCAAATAAACTAGCTTGTTCAGCACGTGCGTCGTCGTTGTCGTGTATAGTTGAACAAAATAACGACAAATATACTCTCGCGGGTATGGGTAAAACAACCGGTGGCGGCGGCATGCGTTGGCAGTGATGTGTTTTTTACACTATTAAGTTCGTTCCGTTCCGAACCAGATACTATATCTTTGGCCACAGATTTTTAGAATTAATCTCAATTCTATGAGCAAACACATTTTTATGAACATCCGAAGAGTTAATATTGATGAGAAAAGGACTTTAATCTAGAATATGCATCTGCCGTTCTCTCATTAAAGACTCTCTGATGTCGATGTGGTTTGCCTGTAAGTTAGTGCTGCGACTTGCTTGTTCGGTGTTCGGAAGAATTCATTGCAGCTATAAACTAGCCAGAAGGTGACTATGGGTGAGGATCAATTAATATTAGTTCCACTTGGTTTAGTTACGCTATAAAGATGAAAAATACATTATACTCCTCGTACATTGTAGAAGAATTTATGACATATTTTTTTATTGAGAGTTAACGATTATTATGTTTAATCTTGAAACAATAATCTGCTGGCTTATAAACATAAAAAGAGGATGGAATCATAAAAAAAATTGATCTTGGAAAGGAAGCAGCACGAGCATCAAAAGAAAAGACGGCTAGCTGTATGTGTATTGTCTTTATCATTAAAAAACAATTTCAAGTATAGGAACGCACATAATACAAACAAGATATCGCTTTTGAGAATCGGATCTTCAAAGATCTTGGTCACGTACATGCCTCACAAGTTGAGACCAATGGCAAGACTATGTAGAGTTTAAATGCAAAGTTTTTTCATATCAGAATAGCATCGTATGAGGGAATTGATCATGTGTGATCACAATCGTAAGGTCATAAGTCAATAGACCAAAATTTTACAGTTTTGACCCACTTTGGTGTGTTGTTAGTTCACAGATCATTCGTGAACATATTTCCCAAACCTCTGGTAGGACAAAATTCCATTTGATTTTCCTTTTGACTTCTGGGCCATCTAGTGGTCTTATGACCCTCTTAAATCGGGCCGGATATTGACACTGGAGCTGACTAACGATACACCGGCGGGCGCCACCTCCTCTAACAAATATTGTCGACTTATGAGTTTATGACCCAGTTCCTTTGATCTGTCCGGATTCCAAGGAAATGTTACTTAACAAAACTGTTGACACAGGAAGGTACCTGATGATACACTTCAGAGCTAATTTTTTGACCCACTCGAAAAAAGCTCACACCTGATTTGTGAGCGAATGACGATCCGAATTTGCAAGCATCATTCTTTCAGTTAGCAATTATATCTTCTACTTCATTTGACTCTTTGCCCACAGGACCGAATGTTTGTTAAAGAATTTTTCTTTAGATAGGACCCAGTATCAGCTCTCACTTTAGGCGTTTAGTCCAGCACTCAGACTCAGCTCCGTACCGTAAAGCGGGATGAGCGTAAGACAAGTTAAGAGGAATTTTGACTCTTTTTCTTTCATCTAACCGAAGTAGCCGGGACTTTCCAAGTGAAATTCGTCACCGGTTGTTTACTCAGGTGTCATTTGTAGAGTAAATGTTAATTTCAAGGTAGAGATGAACCACTTATAACTTACTCGATGTTGCTGCTATTGATAGTGGCATTAATTCCAAGGCGCTAAACGGGTGATTGTTTTTTTTTTTTTTTTTTGATACCAAGAACTTGATCTGGTCCTCGTTCACTGCAATATCAGTTAGTTCCACCTGCTCAGAATTCGACGTAACGCATGCGTACCGCGTGCATAATGCATGCATTACGCACGCTTTACGCATGCGTTACGCACGCGTTACGCATGCGTTTCGCATGCGTACACAAATTTTCTGTGTACGTATGTAAAAAGAACGAGAATCGAGAGCACTTTTTTTTTAAGCACCGAGAAATAGAGAGAGAGAGCGAAGTATACATTCGTTTAATCGTTTTGTTTTAATTTCCACCACTTTTTTTAGTTCAGTTTTGTAGGTAGCGGTAGCGTGTCGGAGAAGATTGTTTTTTGTATCTCTTTTTTCTTGTTAAAACTGAGAAATTTTCCAATCAGAAATGCAAGTTTCTGTTTATTATACGAGTAATATGTAAATGTATAATTGTGGAAATATGTCATGTTCATTAGTGCGAAATAGTCTTTAGAAAACCTTTTATGAATGATAAATACAAAAATTCAAATTACGCACGCGTTATGCATGTGTTACGCGTGCGTTACGCACGCGTTAGGCATGCGTTATGCACGCGTTACGCATGCGTTACGCACGCGCTACGCACGCGTTACGCACGCGCTACGCATGCGTTACGCACGCGTTACGCACGCGCTACGCACGCGTTACGCATGCGTTACGCACGCGTTAGGCATGCGTTACGCACGCGTTACGCATGCGTTACGCACGCGTTACGCACGCGTTACTCATGCGTCACGCATGCGTTACGCACGCGTTAGGCATGCGTTACGCATGCGTTACGCACGCGTTACGCACGCGTTACGCATGCGCTACGCACGCGCTACGAACGCGTTACGCATGCGTCACACATGCGTTACGCACGCGTTACGCATGCGTTACGCACGCGTAACGCGTGGTTTCATGTTATACTCCATCGTTGCAACCTTTGATAAACCTATGGTGAAATTTTGTCTAGGTAGATCGGTACAGCTTGGTGGATACTCAAATGCAAATAAAGTTCCTTGTGAAATTACGGACAAAAATTAACTCAATTAACCGTTATTTCGCTAAAAAAAACATCTGCTTTAAAAAAAACTGATTGAGTGTTTTTAATGTCTATTTGTAGGAACTAAATAGCAAAAATTTTAAATTCGGAAGCATTTAGCAAAGATCAGGCATATATAATTATCTTCAAATATTAAATATGATTTTTTTCATTCAGCACCATATAATCTACCACAAAAAACTATTTGCATTATTAATTGAATAAAACAATGTTGCAAATTGTCTACAACTTGTGGCACATCGATGCTATCATCACAAATTAAAGCGATAATATTTGTTTGTTTTTTGATTTTTGTTAAGGCCGACAAGACAAGGGTCCGGGAGCCTATTTAAAGCTTCATCTCATAACTTCATCATCACATCTTATCTCTATATTATGCTCTTTTCGGAAGCTTAATTGAAGATTGATTTCGTGATTAGAATAATTGAATGACGTGCCTTATACACAGGTGGGCATCATGGCATTCTTTCATAATCTTGCGCGCTACTGCCGCGCATCGCCAACTGAGAGATGATTATGTTTTATGTATATATGGTGTGAGGGCCGCTGTCACTTTGATATTGACGACAAATATTAAAAATGGTCATATTAATGTATTTTTAGAAATGCATTCATCTCTGATTAAGTTGTATCTAGCGCCCTTCGGTGTCAATTTAATTGCATTTGCCTTAAAAATGATGACTTACAAAGAAGTTACAGCGACGACGACGACGATGACGAAGCAGCTAGCAATATATGTATAATTCTATGCAATTAGTAAGCCATTGAGCACAATCACCCGTGGATATCCTTTTCTCGTAAGAAACATGCCATTTCCATTACATCATTTGAATCTGTCATCTATTGGCTTTTGTTTATACGACGCAAACAACAACAGCAGCTATAGAATATCAGCTCGCGCAACTTTATCGTGTCGGTTGTTGGTGGCATTGGCCTTCATTAAACCATACCCAGATGGCTGCACGGAGAATTGTCTTTTTCCTGGCAGCCATTTACTTGAGGTGCCATCGCAGATTCAATTGATCTTTACCCTAATAGATCGGAATTACCCGGAAGTCAATTAATACACTGGCTGCGTACATGGGAAGCATCACATAAGCGAGCAAGGCGTTCGTTGTCGTCTTCGTCGTCGTCATGGTCGTCGCCATCGTCCTTCTTAATATCTCGGTTGTTCCAAGTTTTGCAACGGACTATTCTGCACTAATTGAACTTGAAATTAGTTTAAATTACATGGACGTGCGTTTGGATGCTGAAAAGACACAGGTAAGTACCGCTGGCTTATACGGAGGGAGGCGTTTTATTTTGTTTTATCAAAGACACAGAGTGTACGAATTTGCACCGATGATCATCAGTGCAGCAAAAATCTTGATTGAGGGCTTTTGAGTTAACTTTTATTTTTACAAAATAATGAAATTTCCGCTACATTCGACATTCCGGGGTAATGCTTTTTTAGATATATTTTTGATTGCAGGGGAATTTTACCTGGCATTTCAGTTAAATTAGGGTCGGAAAACACTGTATTTAAATAAGAGTTGACAAGACCATGTGACAATTTTAAATTAGGCAACCCTAATGATCTATCTGAGGAACGGGAAAATACAAACTGTTTTCTCAGATGACATTGTATTATTCTTAAGAATCCTAAAATATAAAATTGAGCGAAACATAATTTTGTGGTGGACTTTAATTTCTATAACATTCTGTGATGTAGCGATCGGATCAACTGATTTTTTTTTGTTGGTTAAAGTAAAGTGCTTCCCGTACAAAACCGGGGCAAGTCGCTAGTATTAAAGAAAATCTCTTATTTTATTTTGTTATCATTATTTTGTTGCACTCTACCAGGTGGTTGATGGGTTGGCTACGAAATCTCGCAAACTAAAATCTCGCACACGAAATCTCGCAATACGAAATCTCGCAATTACAGAAACGCGCTGTTCATAATCTCGCAATATCAAAAACTCGCTTTTTATAATCTCGCAATTACAAAAACCCGCAAACTAAAATCTCGAAAACTAAAATCTCGCATTATCAAACATAAAGGACTTTTATAAATTACGTTACACTAGGTTTTTCGTTTGTGTATGTTGTCAGTTGGTGTACTTTCAGTTTATTTGCAATAAACAGTACTTTGGGTGGCCCGCTTAGCGGGTTCAAGGATCTTAACTCCCTTTTCGGGTCCTCTGTCCCGCTCACGCGACTCCGTCGCTCCGCTTAGGGTATGCTCAGTCGCCAGGCAGACGCCTATGTTGGTAGTTGGTGTGCTTTTAGTTTATTTGTAATAAACAGTACCTTGGGTGGCCGGTGGCGGCGGCGTATCGGGTTCAAGGGCTTTATCTGCCTTTTTTAGGCCTCTGATTTTTCATTTTCCATTTGCAGAATCTTATTTTTCACTGCGGAATTTTCCAACGTGATGTGTTAATGCGAGATTTTAGTTGAAATTTGCGAGATGAAATGTAAATGCGAGATAGTTAAAAGAGAGATTTTGTTATTGCGAGTTTATGAAAAGCGAGTTTATTAGATTGCGAGATTTCGTATTTCGAGATTTATACAAAAATGCGAGATTTTAGTTTGCGAGATATCGTAGTGCTCACGTGGTTGTTATGCAAAATGCTGATGTGTAGGATGTTATTAAAAATATCTAATCACACAAGGAGCCTCATTTAGCATTGCCGCCCCTAGCCTCTAACAAGCTTAGTTCGCCACTTGCCTTT
Organism: Melangyna quadrimaculata; assembly: GCA_949320155.1. Classification (NCBI taxonomy): domain Eukaryota; kingdom Metazoa; phylum Arthropoda; class Insecta; order Diptera; family Syrphidae; genus Melangyna; species Melangyna quadrimaculata. Next base: position 184,705,676 of record OX439485.1, read on the forward strand.
AATCTCCTCAATTTAGTTGATTCAAAATATATGAGCAGCATCGCTTGGTGTCCCATTTTTGATTATGCATTCTTAGATTATCTAAAATATCGATATTCTTAAAATATAAGCTAACTGATGAGTTTCAATTTATCTAAAACAAATCGTTTGTTGTGAAATCAAAGGAAACATTGTTATATTAGGCCTTTTTCACTTAATCCACTTAGGTTGATATTAAAAATTCTGTAAAAATCTATTAACCAACTCCTACATCTTTCAGTTTCATTTTCTTCAATTTCAAACATGGTGAAATTCGCAAAATAGCCTTCACACATCATCGTCATCATTGGCTTCAACTTATATTATTTATTCAAGATAAAATAACGTTGACTAACTAGTCGTACGTATTTACTCTTATTATTGTAGCAAAGGAACTGAAATCAATTTTTTAATAATTAATTTTTAAATTTAAAAAAAATATTTTCAACTCATTAATAATTTTTTTTTCTTCCAAAATTGTACTTCGTAATAAATTAGGGTTGACTGCTGAATTGTGGGTCACATTTTTTATGCTTTTGAAATGTGTTTTGTAAAGGTACCTATGGCGCAAAATTTTAGTGGTTTAGTACGATGTTTAATCATTTTTAGTATGATACGAGTACTAGCTTATGAATTTTGCTAATTTTAAACGAGTTAAGTCAAATGATTTTTTTTACCATTTAAGTACCGTACTAAGTCCATATGACACTTTGGGGTTCATAAATGTCAAAATTAGGTATATTAGTGAAGTTTTTGCACGAACTGTCACTTTTTTTGGACGTGTTTACCTGAAGTTTATGAATGAAATTGGTTTTAAAAATTATTACAAATCTAGTAAACTGTTTTAAAATTAGAAAATTGTTAATTAGTATCATGCTTAAACCTAAGTATAATAGGATTATGGCTAAAACAGATGTGCAGCAAGTCTGCACGCATCTATGCATGCAGCCCTGCACACGAAACACATGTGCAAAGTTTCTGACTTTCATGATGCATAGAGTTATGTCAAATCAAAACTTGAAAACACAGTGTTGCCGATGTGACTCGATTGTGCTTTTTTGGCACGAGATTTTCTTCGTTGCAATGTGGCACGAAATTCAATATAGCAGTTTTATGCTATCCATTATTTGACTTTAAGGTTAATTTAACTTTTAACAAAATAAGTGCGAACTTTGATGAAATTATATTAAAATTTATCAATGACTTTCAAATTAGTAGACACTTCTATTTCTGGACAAGACACGAATGGTTCAAGTGGTGTTTTTTGTTGTGCGTACCTACTTCACCACGTTTTTATATTGATTTAAAAACAAAAGTAGAAGAACTTGTGTTTTTTTCCCGAAGCACGAAACTGAAATTTTCGAATTTTTTTATTTGTGGCACAAAAATATTTCTTCGAGCGTCAACGCTGGCTTCATGGATTCTTCAAAAAAATCACCAAGACAAACAATTTTTTTTAAAGAATGATAGGTGATGTCAAAATTAGTAATGCCAAATACCAATTATTTAAGTTTTTTTTGCTTTGCCGTTGTGGCTGCAATGATGCTGCGCATCAAATTTAGAAATACCTAGAGATATCGTGCAGCGATGCGCTGCATGCAAACTTTGAGTGAATCTGCTCCCATAAGAACATGTGTAAATTAATTTTGCTGCATGGAAAACGCTGCACATCTGTTTATCACATTAGGCTGTTTAAAATGTTAGGCTATAAAAATTAAAAAACTAATATAAAAATCCCTTATATTTTTGTTATTTATTTTTATCTACAACGAGTATCTTCTGTTTTCATCAACATCAATTACCATGTATTAGAATAGGAAAAACTTGAGAACGGCTGAACCAATTTTTCATTCAATGGCGATCAAAAATTTCAAATTAATATTAAATTAGTGGAGTAAAGAATTGAAAAAAAAAAGCACAAGTACCTATCTATTTCCTAGGTATACGAATGTCAACGAATTCCGCCAGAATAATAAAATTCACAGTTACTTCATGCTGTGCTTTTTATAAGATTCGGTAAACATCGACTAAAATTAGCTTTTTAGAGAGGATAAGAGGGGTAAGACAGGATCTAAAAGAGACTGACCAAAAGAAAAGAATTTGTTTCTTGATTCACGCCGCTGCATGCATGCCTTACCGTAACTTACTCATACACACATATTGATTTGCCACGGTGTGCAATGAAGTACCTTTTTACCGACAGTTGGTAAGCAGCATTTGAGCTTTGAAGTTCAGAAGGTTTGTTTTTTGTATTTTTTTTTTATCTGCAAAATTTGATTTGAAGTTTGAACATGTAAGAACAAATATTTTACTTATAACTATTTTTTGTTATTATTTAACGTATGGAATATATTTTCGTTATTAATAAATAAAATTAATAAATTTTTGTTGTGCGATCATATCGTTTTTAATTGCGATATACATAGTAAAGTGTATAGTGCAAGTTTAGGATTCGTGCAAAAAATCGAACTCTAGATAATAATTTTCACTAACATTACGATTATAGAGAAGGCGAAAAAGTGGGTCTCGCAATTCTTTGTGTCTGTCTGTCCGTCTGTCCATCTGTACCTCGACGTGCAGCCTAAACGGCTAAAGCGATTTTCTTCAAACTTTGGACTTAAGATTCTTTGGGGATTCCCTAGAGGAGACATTTTAGCTCAAAAAATAATGGTACCTGTCATACAACCAATATACAAAAATTAATTTATTTCGAAAATGGCTTTAACGATTTTGGAAACAAATTTTCGAGCTACTATAATTACTACAATTAATAATTTGGTAGACATTTTTTTTTTACTAACGGTAGATACCTGTCATAGAACCGATTTTTTCAAATTTCTCGATTACGCGTACATCGATTTCAACCAAATTTTTTTATGTAAGCAATTTTAACAATTTTGCATACCTATACAATTTTTCAAAAAAATAATTTTTGGATTTTTAAAAAAAATATTGATTTTTTTTTGAAAGTTCAATATCTTGAAAACGGGTTAGTGATTTTTTTTAAATTTTGTATATGTATTGTATTTTATTAAATACTAAAAGTTGGCATACCAAACTTGATTTTTTTTTAGTTTTCAAGAATTTTTATATATAAAAAATTATTAAAAAGAAAAAACCGCTCTAACGATTTTAATTTTTTTTTTTAATTTTTATAAGTTCATATTTATCAAAAAAATCCGATGGCATCATTTTTTTTAGCTCTATCTGCTTTAGCTGTTAAAAAACAAATTTATATTGAATTATTAGGTCATTGAGTAATAATTTATATTTTAATTTGTTTTTAAAACTATTTTTAATTATATCGTAATGTTATAGAATCACTACATATGCACATTGTCATTTTTAAGCTACGTTCAAGTTGTTAGCTACGAGAGCAAGTTTGTGCGATCCAGTATTGCCTAGGCTTACCAGACGTCCTCTTTTAGGAGGACAAGTCCTCTTTTTGAGCAAAAAATATCCGTCCTCTTTCTTTTCTCTTTTTTTTCAAACGTATGTTTTTTTTTATTTTAAAGGTTTATTCGACATAAACTTAAGTTGGACAGTTTATTGTTGGATTTCATAGAATCCACATTTCTTTGACAATGTATGTACTCGTATTATGAAAATCCGCGAAATGTTTTCTTTTAGCTTTTATAAGACTGTTTAAAGTAGTATATAAATAGTTGAAAAATGAATGGTTAAATTTGTTCAAGTTGGTTGACTTAACGAAGCGACGATATGAAATATCGTTGACTGGTCGGTTAATATTTTTACTTCGTCATTGCCACGTTGTTTTTTTTTCGAAAAAAAAAAAAACTAAAATCAGTACATCACACCATTTCGATGCTGGAGATATCCAAAAGAGCGTTTGTTATAATCTCCAAATTCGAATTTTCGTTCTAGTACAAAAATGTCTACTCGATTGTGGTCTTAATGATTCATATTAAACTTCATTCCTGTAATGAGCAAAGTGATTGTAAAAAAAACTGCGTTTCATTTCATATTATTTTCGAAAAGTTCACATTACGGAAATAGGATTTTGATATTTTTTTGAAGAACCTGCCTTATTTTTGTGTTATTTCCCTATGTAGGTATCCCATTAATGGTATAGAGATGTAGGTAGGTACTCCTTTTTTGAAAATTTTCCAAAATATTGATTTTTGTATATCTTAACAAAAAAGTACTTTTCTTTAAATAATTATTTTGTAAGGTAACTCAAAACAATAAACTAATAAGATTTGACCAATTTCAAAAAATTCAAGTTTTTCATGGCGTCCTTTTTTTGAGAGTTCAAGATCTGGTCACCCTAGTCTTGCCCATCTTTTTCTTAATTTTGGCGTTACTGTGTCCAGGCTCAATTAACTCCCCAAAACTGGTTTTGGAAGAAGCTAATTTTTTGGTACAGTTTTTAAAATAAATTGGCTTTTTAAAGGTGTTTTCTCGTGATAACACTTGCAGTTAGGCTGCATAGCTTTCGCTCCGTCATATTTAACATTGAAGGTTTTAAATGAACAACAACCACTAGTGTTGGCTACCACCGAGTATTACATTTTGGCTGGAATTATTGCAATTTCATGGCTGCCACACCAATCATCAGATTCCTTTTAGTGGTGCTTAGTCTATAGTTCCAATTTTAATTTATAAATTGTTTTGCCATCAACTGGATTCGAACCTAGTGGTTGTTGTTCATTCAGAACCTTCAAATTAGCTTTTTGTTTTGTTTAATTTTTTTTTTTAATTTATGTGCTCCTTAAATGCTTAATACATTACGCGTTCTTAATGAACAAAATAGATCGTTCATCAGACTTCTTTGTGAGGGGCTGATTCTTTATATGTTCATTTTTTTTATTTTAAAAGCTTTGCCCCTCATAGGGATTGAACTTAAGACATCAACTATGACTGGAATTCTAAAAAGCCGACGGCCTACCCATCGCGCTACCGAACCGTTCTCAGTGCAGGTTTTGTTGCTTATAAAATGCATTTGAACGACTAGCATTTTTATTAGAGCACACAAGCTTGCTGTTGTCTCGTTCGGTTTCCGTCGGCTTCCGAATTCCAGTCAATCTTCTTTTAAGATTTAAGACATTGATATTATCAGTGCTTCCTATAGAAACATTTTTCATATTTTCTTCTTTCTCATTATTAGATTAATTGATAAAATTTTGTTTTATACAGAAGCTTTTCAAAAATAAAAAAAATATTGCACATATAAAATTATAATTAAAAAATTTAAAAAGTACAAGTTACATCAACTGCACTTAAAAAAGAAGTAACTTTAATATTTAAATATTTAAATTTCTTCATCTTCATTATTATATAAAATTTTCAAAAAAAAAAAACGTTAATGTTTCATCCCGAGCTTATTTTTTTTTTACTAATCTTTAATCTTGCTTTATTGGTACATGCGAGTATATTTCAAATGAAAACATAAGAAAATCACTCGTTGGCCTGAAAGTATGTTAAAAACTTCTTTCCTTTTAGGGAAAACTTGTTTGAAGTTTGAAGCCAAAAGTCGACATACCCACCTGATTGTAGGTGGACTAGACTGGGTTTGGCTTTAAGGTGTCTTTAAACGAACTCTCTGAGCCTATGATTCATATATTTAACCATATTGTAGCAGTCAGTGATGGCTGATGGTTTGGCGGTGGCGGCACAACACTGTTGTTGGGTCATTTATGAAATCTGAAAATAGACAAGGTTATCAATATGCACCTACACCGCAACGTATAACAAATCAGCCGGTGCGGTGCGGTATGGCACGGCCGGCATGGCGTTGGTCGCTTTCGTTATTTGTCATTTTTTTAGGTTACATGTCTTATAAGATTGATGATAGACAGTGATTGGATATTGAATTTGGGCTTCAGCCAGTCAAAACATGGTTCAACCATTAGTCAAACAAAAAATTGTATTATTTATTATTTTTTTTTTTTTTTTTTTCATTTTGATGGATTCAATGGCTGTGGGAATAAATTTAGTATTTTTCATATAAATCGACATATGAAATTGAGTTATCAAAAAAAAATCGTGAGAATGGTATTAATAAGCCTTAGAAATATGGGGCAGACAAGATAGTTATCTAGACTTTTGATCAGGACATGATTTTGGTTATGTTCATTAAAAATTCAACACAAACAAAAATTGAAACAAATTTTATCTTGTCACGAGTTTGATTGTATCCCACATGGAATTTTGAAGTTTTAACTTAGATTTTTATAAGCCTGTTTAATTTTTTTTTTGTTGTTGTTATAACAAATATGAGCAAGAAAATTGTATGTCAGAATTCGCATGTTATTGCGTAGTAAATATACATAACCTGGTACTTCATACAATTGTTGTAGACCATCACGAACGAATTGCCGTTAACTACCATGTACCTAAGTCAATTCAAGAAGGCTGGTTTATGAACAGACTCTTGAGTGAAGAAGTTATTTCAAGGCATACACTGCAAATAATATTGTTTGTTAAGTAACGAATTTATTTACGTTCACTGCCGCACAAATTAATGATCCTTATTATAATCATCAATTGACATGTGAGGGATCCTGGAAACACACAATTTTAACATTTCATTAATTTAGATAGATTCATTGAAAAGAAACAAGTGTAAGCTAAAATTAAATAAAAAAAATTTTAACTCTGTACGAGAATAAAAAGTTCTTTTGTTTAATAACTTAAATTAATAAACTCGTGCAGTAGTTCCACAACGTAATTTTGTACGTGTCTACAAAAAAAAAATACAGTTCTAAAAAAATATCAGAACGAGTAAATTAGTTGACTTAACGAACAAATCATTAATCAACAAATGCATTTTACGTTAATTAGTGAAATAAGTTTATTTCCTCAATAAAAAATATTGTTAATAAGGTAATGAAATAAGTTCATTGACTCAACGAAGAAGCTCTGTAATCAATAAAATAAATTCATTGACCGAACGAAGTCCAGCATCGGCTGAATTTTAATTAAAAAAGGCTTGAATAAATGAAATAGTTCGTTGTATTTCCGTTAGGATTTGGTTCAGTGTAACCGACAACAATGCTTAAGACGACTTGAAGTAAAATTTTCAAACAAACATCGGTAGTTTTGTATTAAATATTCAATTCAGGTGCGTAAGCAAATGAGAGCTTGATTCTTTTCATGAAATGTAGAGGTAGGTACTTGTTGCATAATTCAATCTATTTACTTTATTTTTCTGGTCTTGTCCTAATTGCAAGAAATTAACTGTTTTATTGCAACTTAAAATCTCTTTAACCCTGGGGCCAGACGAACCAGTACTCGCAAGCAAGTTGGCTACATACATTGGCTGTCAGATTCTTATACGTGAATATGCTTTGACGTAGGTAGCACGAAACTTGTAAACAAGTTGCTTCTTTCAAGTATCTTACTGTCTACTACTTTCAGCTTTTACTGGATAGCCTATCTAGGATTCTAAATACAGATATTTGTTGAATTTGCTTTAGCATCGGACTTCGATTTTTTCTTACTTCAACGCGTTAACAAAAAATGACGTCGAATTCTGCATCAAGTCTGTCAAGTGTCAAGTCTTGCCATGGTCAACGCATATTACTTCCAGTACGTTGACAGACTTTTCCGTCTTGTCAAAGTAACATGGATTGACATTCATCTTATTCAAAAATTTTTGATTTTTTGGGGGTTTCTTAAGCCATCATCATCGTAGCCATCCTTTAAAGGAATTTGACAGTTCATACGTTGACAGATAGGTAATAAACTAAATTATGTCCTACGAGGAATATTTTGTTCCAAATGTCACCAAAAATCGCTAAAATCGCCTTTTCCCGCGAAAAAATTTAGATATCTTTAAGTTTTCTCAATGCATCATCTCCGTAGCAAACTTTCAATTTAATTTGACAGTTTATGGGTTGACAAATCAGTAACAAAATGTTCCAAAAGTCACCTGAAATCCCCAAAACCCTCATGTTTCCCAAGCAATAAATACACTCTCAAAAAATTAGGATTTTTAAGAGATTTTGTATAATTCATCATAATCATAGCCATCCTTCAATCATATTTGACAGTTGCCAATTGTGGAAATGTTTAAGTTTCTTGGTGCCTTCTCTCATTAAAAGTTGTGGGAGAAACAAAAAAGTTGTGGGAGAAAAAAACGAAAAGCTATCTACATCGCTTTATATACAAGTCTTAACGAGGCCAATGTCTTCTCTACTGGCTTCCCAAATCCCAACTGCCTTCGAAAAATACAAGCCAGTTGACGAATAAGTTGCTCAGGTTTTGTATGTGTTAGTAAAAAAAATTAAATGTATTGTAACTTGTAAGCCAGTACTGGCTCGTGTGGCCTCAGGAATTTAAGTCAAAAAAGACCTATTTTTCGTGTGTTTATTTAAAAAAGACTTTATTTTAAATAACCTAATGTCCGCCAATAATTTTCTATCCTTGACACCAAAGTGACTTTAATGACATCTTCAAAAGAATTATTTTTCATTTGAATCAGACATGCCTTATTTTTATTGCGTATTGCTATAGATCACCACCATGACCATACCATCACCGACATTTCAATCATATTTATGTATGTCCATTTTTACGATCACACACATTTTAACGATGAGCTCATAAAAAATATTCTCCATCATAATAAATCTATTTAAATAAAATCCCCCATTCTATAGGACCTAATGTTAAAATTTATTTAAATTCAAATTGTAAAATGTTTTGTATGCACTGCGGTTTCCTTTATTTAACATAGTTTTTTGCTTTGAATTTTTTTTAATGCCTGCATCTTGAAAACAACATAATTCTTAGCAAATTTTATTTTTTCTGTGACATAAAAAGAGTTGTAAAAGATTATTATGGTTTATATTATGAGTGAAGAAACATATTTATTTTTACAATACCCCCTGGAGAATAGAACTCAATCAACGTCAGAGCATTTTTTTATAGAAACTCACTTCTACTCTCTGATAAATTGAATTAATGGCTATTTGTTAAAATCAATCCTTTACGAGAACATGATGGCTTCTTATAGTTGTTGTATAAGTGCTGGATATATGTACCAGGTACCTACGCTCCTTAAGGGCTTTGTCAATAATAACTATTTATGTCCGCGCAATGAGACATATCCCTGGAGGCATCACCTTTCAATATGCCCTGGACTCTATTAAATAATATTAATTCTAAATATGTATTAATTAACAAAAGCAAAAAACAAGGCACCCTATACTCGGGCGGGTGAAGCGGGCGGGCGTCACATCAGCGGTCATTGGTTGTCGGCAAAGATTTCTTTGACGCATCTCCGACACACAAACAAGCAGCCTCTCATCTCATCTTTCCTATATATGTATCTCTGTCTAGTCAATGTATGTTGTTTGCCTGATGCTGGTACACCATCCATCTATCCACATTCGCATAAATCCTATTTGCCATTAATTTTGGATTCCATAAACGGACTTCAAAATATTTATTTCATTATCAGGCGGTGGCAAGGAGAGGTATGAGCTGAGTCTGAGGCTGAAAAAGAGAGCTGATGGGTATGAAGATACTCCTCGAAACACACATTGCATTTTGCTGGACGAAGAGGTGGCACACCAGCAATCACCAACTCCTGGACCACTTTGATGGATCTGGAAATTGAAAACATGGTGCAGATCCTCGTAAATCTCCTGCCTATACTATACTGCTTACTGCTGGAATGTGCACTCTGGAAGATTCTGGATCATATATAAGTATAAGACCGGAGCAGTGATGGCGGACTTTGGCGCGACGCGACGTACAGTTAACGACTTTGAATTGGCCGGCTGATGGATGTTTTAGTTTCGTTTTTTTTTAGTTTTTCGTTTGTACCGGGGAAACATTAGCCGCTTGAACATGATGCTGCTGCTGACGCGATAGTTATAATGATACATGACTGTGAGATTACGCGCGGTTGTAATCAATTGGCGTGTAGTATAGTTGGTCCGTTTTATTTTAGATGAAGATGGGCAACACAACAGCATGTGTAGGTTGGAATGAAGGGCGGTTTGTGAAAATAGATTTTTTGCTCCGGAATCGGCAGAAATGATGACCAATCGATTTTAATATTGCTATTTAAACTGCAGGACATATAACAATAGGGACAGATAAATGTTTCTTTGAAGGGATATCATCGTGATGAACAAGAGCAGAGTTGTTATAGTTACACTCATTTAAATTAAGAGAAACAATTTCAAAAAGGATACTCCGCAGGAACATTTCAGAAGTAATTATTATAGCAGCACTTTAATATCAAGAATATAATACTTCCAATCAATTCTACATCTCCAAATTAAATTTAATGTTTATGCATTACATAAGCACTTTACAACGCATTAGTCAGAAATGTCTTATGCTGGATTTACATGTATCTTCGTCTGCAAACATGAAGAAAAGTAGAGCGGGACAGATGCATGCCAAAAACCCGAGCGTGTGAAAGAGAACCATCAAGAAGATGAACATATTCGTCTTCATATCTGCATTATGGCACTTCCTATAATCTGCATGTATGACGATCTTCTGCATTTTGGTGTACTCTCTCTATCCAACAAATGTATGTCCCCTTTTTTCAGAAGTCAGACGAAGATACACGTTAATCCACCATAAAATTAGCCATCAAAGTCAGATTTAATAGTTACAGAGGGACATTGTGTTCATTCTTTTTTCACGTTTTTCCAACCGTTAAAATTGTGTTTCTACCTTCAGGTAGATGGATCCTAGGATCCATCAGTGATAACATAGTTCAAAAAAAAAATTGCATCGTTATAAAAATAACAAGAATAAACCACAAACCAATAAATCCGCCATTTTGAAACCCATTTTTCGGCGTGTTCCCATGGACAAATTTTGGATATGTTGTTCAGTAGTGGCATTGTATATAAATATCTATAGTACTATCAAAAAACCAAAACGACGGTGGCGGTGCCACTGGCCTGGGAGGGCATTTGCTCTGTAGATAATGTAGAGTTAAAAACACATTGAAAATCCCATTAAATCTCTCTAGCGATAATCACTCCACCTAAAGGCCTAAACTATCGTCCCGAAATTTGACTCATTAATAGTACTATAGGTTTTATATACAATGGTAGTGGTTACTGATCGAAATTCAATTAAAAAAGCTTCTGTTGCAATTTTGCCCACGTTTTTTCTATTTTAATCTTAATTTGCCTGTACTAATGAATAGACTGACGCCTGAACAACGATTCGGAGATTCGGTGAATGGGCCCATAACAAGATTGCCGTTGATCCCAGTTTTCATAGTAAATTTTGTTTAGCGATGAATCTCATTTTTGGTTGAAAACTGCCGTATTTCAAGTGTAGGTTGAGTAGGACTGGCCACGAGACGAGACTCTGCGAGACTTTTGTAAGTCTCATCTCGGTCTCGTTAAAATCGAAAATTTTCAGTCTCGTCTCGGTCTCGTGTCGGTCTCGTATAATAAAGTCTCGTCTCGGTCTCGTCGTCAAAAAATACGATTTCCGGACAACCTGTTGATTATTGGAAGGAAATATTTTCGATTTTAGTTTGAATATGTGCAGAAGAAAATAAATATTTAACTGAAATTGGATTTTTTAATTTATTAGACTCTCTCGTCGAGACCGGGACTTTTCTCTTCTCGTGGGCAGCCCTAATGTTGAGATACCTTTACATCCACAAAAACTGACTGTTTGATGTGCTTTATGGGTTTGTGCAATAATTGGTCCGTACATATTTAAAAACAATGCTGGCCATAACGTTACAGTCAATGGTGACCGATATAGAGCCATGATTACTGACTTTTTCGTCCATCAAATTAACAGCCATGATGTGCAGGAGCTGTGGTTTCAACAAGACGGCGCAATATGTCACACAGCTCGTGCCACAATTGATTAATTGAAGAGAACGTTTGGTAACCGCATAGTTTCAAGTTACGGACCCGTGAATCGTCCTCCAAGATCGTGCGATTTAACGTCGCTTGACTGTTTTCTGTGGGGATATGTAAAGTCGCTAGTCTGAGTCGGGAAGCCCGAAACTATTGACCACTTAGAGGACAACATTCACCGCGTTATTGCCAATATACGGCCACAAATGTTGCAAAAAGTCATTGAAAATTGGACCTCCAGATTAGACTACGTCCGAGCCAGCCGTGGCCCTCATATGCCAGAAATCATATTTTATTTATAATGCCCGAAGATTATCTTTCGAATAAAGTAAATTTCATGTCTTTGTTTTATTCCATTTCAAAGTTCTATACCTCAAAAAAAAAAAAAAAAAAAAAAAAACACCCTGTACAACACTTAAACTCCGTCTACATCTTCTATTGATAACTTAAAAGGTTGGGACCACTTGCGTTAATTTGTAGACCTCTATCTTATATTTGGCCAAACAAAATAACCCTCACGAAGAAATAATTTTAAACTTGCCTTTTTTATAGCACAAATAAAAAAAAAACATCACTTAAAAAAAATGGTACAACTGGCTCCATCCTTTGTCCGGCGATTGTCTAAGTTAGCCCAGCAAACAAAATCACTTTTTCATCCTTAGTTCACAAGTTATTCAACATACATTTTTGTATAGCAACGCCCCCTTAAACAAAAACTCGTCTACAGCCCCCAATTGATGACTTATGGGCATGAGACAAAGTCCGTTCCTTTGTCTACTGCTAGTCAAGCTTTATTTCAAAAAAATATTCAACATTTCTTTTTTACAGCACACGACATAAAAAATTTAAAAGACACTTAGAAAATGGTGCTTATCTGGATCGTTGGTCTACAGATTTTCCATGTTAATCCAGCTTTTCCGCCCTTAGTTCAAAGTTCATTCAATATTTAATTTTTATAGCAACATAAAAAAACTCATAAAAATCTCAGTTAAACTTTAATCAGTCTATCTTCTCAGCTCAGTATATTAAATACGTCACATGGGTCATGACTTAAATTTCATTCAGTTGAAAACTAACTTTTAGCAACATTGTAAGAATATTTTTTGGATTTATCAATATCGTTAAAACTCATTTTTAGTATCCCGAATTTATCCCCCTTACTTTATATCTCATTAACGCATCATAAATGTTCCAAGAACCAGCGTCGTTACATGGCGGTAAAAACTTATTTTATAAAGTTTTGTTTTTATTGCATATCATTTTATTTTCATTAGTTCATGCTATAAAAAACTTAACTTTTTAGCATACCCTCTTGTTTTAAGTCAAATGCAAAAAAATTCGGTTCTTTGAAACGACATTAACGACGACGCATTAACTTTAACAAGTCGTGACAATATTATCACAACTCATTAACACTTCGAATGCCTTTAAGACTTTAAGCGAGAGATCACTTCGTGCTATATACATCCCAGGGATATGCTTAACTTTAAAAACCACAAAGCGCACCTTTAAACAAGATTTCCACCCAGAGAACCTATGATGTCCATACATCAACAAACAACAACCAAACCATCATCTGCGGCCAATCCACACGTTTCTCTGTCTTTTTTGTTTTGTTTTGAAACGTTTCGCACGCCAGGACCACTCTTTATAGATGGGTACCAATTTTCTGTTCTTTACCTACCTAGAATGACATCTTTCTACCTCTGCCATCATGTGGCAGTAAATACGCACCTATGTCGGACACAATACAATCTAAAAATATTTGCTCCATAAAAATCCATAATCTACATCTTAATGTGGATCGTTGTCCTGGCAAAAATGTCCTCATGCCTCATCCCACCCGAATCAAAGTCGCGCTGACGATGGCGATGGCGATGGGCGATGGCGTAGAAGAAAGAATTTATATGTGTGTATATGGGAGAAACCGGATTTCTCGTTTAGCTGTTAAGTACCACGCATTCCCTGCGGCTCGACACGGGCATCATCTAGCCTGCCAAACTTGACCTTGCCAAGGTGAAACTAAACCACTAGCCAGAGGATAAACATCGCAAACGAAAAAAAAAACCCCACTTATTATTTACTCTGAAGAGATTATCGCCAATGCCCATCGCCTGCTGATGCTCCCCGAGAGAGACCAAAATAATAATAAAAAACAAAAACAAAATAAGAATAAAAAAAATAACAGAAGACGAGGAACCTTAAGGCATCGTCGTCAGTCACTCCAGTCTTGATCGTCTCGTATGAAGACAGCCGTGCCGGCCCGGCCCGACCTGGCCGCAGCTGGAGGAGAGATTCCAGAACAAGGTTTACATGTAAGACTCGCCCTTGGTGTTCTCGTTCACTCAACAATACATCATGTCCGTCGCGGGTTTTCTTTTGTTGTTGTTGTTGTTCCTGTTGTTCTCGGTGTTGGTGGTGTTCCTGCCCGCATTAATTGTATTGCTTGTACCATTTTAGTAGCTGCAAAATGTTAGATCTACGTCTGATTGTATCTGCGGTGCTGCAATTAAATTTGACCGCTCTTGTCAAGATTAAAAATATTTTAAATGACTTGAACTCTCAAGGCCAATGAAAAAAGTTCTTCTTGTTACTTATTTTATTTTAACGCCACAGAGGGGGGGTATTAGTCGTATTAGGTTTGGCAATTATTGATGCATCGTTAAATTTTAGGTATATGTGTTTCGAGGTTTAACCAAATACCGGATATCAAACACTCTTTTCATTGAGATAATTAAAAAAAATGCATTTATGATTAATGATTAAACTTGGGCTTTATAGGATTATATTAAATTTTATAAATTCATCACCAAAAACTATTATCTTGCATTAAATCATTGGCAAAAATTAGCAAAGAAAAACAAGTTCCGGTTTTTCAAGGCTGCAATACAATTATTTTTAAAGAAAAGTATAGGTTTGAAGACAAATGAAAAATTAGAAATAACAATAACCAAAACCTTAGATGATTTCATGGTTTTTAGTAAAATAATTTGTGTAGATATGCCAAATGTTTGAACAGCTTTAAGAAAATATTTACTTGCTGCTAAGAAAATTGTTTTTGAAAATTAAATTAAGCCCCAGAGGCTTATTTCCTTGGAGCCTTTTTTTTATAATTTATGTGAGGCCTATTTCCTTAGAGCCTTATTTCATAATGAAGATAGGTGCAAGCAAAAAAAAAAATGTGACCCAACAAAATGCAATAACACTCCAAAATTTGAGAATTTTCGTTATTGTTGATTTTTGTCCGTTTTTGTTGGTCTTATTGTGTTGTGTAGGGCTAGTTTTGAATTAAGAAATGCAGCCTAAGCCACTAAAGTTATTTTCTTCAAACTTTGTACTTAATATTTTTGGGATGTTCCAACTGATTTTTGTTTGCTCCAAAAATAAAGGTACCCCCTATACAACTAACATACCAAAAATTCTTTATCTCAAAAACGGCTCAGATGATTTTAATAAAAAAAAAATTAGATACCAATTTTGTTTTAGCGTTAATATTCACGACCCTTATTTTGGCGGCCACTTTGTGTCAGAATCGAAAAAAGTTGACATCAGTTTTTGTAGCTTATTAAATGCTAATTTGTTGCTCAATCCAAAATTTTGTAGCTCGCTTAGTTTTTGAGATATTGAAAATTCCGCTAATATAAGTCTGAAGTTAGCGGACGAACATTCGAAAATAATAATTTTATTGGTGTCCAAAATTGTAGCTTTTTCAATACTAATTTGTTACCCAAAAATAAATTTCTTATCTCTTAAGGGTAATATTTTATTTGAATTTTAAGTTTAAAAAGTGCACTTCCGGTCCGCTGAATTTGCCTGAATTTGTATAGCTTTTGAAATGCTGATTGGTTGCGCAAACCCCAAATTTGTAGCTCTAACGGTTTATTTAATATTTAAGTTTCCGCTGGCAAAAGTTACCAAAAAATGGACCTTCTAAAATAAATAATTTTTTTTTGTTGCCACAATTTGAAACTTCTCTGAAGATAAACCGCGCAAACCGCGATTTTTTAGCCCACGTGTTTTATTTTTTGTTATACAAATTTAAAAAATTTTGGAATTTTTAAACTTTTTTTTAACCAGAAATTGTAGCTTTTGAAATGTGAATTTGTTGCTCAAAAATTAGAATTGCACTTTTTAAACTAAAAAATCAAATAAAAAATCCCCAGTAGAAGCTACAAAATTAATTTTTGAGCAAACATTTCACATTTCTAAAGCTAAAATTTCTGGTAAAAAAAAAGTTTAAAAATTTAAATTTCTTTTTAATTTTGACTGTTAAAGTCTTATTTTAGCGAAATTTTGTATAACCAAAAAATTAGCGAGCTACAAAATCGCGACTCGTGAGGTTGATCTAGTTCAGAGAAGCTTCAAATTTTGGCAAGAAAATTTTTTTGATTTTTTTAATTTTTTTAAAAGATTTAAGAAAGTCCATTTTTTGGTAACTTTTGCCAGCGGAAACATAGACTGTGTGTCAATTGCATTAAAATTTTGGTTAAATTTGATCCGTTTTTATAGGGATGAATAAAACTGGAGGGTTTTGTTGTGTCAATTGCATTAAATGGAATATTTTAAAAAAATACATTTCCCATTGACGTTCCTTGCGATAATGGATAGGTAGAGACGTTGTCAACCTATCCAAAAATTTTCATATACTTTTTGTTTTTTTCAGAAATAATTACAACACAAATCTATCCAAATCGCTTTGGATACGATCTTGAACGCGGAAATTGCATTTTGCCAGTGGCAGTCATAGACCTAGTATACCTGGACTGCCGGTCGATCGTCTTGGTTTGGTAGAGCCTTAAGCGGGTTACACATTATAAAACCTATTTGACAAATCTGTTCACGTTTGAGTAGTGTTTACTGTCTGTTTGACAAACACGTTCTTTTTTTCACAAATTTTGTTGATACTGTTGAGTATTTGACATAAAGCAGATTTGATAATGTATGCCCCACTTAAATCCATGACTATTAAAACTGGAAAATCGTCGAATATGTGTTTATTGTTGATCAAATTGTTTTCGAAAAATCCAAAGTATGGATATCGCTAATAAGCCAATTTTGGTTGATAAGCGTTAGTTAATTAAAAACCTTCCACACTAACCCACTGTGTATTAATACATGTCAAATTGAAAGTGGGAAAGAATTTCACGCGACTTCCAAATTTGTTGGAAAGAAATGACTTTTCATATTTTTCTTCCACACTTGCTTGTATTAATACATTACCTTAACCTAAAAAAAGTGGGATAGAATTAGAACCATTCCTAAAATTCTGCATTTATTAACACATGTAAAATCGTGTGTGATAGAATGTCGGTTTTTGTAAGCTGGGCTGTCATATTTTGTTTCCACACTATTTTAAATAATTTGCTTCCCACTTTTTTTGACATGTATTATTTAATTAATTAATTAGCCCAGTCAAGTTCGACAATAAATTCCAAAGCGCGATGTAGTCCTGCATTGTTGATATGTTGTTAGAGTAGTCTGTAGCTAAGTTTGTTCCCACATTTTCCTTTATTACTTTGAAAATATGCAACTTAGGAAAAAACCATCCAGTACAAACTTGTTTATTATAAAATTTTCTACAAGACCACATTAGATTTAAATTCATGCATGCTATATTTGTGTTGCTATCTGACCAGGGGTCAAAAATTGTTAAATTCTGCTTAAAGTTTGGAATCAAATAGCTTAGAGTATTACTAGACGAAATACGAAAATTCGATCCATATCAGTCAAATAGTTTTGGAAAGAAATATGATGTTAAGTAGGACACTTAAGTGGGCACTGATTTTTGTACACGTATTTGGAACCCTTAGCTATCATCAAATATAGTTATGATATTTATATCTTCTTTTAAGCAACTTTTATAGCGATTTTTTAATTTTAGGAATGGTTCTAATTCTATCCCACATTCTATCACACTTTTTTTCAGGTTAAGGTAATGTATTAATACAAGAAGTTTGGAAGCAGAAAATATGACAAGTCATTTTTTCCCACACATTTGGCAGTCGCGTGGAATTCTTTCCGACTTTCAATTTGACATGTATTAATACACAGTGAGCTAGAGTGGAAGGGCTATTAGAGCGTGTAAAAGTTACATACTAAATTTAACCCAATGTGAACAAACTAAGTCGTTTTCAAATTGCCGCTAGTGTATCGATTTTTTTTTAATAAAGGGAACCATCGTGATGTTGGCTCCTGGCAGTCCGGGTATAATAAGTAGATGGTGTAAGTAATGTGCAAGAAGCTTAATACAAACGTCAAAATTTAACCACTAGTTAAAATTTAAACGAGCTCCTGAGCAGGTTAAATTTTGACGACTGTATTCACCTCAGAAATGTCAAAATTTAGCCATGGGATCAAATTTAACGCACTTTTAACGCAATTTACACACGGCCTTAAATATTATATATACCGTTAGAGCTACAAATTTGGGGTTTGCACAACCAATAAAATCAAATTCAGGCAAAAGAAAAAAAAATTGAAAATCTCATTTTTTTTAATTTTTTCTGCCAGCTTCAGCGTACCGGAAGCGCACTTACAATTTTAATAAATTCGCAAGTATAAAGTTTCGAAAAAATAATTTTTGGGTTTATAAAAATATATAATTTTTTTTTGGAAAATTCTATAGATACCTAGAAAACGGGTTGATGATTATTTTTCTTTTAATTTGGTTAATATTGTATTTTTTAAAATACTTAAAGAATGCATATCAATTTCTTAAGTTTTCAAGAAATGTTATGTAGGTATACAAATTTTTTTTAAAGAAAAACGCTCTTACGATTTTTCAGTTTTTTTTTTCATAAATTCATATTTTTTTTTTAAATTTTTAACAATTTTTTAATAAGTTTATAATAATTTATTTTATTTGTGTTTAAAACTTTCTTCTAAGGATATCATATCATTATTGAACCAATAACATAAATCATCAATTTCTAGCTACGTTAAAGTTGTTAGTTGAGATAGCAAGTTCATGCGATCCAGTCATGCATTTTATTTCCCGGAGCCAAACTTACACTTAATGGTTATTTTAAAATCGTCAAAATAGTCTAACAAAATTTTACTTTTTTTATTTAAAACTTTTTAAATTAAAACTGTTTATCAAAGCAAAATTGTTATTCGATATAATCCTGCCCATAGATATTCTTTTCTGTTAAAATGGTCTCTATATCCATTTGCGATAGGTATTGAGTATAAGAATAAGTTCCCACTCGTGTTATGCCACCTATTTACGATATAGGTTTTTATACTCGTACTTCATTCCAATTTCCAAGTCATGTCCGACACAGTTGCAGATCAGTTTTGTGCACGATCATCTTCAATAATTTGAGTATTGTCCATGTTCGTCTTGAAATCCAATTAGACAAATCCTTTCAAAGAAGATTTATTTATACTTGTAACATTACAAGATGATCTTCTATCTGACAAGTGCATTAAAGTTGTTTGAGCTTTAGTTTATGGTAAGTGATTATTTTGTTGTTGTTGTTTTTTCTTTACATTCAAGATTCACTGTAAAGTATAGAATGTTTTCACATCATCTGTTAAAGAAAGGAAGTTGTTGTAGTGAATATCAGATACTAACTTGGTCGTGAAAAAAGGATTTTTATGTTTTTACTATATACATGTGAAATTATTGTTTGTTAAATTGCAACTACTCAAGTACACACTTCACATATGTTTTGTTTATGTTTGAATAT
The DNA here is from genome assembly GCA_949320155.1 of Melangyna quadrimaculata. NCBI lineage: Eukaryota > Metazoa > Arthropoda > Insecta > Diptera > Syrphidae > Melangyna > Melangyna quadrimaculata. The sequence goes on from OX439485.1 coordinate 184,725,207, forward strand.
GCAATCACCTTGATCATTGCAATAAAACATGATTGTTAAATATATTTGCATCATAAAACATTGATAATATTGTGTATAGATCTATTTTATTGCTAGTTAATAAGGAAGAGTATGATTAAATCTTAAATTACTTAAGACGAAAATCATAAAATTGTTTTTCAATCACATACATATGTACATACAGTGCGGTTCACTTGTTTAGACGCACCAATTTTTTTTTTTTTTTAAGTTTATGTTTTTTCTTTCGTATATGTATTAATTATCACACCATTGCATTTATGAGAAATATTATTAAGTTCTCAATGAAAAAAATCACAAATGCATGCTTGGTGACAGACAGTTACCGGTTTTTTACTCTTTTTCTTCTCAGTCATGTAAAAACAACAACATTTTGTTGGTTCACATGGTTAGACGCATAGGTGAATTTGGTTAGTTAGTAATTATCTGTTGCGCGGACTTGAACTAATTTTAAACCTTAAACTGTGAAAAGTGTATGTCTTTTATTTAAAGCAAAAAATGGCAAAAAAAAACAGTTAGATATGGAGGAAAGAGGAAAAATGGACGCTTACCATTCGAAAGGCGTTTCAATGCGTAATATTGTCAGGAAAATAGAAAGAAGTGAACATGCAGTTCGAAATCATTTAAAAAAATACTACCTATTATGGAAATAACCAAAAAAGAAGGCCCAAAACAGCTTTAACACCCCAAGAAAAAAGAAAAATAATAAGAATGGCATCGAATTCGGCTCACTCCACGAGCAAAATCAAGGAATTGGCGAGGGTTTCTGCCTGTAAATCTACATTTCATCGGGCTTTTTTAGGTGCTCAGCACCTGCAATTAAAAAAGCTACAAAAAAGCCACCACTTAATGCAGCCAGGAAGCAACAGCGCTTGGAATTCGTGCGCATTCATATGAAATGGCCCCCTATACCATTACTCCCCCTTGCCTTGAATGGTGCCGGTTTAAATGCAATTCTTCTTTTCGGAGATCATGGAAATATTAGTTGTACCCATCTGGGATATAAATATTGAATTTGTTTTCATCTGAAAAGACTTCTTTACGCCATTTTGAATCGCTTCCAACTTGTGTATCTTATTTCATATGAATGCGCGTGAATTCTAAGCGCTGTTGCTTCCTGGCTGTATTAAGTGGTGGCTTTTTTTGAAGCTTTTTTAATTGCAGGTGCCGAGCACTTAAAATAGCCCAACGAACTGTGATTTACAGGCAGTAACCTTCGCCAATTCCTTGATTTTGCTCGTGGAGTGAGCCGAATTCGATGCCATTCTTATTATTTTTCTTTTTTCTTGGGGTGTCAAAGCTGTTTTGGTCCTTCCTTTTTGGTTATTTCCATAAAAGGCAGTATTTTTTAAATAATTTCGCTCAGTCTGTATTAAATGGCTACAGTATAGACGTTTTTTATATCGCTCCTGACATTTGTATTTGATACATTTTAACCGTGATCTGCTTTAAAGTTGAAAATTGAATTATTAAATTTGTCTTGTTTTGCAAACTTAAAAATATATACAAAATAGTGTGATCAACCTAAATAAACAAGAACAAAATTTAAAAAATTAACTTTTGATCATTGTGCTTTGAATCGTTTTTTCTTTAATTTCTGTCACATCTAACCATGTCTGTGTTTGAGAGTAATTCTACCGCTAAAATAACCAACACACCGCAAATCACTGATATTATCGATATCACTGATACCACCAACCTCACCGACACCACCAATACCACCAATACCACCAATGCTGCTTGTAGCACAAACACCGGCAATGCCACCAACACCAATAGTACTATAAACAGCACCAACACTCCACAGAACAAAACATCAAATATTAACACTACAGATACCCTAAAAAAAATAACCACAAAGAATCCCAAAAACAACAAAACTACTGCCAAAAATGCACCCATGAAGTCTGAAGTATGGGTGTACCACAAGGATCTATTCTAGGCCCTTTGTTATTTTGCATATTTATAAATGACCTCCCTAATGTGTGCTCAAATGTAATGCTACATCTATATGCAGATGACGTTCAAATTTATTTATCCAGGCCGCTTGGTCTACAGGAAGACTTGATATGTAGGATTAATGAAGATCTCATGGCAATCTCCAAGTGGTCCGTTGACAATGGTCTAACTTTAAATCCGGTTAAGTCTCAACTTATTGCGATATCTAAGAAACTGTTGGATACCTCACACTTCCCTCCAGTTTATCTAGCCCAAATCCAGCTTTATTTTAAAGACACTGTTTCTAGTCTTGGTTTTAAAATTAATCGGTCGCTTTCAGCAAATGACCATATTAACTGTGTAGTTGGAAGAATCTATTCCGGGCTACGTAGACTTTGGCCATTCTCTACCATCACTCCAGTAAATACCAAACTGAGACTTATAAAAACATTACTGGTACCATTGATTGACTACGCTAATGTCGTTTATTGTAAGCCGGATTCGCACTCTAAACATAAACTGCTTGTGGCTTTCAATGACATGATTAGATACGTTTATGGTCTCAGGAGACATGACCACATCTCGCATTATCACAAACTAGTCCTTGGATGTTCACTACAGCAATTTCTAGATTCTAGATGCTGTATATTTTTACACAAAATTATACAAAACAAAACACCACAATACATATATGAAAAATTAGAATTTGCGCAGTCCCTTAGAACTACCAATCTATTAGTACCGGCTTTCAACTACCTGAATTCTTCACGGCTCTTTATTGTATATGCAACCAAGTTATGGAACTCTCTCCCAGTTACAATAAAACGAATTATTGGAGTGACAAACTTTAAGATTGCAATCTCTTCTCATTTTTGCTAGGTATAATGTCAAAATTCATAATTTTAAACAGGTTATTAATATTAATTTTGAATGAGTAAGTAATATTGAATAATATTGAAAGAAAACAATAAAAACAATAAAAAAAAAAAAAAAAAAATAAAAAAAAAAAAAAAAAAAAAAAAAAAGTATTATAGGTATATATGAAAGTATGTATAAGAATTTGTAAATATTTTATTTTTAGGTATTTTATAACAAAATAGTATGTTTTATCCGTATTGTTAAGGTACTATAAAAGACTAAGTCTTATTTGTACATTGGTAATTAAATAAATTGAAAATTAAATTGAAAATTGAATATGTGCAGATGAAAATAAAACTGCATTATCACTTCTTTCTATTTTCCTGGCAATATTACGCATTGAAACGCCTTTCGAATGGTAGGCGTCCATTTTTCCTCTTTCCTCCATATCTAACTGTTTTTTTTTTGTCATTTTTTGCTTTAAATAAAAGACGTACACTTCTCACAGCTTAAGGTTTAAAATTAGTTCAAGTCCGCGCAACAGATTATTACTAACTAACCAAATTCACCAATGCGTCTAATCATGCGAACCAACAAAATTGTGTCGTTTTTACATAGTTGCGAAGAAAAAGAGTAAAAAACCGTTAACTGTCTGTCACCAAGCATGCATTTGTGATTTTTTTCATTGAGAACTTAATAATATTTCTCATAAGTTCAATGGTGTGATAATTATGTAATACATATACGAAAGAAAAAATTAAACTTAACAAAAAAAAAAAAATTGATGCGTCTAAACAAGTGAACCGCACTGTATATGTTTCTACGAATAGTTTTATTTACAATTTTGAATACAATTTGCATTTATCGTTTTATTATGTACAAAGGTAGTTAGGCAGTCATTTTAATTTTAATTGCATATGGTAACAAAGTTTAATGCTAGAAAATACACCTTTTTAACATTAAAATATCAATAAAAAAGAGTTATAATGCTTGAGAATTATGTTAGACTGTTTTTAACTGTCCATTCAATAAAAATTGGTAGGTAATATTGAAATTTTATTTATAGCTAAAATATGAAAGAAGTCAACATTATAAATTTTATTATTTTGTGAATCAACATCTCCCTCCAAAAACTAATATAATTTAGCTTTAAACTGTCATCTCTCATCTTACACGCTTAGATATCTTTCAAATAAATATTTTTCATTACAGAATATAAGAAACACTCATATAAGAAAAACTCGCTTATAAGAAATGCAATCCAAAACACCGTGTCTTTTTCTTTAAATTACCTTTGAAATTGATCGTACAAAAGAAACTCGCATATTAGAAAAACACGGCTATAAGAAATCATTTCTTTGCACAAATAATATTAATATTAATTTCAAAAACAAAAAAGTACGCATATAAGAAATTTACTTCATCACTTTTTTAATTAACCTTTACCAAAGCAAGTTTTTGGCCATAAATATCGTTTCATGGTGAATGACAAATTTAAATTTTCATATAGAAATGCAGTAACAGCTTACAATGTGCTAGAATATTCAGTAAATGTTTGGAATTACTTGGTTTTGTGTCTCTTTTTGTGTCTGTTTTATGTCTGTATAAGAAAATTGTTTTCTTATGTCCGTGTTTCTCATATAAGAAATAGTTTTTCATGTATCCATTGTTTGCATATAAGAAAAACTCGGATATAAGAAAGAAATGTCTTGGATTATCAGAGTTTCTTATATCCGTGCTGTACTGTATAAAAGAACTAAGCATTAAAATGACGATTTTAAACAACGCTGAATTTAGATCTCTGAGCAAAATTTACGTTTTTCAATTAGAAGTTTTCATATGAATGACTCTAACACAATTGTAAAGAAATGAGCAAAAAGGCAAGACTCAATAAATGATTTTTGTCTCTAATTTTTAAAATCATAAGATAACGGTTCTTATGATTTTAAAAATTAGTGATTTTTTGAAAAAAAAAAAACAAGTTTTTGTATCGTACTTACAGGTTCTAGGCCATTAAAAACGGAAATCCGCCTACTTCCAGATAAACTAGAACAAAAACTAGAATTTATTTTGTAGGGAATCACATAAAATGAAAGATGAAGCAAATCGGTCTATATATGCTAAGGCTCTAATTTGATGTATAATGCATGCACGCATGTACACATAAAGGCACGGCGAAGCTTACAAACCAATTGTTTGTCTTCTCCATAATCGTAATGTCATATATTTCATTAAAACCTCGATCAAAAAAATTTATCCGTACTACCTTAATGTTTTTTTTTTATAAAGTATGCCGAATTATTGTTTACCATTATCTTTTATTAAAATATTTACCTCATTCATGATAATAATTATGATCAACAAAAATTAATATTTGTGTAAGACGTCACATTAGTACAAGTATTAAGAATCATTAATTTAAATACATATATCCACCTGCATTGATTGGTAAAGCAAAAACCTAACTAAAGAATGTCAATTTCATAAATGCAAATTATTATATCTGAGAATTGCAAACATGATGAGTAGGTAAATAATTCTCTTAACATAAACAAACTAAACAAAGATTATCATTAAATGATAGAACGAGTTGCTGAATGATTTAAAAGATTTTTATGATCATTCATTGAAATATTTTGTTCTTCGTTGATTCAGTATGTAAAATTAGTTAACACTAGTTTGAAAGATGAAGGATACAAAAATTGATAATTTGTTCCTATTATGTGTATATTCAAGGAAACATTTCATAAAATATTTTTGTACTATTGACTGTGCTTCAAAAATAACAATTTTTTGAACGACAAGAAAATATTTATAAATAAAAATAAAAGAGCTGATGCAGAAACTTGATATTCTTATTTAACACATTAAAAGAAAAACGACCAGGTACACTGACGGGATATTCGAATAATTTAAACAGTTTAACAATTTGATTTATTAAACAGGTTCTTTCATTGTGAATAATTTTGTCATCATTCATTGTTTATAATACGAATATTATACAAATTGAGTCATTATTTTGTTAATTATACAAAATTGATATATTTTGAGTTACCAAATAGGAAAATTAATTTTTGTTCTAAGTTTTGTATTGACAAAAAAAGTAAATAGTTAATAGAAATTGCACAAATGAACGCAAACAAATGTTCGAAGATGACACATTGGTAGCAGAACTCATAAACTATATATATTGTGATATAATTGTTTAAAAAAATAAACTCGACCCTATTGTCATAAAAGCATTTTTTTGTTTATACAAGTATATCTAAAAAAAATCTTAAAATAGAAAGAAATTATTAAAAAACAACGGTGACACAAACAATGCCCTTTTATACCTTGCAGCCATATATTTTTTGGGATATTAGAAAAAAAAAGTAAACCATCTGAACATGAAGAGAGCTGTGGCAGGCGCATTAGGCGGCCAAAATGGTATTGGCGGTCAATGAGGACAAGATGAAGTTTATGATGTCATCGAGAAAGGAATCTCAACATCGTCGACTCGGTCCAAATATCACGATGGACAGATATAATTAGAAATTGTCAAGGATATTGTCTACCTAAGCTCCACAATTACCTCGCAAAATGACATTAGTGCAGAGATCAAACGAAGAACTACTCTTGCCAACCGCTGTTTCTTATGAGCTAAGAAGGCATTTAAGTAGTAAGGCCCTCTCTCAGAGAACTAAGGAGTCTTAATACAAGACCCTAATCATCCCAGTCCTGCTCTATGGGGCAGAAGCATGTACATTGAAAAAATCGGATGAAAGTCTGCTAAGGTGCTTTGAGATGAAGATTCTTCGTGTGATTTTATGTCCGGCGTTTATCGATTGAGTGTGGAGGAGAAGATTCAGCGACGAGCTATACGGGCTATGCAGCGACGTTGACCTGGTCAAAAAGCTAAAAATACAGCGGCTGAGATGGCTGAGGCACGTGGAGCGTATGAACAGCAACGCACATGCCTGACGAGTTTTCGAATCCAGCCCCGATGGTGTACGCAGCGGAGGAAGAACCCATAACGGGTGGCGCGCACAAGTGGAGGACGACCTCAACCAACTCGGTGTGCGCAACTGGAAGCGGCTAGCTAGGGACAGAGCTGGCTGGAGAGGCTTGTTAGTTGAGGCCGAAGCCCACCCTGGGCTGTCAGTGCCATCTTAATTAAGTAATCTGAACATGAAAGGTTAATTTGATTCAGTACTTAACCACTAATTATTATCAATCTTTTTTTGCGAATATCCCACATAAAATTTATTTATTTCAAATACGCAACAATAAAGGTCCGTCAAGCTGTATCGTCCGCAACGGAAATTCAAAAATTTAATGGTGCAGAATTTTGGTGCTTTTATTCTCAAACCTGTGAACGACCAGCTTGACGTCAAGCTGTGTCATCCACAACTGAAATTCACTCAAATTCAAAAACCTAGTGATCCAAAATTATAGTCATATCTTTGGGCTTATTTAGTACAACATTCTTAAATTAAATATTCCATGATTTGACCTTAAAAATAGGTACCGAATGTTCAAAAAAAAATTGAAGTCTTGCTATACCTGACAATAGACAAAATTTAAAAAAATCTGGTTAGAAGTAGAATTATTTAATTTGAAAATAATATGTCATTTTTATCGTTAATCTACTATCAACACTTTGGATTTAACAGCCCATTATAACATTTTTTTTTTTATGATGTCAATTTTCTCAAGCTGGGTCCGTCACGGATATTAAAAAATTTAATTTTTAAGGTTCTACGTACAGAAATTTATTTGGAGTCTCTAATATTTTGGACATTCGGTACCGAGGTGAAATCATAGAATACCTAATTTAAGAATGCGATTCTAAATAACCCCTAAAAATTAACCAAAATGTTGGATTTTTGTTGTGGACGAAACACCTTGACGGACCTCCAAAATAAAATGCGATAATATTTCCAAACTTAAACATTAATATTAAAAAAATCAAAATAAATTTAAATGATGGAATACTTATTTCTTTTTTTTTTAAATTCTATAAATGAGTTGCTGACCATCTTCCACAAGAACTTTGAAAATTCAGTTGAAAAAACTTTTTTCTGACTATTTACTGAAAAACGTTGGCCTTTTATGATAATTTGGTAGTGGAGGGTCTGTCCTTTTTTTTTAACACCACACAAATGATATGCTAAATCGTTCTTCGCGATAAACATTTTTAAACGTTGTTTCAAATTTTGTAATGGTTGACCAATTTCTAAAACTAGTTAATCATTTTATGGCATTATTCTTTTGCGAAAACCTCACATAAGAGATGTATAGAGATCCCGAAGCCCACCATCCATCACCACTTCTAAGCTAAACCCTTTCACATTCTATTTTAAATTAATAAATTTTTGTGGGAAGACGAATTCGACATCATATATTTTTTTCAAAAAAAAAATCTATGACTGAAAGTCACGATTTTACCATTCACTATTTCCTCAAACAATAACCTCAAAACCCAACCTCTATTCTACGCCAATTGACCATTCTTTTTGCAAAAATCAATTTGCATATCTCTGTCGTCCACAGCAAGGAAGTGACTAATTTGGAGAACTTTTGATGGCAGTTCTTATAGTTGCCGCGACCATTCGTCCGTTGTCGGTGTATCGGCTTCGTATTTGTTCATGTGTGTAAGCAGCAGGTAATTCCATTGTTTTCGCAAAAAAAATGCAAACTCTTGGTCTTTGGTCTTTAAACCTACATATAGTCTTGTTAATGTAGCTTATCTTTGAATTTTAGGATTTCCGCTTGCCCGATTATCATGTATGTAGCATTCTAGCCTGATGTCTTTAAGACATTCACTTCATATTCTTTTTTTTGTTCTTATAGTTTTTTGTATAGGGAAGTGCATGGATCCATGAGATTTTTGTTTATTTTGTTTAATTTAATATTCCTAGAATAAATTTTGAATCTTGATTACAAAAGAAAAACTGAAACGAAACTTCAAAGAACATTTCTTAATAACCGTTTTCTTGGCATCTACATATTTATCATATCGTTTCAATGTTTTTTTTTATCTTATACTTTCAGGGATCTCACAAAACCTCGAAGTATCTTCCTTGATTTTTTCAAGAACATGCAATCTATAGTCACGTGATGGTAATGCATTTATTTGAAAACTACCGCAACTCAGATATTTTCGTCAAAGTCAAAAAGTTGAAACATCTTAATTCCTTCGGCATACTAACTAAGAACGAAAATCAACTGCTCAGCTTGTCCTGTCACAGGCCTGAGGTAAAATTGTACTTAAGCCTCCGAAGATCACAATCTACTTGCATCCACACACACACGAAGCCTCTCACCAGTCGCATCCTTGATGATTCTTCTCATTGCCAATATCTTGACTTATTCATTGACTAACATTCCTTAGAAGTAAATCTATTCGGATTTATGATTGCGTGCCGTGATTTATTAACTTAAGATTCTACGTGCCACGAATGATGCCATCAGGCTCTGCTGCGGAACGAAACGCACACACAAAATAACATCTTCAAGCCTGTAAGGCTATTAAGGGCTACGCAAACGCATATTGAATTTTGTTTTCTATTTATAGAAACATGAAAAACAAGATGATTTGTTTTTGTAGTGGTAGGCCAAGACCAAGACTGGCCAAAGTTCCGACCAATCTATCAAGGAAGCTTCAGAGAAGAACATACATCTTCTGGATCTATTAAAAGATCCGAATCATTCAGCTTGTATCCAGAGAGAGAGGGAGATAGAGATGTGTCCGAACTTTCCACCCATATCATCAAAAAGTAGAGGCTTAGGTGGATGTTTGGCATTCTGCACTAATTGCCACCGACAGCTTATCAATTAGAGATTGAAATTCTACAAGAAAAACGAAGACGTTTAAGTCTTTTCGATATATGTATAGAGTTTCGTAAAGGCCTACGCTTCTATTTGTACAGATCGAAATCCTCGTGATGCTGGGGTACTTTGTTGTACTCACGTTCGTCCGTCCGTCGCAGCAGAATTATAATTATAATAATCACACTGAAGTTATCGTCTCCTTGTGTTTTGTTGTTTTTGTTGTTGTTGCGTTGTTCTTGTCCACGGATTAGGATGAATGATGTGCGCGAGTGGGACTACAAAGTTTGCACTTCTTCTATGGGAAGGTAAGATCTCACGTAATAGATCCGTGAGTGGACAGCTGAGCCGCAGATGGGTGGATGAGATTGCGACACATGAAGGTTGCCCTGGACGACGCATATAAACACAGTCATATATGAAGCTGGAGCCATTGCTCCAGACCATCAGTCCTCTATGGATATTTTCTGTTACACACATATGGGTTTAAAATTGCACACAAGGTGTATGAGATAATGATGCGCATAAACAAATTACATATATAAGAGGGAGGGAGTCAGCGGCACAGGTTCATATGGGTGAAAGAAGAAGATTAGGTACCCTGTCTAGTTGCTCCATAATTTGCTTCTGTCAAATAGAGTTCTCTGGAAGGATTTATCATTATATTATACAATGTGTGAGGTGGTTTGTTGTTATCTCGATGAAATTGGGATTTTTTTTTCATTTGTGTTTGGCAGTAAATTTTCTTGAAATTAATCAATTATCTTTTATTTTTTAGTGATTTATTAACAAGATTTTTATTAGGTTATGGAAAATATGGGAATGTGATTCAGGATATTCATTCAAATAAATAATTCACTGTGCTTAAAGCAAACTAAAAAAAAAATTAAAACTGATTATGCTATTTGGATAACATTAACAAGAGAGAAGTCTTAACAAAATATTATGAACAAAAGTGAAGTCTTACCGAAGCATTAAGCAAGCTTAATTGAAACGAAATTATAAACTTAAACATCCGGTTCGACGAGAAAATGAATAAATTATAATTAATATACCTACAAATTTATTGGAGAAGTTTGCACTCTTTTTTCGAGCACAACCAACAGCGGCGTTATATTCATGGCAAATAAATAAAACAATAAAATCAAAAGATGTCATTCTATAACGAAATAAACAACCAATAAAAACATGCACCGACAATCCCAAATGCCATTTTCCGCAGATAATCATTGGTCCGAGCTATTAATTCTTTGCAAAAAGAGAGTGGAGACTTTTCCAAACGATCATGAATTTCAACGAAATTGTTCGTTCATGGTTTCAAAATACGATTTACGATACGGGATTTTTCGTTTCGTATCAGCTGCGTACTGGGTCTAATGGAAAATGACAGAGCCATCGCAGAAGAATGGAAGTTTTTAAGATTCAAAATGAATTTAGAGAGGGTACCTATTTTCAGATGTTGTTACAAACTTTTTGGACACAATTTAATTGATGCTTGTTTCCTTGGATCAAAAATTCGTGAGTTACGAGCGAAAATTAAATTATCCATTCAAAACAAAATGACAGCCGTATGACATCAGGTTCAGCTGTGCAATTTATTTTCGGCTGGTATAATGATACTCTTTCGAATATAAAAAGAAATATATCAAAATACTCAGCAGAACATAGGTCTTCCAAACCAACGCGAAACATTCGGAAAGACAAAGAAACTTTTTCCCGTCAAAATTATAAAGGCTCTCCCCAACCGACACGATAAATTCGTTTACGACAGCTTTGGTGTTATTTAGCATTGTGTAATTTATCATTATTTCGTTGATTGCGAATGTTTAGCCCAAATTTCCATTCCCTTTTGAAAACGTTTTTATCGTCGGTTTTACATGGAGAATCGCATCACTCTCGTTTATCGCCATGTAATAATAATAATTCAATAATTTTAATAAAAATATCTATGTAAATTAATTTTGACAGGCGATAATTTCGTTGTTGCTGCGAATATTTTGTGTTGATTCAGAAGAACTGTTAATTTTCATAGCGGTAGACGAGAATAACCATATTGACGTCAGAGACTTTAAAAACGCTGTCAACGTCGAAAGTTTCGTCGGCGCTGCGTATAATTCTAGTTGGTTTGAGAGAACCCATCGCGATAGACTGTAAGGACCAAAAAAAACGACGCCTAGCCCGATGAATGTTTTTCTGATTCCGAGTTTTCTGACTCTCATATTTAGTTTATTTTGACGTATGTCAGTAAATTTTTTGTCGTCCAATCCGCAACATTTATTTTCGTTTAAAAAACAATAAATTTTCTCAACAAGTGAATTTAATTTTTCTTCCATCTTGATAAATCCGCAATACCCTGTCTTTCGTTCGATTGACACGACATCTTTGTGCAACATGTTGTATTTATTCCAAAAATAATACTCCTTCTTACCACAATAATAATTCTGTTTGCTCCTTTGGCGGCTTTAACTTAATTCAGAAACCTTGTTTTTTGTCGTATTATCTGTCAAAGCTGTGATACGATGTCAAATTTCACATCTTCACTAGAGTTGACACTTAAATTACACATCAATATCGTAGTAATGAATTCATTTTATTATGTTTTTATGAATTGAATTGCATTTTTTTGACATGAAGTAAAGTAAATCGTTTTAAGAAAGACAAAAAGGATTAGGAACAAAAGGAACTGTCAAACTCCGTAAATGTCAAATGTCAAGCAAACCTTTTGTTTGGTTCTGTAGCCAGGTATGTATCTAATTTATTTTGGTATTAAGACGGCTGGAAATATTCTAGAAACGTATTGTAATGTTTTATATTTATGACATTGTACGAAATGGCAGCAAATATGGCGCATTGTCAGTCAATAAAACCTCGCACAAGCCAAGAAATGCAAATTTGACGTACAATACACATTTGACATAACTTTTATTACAAAAATAAAATTTGTTTAATTGGCAAATGTCAAACTTTGATTTATTCTTTCTGTGTAAATTATGTTTTTAACGATGTTACTAAAGTTTCGCTACTGATCACATCAGTTTCAGGCAAAGTGAGTTGCATATGCGAAGTTTGATGCGGTCACTCAAAAAATATAAAAATACATCACTTGCTATCCTAGAAGGGAGCTGACTTCCGATACAAATCAGTTTTATAGTATTTATCTGCGCATATAACACAAAATGGAATTCCATCATTCTCGTGACGAAGATAGATTTACTTAAAAAAAAATTCGCCAAATGATGTTAATGCAAAATGATGGCATCAGCCAACCCCAACCTCACAAAACAGCACCTCGAGCTCGCCAACTACTGACGAGACGACAGACGACCCTAAATTTACGACCCAAGCAAATTCAAGCCAAGCCGCACGTGGGGCTCCATCAATTCTCTTAAATGTTCATATAGTTCCAGCTCCGTCCGCGTCTTCGTCCAGACACAAATGACAGCCAGTTGTCGCATATTGCTTTTTTCAAAAATCTATAAGGCAAAATCAGTGAATTGTGACGCGAAAACGATGCAACGAGGTGAATAATAATTGCACCACTCGAGATCAATGTTGACATTTGAGTTAAGCGTCTCTGTATTATTTTTTTTGTTTTATTTTTCTTTTGCTGTTTACCGCTGCTGCTGGAGGTCTGTTGCGATGCCGGGTTAAATTGAATATGTGAAGGTTTCGGGGGCTTTTGGGTCACACTATAGCTATTTTAAGACAACGTGGAGTCATCGAGAAGCGATAAAAATATAGCTAGCTAGAAAAGATGACGCCAGACACTAATTTGATCATGCTAGCTTTTAGGGTCAATGGTGGATGGTTGGTGGTGCTGGTGACAGAAAGCTAACTTTCAAACTGTCTAATAGACGTTATTAGGACAGCTGTGGGATGTTCAACTTTCAAAGTTATGATAAAGTGATGAAAAGAAACCAATCTTCCCTGAAGCAAGTAGAGTTATATGAATGATTAATGATTTAAATAGGAAAAATTAAAGATAAATTAATTAAATTAATTTTAACTGCCTTTTTGAGATCGGACCTTAAACTCAAAATAAATTCCATCAATAATATTTTCACAACTAAAAACTAGAAGGCTTACAATATTTACACGTAAGTTAAAGTACCTACCCGAATGACATGATGCACTGCACACCTTCAGCACGTCCATCAAAATATGCATCAAAATTGTATAATATTCACAGTTAATGAACAACGTGATGAGGATTAAATATATGTATCTTGCCCTCTGTGTGTCTCCAGCAGTGCAAAGAGAAAAGATTTATTGCACAAATTTAATGTCTTCTTCATGGATTGCACTTCATCATAATGCGTATCATCAAGTAGTGACTCTTATGCGGTGCGCCCACGGATTAATTTAACGACCTATTTCATATAGTATACCTACCTACTCGGACTTGCAGGTATGCTAGTATGTTCATAGGTTCTTATTTTATAAATTCTTATAGATTTTGTCCTTTATTATTATTTTTTTCATTTTGTTCGTTCTTAAAATTCCTGCATTAATTATTTCCTCGGGGTATTTGGGAAATATTAAAAATTTCATAAATGCCTAGGCATTTAGTGCTAATTGCTTAATATGGTTTGAGGCTATTCTGATGGAAGGAATTTCTCTTGAGACTATATTCTTGGCAATTATGATTTATAGGATATTTTTTAAATGGTTTAGTTATTTACATTAATGCTTATTATTAAATTTGATGTAGTTTTGCGCAATAGAGTTCCATTAAATGTTTGCATTCCATTCTTCTTAATATTTAAGAACAAGTTGGGTATTTTATAAAAAAAAAAACACACTTAATTAAACAAACTGTACATTTTTGTTATTTATTCAAAGAAATAGAATTTGCATTACCTAACATTAAATTATGAGTTAGTATTGAAAACAATTTGTTTCGTGTCTTTCTTTCGTCACTGGTCAGGGTCAGAGATACCAATAGCCCCATTCTTATATAACTTTAGCTGATAACTTGAAAAACTTTACCACGCGAAGCTTAAAATATTATATATATTTGATGTGAGTATAAAAGGGCTTTCGGTCAGGCATACATTTTTTATTTACTTCTGGTAATAGTTTTCGAAATAAGATCTTTGAAATGTGTTTAACGTTAAATACAGAATTTGGAAATAAATGTTGTTTACGAATGTGGCTATTGAGATATTCCCAAAAACCGAACACAAAATTTCGAATATTATTTAGGGTGGTGATAATTTTCTTTAAAGCATATTTACTTTAGAAAATTATTTTTTGCATCACAGCTTTCAACATCCTCGATAGTAAAGTGGTCAATATCCCCACCTGTCACGTGGGAGACCGGGGCTCAATTCCCTATCTCGGGGAGATAAGTGCACAATTTAATTTTTGCATTTTTTTGGGAAACTTTAATGAAACTGCATCAACAACGATATATATTTTATGTATACATATTTATTATATATATCTTATATTTCATATTTTATAATCAACGCTACACAATCCTCGTACAAATATTCAAAAATCGTTAGAGCGGTTTTCTTAAAAATTATTCTTGTCTACCTACATATTTAAAGTTTCCTTAACATTTAAAATAATAAAATAAGTCAATTTTAAGTATTTTCAAAATATCGAATTTCCAAAAAGTACTAACATTTTGTTAAAAATCCAGAAAACATTTTTTTCGAAAATTTGTATATGTGAAATTGTTAAGATTTTAAAGGAACTCTTATTTAAACAAAATGAAAACCAAAAAATTGATTTTAAGACAGGTACCGTAAATAATTGTTATTGGTCAATTTTTGTTCACCAAAATATTAACCATACCCTTAATAGTAACTCATAATTTTCTTATAAAAATTGTTTAAGCCATTTTAGCCTAATGGATACATATGTATCTAGCCTAAAGATAGTATCGTTGCTATAGAATTTTTTTTATTTTTCATTAAATTCAATCAAATATTTTCTGTTCAGACTAAACTGTTTTTGTTTTGTAAGTACCTACTATTGAGATATTTTTTTAAGACTTTATAGACTTGACATTAGGAGAAACAAAACACACCTAATAATAAAAATAATTTAGCTGACTATAATTACGTCCCCTTATTACATAACCTCAAAAATAATGGAAATAAAGTTTTAGCGGAAAAAAAAATATATTGGAAAACCCGGCATTAAGGAAAGACCACCTTCTGAAAAGGCCTGCCCAGAACTTCGGAGACGTAAACTAAATTTTAAGGAAAAATATTAGTACCAACTTTTAGTTGTAAAAGAGTAAAAGAGAACTTCTAAACCTGAAACATATAGAAAGGAAAATGGACAACCGATTTCCACGTCAAAAAATACTGAATTTATGAACAAATTTTACTTCTTTGTTTTCAAGGCGGTGTAAGCGTGTAAGACCAACATAAAATTTTAACTTTCCGTATTTTTTTTATTTAATAAAATGAATCGATTATTTTCAAAACATATAAAGTCCATTTTGGAAAACTAAATGTGTTCTCGAATTATACGGAATTGAGGCTTCCAAGCTCGAATTAAGTACTTAAATTATGTGCTGCTATCCTGACGCAATCTTTATTATTTGGTTAAGCGGCCAATGCATTTCAAAATCACAGGTTTTTGTGACTGTAACGAAAAATGTTCAAAATGGACTTAACGTGTTTTGAAAATAAACGATTCAAATATTAAAACTAAAAGATCTAGAATTGTAGTATTAGTATTGGCCCAACTAACAATTTAACTTGTTTAAGTGTCTACACAAGCTATTTTCAAGTTTGTATAGTAACTAATAAAGACCTTATGCAAATCAGTTTGGCGCACATTATACAAGCTATTTCATTTCCTTTTAGACCTTTGACCAGAAGTTCTATATAATTAAATAGTTTTCCATGGAAAGTCTTATTGATAACAAAGCAAAACAGTGTTACTGCTCCACTAAACAAGTTGTCTGACTATTATAAGACATTCACTTTCAGGTCGCATATAAATGAAATGACTCACATTGTAAGGCCTTACAAAGGCCTAGTAAAGCAGTGTGTTATTTAAAAAAAAAATTGTTGCTTTAAATTTTATTATTATTATTGTTTTTATTTTTCCTTCCATTTTCCCATGACTTTAGGGTGTTAGAACCGCTTTTCTATTTATTCTGAAAGGTATAACAATTAATTTTATTTGAAAAAATTCAACTTTTACTCACATTAAATTTCAGAATCCAGGGATCGAACTCAGCTCCTCTCTATTAGTAGGCCACCACGCAACACACCAGGCCAATTGGCAATATACCATACGCGTGTAAAAATTTTAATGAGTTGATACTTCAAGCCCAAATAAATCAAACTTAATTTTCATTAAACATTGGTACCCATAACAGGGTTTTAGAAGATTGAATTTAAAGTATCAATCATGAAATTCTTTAAGTATTTGAAAATTATATACCATAAGTTAAGTATTATATTTTAAACTCACATTAACATAAGGTATGCATGACCTTTTTTATCGTACCATATGTTTGAAAAAGGTTCTTATATAGTGTTTTTTCAAGCAAGTAGATATGTGCGATGCAGTAGTGTAATTTAGTTGCTTAATGGCGAAGACAGCCAAGATGCCGCTAATAGGCAGAACGCTCCATTCAACTTGGACGATGATGGCCAAGAGTTCCGTCCACCCGACCTAACCGAAGTTCGGCTGGCGATATCCAAACTTAAGTCGTACAAGGCTGCAGGTGCGGATGGCTTACAAGCCGAACTATTTAAATCAGCGGGAGATTAATTGGCTAGGAGCATACACCAGCTCATCTGCAAAATTTGGTCGGAGGAAAGTATGCCCGATGAATGGAACCTCGGTATAGTGTGCCCCATCCATAAAAAGGGAGATGTTCTGAAATGTACCAACTACAGAGGAATTAGTCTCCTAAACGTCGCTTATAAAATCTTGTCGGCCATCCTGTGTGACCGCTTAAAACCTTTTGTCAACGATCTGATCGGCCCTTATCAGTGCGGTTTTAGGCCAGGCAAGTCAACCGTCGATCAAATGTTCACACTCCGACAGATTTTAGAAAAATCCCGGGAATTCCAGATCGATACACACCACCTTTTTATCGATTTTAAAGTCGCGTATGATAGCGTGAAAAGGGACGAATTATACAGAGCCATGTCGAGTCTCGGCATCCCTGCCAAACTCGTCCGCTTGTGCAGGATGACGATGGAGAAATCTCGCTGCTCCGTCAAAATTGGTAAGAACACCACCGATTCCTTTGATGTTGAGAAAGGATTGAGGCAAGGCGACGCGTTATCATGCAACCTATTCAACATCGTTCTTGAAGCCATTGTACGCAACGCACATGTCAACACCAGCGGTACAATCTATCAAAAGTCCGTTCAATTGCTTGCATATGCGGATGACATAGACATTGTCGGCAGAACGAAGCGAGCTGTGGCAGGGGCATTTGCGAGCATTGAATCGGAGGCGGCTAGAATGGGATTGGCGGTTAATGAGGACAAGACGAAGTATATGCTGTCATCGAGAGAGGAATCTCAACATCGTCGACTCGGGCAAAATATCACGATGGACAGATATAACTTCGAAGTTGTCAAGGACTTTGTCTACCTGGGCTCCAATATTACATCGCAGAATGACATCAGTGCAGAGATCAAGCGAAGAATTACTCTTGCCAACCGCTGTTTCTTCGGTCTAAGAAGGCATTTAAGTAGTAAGGCCCTCTCTCAGAGAACCAAGGAGACTTTATACAAAACCCTAATCATCCCGGTCCTGCTTTATGGGTCAGAAGCATGGACACTGAAAGATTCGGATAAAAATCTGCTAGGGTGCTTTGAGAGGAAGATTCTTCGTGTGATTTTCGGTCCGGTGTGTATCGAAGGAGTATGGAGGAGAAGATTCAACGAAGAGCTATACGGGCTATACAGCGACGTTGACCTGGTCAAAAAGCTGAAAATACAGCGGCTTAGATGGCTGGGGCACGTGGAGCGTATGGACATCAACGCACCTGCCCGACGAGTCTTCGAATCCAACCCCGATGGGGTACGCAGCAGAGGAAGAACCCGTAACAGGTGGCGCAATCAAGTGAATGACGACATCAAAGCACTCGGTGTGCGCAACTGGAAGCGGCTAGCTAGGGACAGAGCTGGCTGGAGGGGCTTGTTAGTTGAGGCCGAAGCCCATCCTGGGCTGTGAGCGCCATCAAAAGTAAGTAAAGTAAGTAAGTAAGTAATTCTATCAAAGTCTCACCTAAGAGGACAATTAGGTATGTATAATATTTCATTTTCCGATATACCTAAGTTGGTTTTCTTATTAACAAAATACTAAAGATATAATTAGGGGAGGCAATAAATGTAAAAAAAAAAATCCTCTTTTTTCTTAGCTTTCATTTTTGATTTCTGTAAGCAAGCTATTAACAAAATGCAAAAGCTATACATTTCAAAGGGATGGCAATATCTGTCACAAATATAAATTCTTGATTTGTATAAGTTTGCTATTGACAAAATGCAAAAGCTATAATTTCATTACGGAAGTCCAATATAGAGGTCACAACCAAAGCAAAATTCCCACTCTATATTAAACTAATTTTTGATTTCGTTAAGTTTGCTATTAACAAAATGCAAAAGCTATAATGTTGTCTTACGTAAGTCAATAAAGTGCAAGTCCCACTCGTGCAAAATGTTTGATTACCGTCATCAGTCTTGTTTCACCGATTTCAAAAATGAATCTCGTTTTTTTTTGTTTTAATTTTGGTGAAGTGGTCAATGAAAACAAAGGATACTAGAGTTTACTCTTAAAAACGAATTGAAGCTATTAGGAAAAAAAAATATGAGAACAACTTTTTTTAACTTGTTGGAGTTTTATATACATTAAACAAATGTCTTGCATGACTTCACTTTTGAGGAAATCAAACTAAGATATTTTCATGCACAAAATTGCAGAAGCAGATCTTATAGTTTTTATTTGTTTCATGCTAACAATTTTAGGTAAGCGTATGTGCAAACATTTATAATATGCTTTATAAATTTATGAAAATTCCGTTCTTCAAAACGATAAAACAACACTGACTAAAATCAAACTATATAAAACATCAATCTGACATTTTCATGATGCGCGATTACTTTCTTAAACAAGCCGTAAAGGAGTTGTCTGTAATTACTTTCATCTGAATGTTCTATAAAAGCTATTATTTTTCTAGCTAAGGCAACCAATTTCGGCAGGCCATAAAAAATTCTCCGTAGAACTCATTACATGAAGTCTCATATAGAAACAAACTTAAAGGCACTAAATAAGCTATTTTGAAATAAATAAATCGTTAAATGCTTGACTTGCATTATTAAGCCTTAAAATTATTCTATGTCAGCAATAGCCTATCCAATTCTAAAAATTGGACCTTATACAAGTTAAATTGTTAGTTGGGGGTATAAGTAAGAAATGTAAATCGAATTTATTTTGTCAGACCAGTATTTGGGAAGCTAGAATTTATCAATACTGACGACCCATAATCCAACAACATATCAAAAATTCAACCGACCATAATCTTTGTAACCATAATGGAGGACTCACAGCTGTACCGAACCAAGTCACTTTTTTTTCGTTATTTTGAAATGATTTGCATTTTTTTTCCTTATCTTAAAAATAGAAGAAAATTTAGAGAATAAATTCTCAAATGTCCATAGAATTTATCCTCTTATTTTCTTCTGATTTTAAAATGAGGAACTATTAAAAAAAAAATGCACAAACATTTCAAAAGACTGAAAAAAAGTGACTTGGTGCTCTCCATATGACAATTTGACTGGACTAACTTTTTAAAAACAAACAAATAAATCAGCAAGAATGGTTAACAACAATGCTAAGCACATGTACAAATAGGATAATTTGCATTTATATTTATGCAATAACTCATTCACGAACAAACACAATACTTGTCATACCTACATAAATGTTGGAAATTCAATCCATCTTTTAAACGTAGATTTGAGAACTGTCAATAAGATTTTATGATGCTCAAATCAAGCTAGCTCCCAGGAGCCAAGACAATAATTCCAAGACTTAATTTTGTTTTTTATTAATGAACTGCTTGACATTTGTGGACATGACAGGTCACACACCCTTCAACCGATACAAGGGACTTAGCACCTTAAAGGAATTAAATTCAAAACAACAGTAGGTACACTGAGGCGTATACGTACTTTTTTTTTGAATATTTTAAAATTTTTGTGAACATTTTCAAATTCAAAAGGAAAAATAGTTTTACATTCTAAGTGCTGCTATTTTGAGTCAAATTTTCCATTCACTTCTGATGAATAATTTTCCCGAAATAACTGTTTTTAATTTAAGATTATTTTGATTATTTATTATTTGACATTCAAAATCGAACTCTCAAAAATCGATTTATTGACAAATCTTATTGGGCCATCACACACTGCCTCAATTTTGAGCTGAACTAAGGCCAGACTTGCTTTTCCTTCAATCACACACGGGCTGAGCAAAGCTTGCTGAAAATTGAGTGTACACGAACCGGCTTTTATAGTATTAGTACTCTCAGTTTGAGAATCGAAAAAAAAAAAAAAAAAATTCCTTTAAAATTTTCAGTTTTGCATGACAACCGAGTTGTTTATTTTGCCTAGAAACAAACTACTGTGTATGTATTAGTATTTATACTTTGTTAGTCCGCTCGAAACAAGGATGCAAATTTTAGTTCTTTCATTCCTCACTCTTCACCTCCCTCGCTTACAAACTTTCATTTCCCCAGTTTAGTCCGGCTCAAAATGGATCCAGTGTGTGATGGCTCATTGGTTTTCTCTTAGAACACTTTAACAATTAAATTAAGCTTTCAATTCGAGCATAGGAAAACATAAAGAAAACATTTACACATCATTTACTTCCAACACTTTTTAAGTCATCAGGTACAAAAAAACAAACATTTTTATGATTTCCATTAAACTTATAAAATGCCCTGAAGCTATGTAAGTAACCTCCAAAAACTCTTTCAATGTTATGTGAAAATTTAAGTTTATTGTCATCAAATCTCATGTTACAAGATTAGGTAAACATGTACATATAAGCCAACTTGACAGGTTAATTTTTCATCAAACAATAAAATTCCCATACACAGAATAGCACTTCCATTATGATGAGTGTTCTTTGACTTTATATACGCATCTCTTAATACATTTAAGGAAATTAACTATTTTAAAGTCAAAACACTTTTGTTTGGTATAAATAAATTACTTATAATATCACCCACATTTGCTTGAATTTAATGTCACTTTTAAGAGTTCCGGCTTTGATGTCATACAAAATTAAAATTTGCAAGGCCTATTTTAGTCAATTGGCCTTCAGCTTATATGTAGATACCTAAGTTAATCGCCGTCATGATTGCTCATATTCCAGCTACATATGTATATTAAAATAAGCTTAAATATGAGGAACTTATTTAAATATTTGCTATTATTGAGTCACTTCTATTAAAAGGCCTAATTTTGTTTTGGGAATAAAAGAAGTAACACGTCAATTTTTTAGAAGGTAATTTTTACATTTTTCACACTTTCCCATAACAATACAATTGTAATAGAAACCCAATACGTTTGTATGCCAGCAATGCTTAGTAAACACGATTTATTCTCCAGCATGTTCAATTTTTTTTTTTTCAGACTGATTTTGCGTGGTGTTTTGATTGGGTCAACCTCAACTGAAGTTCATTCACGCACCTTACGATTGAATTTATTTTTTCGTTTCTTTGAAACAATTCTCATTTTCAAACTTTAATTGCCTCAACACACGCAATACAAAATTTGAATCAAATTAAATAAATTGATTTTGTCTTTGGGGGAAATTTATTTGCTCAAAAAATTTGTATAATGTGGGTTAAACTTTAAATTATAGAGGTTATTGGTACAATTTTTGTCGTTCTTTTCCATTCATTATAAAGGGTCCGCCAAATAACTTTTTTTTTTTGAAAATGCATCATCGACATCGAGTGTAGCTTCGGCTGTGTGGCACGTAGCGCCGTCCTGTTGAATCCAAATGTTGCCAATATCTTCCTCTTCAATTTTTGTGAACAAAAATTTGTTCAACATGGCCCGATAACGATCGCCATTGACTGTAACGGCCACTCCTTGCTCAGTTGAAGAAAAATGGCCCAATTATGCCTCTGGAACAAAATCCGCACCCAATAGTGACTCGTTTTGGGTGTATCGGCTTTTCAATGTATGCGTGCGGGTTTTCTGTGCCCCAAATGCGACAATTTTGCTTGTTTACATACCCGCCAAGATCAAAATGAGCTTCATCTGAAAAGATGATTTTTTTTGGAAAAATCGGCAAAGTAATGTCGCAATACTTCCCAGCGTTGTTCAAGCGTATACACAACCATATTCGTTCAGCGGAAGGATAAAACTAATTATCTGTCAAATCAGACATGAGCTAAGTGTTACCATTCACGAAATAAGCACTAGTTGAAAAAAAAAAAACGTTAGATGGCGGACCCTTTATTTATGAACATAAATTGTTCAGTTACTTAGCAAATTAACAATAAGTTGAAATTTGCCTACATGTTGAGACAGCACCTTATGTTAGGGCATTTTAATTTTCAATAAAAAAGTGAAGTGAGTTCCTTCTTGATCGTACATTAGGGTTCGTATAAATTTATCAATCGAGAATCATAAAACACTGATCATTTTCATTCTTTTCCGATTTTACGAACAATACAAAATATAGTTCACGAACCATACAAAATGTTCGACCCATAAGAATGTATGGTTCGCTCACGAACTATATATATTTCTTTTGTTGCCTGTAATTTTAGTTCGTGAGCGAACCGAAAACTAAAATTCAGGTAGGTAAATAGTTCGCTCGCTAGAAAGAACCGACAAATTTCTAAAAAAGAATCACTTTTTTATGAAGGATCCAGTGAATTGGTTATAGCTGTCTTATTTTTATAAGTATTTTTTGTTTAAAAGAGTAAAATACCGAATATTAATAAGCAAAAATCTTATAGCTAAGGGCCCAGTTATAGCTATCATTGAAAACCATCATTGAAAATATTAATTGTCAATTTTGAGAGATTTTGAAGAAAAAATGAATGATTATTTTGATGCCAAATTAAAGCTAATTGACTTAAAAATTATTTCTATGTAAAACAAAATTCAATTTGGCACAACTTTTCTCATAAAATGAATTTCAATTTTTCAATGATGAACTACCTAACCAATGATCATTGAAAAAATTAAAAGTTACGTTATGGGGAAGGTACGAGTCAAAATGAATTTTTTTTTAAGGAGAAATAATTTTTAAGTCGTAAGCTATATTTCTGCATAAAAATATTCAATGATTAAATTTTCGAAGGGTCTCAAAATCAAAAGCTAACTTTTTCAATGATGGTTTTCAATGATAGCTATAACTGGCACCTAAGTAAGTGATTCACTTAGAACTTAGAACCGATTATGGTGCATTTTATAAGAAAGGAATTTCTTAAAAGCGGATTTTATCCAAAAACCACTTTTTTATTTCACCTGGCCCAATGCAACCAGCAATAGGGTCATTCAACCCTTTGCATGTCTTGTTTTTCCTCAAATTATTTTTACTTAAATCGAACTTCAATATCAGCGTGATTCCAATAAACATGCGTATAACTAAATAATTTTTGCTCTGATATTTCATAACTTCCGCATTGAAACGACAAGAATAAACTAACAACTCCTTACACCACCCGGTACGGAGCTGATTCGATAGAGGTAACATACCACATCTCTTGCCAACTGCCACCCGGCCAAACAACGCAACGCTAACAAAAAATTCAACACGAATATTCCCAATCTGACATTAATGCCCCTAAAGTGCGATTTGGACCCTTACGCCTCAGTTGGAAATTAAATTTCTCGCTGTGAAGAGTGTCAGTTTGGCAAGATACTTTATAATCTCGTTAGTGAGACCAGTTAACATAAATCACGTTCTTTTGCTTCTCACTATATCGCGCAGAATGTTTCAAATAAAAACCAAAAATGGTGGTAAAGGTGAGAAAATTGTCTTCCTTTCGGCGGCTTTCGACAAATTGAAGTGGGCAGTCAGGCAGTTTATGGGGCAAATTACTCATATTGGCAGCCAAGTCAAGTGAATTAAATATTCTTCAGGTAGTTATACGAAAGTGTATGTAAATTTTGTTAAATTACATGTAATTTGTTGGTATGGTGGATAGTGATGGGAAAATAATGAAATTTCAACGCTTTTCGGTTTGGTTCGTTGATTTCGGACTCTCCGCCTTTTGTACTCTGCTTTCAATTTTCTTGGTAAATTTCAGCTTACCGCATACAAAGACATTAACTAATAATTTGAAGTAAGAACAGAAAAAAACAAGAAAGAAATTGGAAGAACATTATAAATCCATTTTGTAAATTCTTTCTTTTTTTTTGTGATTAATTTTTTGTGAGAATTTTGAAATACCTACTCGATTTGAGTATAAGAGGCTTAAATACAATTATGAAGAGTATCCTCTGCTGACACATTGGCCAGCCTCCTTTCATTAAAAAAGAAGTGTTTTCTTTTTGGCAAAAAAATAAAAAAAAAAACTTGAGAACAAATAACATCACGGCAGATAACATTTTGTTGCAGTTCTTATATTTACAATTATCTTTCGCACAATATCAGCAATACGTGACTTTTTGTTGACTTTTGAGTGTAAATTGTGGATTTAGAGGAGGTTCAATGACTTAATTCTTTGAATTGATGTATATATTTTTTTGTATGTTAAGGACTCTGGTGACTTTATGATTTATGAGTACAATTGAAGACTTAAACAGCTTAATGTTGACATAAAATAAACACTTAGCTGAATTGCATTTTTTAAGTGTTGTGTTATTTTAAAGAAAATAAATACTTCAGTCGAAGAAAAATGCGGTTGTTAAGCAAATTTGACACTTTCGTTTTGGCCACACAAGATCAATGACCGCCATTTTAATCAGGATAACTCGATAACGGATCGTTCGTTTTTCACGATTTTGGGATTGATGGATTTGAATTGGCCGCAGGAAGGAAACTATGGAGGAATATCCTGGAAAATTCCAGGAAAATTGGAAAATCCAGTTCTGGTTTTTAATGCATTTCTTCGCATTTAATCAAAAATTCGAGCGAGAAATGGATTTCGATTGAGTCGTAATGAGTCAAGATCAGAAGCGGATCTGGGATTTGGCTGTGGGGTGGCGCTTGGAGCTTGGTGATCCAGTTTTAGACCTAAAATAATAAAATTTGACCCGGGGTTTAGACAAGCGAGTAACACTAGTAGCATTTGTATCATAGTGTTAGTTTTATGGATGTATGTGTGACTAGTAGCTCTCTGCGCGTACAATACACTACACTAGCAGGATAACTGGCAGGCTACTCGCAGGCAAAAATTTTATACTATTTGGGCTACTAGTTGACTCTCTCGTGTTCAGATACACTAACACACATAAACGCTCGTCTAAACCCCGGGTGATTGTCCTAAAATTAATTTTAAAATTTATAACAAATCCTCAAATCAGTTTAGGTTTATGGTTCAAGTTTTTTTTTTGTGAAAAGTATATATGTAGATATGCACATATAGTTATAAAACAGAAATCGAATTTTGACATTCCCACTTTTTATTTCATAATAGCCGTTTTGTTGTGCCTTTATGTCCACAACTTCGGACTTTGATAGTCCCCAGACTTCAGCATCCAAAACTATCTTAGTTTTTAGGGAGTTATTTGTTTAACTCTGACGTCGTTTTTTGTCCAATTTTCTCAGACCTTAATAGTCTCAAGCTGTTTTTTTCGTCCCAATTCTCTGGGTTTTGTCTTTAGGGGAAAATTGTCGTTGGATGAAACATGTCCATTATTCATAGCCCCAACTTCATTTGGCTGTCCAATTCGCTACAGGCTTAAGCCCCAACCTTAGGACTTAAAAAAAAATTTACATTAAATGCAAATCGTTCAGCCCCAACCACGTTATTTTGTCCATCAAATTTCATGTCTTAACAATATTTTAGACGAATATAAAACTCCATACACGTTGTAATGTATTGCTTTCTATATTTCAAATTATTTTAGGAATTGGCTGTGGGGGGCTTTAGCCCCTATAGCCACCCCCTGGTTCCGCCACTGGTCAAGATGTTCAATGAATTGATGCAAGCAGTCGATTACGGAAATGGTGGCATTTGCTTCCTTGATGCGTCCATTGGAATTGAAAAAAAATTTCTGTTTTCAACATTTCGAAGAAGTCTGCAATGGCGAAAGTATTGCATCAGCAATCTAACTTAACCACCTACGACAAGTGCTCAATGGCTGACAAACGTGCATTGGAAGCCCTGAATCGCATCTTGAAAGATAAACGAACGAAATGATGAAAGTCGTTTCAGTGGCACAATTATTATGCTGTCAGGTTATTTTCTCCTGTCTTTTCAATATCCATTCGAACACTTGCGATACCTATGTGAAGAAATTGCAATTGAAAACAAACACGCGAGTTGCTTTACGAAGTGGCTTCAGAGTTCCCCAGGCAATTGTTGACGATGGACAATGGCGAGTTTCCAGTCGACTTAGTCACCGGCCAGAGTGAATTTCCACCAAATTTTTGCCAATATCACGAATGTTTTCCCAAATATCGCTTATGCTTCTGCTAACCATAACAAGCTGAGCGATTTCATTTGAATTTCGTCAGTCAAAATCAATTTGCCGAAGAGTTACATTCATACAAATCCATCGAATCCTTGATGGATGAAATCGAGGCCACAAACTATCTCGCGAAATTTTCCATTCAGGCAACGATTTTGACGCGAAAACTCCGTTTATTCCGCACGACCTGCCAATTGTATTTAATTGTCTTCAGTTTCTCGTGCGTCTCGCTTTCGCTATATGAGAATTAATAAGTCGCAAGGACAATTGCTGGATGTTTGTGGCATCAATCTTGAATTCCCATGTTTCTCACATGGTCAACTGTACGTGGCGTGCTCACGTGTTTGCAAACATCCCGTTTTGTACGTGTACCCGGTAGAGAATAGAATGAAAAATGTTGTCTACCATAAGGCACTTCAGTGAAAAAGCGGGTTGACCGACACGTCAATCATTGCGGTTTGATTGAAACGCGTCGACATTGTTATACTTCAGTTATTTCTTTATATGTTCGGTGCGCACAAAAGGGGTTATGAATACCTTTTAAATGTTTTTAGCACAACACGAGCGATAACCCCATTGTATTTAATAGAATTTTTGAGTAAGGAATTATTATTTTTTTTAACATTAACAATTTGGGCGCAACGGAGTTTGCTGGGTCAGCTAGTTATTTAACAAACAAAAATTTTTTTCCTTAAATCCAAAACGCAAATGAACTTGTCGTCGAAAAAAATGGGATCCTGTACTCTTTAACCCTAACTTATAAAAGAAAAACAATCCTCTGTAAAATTGTTTGCAATTCAACATATTTAAAGCTCTTTTAATTGGGGCGATCATTTGTATAACTTCTCCTAATGAAAAAATCAGCTTTTTGTTGTTCCATGAAATTGATGTTTTTTTTTTTGAACTAGTACCTATATCCTTACAGCCTATTATTGACTATCATTAAAGGTATCTTAAACACCTTCTTTATTTTTCAAATGTCCATTTCCTCACCATTTCCTATTAAAGACCCCGTTTAATTTATCCGTCGTGTTCCAGTGCCAGTGGTGGTGCAAGGTACAACGAACTGTTCATTGTTTATTATCTCTGCAAAACGCATCATGCAATCACCTCAGGACAATCCAATTAGTTGTACAAATGAGTTAGACCTGCCATGCTGCTGCCATTTATGAAGTAGCAGGTATAAGTGCTTTCGTTTAAGTATACCAGCAATGACTTGAGATTGGCAAATTATTATCTTTCTGCCATTTGCCATCTCGGCGGTGGCAGGGTGGGGTTCATTGTTTCACCACCATTCGAGTTAACTCATTTCCGCATGTAATTATAAAATCCATTTATAATTATATGCATTGAATTAGATTTAACATCAATCCAATGGCACGGTCAAAATTGTATGTTAGTTTTGCGAAGGAAGAAACAGCTATAGAAAGAAGGTATCTGTAAAGGATCTCTGTAGTCAGCAATTTGTGTGTAATTAAGTCGTTAGCCATATTTCCATTCTGTGATGCCAAATGAAATTACTATAAGAAGGGGAAAAGCGTGAATCCAAGAAATTCACACGCGTATTCAACGAACCAATCGTATAATTAACGCTTTCGTTTGAAGTGGGGTTGGAGTACCTACTGTGCAGTGTACAGTGAGTCTTTATGTTGGCAACTTACTACATTCTATAAAGGAATTTATTTCTATTAAGTGTATATACCTACATATATCTATTGGACTAGCAGTAGGTAAGTAGTTGCCACAGATCTAATTAAACGAACACGGAATATCAATTCAATCATGAAGTAGAGGGGTTTGGTATTTGTTTGTTGCGGTTTTTTTATACCTACCAAACTAACTATTAGAGGATGGATGGTTTTCCCAGCACTCTGGACTGGCTGGCTGATTGGAGAGTTCAATAAATTGGAACCTATAACTGCTTTTGGCCATTAAGCTTGTTATTATCTGTGTTTCATCGTTATAGGCTGGGAGGTAGGGTTACCAGTCGTATTTATTGTAGCAAATGCTAAGATTTAAGAAGTGTCACATTGCATTGAAAGGGGAAGGGAGGTGAAGCCGATGCTGGGGATAAATTGGAGGGGATAAATCCACCCATGAGTTAGTATTTC
Organism: Melangyna quadrimaculata; assembly: GCA_949320155.1. Lineage (NCBI taxonomy): Eukaryota > Metazoa > Arthropoda > Insecta > Diptera > Syrphidae > Melangyna > Melangyna quadrimaculata. The sequence continues at coordinate 184,754,548 of OX439485.1, forward strand.
TATAGCTTTAAAGTAATGGAAACAAATTCCACACCATTATAGCTAAACAGTATCAAAGCATCTGATGAAGCTCCTATAGAATACACATTTTGAAGTGATTGAATCGGGATCTCTGGGTGCCAAGTTTGTCTACGGAACTCTTCATGCAGTACGAACCTCAGAAAGTGACGAGAAAAAAATTGCTCAAGCTGTTGACATTTCGTGTGAGGGCGCAGCGCGGCGCAGCGTTCGACCAATTTCTGGAAATGGGCGAACATGACATTCGAGGTCATGGATAGAGAGAGATAAATAATGAAAATTTTAAGAGAGAACATGATTCATGCGAAATTAATAAAGCAGCTGGTAAAATGATAAAACCTGCCGATTTTCTTCAAATATTTCTCGCTGTTGGTCCGTCTGATATTTCCTTCGAGTTGAAAACCTTGAAGGATATGATCCGTAAAAGCGATATCAAGCCTAAGAATTCTTTAGAAGTGCTGGATTATTGTCTAGCAGTTAATTTATGAAGGTCAACTTCCGAATAATTCAAGGGCACCTGACACAACCAGCAAGTTGATTACTGTCCCTTCAGATTATGTTACTTTTAGTTAGAACACAAGTTTCTCTAATTTTGTTTGTTCTGGCAATCATAATTATATGGAATTTAATAATGTGTCTCACCCCCTCCCTCCTCATCGCAAGGAACTGTTTAGGCCACTGGTTTCGGTAATGATTTAATTTTTCAGCTGCATACTGCATACTGGTTTGAAAAATTCTACTTCCAGTGCCAAGTGACAGCTCTTCAAAGGAATTACAAATTCAGAAACGTCAGTGGGTTAATAAAAGTGATACCAAGTTGCCTTACACCATTATAGCTGACTCTATTTTAAATAGTCGTATATTTTTAAAATATCATTTGTTCATTGCATTTCATTTAATTTAATATATGTATATAAGTTTATTATTGAATTTTATTTTAATATTTGTTTTATTTTATTTTTTACCGATATTGCTCTCATTTTTTTTTATACATTCTAAAATGCAACGCTACTTCTCAGACTATTATATAACACAGGTAGTTATATCATTTTGATCCAAAGTCACATGAATTCCCACAGATAGGTTCTGTGGTAATTTTTCAGGAATTTTATTTTCGAATTAAATCAATACGTTGGCCTACAAGTAGTAAACAAAGTTGAGTGTCCTACTTCTCAAAAGTACTTAATTATCAGTATAAAAAAACAAGTAACTACTTTAAGTGCATCAGTAAGGAAACATATCTATTTATACAACACAACAACAATTTTAGATTCCCAAACTAAAAATAATAATTAAAACTTCAATTCTTTCTCGATGTAGGTATATAGAATGCGACTTCCACATTACGAATAGGTACATCAAGGTGATTTTTACGCGTAGGTATGTAGAGGTGCAAAAAAAAAACAGGCACTTGTAGTAAGATGTAGGTTGCCGCATCAGTAGCGGCAATAAAGAACAACAACTGCCGCCATCCAACAACTGCACCATCCAATTAACTGCGATCGTCAGTGCGATACGCCAACGTAAATCTGCCGCTTTTGTAGTATGTTTGTTCTTCTATCAGATTGCATGTTGTCTTTTCGGAGATGGCTCGTGTCTGACTTACTTGGTGTTGTACTCTCATTGTCACTGGCATTATTGATAATGTGAATTGGTTTTGTAGTGACTACTCATTTTTATTTGGAATGCCCAGTAGTAGCTCCTGCACGTATAAGTATACTTTCTCGAGGACTGAAGGAGCTAAGAGATTTCGCTCATTACAAATATTCACAAAAATCGCCTGCAACGATTTGAATTTTAAATTTTGTATAAGTTTACAAAATATGAATCTTAAAAAAAAAAACATTGTAAAACTAAAGTTATACAATACATACCTAGTTTCCGTGGTGTAGTGGTTATCACATCCGCCTAACACGCGGAAGGCCCCCATTAGATCCCGGGCGGAAACATTTTTTTTAGTCCATTTTTGTATTCATATTTGACAGATCAAATTTATATCTTCCGGTTCCTGTGTTCTTTTTTGATCTTGAATTTCTTAATATATTTAATCAAACTCTTTATCGTTTAGATGGCGTTTCGTCCGGGCGGTCTCACTTGGGCTCATCAGTTGACTAAGGCAATTTTTGTTGATTTCAGTCCAACGGGCATCAATATAAGTATCATGAAATATAATTATAAAAAAAAGAATTATTTTGTATTTAAAAATTTAATTGAAATCTTGTTCTTCGAACTAAAGAACAAGACAGAAGTTGTGTTTAGACACCTATGACTTATATTAAATAATAATAAAAATCAATACCAGCAATTATCTTGCAGTCCTCCCCAACGTGTGATGATCAACTCCTTAAATCAGCGCAATTATGTACAACCTTATAGATTTGAAAAAAAAAAAAATATTTTTTGCAAACGTGCGCACACCACATGGTCGCCTGCCATCATATACAATACTAGTCATACTGGCATCTCTGAAATCAATTAATGTTCCCAATTAACGTGTTGTTGATCGCACCTGATGCATGCTTTCGATTAGGTATAGCTTTTGTACACAAAAGGGATCCAACCCAGCTTGATCCTGATGTAGTTCTATCCATGAACTTCACTTCCACCATCTTTCTTGCGGCCTCCAACTGAAAGAGCCAGGGAGCTGTCAAAATGTCAGTTTGACTTCATAAAGGTCTGCTTGCATTGAGCATTTTCATTTTTGATGGCCTCAAAGCGAAAAGGCGTTGATCTGTGATGTACACAACAGGCTCAAATCATCCTCTGGTGGTTAATAAAAAAAGTAAACGAAAAAAAAAAACTTAAATTAATTTCCCACCTTCAGACATCCCACTTGGTTATGACATGGCCAATTGTAGTTGATGCCTTGATGATTCTAGCTGACCGTGCACATCTTTTTGTCGTTTCCCGAAGGTATGCTGCCCCGCATCGTGCGCCATCTGTTGAGTATACCTACATATGTGTTACTTTTTAATTATTTTTTATTCATCAAATTGTATCTTTTGCTAGAGAGAGGTCGTCCCCCTGTTGCTGCCCCATGGTGGGTTCTTGACTATTTTTTTTTTCGACTCGAAGCTAATGGATTTTTGTGTATATTCATCAGGTATGCGAAAGCCTATGGGTTTCAAAATTACTTCGTTTCTATATATGAATCGGATGTACCGCCACAGGATTGCGGCACCAATTGGGTGTTCAAATCAAATTATTCTTCCAGACAGATTAGATACAAAGTTGATGTTTCAGATTTGCAACAGGTGGCGGATGAAACAACAACAACAAAAAAGACAATTTAAAAAAATGTTGATTGGGCAGGAAGAGCCCCACGTATGTGTATCCCTGATGAGATCAATGTCTCCCTCGATCGAGAAAATTCCCGTTTTTATCCGAAATGCATCACTAAATTCAATGTCCACACTTACGCTACTTTTGTACTTCTGTACTTCGATGCAATGGGGAATACAGAGAATATCTGGTTAGACTGGCATTTCCAGATGGACATATGCTAAAGCATGCGGACTTGAAAATAGTGATGAGATTTGCATCTTCCATAGCGAAATGCTTTTTAGAACAAGTTAATGCGGAATCAATGATGGTGAAATGTTGCAGTGTTATGTCATTTGTAGCGGTTCGATTCTAAAATAGTAGAGGAAATAAAGTGGGCGCTTCAATGAAGAGACTAGATTTCAATCTTTATACACGTATAATGCTCTTTCACACTTTAACGCATCACTTAATAGCTGCACACATGCATGATTTTCTTGATGATGAGACTATCGCTATAACGTTCAATCAGCCATTGAATGATCAGATCATGCTAGATATATTCGTGTTGATGATATTGCTTTCTATATTTATTATTGACTTATCAGAAAAATGCAACGAGATCGAACGGAAAGATGTGTTTGAGCTCGACAAAGAAGTGCGAACAGAGTGAAATTGTTAACAATTTAAGCTAGTTGGTTTAGTTGATGATTTTAAACGATAAACCTGAAAGATATAGATTATTAAGAAATTATTGAATTATTTGTAAGAAAATATGTACATGTTGGAAATGCAAGATCAGATAGAAAGAAAAATACTTGTGTTCTTACTTTGTATGTTTTATGATTAAGGGTCAGGTTGTTCTTTGGAATATTTTTTTTAATCTCCAACACCCAGTTTAGAGGTTAATTTTTTTTAGCTAGGAGACATTCTATAGAGAAGAATTTTTTGAAGAGGAAGTCTGATATCTGTAATCTTAGTGTCAAGCTCACATGACAAGGTATTGATAATTTGAATAATATAAAAATTAAAATGTTTGGAATAAATTGCCCGACTGGATCATTATAT